>CAUVYP010000240.1:1378090-1978090 GCA_963556195.1 Sepiola atlantica | reverse complement strand
AAACGCGCTAAATTTTGTTGATGTTTTGCGTATTCAGTTTGTATCGACATATCTCCGGCAGTACAAGAGCTGCACTTCTGAAACTTGGTACTTCAGTAGAAAATATGTCTCCGCGACTGTCTGCAAAATTTCGTGGCACAATCCGAATAAATGTGGAAGTTATAAACAAAAGCGATATCAACTGTAAAACGCGCTAAATTCTGTTGATGTTTTGCGTATTCAGTTTGTATCAACATATCTCCGGCAGAACTAGCGCTGCACTTCTGAAACTTAGTACTTGAGTAGAAAATCTGTCTCCGCGACTGTCTGCAAAGTTTCGTGGCACAATTCGAATAAATGTTGAAGTTATTAACAAAAGCGATATCAACTTTAAAACGCGCTAAATTTTGTTGATGTTTTGCGTATTCAGTTTGTATCGACATATCTCCGGCAGTACAAGAGCTGCACTTCTGAAACTTGGTACTTCAGTAGAAAAGGCCTATCCGCGACTGTCTGCAAAGTTTCGTGGTACAATTCGATTAAATGTAGAAGTTATTAACAAAAGCGATATCAACTTTAAAACGCGCTAAATTTTGTTGATGTTTTGCGTATTCAGTTTGTATCGACATATCTCCGGCAGTACAAAAGCTGCACTTCTGAAACATGGTACTTCAGTAGAAAATATGTCTCCGCGACTGTCTGCAAAGTTTAGTTGCACAATTCGAATAAATGTTGAAGTTATTAACAAAAGCGATATCAACTTTAAAACGCGCTAAATTTTGTTGATGTTTTGCGTATTCAGTTTGTATCGACATATGTCCGGCAGTACAAGAGCTGCACGCTTAAAACTTAGTACTTCAGTAGAAAACATGTCTCCGCGACTGTCTGCAAAGTTTCGTGTCACAATTCGAATAAATGTGGAAGTTATAAACAAAAGCGATATCAACTTTAAAACGCGCTAAATTTTGTTGATGTTTTGCGTATTCAGTTTGTATCGACATATCTCCGGCAGTACAAGGGCTGCACTTCTTAAACTTGGTACTTCAGTAGAAAATATGTCTCCGCGACTGTCTGCAAAGTTTCGTGTCACAATTCGAATAAATGTGGAAGTTATAAACAAAAGCGATATCAACTTTAAAACGCGCTAAATTTTGTTGATGTTTTGCGTATTCAGTTTGTATCGACATATCTCCGGCAGTACAAAAGCTGCACTTCTGAAACTTGGTACTTCAGTAGCAAATATGTCTCTGCGACTGTCTGCAAAGTTTCGTGGCACAATTCGAATAAATGTGGAAGTTATTAACAAAAGCGATATCAACTTTATAACGCGCTAAACTTTGTTGATGTTTTGCGTATTCAGTTTGTATCGACATATCTCCGGCAGTACAAGAGCTGCACTTCTGAAACTTGGTACTTCAGTAGAAAATCCGTCTCTGCGACTGTCTGCCAAGTTTCGTGGCACAATTCGAATAAATGTGGAAGTTATTAACAAAAGCGATATCAACTTTAAAACTCGCTAAATTTTGTTGTTGTTTTGCGTATTCAGTTTGTATCGACATATCTCCGGCAGTACAAGAGCTGCACATCTTAAACTTGGTACTTCAGCAGAAGATGAGTCTCCGCGACTGTCTGCAAAGTTTCGTGGCACAATTCGAATAAATGTTGAAGTTATTAAAAAAAACGATATCAACTTTAAAACGCGCTAAATTTTGTTTATGTTTTGCGTATTCAGTTTGTATCGACATATCTCCGGCAGTACAAGAGTTGCACTTCTGAAACTTGGTACTTCAGTAGAAAAGGCCTATCCGCGACTGTCTGCAAAGTTTCGTGGCACAATTCGAATAAATGTGGAAGTTATTAACAAAAGCGTTATCAACTTTAAAACGCGCTAAATTTTGTTGATGTTTTGCGTATTCACTTTGTATCGACATATCTCCGGCAGTACAAGAGCTGCACTTCTGAAACATGGTACTTCAGTAGAAAATATGTCTCCGCGACTGTCTGCAAAATTTCGTGGCACAATTCGAATAAATGTGGAAGTTATAAACAAAAGCGATATCAACTGTAAAACGCGCTAAATTTTGTTGATGTTTTGCGTATTCAGTTTGTATCGACATATCTCCGGCAGTACAAGAGCTGCACTTCTGAAACTTAGTACTTCAGTAGAAAATCTGTCTCCGCGACTGTCTGCTAATTTTCCTGGCACAATTCGAATAAATGTTGAAGTTATTAACAAAAGCGATATCAACTTTAACACACGCTAAATTTTGTTGATGTTTTGCGTATTCAGTTTGTATCGACATATCTCCGGCAGTACAAGAGCTGCACTTCTGAAACTTGGTACTTCAGTAGAAAATATGTCTCTGCGACTGTCTGCTAAGTTTTGTGGCACAATTCGAATAAATGTTGAAGTTATTAACAAAAGCGATATCAACTTTAAAACGCGCTAAATTTTGTTGATGTTTTGCGTATTCAGTTTGTATCGACATATCTCCGGCAGTAACAGAGCTGCACTTCTAAAACTTAGTACTTCAGTAGAAAATATGTCTCCGCGACTGTCTGCAAAGTTTCGTGGCACAATTCGAATAAATGTGGAAGTTATTAACAAAAGCGATATCAACTTTAAAACGCGCTAAATTTTGTTGATGTTTTGCGTATTCAGTTTGTATCGACATATCTCCGGCAGTACAAGAGCTGCACTTCTGAAACTTGGTACTTCAGCAGAAAATCAGTCTCCGCGACTGTCTGCAAAGTTTTGTGGCACAATTCGAATAAATGTTGAAGTTATTAAAAAAAACGATATCAACTTTAAAACGCGCTAAATGTTGTTTATGTTTTGCGTATTCAGTTTGTATCGACATATCTCCGGCAGTACAAGAGTTGCACTTCTGAAACTTGGTACTTCAGTAGAAAAGCTGTCTCCGCGACTGTCTGCAAAGTCTCGTGGCACAATTCGAATAAATGTGGAAGTTATTAACAAAAGCGTTATCAACTTTAAAACGCGCTAAATTTTGTTGATGTTTTGCGTATTCAGTTTGTATCGACATATCTCCGGAAGTACAAGAGCTGCACTTCTGAAACTTAGTACTTCAGTAGAAAACATGTCTCCGCGACTGTCTGCAAAGTTTCGTGGCACAATTCGAATAAATGTGGAAGTTATTAACAAAAGCGATATCAACTTTATAACGCGCTAAACTTTGTTGATGTTTTGCGTATTCAGTTTGTATCGACATATCTCCGGCAGTACAAGAGCTGCACTTCTGAAACTTGGTACTTCAGTAGAAAATCCGTCTCTGCGACTGTCTGCCAAGTTTCGTGGCACAATTCGAATAAATGTGGAAGTTATTAACAAAAGCGATATCAACTTTAAAACTCGCTAAATTTTGTTGTTGTTTTGCGTATTCAGTTTGTATCGACATATCTCCGGCAGTACAAGAGCTGCACATCTTAAACTTGGTACTTCAGCAGAAGATGAGTCTCCGCGACTGTCTGCAAAGTTTCGTGGCACAATTCGAATAAATGTTGAAGTTATTAAAAAAAACGATATCAACTTTAAAACGCGCTAAATTTTGTTTATGTTTTGCGTATTCAGTTTGTATCGACATATCTCCGGCAGTACAAGAGTTGCACTTCTGAAACTTGGTACTTCAGTAGAAAAGGCCTATCCGCGACTGTCTGCAAAGTTTCGTGGCACAATTCGAATAAATGTGGAAGTTATTAACAAAAGCGTTATCAACTTTAAAACGCGCTAAATTTTGTTGATGTTTTGCGTATTCACTTTGTATCGACATATCTCCGGCAGTACAAGAGCTGCACTTCTGAAACATGGTACTTCAGTAGAAAATATGTCTCCGCGACTGTCTGCAAAATTTCGTGGCACAATTCGAATAAATGTGGAAGTTATAAACAAAAGCGATATCAACTGTAAAACGCGCTAAATTTTGTTGATGTTTTGCGTATTCAGTTTGTATCGACATATCTCCGGCAGTACAAGAGCTGCACTTCTGAAACTTAGTACTTCAGTAGAAAATCTGTCTCCGCGACTGTCTGCTAATTTTCCTGGCACAATTCGAATAAATGTTGAAGTTATTAACAAAAGCGATATCAACTTTAACACACGCTAAATTTTGTTGATGTTTTGCGTATTCAGTTTGTATCGACATATCTCCGGCAGTACAAGAGCTGCACTTCTGAAACTTGGTACTTCAGTAGAAAATATGTCTCTGCGACTGTCTGCTAAGTTTTGTGGCACAATTCGAATAAATGTTGAAGTTATTAACAAAAGCGATATCAACTTTAAAACGCGCTAAATTTTGTTGATGTTTTGCGTATTCAGTTTGTATCGACATATCTCCGGCAGTAACAGAGCTGCACTTCTAAAACTTAGTACTTCAGTAGAAAATATGTCTCCGCGACTGTCTGCAAAGTTTCGTGGCACAATTCGAATAAATGTGGAAGTTATTAACAAAAGCGATATCAACTTTAAAACGCGCTAAATTTTGTTGATGTTTTGCGTATTCAGTTTGTATCGACATATCTCCGGCAGTACAAGAGCTGCACTTCTGAAACTTGGTACTTCAGCAGAAAATCAGTCTCCGCGACTGTCTGCAAAGTTTTGTGGCACAATTCGAATAAATGTTGAAGTTATTAAAAAAAACGATATCAACTTTAAAACGCGCTAAATGTTGTTTATGTTTTGCGTATTCAGTTTGTATCGACATATCTCCGGCAGTACAAGAGTTGCACTTCTGAAACTTGGTACTTCAGTAGAAAAGCTGTCTCCGCGACTGTCTGCAAAGTCTCGTGGCACAATTCGAATAAATGTGGAAGTTATTAACAAAAGCGTTATCAACTTTAAAACGCGCTAAATTTTGTTGATGTTTTGCGTATTCAGTTTGTATCGACATATCTCCGGAAGTACAAGAGCTGCACTTCTGAAACTTAGTACTTCAGTAGAAAACATGTCTCCGCGACTGTCTGCAAAGTTTCGTAGCACAATTCGAATAAATGTGGAAGTTATCAACACAAGCGATATCAACTTTAAAGCGCGCTAAATTTTGTTGATGTCTTGCGTATTCAGTTTGTATCGACATATCTCCGGCAGTACAAGAGCTGCACTTCTGAAACTTGGTACTTCAGTAGAAAAGCTGTCTCCGCGACTGTCTGCAAAGTTTCGTTGCACAATTCGAATAAATGTTGAAATTATTAAAAAAAACGATATCAACTTTAAAACGCGCTAAATTTTGTTGTTGTTTTGCGTTTTCAGTTTGTATCGACATATCTCTGGATTACAAGAGTTGCACTTCTGAAACTTGGTACTTCAGTAGAAACGGCCTATCCGCGACTGTGTGCAAAGTTTCGTGGCACAATTCGAATAAATGTGGAAGTTATTAACAAAAGCGATATCAACTTTAAAACGCGCTAAATTTTGTTGATGTTTTGCGTATTCAGTTTGTATCGACATATCTCCGGCAGTACAAGAGCTGCACTTCTGAAACTTGGTACTTCAGTAGAAAATATGTCTCCGCGACTGTCTGCAAAATTTCGTGGCACAATCCGAATAAATGTGGAAGTTATAAACAAAAGCGATATCAACTGTAAAACGCGCTAAATTCTGTTGATGTTTTGCGTATTCAGTTTGTATCAACATATCTCCGGCAGAACAAGCGCTGCACGTCTGAAACTTAGTACTTGAGTAGAAAATCTGTCTCCGCGACTGTCTGCAAAGTTTCGTGGCACAATTCGAATAAATGTTGAAGTTATTAACAAAAGCGATATCAACTTTAAAACGCGCTAAATTTTGTTGATGTTTTGCGTATTCAGTTTGTATCGACATATCTCCGGCAGTACAAGAGCTGCACTTCTGAAACTTGGTACTTCAGTAGAAAAGGCCTATCCGCGACTGTCTGCAAAGTTTCGTGGTACAATTCGAATAAATGTGGAAGTTATTAACAAAAGCGATATCAACTTTAAAACGCGCTAAATTTTGTTGATGTTTTGCGTATTCAGTTTGCATCGACATATCTCCGGCAGTACAAAAGCTGCACTTCTGAAACATGGTACTTCAGTAGAAAATATGTCTCCGCGACTGTCTGCAAAGTTTAGTTGCACAATTCGAATAAATGTTGAAGTTATTAACAAAAGCGATATCAACTTTAAAACGCGCTAAATTTTGTTGATGTTTTGCGTATTCAGTTTGTATCGACATATCTCCGGCAGTACAAGAGCTGCACGCTTTAAACTTAGTACTTCAGTAGAAAACATGTCTCCGCGACTGTCTGCAAAGTTTCGTGTCACAATTCGAATAAATGTGGAAGTTATAAACAAAAGCGATATCAACTTTAAAACGCGCTAAATTTTGTTGATGTTTTGCGTATTCAGTTTGTATCGACATATCTCCGGCAGTACAAGGGCTGCACTTCTTAAACTTGGTACTTCAGTGGAAAATATGTCTCCGCGACTGTCTGCAAAGTTTCGTGTCACAATTCGAATAAATGTGGAAGTTATAAACAAAAGCGATATCAACTTTAAAACGCGCTAAATTTTGTTGATGTTTTGCGTATTCAGTTTGTATCGACATATCTCCGGCAGTACAAAAGCTGCACTTCTGAAACTTGGTACTTCAGTAGCAAATATGTCTCTGCGACTGTCTGCAAAGTTTCGTGGCACAATTCGAATAAATGTGGAAGTTATTAACAAAAGCGATATCAACTTTATAACGCGCTAAACTTTGTTGATGTTTTGCGTATTCAGTTTGTATCGACATATCTCCGGCAGTACAAGGGCTGCACTTCTGAAACTTGGTACTTCAGTAGAAAATCCGTCTCTGCGACTGTCTGCAAAGTTTCGTGGCACAATTCGAATAAATGTGGAAGTTATTAACAAAAGCGATATCAACTTTAAAACTCGCTAAATTTTGTTGTTGTTTTGCGTATTCAGTTTGTATCGACATATCTCCGGCAGTACAAGAGCTGCACATCTGAAACTTGGTACTTCAGCAGAAGATGAGTCTCCGCGACTGTCTGCAAAGTTTCGTGGCACAATTCGAATAAATGTTGAAGTTATTAAAAAAAACGATATCAACTTTAAAACGCGCTAAATTTTGTTTATGTTTTGCGTATTCAGTTTGTATCGACATATCTCCGGCAGTACCAGAGTTGCACTTCTGAAACTTGGTACTTCAGTAGAAAAGGCCTATCACCGACTGTCTGCAAAGTTTCGTGGCACAATTCGAATAAATGTGGAAGTTATTAACAAAAGCGTTATCAACTTTAAAACGCGCTAAATTTTGTTGATGTTTTGCGTATTCAGTTTGTATCGACATATCTCCGGCAGTACAAGAGCTGCACTTCTGAAACATGGTACTTCAGTAGAAAATATGTCTCCGCGACTGTCTGCAAAATTTCGTGGCACAATTCGAATAAATGTGGAAGTTATAAACAAAAGCGATATCAACTGTAAAACGCGCTAAATTTTGTTGATGTTTTGCGTATTCAGTTTGTATCGACATATCTCCGGCAGTACAAGAGCTGCACTTCTGAAACTTAGTACTTCAGTAGAAAATCTGTCTCCGCGACTGTCTGCTAATTTTCCTGGCACAATTCGAATAAATGTTGAAGTTATTAACAAAAGCGATATCAACTTTAAAACGCGCTAAATTTTGTTGATGTATTGCGTATTCAGTTTGTATCGACATATCTCCGGCAGTACAAGAGCTGCACTTCTGAAACTTGGTACTTCAGTAGAAAAGGCCTATCCGCGACTGTCTGCAAAGTTTCGTGGTACAATTCGAATAAATGTGGAAGTTATTAACAAAATCGATATCAACTTTAAAACGCGCTAAATTTTGTTGATGTTTTGCGTATTCAGTTTGTATCGACATATCTCCGGCAGTACAAGAGCTGCACTTCTGAAACATGGTACTTCAGTACAAAATATGTCTCCGCGACTGTCTGCAAAGTTTAGTTGCACAATTCGAATAAATGTTGAAGTTATTAACAAAAGCGATATCAACTTTAACACACGCTAAATTTTGTTGATGTTTTGCGTATTCAGTTTGTATCGACATATCTCCGGCAGTACAAGAGCTGCACTTCTGAAACTTGGTACTTCAGTAGAAAATATGTCTCCGCGACTGTCTGCTAAGTTTTGTGGCACAATTCGAATAAATGTTGAAGTTATTAACAAAAGCGATATCAACTTTAAAACGCGCTAAATTTTGTTGATGTTTTGCGTATTCAGTTTGTATCGACATATCTCCGGCAGTAACAGAGCTGCACTTCTGAAACTTAGTACTTCAGTAGAAAATATGTCTCCGCGACTGTCTGCAAAGTTTCGTGGCACAATTCGAATAAATGTGGAAGTTATTAACAAAAGCGATATCAACTTTAAAACGCGCTAAATTTTGTTGATGTTTTGCGTATTCAGTTTGTATCGACATATCTCCGGCAGTACAAGAGCTGCACTTCTGAAACTTGGTACTTCAGTAGAAAATCTGTCTCCGCGACAGTCTGCAAAGTTTCGTTGCACACTTCGAATAAATGTTGAAGTTATTAACAAAAGCGATATCAACTTTAAAGCGCGCTTAATTTTGTTGATGTTTCGCGTATTCAGTTTATATCGACATATCTCCGGCAGTACAAGAGCTGCACTTCTGAAACTTGGTACTTCAGTAGAAAATATGTCTCCGCGACTGTCTGCAAAGTTTCGTAGCACAATTCGAATAAATGTGGAAGTTATCAACACAAGCGATATCAACTTTAAAACGCGCTAAATTTTGTTGATGTTTTGCGTATTCAGTTTGTATCGACATATCTCCGGCAGTACAAGAGCTGCACGTCTAAAACTTAGTACTTCAGTAGAAAACATGTCTCCGCGACTGTCTGCAAAGTTTCGTGTCACAATTCGAATAAATGTGGAAGTTATAAACAAAAGCGATATCAACTTTAAAACGCGCTAAATTTTGTTGATGTTTTGCGTATTCAGTTTGTATCGACATATCTCCGGCAGTACAAGTGCTGCACTTCTTAAACTTGGTACTTCAGTAGAGATTATGTCTCCGCGACTGTCTGCAAAGTTTCGTGTCACAATTCGAATAAATGTGGAAGTTGTAAACAAAAGCGATATCAACTTTAAAACGCGCTAAATTTTGTTGATGTTTTGCGTATTCAGTTTGTATCGACATATCTCCGGCAGTACAAGAGCTGCACTTCTGAAACTTGGTACTTCAGTAGAAAATATGTCTCTGCGACTGTCTGCAAAGTTTCGTGGCACAATTCGAATAAATGTTGAAGTTATTAAAAAAAACGATATCAACTTTAAAACGCGCTAAATTTTGTTTATGTTTTGCGTATTCAGTTTGTATCGACATATCTCCGGCAGTACAAGAGTTGCACTTCTGAAACTTGGTACTTCAGTAGAACAGCCTATCCGCGACTGTCTGCAAAGTTTCGTGGCACAATTCGAATAAATGTGGAAGTTATTAACAAAAGCGTTATCAACTTTAAAACGCGCTAAATTTTGTTGATGTTTTGCGTATTCAGTTTGTATCGACATATCTCCGGCAGTACAAGAGCTGCACTTCTGAAACTTGGTACTTCAGTAGAAAATATGTCTCCGCGACTGTCTGCAAAATTTCGTGGCACAATTCGAATAAATGTGGAAGTTATAAACAAAAGCGATATCAACTGTAAAACGCGCTAAATTTTGTTGATGTTTTGCGTATTCAGTTTGTATCGACATATCTCCGGCAGTACAAGAGCTGCACTTCTGAAACTTAGTACTTCAGTAGAAAATCTGTCTCCGCGACTGTCTGCTAATTTTCCTGGCACAATTCGAATAAATGTTGAAGTTATTAACAAAAGCGATATCAACTTTAAAACGCGCTAAATTTTGTTGATGTATTGCGTATTCAGTTTGTATCGACATATCTCCGGCAGTACAAGAGCTGCACTTCTGAAACTTGGTACTTCAGTAGAAAAGGCCTATCCGCGACTGTCTGCAAAGTTTCGTGGTACAATTCGAATAAATGTGGAAGTTATTAACAAAATCGATATCAACTTTAAAACGCGCTAAATTTTGTTGATGTTTTGCGTATTCAGTTTGTATCGACATATCTCCGGCAGTACAAGAGCTGCACTTCTGAAACATGGTACTTCAGTACAAAATATGTCTCCGCGACTGTCTGCAAAGTTTAGTTGCACAATTCGAATAAATGTTGAAGTTATTAACAAAAGCGATATCAACTTTAACACACGCTAAATTTTGTTGATGTTTTGCGTATTCAGTTTGTATCGACATATCTCCGGCAGTACAAGAGCTGCACTTCTGAAACTTGGTACTTCAGTAGAAAATATGTCTCCGCGACTGTCTGCTAAGTTTTGTGGCACAATTCGAATAAATGTTGAAGTTATTAACAAAAGCGATATCAACTTTAAAACGCGCTAAATTTTGTTGATGTTTTGCGTATTCAGTTTGTATCGACATATCTCCGGCAGTAACAGAGCTGCACTTCTGAAACTTAGTACTTCAGTAGAAAATATGTCTCCGCGACTGTCTGCAAAGTTTCGTGGCACAATTCGAATAAATGTGGAAGTTATTAACAAAAGCGATATCAACTTTAAAACGCGCTAAATTTTGTTGATGTTTTGCGTATTCAGTTTGTATCGACATATCTCCGGCAGTACAAGAGCTGCACTTCTGAAACTTGGTACTTCAGTAGAAAATCTGTCTCCGCGACAGTCTGCAAAGTTTCGTTGCACACTTCGAATAAATGTTGAAGTTATTAACAAAAGCGATATCAACTTTAAAGCGCGCTTAATTTTGTTGATGTTTCGCGTATTCAGTTTATATCGACATATCTCCGGCAGTACAAGAGCTGCACTTCTGAAACTTGGTACTTCAGTAGAAAATATGTCTCCGCGACTGTCTGCAAAGTTTCGTAGCACAATTCGAATAAATGTGGAAGTTATCAACACAAGCGATATCAACTTTAAAACGCGCTAAATTTTGTTGATGTTTTGCGTATTCAGTTTGTATCGACATATCTCCGGCAGTACAAGAGCTGCACGTCTAAAACTTAGTACTTCAGTAGAAAACATGTCTCCGCGACTGTCTGCAAAGTTTCGTGTCACAATTCGAATAAATGTTGAAGTTATAAACAAAAGCGATATCAACTTTAAAACGCGCTAAATTTTGTTGATGTTTTGCGTATTCAGTTTGTATCGACATATCTCCGGCAGTACAAGTGCTGCACTTCTTAAACTTGGTACTTCAGTAGAGATTATGTCTCCGCGACTGTCTGCAAAGTTTCGTGTCACAATTCGAATAAATGTGGAAGTTGTAAACAAAAGCGATATCAACTTTAAAACGCGCTAAATTTTGTTGATGTTTTGCGTATTCAGTTTGTATCGACATATCTCCGGCAGTACAAGAGCTGCACTTCTGAAACTTGGTACTTCAGTAGAAAATATGTCTCTGCGACTGTCTGCAAAGTTTCGTGGCACAATTCGAATAAATGTTGAAGTTATTAAAAAAAACGATATCAACTTTAAAACGCGCTAAATTTTGTTTATGTTTTGCGTATTCAGTTTGTATCGACATATCTCCGGCAGTACAAGAGTTGCACTTCTGAAACTTGGTACTTCAGTAGAACAGCCTATCCGCGACTGTCTGCAAAGTTTCGTGGCACAATTCGAATAAATGTGGAAGTTATTAACAAAAGCGTTATCAACTTTAAAACGCGCTAAATTTTGTTGATGTTTTGCGTATTCAGTTTGTATCGACATATCTCCGGCAGTACAAGAGCTGCACTTCTGAAACTTGGTACTTCAGTAGAAAATATGTCTCCGCGACTGTCTGCAAAATTTCGTGGCACAATTCGAATAAATGTGGAAGTTATAAACAAAAGCGATATCAACTTTAAAACGCGCTAAATTTTGTTGATGTTTTGCGTATTCAGTTTGTATCGACATATATCCGGCAGTACAAGAGCTGCACTTCTAGAACTGAGTACTTCAGTAGAAAATCTGTCTCCGCGACTGTCTGCAAAGTTTCGTGGCACAATTCGAATAAATGTTGAAGTTATTAACAAAAGCAGTATCAACTTTAAAACGCGCTAAATTTTGTTGATGTATTGCGTATTCAGTTTGTATCGACATATCTCCGGCAGTTCAAGAGCTGCACTTTTGAAACTTGGTACTTCAGTAGAAAAGGCCTATCCGCGACTGTCTGCAAAGTTTCGTGGTACAATTCGAATAAATGTGGAAGTTATTAACAAAATCGATATCAACTTTAAAACGCGCTAAATTTTGTTGATGTTTTGCGTATTCAGTTTGTATCGACATATCTCCGGCAGTACAAGAGCTGCACTTCTGAAACATGGTACTTCAGTAGAAAATATGTCTCCGCGACTGTCTGCAAAGTTTAGTTGCACAATTCGAATAAATGTTGAAGTTATTTACAAAAGCGATATCAACTTTAAAACGCGCTAAATTTTGTTGATGTTTTGCGTATTCAGTTTGTATCGACATATCTCCGGCAGTACAAGAGCTGCACTTCTAAAACTTAGTACTTCAGTAGAAAATATGTCTCCGCGACTGTCTGCAAAGTTTCGTGGCACAATTCGAATAAATGTGGAAGTTATTAACAAAAGCGATATCAACTTTAAAACGCGCTAAATTTTGTTGATGTTTTGCGTATTCAGTTTGTATCGACATATCTCCGGCAGTACAAGAGCTGCACTTCTGAAACTTGGTACTTCAGTAGAAAATCTGTCTCCGCGACAGTCTGCAAAGTTTCGTTGCCCAATTCGAATAAATGTTGAAGTTATTAACAAAAGCGATATCAACTTTAAAGCGCGCTTAATTTTGTTGATGTTTCGCGTATTCAGTTTGTATCGACATATCTCTGGCAGTACAAGAGCTGCACTTCTGAAACTTGGTACTTCAGTAGAAAATATGTCTCCGCGACTGTCTGCAAAGTTTCGTAGCACAATTCGAATAAATGTGGAAGTTATCAACACAAGCGATATCAACTTTAAAACGCGCTAAATTTTGTTGATGTTTTGCGTATTCAGTTTGTATCGACATATCTCCGGCAGTACAAGAGCTGCACGTCTGAAACTTAGTACTTCAGTAGAAAACATGTCTCCGCGACTGTCTGCAAAGTTTCGTGGCACAAGTCGAATAAATGTGGAAGTTATAAACAAAAGCGATATCAACTTTAAAACGCGCTAAATTTTGTTGATGCTTTGCGTATTCAGTTTGTATCGACATATCTCCGGCAGTACAAGTGCTGCACTTCTTAAACTTGGTACTTCAGTAGAAAATATGTCTCCGCGACTGTCTGCAAAGTTTCGTGTCACAATTCGAATAAATGTGGAAGTTATAAACAAAAGCGATATCAACTTTAAAACGCGCTAAATTTTGTTGATGTTTTGCGTATTCAGTTTGTATCGACATATCTCCGGCAGTACAAGAGCTGCACTTCTGAAACTTGGTACTTCAGTAGAAGATATGTCTCTGCGACTGTCTGCAAAGTTTCGTGGCACAATTCGAATAAATGTGGAAGTTATTAACAAAAGCGATATCAACTTTATAACGCGCTAAATTTTGTTGATGTTTTGCGTATTCAGTTTGTATCGACATATCTCCGGCAGTACAAGAACTGCACTTCTGAAACTGGGTACTTCAGTAGAAAATCTGTCTCCGCGACTGTCGGCAAAGTTTCGTGGTACAATTCGAATAAATGTGGAAGTTATTAACAAAAGCGATATCAACTTTAAAACGCGCTAAATTTTGTTAATGTTTTGCGTATTCAGTTTGCATCGACATATCTCCGGCAGTACAAGAGCTGCACTTCTGAAACTTAGTACTTCAGTAGAAAATCCGTCTCTGCGACTGTCTGCCAAGTTTCGTTGCACAATTCGAATAAATGTGGAAGTTATAAACAAAAGCGATATCAACTTTAAAACTCGCTAAATTTTGTTGTTGTTTTGCGTATTCAGTTTGTATCGACATATCTCCGGCAGTAAAAAAGCTGCACTTCTGAAACTTGGTACTTCAGCAGAAGATCAGTCTCCGCGACTGTCTGAAAAGTTTCGTGGCACAATTCGAATAAATGTTGAAGTGATTAAAAAAAACGATATCAACTTTAAAACGCGCTAAATTTTGATTTATGTTTTGCGTATTCAGTTTGTATCGACATATCTCCGGCAGTACAAGAGTTGCACTTCTGAAACTTGGTACTTCAGTAGAAAAGGCCTATCCGCGACTGTCTGCAAAGTTTCGTCGCACAATTCGAATAAATGTGGAAGTTATCAACACAAGCGATATCAACTTTAAAACGCGCTTAATTTTGTTGATGTTTTGCGTATTCAGTTTGTATCGACATATCTCCGGCAGTACAAGAGCTGCACTTCTGAAACTTGGTACTTCAGCAGAAGATCAGTCTCCGCGACTGTCTGCAAAGTTTCGTGGCACAATTCGAATAAATGTTGAAGTTATTTAAAAAAACGATATCAACTTTAAAACGCGCTAAATTTTGTTTATGTTTTGCGTATTCAGTTTGTATCGACATATCTCCGGCAGTACAAGAGTTGCACTTCTGAAACTTGGTACTTCAGTAGAAAAGGCCTTTCCGCGACTGTCTGCAAAGTTTCGTGGCACAATTCGAATAAATGTGGAAGTTATTAACAAAAGCGTTATCAACTTTAAAACGCGCTAAATTTTGTTGATGTTTTGCGTATTCAGTTTGTATCGACATATCTCCGGCAGTACAAGAGCTGCACTTCTGAAACTTGGTACTTCAGTAGTAAATATGTCTCCGCGACTGTCTGCAAAATTTCGTGGCACAATTCGAATAAATGTGGAAGTTATAAACAAAAGCGATATCAACTGTAAAACGCGCTAAATTTTGTTGATGTTTTGCGTATTCAGTTTGTATCGACATATCTCCGGCAGTATAAGAGCTGCACTTCTGAAACCTGGTACTTCAGTAGAAAATATGTCTCCGCGACTGTCTGCAAAGTTTAGTTACACAATTCGAATAAATGTTGAAGTTATTAACAAAAGCGATATCAACTTTAACACGCGCTAAATTTTGTTGATGTTTTGCGTATTCAGTTTGTATCGACATATCTCCGGCAGTACAAGAGCTGCACTTCTGAAACTTTGTACTTCAGTATAAAATATGTCTCCGCGACTGTCTGCTAAGTTTCGTGGCACAATTCGAATAAATGTGGAAGTTATTAACAAAAGCGATATCAACTTTAAAACGCGCTAAATTTTATTGATGTTTTGCGTATTCAGTTTGTATCGACATATCTTCGGTAGTACAAGAGCTGCACTTCTAAAACTTGGTACTTCAGTAGAAAATATGTCTCCGCGACTGTCTGCAAAATTTCGTGGCACAATTCGAATAAATGTGGAAGTTATAAACAAAAGCGATATCAACTGTAAAACGCGATAAATTTTGTTGATGTTTTGCGTATTCAGTTTGTATCGACATATCTCCGGCAGTACAAGAGCTGCACTTCTGAAACTTAGTACTTCAGTAGAAAATCTGTCTCCGCGACTGTCTGCAAAGTTTCGTGGCACAATTCGAATAAATGTTGAAGTTATTAACAAAAGCGATATCAACTTTAAAACGCGCTAAATTTTGTTGATGTTTTGCGTATTCAGTTTGTATCGACATATCTCCGGCAGTACAAGAGCTGCACTTCTGAAACTTGGTACTTCAGTAGAAAAGGCCTATCCGCGACTGTCTGCAAAGTTTCGTGGTACAATTCGAATAAATGTAGAAGTTATTAACAAAAGCGATATCAACTTTAAAACGCGCTAAATTTTGTTGATGTTTTGCGTATTCAGTTTGTATCGACATATCTCCGGCAGTACAAAAGCTGCACTTCTGAAACATGGTACTTCAGTAGAAAATATGTCTCCGCGACTGTCTGCAAAGTTTAGTTGCACAATTCGAATAAATGTTGAAGTTATTAACAAAAGCGATATCAACTTTAAAACGCGCTAAATTTTGTTGATGTTTTGCGTATTCAGTTTGTATCGACATATGTCCGGCAGTACAAGAGCTGCACGCTTAAAACTTAGTACTTCAGTAGAAAACATGTCTCCGCGACTGTCTGCAAAGTTTCGTGTCACAATTCGAATAAATGTGGAAGTTATAAACAAAAGCGATATCAACTTTAAAACGCGCTAAATTTTGTTGATGTTTTGCGTATTCAGTTTGTATCGACATATCTCCGGCAGTACAAGGGCTGCACTTCTTAAACTTGGTACTTCAGTAGAAAATATGTCTCCGCGACTGTCTGCAAAGTTTCGTGTCACAATTCGAATAAATGTGGAAGTTATAAACAAAAGCGATATCAACTTTAAAACGCGCTAAATTTTGTTGATGTTTTGCGTATTCAGTTTGTATCGACATATCTCCGGCAGTACAAAAGCTGCACTTCTGAAACTTGGTACTTCAGTAGCAAATATGTCTCTGCGACTGTCTGCAAAGTTTCGTGGCACAATTCGAATAAATGTGGAAGTTATTAACAAAAGCGATATCAACTTTATAACGCGCTAAACTTTGTTGATGTTTTGCGTATTCAGTTTGTATCGACATATCTCCGGCAGTACAAGAGCTGCACTTCTGAAACTTGGTACTTCAGTAGAAAATCCGTCCCTGCGACTGTCTGCCAAGTTTCGTGGCACAATTCGAATAAATGTGGAAGTTATTAACAAAAGCGATATCAACTTTAAAACTCGCTAAATTTTGTTGTTGTTTTGCGTATTCAGTTTGTATCGACATATCTCCGGCAGTACAAGAGCTGCACATCTTAAACTTGGTACTTCAGCAGAAGATGAGTCTCCGCGACTGTCTGCAAAGTTTCGTGGCACAATTCGAATAAATGTTGAAGTTATTAAAAAAAACGATATCAACTTTAAAACGCGCTAAATTTTGTTTATGTTTTGCGTATTCAGTTTGTATCGACATATCTCCGGCAGTACAAGAGTTGCACTTCTGAAACTTGGTACTTCAGTAGAAAAGGCCTATCCGCGACTGTCTGCAAAGTTTCGTGGCACAATTCGAATAAATGTGGAAGTTATTAACAAAAGCGTTATCAACTTTAAAACGCGCTAAATTTTGTTGATGTTTTGCGTATTCACTTTGTATCGACATATCTCCGGCAGTACAAGAGCTGCACTTCTGAAACATGGTACTTCAGTAGAAAATATGTTTCCGCGACTGTCTGCAAAATTTCGTGGCACAATTCGAATAAATGTGGAAGTTATAAACAAAAGCGATATCAACTGTAAAACGCGCTAAATTTTGTTGATGTTTTGCGTATTCAGTTTGTATCGACATATCTCCGGCAGTACAAGAGCTGCACTTCTGAAACTTAGTACTTCAGTAGAAAATCTGTCTCCGCGACTGTCTGCTAATTTTCCTGGCACAATTCGAATAAATGTTGAAGTTATTAACAAAAGCGATATCAACTTTAACACACGCTAAATTTTGTTGATGTTTTGCGTATTCAGTTTGTATCGACATATCTCCGGCAGTACAAGAGCTGCACTTCTGAAACTTGGTACTTCAGTAGAAAATATGTCTCCGCGACTGTCTGCTAAGTTTTGTGGCACAATTCGAATAAATGTTGAAGTTATTAACAAAAGCGATATCAACTTTAAAACGCGCTAAATTTTGTTGATGTTTTGCGTATTCAGTTTGTATCGACATATCTCCGGCAGTAACAGAGCTGCACTTCTAAAACTTAGTACTTGAGTAGAAAATCAGTCTCCGCGACTGTCTGCAAAGTTTCGTGGCACAATTCGAATAAATGTGGAAGTTATTAACAAAAGCGATATCAACTTTAAAACGCGCTAAATTTTGTTGATGTTTTGCGTATTCAGTTTGTATCGACATATCTCCGGCAGTACAAGAGCTGCACTTCTGAAACTTGGTACTTCAGCAGAAGATCAGTCTCCGCGACTGTCTGCAAAGTTTTGTGGCACAATTCGAATAAATGTTGAAGTTATTAAAAAAAACGATATCAACTTTAAAACGCGCTAAATGTTGTTTATGTTTTGCGTATTCAGTTTGTATCGACATATCTCCGGCAGTACAAGAGTTGCACTTCTGAAACTTGGTACTTCAGTAGAAAAGCTGTCTCCGCGACTGTCTGTAAAGTCTCGTGGCACAATTCGAATAAATGTGGAAGTTATTAACAAAAGCGTTATCAACTTTAAAACGCGCTAAATTTTGTTGATGTTTTGCGTATTCAGTTTGTATCGACATATCTCCGGATGTACAAGAGCTGCACTTCTGAAACTTAGTACTTCAGTAGAAAACATGTCTCCGCGACTGTCTGCAAAGTTTCGTAGCACAATTCGAATAAATGTGGAAGTTATCAACACAAGCGATATCAACTTTAAAGCGCGCTAAATTTTGTTGATGTCTTGCGTATTCAGTTTGTATCGACATATCTCCGGCAGTACAAGAGCTGCACTTCTGAAACTTGGTACTTCAGTAGAAAAGCTGTCTCCGCGACTGTCTGCAAAGTTTCGTGGTACAATTCGAATAAATGTGAGAGTTATTAACAAAAGCGATATCAACTTTAAAACGCGCTAAATTTTGTTTATGTTTTGCGTATTCAGTTTGTATCGACATATCTCCGGCAGTACAAGAGTTGCACTTCTGAAACTTGGTACTTCAGTAGAAAAGGCCTGTCCGCTACTGTCTGCCAAGTTTCGTGGCACAATTCGAATAAATGTGGAAGTTATAAACAAAAGCGATATCAACTTTAAAACGCGCTAAATTTTGTTGATGTTTTGCTTATTCAGTTTGTATCGACATATCTCCGGCAGTACAAAAGCTGCACTTCTGAAACTTGGTACTTCAGTAGAAAAGCTGTCTCCGCGACTGTCTGCAAAGTTTCGTTGCACAATTCGAATAAATGTTGAAATTATTAAAAAAAACGATATCAACTTTAAAACGCGCTAAATTTTGTTGTTGTTTTGCGTTTTCAGTTTGTATCGACATATCTCTGGATTACAAGAGTTGCACTTCTGAAACTTGGTACTTCAGTAGAAACGGCCTATCCGCGACTGTGTGCAAAGTTTCGTGGCACAATTCGAATAAATGTGGAAGTTATTAACAAAAGCGATATCAACTTTAAAACGCGCTAAATTTTGTTGATGTTTTGCGTATTCAGTTTGTATCGACATATCTCCGGCAGTACAAGAGCTGCACTTCTGAAACTTGGTACTTCAGTAGAAAATATGTCTCCGCGACTGTCTGCAAAATTTCGTGGCACAATCCGAATAAATGTGGAAGTTATAAACAAAAGCGATATCAACTGTAAAACGCGCTAAATTCTGTTGATGTTTTGCGTATTCAGTTTGTATCAACATATCTCCGGCAGAACAAGCGCTGCACTTCTGAAACTTAGTACTTGAGTAGAAAATCTGTCTCCGCGACTGTCTGCAAAGTTTCGTGGCACAATTCGAATAAATGTTGAAGTTATTAACAAAAGCGATATCAACTTTAAAACGCGCTAAATTTTGTTAATGTTTTGCGTATTCAGTTTGTATCGACATATCTCCGGCAGTACAAGAGCTGCACTTCTGAAACTTGGTACTTCAGTAGAAAAGGCCTATCCGCGACTGTCTGCAAAGTTTCGTGGTACAATTCGAATAAATGTGGAAGTTATTAACAAAAGCGATATCAACTTTAAAACGCGCTAAATTTTGTTGATGTTTTGCGTATTCAGTTTGCATCGACATATCTCCGGCAGTACAAAAGCTGCACTTCTGAAACATGGTACTTCAGTAGAAAATATGTCTCCGCGACTGTCTGCAAAGTTTAGTTGCACAATTCGAATAAATGTTGAAGTTATTAACAAAAGCGATATCAACTTTAAAACGCGCTAAATTTTGTTGATGTTTTGCGTATTCAGTTTGTATCGACATATCTCCGGCAGTACAAGAGCTGCACGCTTAAAACTTAGTACTTCAGTAGAAAACATGTCTCCGCGACTGTCTGCAAAGTTTCGTGTCACAATTCGAATAAATGTGGAAGTTATAAACAAAAGCGATATCAACTTTAAAACGCGCTAAATTTTGTTGATGTTTTGCGTATTCAGTTTGTATCGACATATCTCCGGCAGTACAAGGGCTGCACTTCTTAAACTTGGTACTTCAGTGGAAAATATGTCTCCGCGACTGTCTGCAAAGTTTCGTGTCACAATTCGAATAAATGTGGAAGTTATAAACAAAAGCGATATCAACTTTAAAACGCGCTAAATTTTGTTGATGTTTTGCGTATTCAGTTTGTATCGACATATCTCCGGCAGTACAAAAGCTGCACTTCTGAAACTTGGTACTTCAGTAGCAAATATGTCTCTGCGACTGTCTGCAAAGTTTCGTGGCACAATTCGAATAAATGTGGAAGTTATTAACAAAAGCGATATCAACTTTATAACGCGCTAAACTTTGTTGATGTTTTGCGTATTCAGTTTGTATCGACATATCTCCGGCAGTACAAGGGCTGCACTTCTAGAACTTGGTACTTCAGTAGAAAATCCGTCTCTGCGACTGTCTGCAAAGTTTCGTGGCACAATTCGAATAAATGTGGAAGTTATTAACAAAAGCGATATCAACTTTAAAACTCGCTAAATTTTGTTGTTGTTTTGCGTATTCAGTTTGTATCGACATATCTCCGGCAGTACAAGAGCTGCACATCTGAAACTTGGTACTTCAGCAGAAGATGAGTCTCCGCGACTGTCTGCAAAGTTTCGTGGCACAATTCGAATAAATGTTGAAGTTATAAAAAAAACGATATCAACTTTAAAACGCGCTAAATTTTGTTTATGTTTTGCGTATTCAGTTTGTATCGACATATCTCCGGCAGTACCAGAGTTGCACTTCTGAAACTTGGTACTTCAGTAGAAAAGGCCTATCACCGACTGTCTGCAAAGTTTCGTGGCACAATTCGAATAAATGTGGAAGTTATTAACAAAAGCGTTATCAACTTTAAAACGCGCTAAATTTTGTTGATGTTTTGCGTATTCAGTTTGTATCGACATATCTCCGGCAGTACAAGAGCTGCACTTCTGAAACATGGTACTTCAGTAGAAAATATGTCTCCGCGACTGTCTGCAAAATTTCGTGGCACAATTCGAATAAATGTGGAAGTTATAAACAAAAGCGATATCAACTGTAAAACGCGCTAAATTTTGTTGATGTTTTGCGTATTCAGTTTGTATCGACATATCTCCGGCAGTACAAGAGCTGCACTTCTGAAACTTAGTACTTCAGTAGAAAATCTGTCTCCGCGACTGTCTGCTAATTTTCCTGGCACAATTCGAATAAATGTTGAAGTTATTAACAAAAGCGATATCAACTTTAAAACGCGCTAAATTTTGTTGATGTATTGCGTATTCAGTTTGTATCGACATATCTCCGGCAGTACAAGAGCTGCACTTCTGAAACTTGGTACTTCAGTAGAAAAGGCCTATCCGCGACTGTCTGCAAAGTTTCGTGGTACAATTCGAATAAATGTGGAAGTTATTAACAAAAGCGATATCAACTTTAAAACGCGCTAAATTTTGTTGATGTTTTGCGTATTCAGTTTGTATCGACATATCTCCGGCAGTACAAGAGCTGCACTTCTGAAACATGGTACTTCAGTACAAAATATGTCTCCGCGACTGTCTGCAAAGTTTAGTTGCACAATTCGAATAAATGTTGAAGTTATTAACAAAAGCGATATCAACTTTAACACACGCTAAATTTTGTTGATGTTTTGCGTATTCAGTTGGTATCGACATATCTCCGGCAGTACAAGAGCTGCACTTCTGAAACTTAGTACTTCAGTAGAAAATATGTCTCCGCGACTGTCTGCAAAGTTTCGTGGCACAATTCGAATAAATGTGGAAGTTATTAACAAAAGCGATATCAACTTTAAAACGCGCTAAATTTTGTTGATGTTTTGCGTATTCAGTTTGTATCGACATATCTCCGGCAGTACAAGAGCTGCACTTCTGAAACTTGGTACTTCAGTAGAAAATCTGTCTCCGCGACAGTCTGCAAAGTTTCGTTGCACACTTCGAATAAATGTTGAAGTTATTAACAAAAGCGATATCAACTTTAAAGCGCGCTTAATTTTGTTGATGTTTCGCGTATTCAGTTTATATCGACATATCTCCGGCAGTACAAGAGCTGCACTTCTGAAACTTGGTACTTCAGTAGAAAATATGTCTCCGCGACTGTCTGCAAAGTTTCGTAGCACAATTCGAATAAATGTGGAAGTTATCAACACAAGCGATATCAACTTTAAAACGCGCTAAATTTTGTTGATGTTTTGCGTATTCAGTTTGTATCGACATATCTCCGGCAGTACAAGAGCTGCACGTCTAAAACTTAGTACTTCAGTAGAAAACATGTCTCCGCGACTGTCTGCAAAGTTCGTGTCACAATTCGAATAAATGTTGAAGTTATAAACAAAAGCGATATCAACTTTAAAACGCGCTAAATTTTGTTGATGTTTTGCGTATTCAGTTTGTATCGACATATCTCCGGCAGTACAAGTGCTGCACTTCTTAAACTTGGTACTTCAGTAGAGATTATGTCTCCGCGACTGTCTGCAAAGTTTCGTGTCACAATTCGAATAAATGTGGAAGTTGTAAACAAAAGCGATATCAACTTTAAAACGCGCTAAATTTTGTTGATGTTTTGCGTATTCAGTTTGTATCGACATATCTCCGGCAGTACAAGAGCTGCACTTCTGAAACTTGGTACTTCAGTAGAAAATATGTCTCTGCGACTGTCTGCAAAGTTTCGTGGCACAATTCGAATAAATGTTGAAGTTATTAAAAAAAACGATATCAACTTTAAAACGCGCTAAATTTTGTTTATGTTTTGCGTATTCAGTTTGTATCGACATATCTCCGGCAGTACAAGAGTTGCACTTCTGAAACTTGGTACTTCAGTAGAAAAGGCCTATCCGCGACTGTCTGCAAAGTTTCGTGGCACAATTCGAATAAATGTGGAAGTTATTAACAAAAGCGTTATCAACTTTAAAACGCGCTAAATTTTGTTGATGTTTTGCGTATTCAGTTTGTATCGACATATCTCCGGCAGTACAAGAGCTGCACTTCTGAAACTTGGTACTTCAGTAGAAAATATGTCTCCGCGACTGTCTGCAAAATTTCGTGGCACAATTCGAATAAATGTGGAAGTTATAAACAAAAGCGATATCAACTTTAAAACGCGCTAAATTTTGTTGATGTTTTGCGTATTCAGTTTGTATCGACATATATCCGGCAGTACAAGAGCTGCACTTCTAGAACTGAGTACTTCAGTAGAAAATCTGTCTCCGCGACTGTCTGCAAAGTTTCGTGGCACAATTCGAATAAATGTTGAAGTTATTAACAAAAGCAGTATCAACTTTAAAACGCGCTAAATTTTGTTGATGTATTGCGTATTCAGTTTGTATCGACATATCTCCGGCAGTTCAAGAGCTGCACTTTTGAAACTTGGTACTACAGTAGAAAAGGCCTATCCGCGACTGTCTGCAAAGTTTCGTGGTACAATTCGAATAAATGTGGAAGTTATTAACAAAATCGATATCAACTTTAAAACGCGCTAAATTTTGTTGATGTTTTGCGTATTCAGTTTGTATCGACATATCTCCGGCAGTACAAGAGCTGCACTTCTGAAACATGGTACTTCAGTAGAAAATATGTCTCCGCGACTGTCTGCAAAGTTTAGTTGCACAATTCGAATAAATGTTGAAGTTATTTACAAAAGCGATATCAACTTTAAAACGCGCTAAATTTTGTTGATGTTTTGCGTATTCAGTTTGTATCGACATATCTCCGGCAGTACAAGAGCTGCACTTCTAAAACTTAGTACTTCAGTAGAAAATATGTCTCCGCGACTGTCTGCAAAGTTTCGTGGCACAATTCGAATAAATGTGGAAGTTATTAACAAAAGCGATATCAACTTTAAAACGCGCTAAATTTTGTTGATGTTTTGCGTATTCAGTTTGTATCGACATATCTCCGGCAGTACAAGAGCTGCACTTCTGAAACTTGGTACTTCAGTAGAAAATCTGTCTCCGCGACAGTCTGCAAAGTTTCGTTGCCCAATTCGAATAAATGTTGAAGTTATTAACAAAAGCGATATCAACTTTAAAGCGCGCTTAATTTTGTTGATGTTTCGCGTATTCAGTTTGTATCGACATATCTCTGGCAGTACAAGAGCTGCACTTCTGAAACTTGGTACTTCAGTAGAAAATATGTCTCCGCGACTGTCTGCAAAGTTTCGTAGCACAATTCGAATAAATGTGGAAGTTATCAACACAAGCGATATCAACTTTAAAACGCGCTAAATTTTGTTGATGTTTTGCGTATTCAGTTTGTATCGACATATCTCCGGCAGTACAAGAGCTGCACGTCTGAAACTTAGTACTTCAGTAGAAAACATGTCTCCGCGACTGTCTGCAAAGTTTCGTGGCACAAGTCGAATAAATGTGGAAGTTATAAACAAAAGCGATATCAACTTTAAAACGCGCTAAATTTTGTTGATGCTTTGCGTATTCAGTTTGTATCGACATATCTCCGGCAGTACAAGTGCTGCACTTCTTAAACTTGGTACTTCAGTAGAAAATATGTCTCCGCGACTGTCTGCAAAGTTTCGTGTCACAATTCGAATAAATGTGGAAGTTATAAACAAAAGCGATATCAACTTTAAAACGCGCTAAATTTTGTTGATGTTTTGCGTATTCAGTTTGTATCGACATATCTCCGGCAGTACAAGAGCTGCACTTCTGAAACTTGGTACTTCAGTAGAAAATATGTCTCTGCGACTGTCTGCAAAGTTTCGTGGCACAATTCGAATAAATGTGGAAGTTATTAACAAAAGCGATATCAACTTTATAACGCGCTAAATTTTGTTGATGTTTTGCGTATTCAGTTTGTATCGACATATCTCCGGCAGTACAAGAACTGCACTTCTGAAACTGGGTACTTCAGTAGAAAATCTGTCTCCGCGACTGTCGGCAAAGTTTCGTGGTACAATTCGAATAAATGTGGAAGTTATTAACAAAAGCGATATCAACTTTAAAACGCGCTAAATTTTGTTAATGTTTTGCGTATTCAGTTTGCATCGACATATCTCCGGCAGTACAAGAGCTGCACTTCTGAAACTTAGTACTTCAGTAGAAAATCCGTCTCTGCGACTGTCTGCCAAGTTTCGTTGCACAATTCGAATAAATGTGGAAGTTATAAACAAAAGCGATATCAACTTTAAAACTCGCTAAATTTTGTTGTTGTTTTGCGTATTCAGTTTGTATCGACATATCTCCGGCAGTAAAAAAGCTGCACTTCTAAAACTTGGTACTTCAGCAGAAGATCAGTCTCCGCGACTGTCTGAAAAGTTTCGTGGCACAATTCGAATAAATGTTGAAGTGATTAAAAAAAACGATATCAACTTTAAAACGCGCTAAATTTTGATTTATGTTTTGCGTATTCAGTTTGTATCGACATATCTCCGGCAGTACAAGAGTTGCACTTCTGAAACTTGGTACTTCAGTAGAAAAGGCCTATCCGCGACTGTCTGCAAAGTTTCGTCGCACAATTCGAATAAATGTGGAAGTTATCAACACAAGCGATATCAACTTTAAAACGCGCTTAATTTTGTTGATGTTTTGCGTATTCAGTTTGTATCGACATATCTCCGGCAGTACAAGAGCTGCACTTCTGAAACTTGGTACTTCAGTAGAAGATCAGTCTCCGCGACTGTCTGCAAAGTTTCGTGGCACAATTCGAATAAATGTTGAAGTTATTTAAAAAAACGATATCAACTTTAAAACGCGCTAAATTTTGTTTATGTTTTGCGTATTAAGTTTGTATCGACATATCTCCGGCAGTACAAGAGTTGCACTTCTGAAACTTGGTACTTCAGTAGAAAAGGCCTTTCCGCGACTGTCTGCAAAGTTTCGTGGCACAATTCGAATAAATGTGGAAGTTATTAACAAAAGCGTTATCAACTTTAAAACGCGCTAAATTTTGTTGATGTTTTGCGTATTCAGTTTGTATCGACATATCTCCGGCAGTACAAGAGCTGCACTTCTGAAACTTGGTACTTCAGTAGTAAATATGTCTCCGCGACTGTCTGCAAAATTTCGTGGCACAATTCGAATAAATGTGGAAGTTATAAACAAAAGCGATATCAACTGTAAAACGCGCTAAATTTTGTTGATGTTTTGCGTATTCAGTTTGTATCGACATATCTCCGGCAGTATAAGAGCTGCACTTCTGAAACCTGGTACTTCAGTAGAAAATATGTCTCCGCGACTGTCTGCAAAGTTTAGTTGCACAATTCGAATAAATGTTGAAGTTATTAACAAAAGCGATATCAACTTTAACACGCGCTAAATTTTGTTGATGTTTTGCGTATTCAGTTTGTATCGACATATCTCCGGCAGTACAAGAGCTGCACTTCTGAAACTTTGTACTTCAGTATAAAATATGTCTCCGCGACTGTCTGCTAAGTTTCGTGGCACAATTCGAATAAATGTGGAAGTTATTAACAAAAGCGATATCAACTTTAAAACGCGCTAAATTTTATTGATGTTTTGCGTATTCAGTTTGTATCGACATATCTTCGGTAGTACAAGAGCTGCACTTCTAAAACTTGGTACTTCAGTAGAAAATATGTCTCCGCGACTGTCTGCAAAATTTCGTGGCACAATTCGAATAAATGTGGAAGTTATAAACAAAAGCGATATCAACTGTAAAACGCGATAAATTTTGTTGATGTTTTGCGTATTCAGTTTGTATCGACATATCTCCGGCAGTACAAGAGCTGCACTTCTGAAACTTAGTACTTCAGTAGAAAATCTGTCTCCGCGACTGTCTGCAAAGTTTCGTGGCACAATTCGAATAAATGTTGAAGTTATTAACAAAAGCGATATCAACTTTAAAACGCGCTAAATTTTGTTGATGTATTGCGTATTCAGTTTGTATCGACATATCTCCGGCAGTACAAGAGCTGCACTTCGGAACCTTGGTACTTCAGTAGAAAAGGCCTATCCGCGACTGTCTGCAAAGTTTCGTGGTACAATTCGAATAAATGTGGAAGTTATTAACAAAATCGATATCAACTTTAAAACGCGCTAAATTTTGTTGATGTTTTGCGTATTCAGTTTGTATCGACATATCTCCGGCAGTACAAGAGCTGCACTTCTGAAACATGGTACTTCAGTAGAAAATATGTCTCCGCGACTGTCTGCAAAGTTTTGTTGCACAATTCGAATAAATGTTGAAGTTATTAACAAAAGCGATATCAACTTTAACACGCGCTAAATTTTGTTGATGTTTTGCGTATTCAGTTTGTATCGACATATCTCCGGCAGTACAAGAGCTGCACTTCTGAAACTTTGTACTTCAGTATAAAATATGTCTCCACAACTGTCTGCTAAGTTTCGTTGCACAATTCGAATAAATGTGGAAGTTATTAACAAAAGCGATATCAACTTTAAAACGAGCTAAATTTTAATGATGTTTTGCGTATTCAGTTTGTATCGACATATCTCCGGCAGTAACGGAGCTGCACTTCTAAAACTTAGTACTTCAGTAGAATCTATGTGTCCGCGACTGTCTGCAAAGTTTCGTGGCACAATTCGAATAAATGTGGAAGTTATTAACAAAAGCGATATCAACTTTAAAGCGCGCTAAATTTTGTTGATGTTTTGCGTATTCAGTTTGTATCGACATATCTCCGGCAGTACAAGACCTTCACATCTTAATCTTGGTACTTCAGTACAAAACATGTCTCCGCGACTGTCTGCAAAGTTTCGTGGCACAATTCGAATAAATGTGGAAGTTATAAACAAAAGCGATATCAACTTTAAAACGCGCTAAATTTTGTTGATGTTTTGCGTATTCAGTTTGTATCGACATATCTCCGGCAGTACAAGAGCTGCACGTCTAAAACTTAGTACTTCAGTAGAAAACATGTCTCCGCGACTGTCTGCAAAGTTTCGTGTCACAATTCGAATAAATGTGGAAGTTATAAACAAAAGCGATATCAACTTTAAAACGCGCTAAATTTTGTTGATGTTTTGCGTATTCAGTTTGTATCGACATATCTCCGGCAGTACAAGAGCTGCACTTCTGAAACTTGGTACTTCAGTAGAAAATATGTCTCTGTGACTGTCTGCAAAGTTTCGTGGCACAATTCGAATAAATGTTTAAGTTATTAACAAAAGCGATATCAACTTTAAAACGCGCTAAATTTTGTTGATGTTTTGCGTATTCAGTTTGTATCGACATATCTCCGGCAGTACAAAAGCTGCACTTCTGAAACTTAATACTTCAGTAGAAAATCTGTCTCCGCGACAGTCTGCAAAGTTTCGTTGCACAATTCGAATAAATGTGGAAGTTATTAACAAACGCGATATCAACTTTAAAGCGCGCTAATTTTTGTTTATGTTTTGCGTATTCAGTTTGTATCGACATATCTACGGCAGTACAAGAGCTGCACTTCTGAAACTTGGTACTTCAGTAGAAAAGGCCTATCTGCGACTGTCTGCAAAGTTTCGTGGTACAATTCGAATAAATGTGGAAGTTATTAACAAAAGCGATATCAACTTTAAAACGCGCTAAATTTTGTTGATGTTTTGCGTATTCAGTTTGTATCGACATATCTCCGGCAGTACAAGAGCTGCACTTCTGATACTTGGTACTTCAGTAGAAAACATGTCTCCGCGACTGTCTGCAAAGTTTCGTGGCACAATTCGAATAAATGTGGAAGTTATAAACAAAAGCGATATCAACTTTAAAACGCGCTAAATTTTGTTGATGTTTTGCGTATTCATTTTGTATCGACATATCTCCGGCAGTACAAGAGCTGCACTTCTGAAACTTGGTACTTTAGTAGAAACGGCCTAACCGCGACTGTCTGCAAAGTTTCGTGGTACAATTCGAATAAATGTGGAAGTTATTAGCAAAAGCGATATCAACTTTAAAACGCGCTAAATTTTGTTGATGTTTTGCGTATTCAGTTTGTATCGACATATCTCCGGCAGTAAAAAAGCTGCACTTCTGAAACTTGGTACTTCAGTAGAAAATCTGTCTCCGCAACAGTCTGCAAAGTTCGTTGCACAATTCGAATAAATGTTGAAGTTATTAACAAAAGCGATATCAACTTTAAAGCGCGCTAAATTTTGTTGATGTTTTGCGTATTCATTTTGTATCGACATATCTCCGGCAGTACAAGAGCTGCACTTCTGAAACTTGGTACTTCAGTAGAAAAGGCATATCCGCGACTGTCTGCAAAGTTTCGTGGTACAATTCGAATAAATGTGGAAGTTATTAACAAAAGCGATATCAACTTTAAAACGCGCTAAATTTTGTTGATGTTTTGCGTATTCAGTTTGTATCGACATATCTCCGGCAGTACAAGAGCTGAACTTCTGAAACTTGGTACTTCAGTAGAAAAGCTGTCTCCGCGACTGTCTTCAAAGTTTCGTGTCACAATTCGAATTAATGTGGAAGTTATAAACAAAAGCGATATCAACTTTAAAACGCGCTAAATTTTGTTGATGTTTTGCGTATTCAGTTTGTATCGACATATCTCCGGCAGTACAAGGGCTGCACTTCTGAAACTTGGTACTTCAGTGGAAAATATGTCTCTGCGACTGTCTGCAAAGTTTCGTGGCACAATTCGAATAAATGTTGAAGTTATTAACAAAAGCGATATCAACTTTAAAACGCGCTAAATTTTGTTGATGTTTTGCGTATTCAGTTTGTATCGACATATCTCCGGCAGTACAAAAGCTGCACTTCTGAAACTTAATACTTCAGTAGAAAATCTGTCTCCGCGACAGTCTGCAAAGTTTCGTTGCACAATTCGAATAAATGTTGAAGTTATTAACAAAAGCGATATCAACTTTTAAGCGCGCTAAATTTTGTTGATGTTTTGCGTATTCAGTTTGTATCGACATATCTCCGGCAGTATAAGAGCTGCACTTCTGAAACTTGGTACTTCAGTAGAAAAGGCCTATCTGCGACTGTCTGCAAAGTTTCGTTGTACAATTCGAATAAATGTGGAAGTTATTAACAAAAGCGATATCAACTTTAAAACGCGCTAAATTTTGTTGATGTTTTGCGTATTCAGTTTGTATCGACATATCTCCGGCAGTACAAGAGCTGCACTTCTGATACTTGGTACTTCAGTAGAAAACATGTCTCCGCGACTGTCTGCAAAGTTTCGTGGCACAATTCGAATAAATGTGGAAGTTATATACAAAAGCGATATCAACTTTAAAACGCGCTAAATGTTGTTGATGTTTTGCGTATTCAGTTTGTATCGACATATCTCCGGCAGTACAAGAGCTGCACTTCTGAACCTTGGTACTTCAGTGGAAACGGCCTAACCGCGACTGTCTGCAAAGTTTCGTAGCACAATTCGAATAAATGTGGAAGTTATTAACAAAAGCTATATCAACTTTAAAACGCGCTAAATTTTGTTGATGTTTTGCGTATTCAGTTTGTATCGACATATCTCAGGCAGTACAAGAGCTGCACTTATGAAACTTGGTACTTCAGTAGAAAAGCTGTCTCCGCGACTGTCCGCAAAGTTTCGTGGCACAATTCGAATAAATGTGGAAGTTATTAACAAAAGCGATATCAACTTTAAAGCGCGCTAAATTTTGTTGATGTTTTGCGTATTCAGTTTGTATCGACATATCTCTGGCAGTACAAGAGCTGCACTTTTGAAACTTGGTACTTCAGTAGAAAAGGCATATCCGCGACTGTCTGCAAAGTTTCGTGGTACAATTCGAATAAATGTGGAAGTTATTAACAAAAGCGATATCAACTTTAAAACGCGCTAAAATTTTTTGATGTTTTGCGTATTCAGTTTGTATCGACATATCTCCGGCAGTACAAGAGCTGAACTTCTGAAACTTGGTACTTCAGTAGAAAAGCTGTCTCCGCGACTGTCTTCAAAGTTTTGTGGCACAATTCGAATTAATGTGGAAGTTATTAACAAAAGCGATATCAACTTTAACACGCGCTAAATTTTGTTGATGTTTTGCGTATTCAGTTTGTATCGACATATCTCCGGCAGTACAAGAGCTGCACTTCTGAAACTTTGTACTTCAGTATAAAATATGTCTCCACGACTGTCTGCTAAGTTTCGTTGCACAATTCGAATAAATGTGGAAGTTATTAACAAAAGCGATATCAACTTTAAAACGCGCTAAATTTTATTGATGTTTTGCGTATTCAGTTTGTATCGACATATCTCCGGCAGTAACGGAGCTGCACTTCTAAAACTTAGTACTTCAGTAGAATCTATGTGTCCGCGACTGTCTGCAAAGTTTCGTGGCACAATTCGAATAAATGTGGAAGTTATTAACAAAAGCGATATCAACTTTAAAGCGCGCTAAATTTTGTTGATGTTTTGCGTATTCAGTTTGTATCGACATATCTCCGGCAGTACAAGACCTTCACATCTGAATCTTGGTACTTCAGTACAAAACATGTCTCCGCGACTGTCTGCAAAGTTTCGTGGCACAATTCGAATAAATGTGGAAGTTATAAACAAAAGCGATATCAACTTTAAAACGCGCTAAATTTTGTTGATGTCTTGCGTATTCAGTTTGTATCGACATATCTCCGGCAGTACAAGAGCTGCACGTCTAAAACTTAGTACTTCAGTAGAAAAAATGTCTCCGCGACTGTCTGCAAAGTTTCGTGTCACAATTCGAATAAATGTGGAAGTTATAAACAAAAGCGATATCAACTTTAAAACGCGCTAAATTTTGTTGATGTTTTGCGTATTCAGTTTGTATCGACATATCTCCGGCAGTACAAGAGCTGCACTTCAGAAACTTGGTACTTCAGTAGAAAATATGTCTCTGCGACTGTCTGCAAAGTTTCGTGGCACAATTCGAATAAATGTTTAAGTTATTAACAAAAGCGATATCAACTTTAAAACGCGCTAAATTTTGTTGATGTTTTGCGTATTCAGTTTGTATCGACATATCTCCGGCAGTACAAAAGCTGCACTTCTGAAACTTAATACTTCAGTAGAAAATCTGTCTCCGCGACAGTCTGCAAAGTTTCGTTGCACAATTCGAATAAATGTGGAAGTTATTAACAAACGCGATATCAACTTTAAAGCGCGCTAATTTTTGTTGATGTTTTGCGTATTCAGTTTGTATCGACATATCTCCGGCAGTACAAGAGCTGCACTTCTGAAACTTGGTACTTAAGTAGAAAAGGCCTATCTTCGACTGTCTGCAAAGTTTGGTGGTACAATTCGAATAAATGTGGAAGTTATTAACAAAAGCGATATCAACTTTAAAACGCGCTAAATTTTGTTGATGTTTTGCGTATTCAGTTTGTATCGACATATCTCCGGCAGTAAAAAAGCTGCACTTCTGAAACTTGGTACTTCAGTAGAAAATCTGTCTCCGCAACAGTCTGCAAAGTTCGTTGCACAATTCGAATAAATGTTGAAGTTATTAACAAAAGCGATATCAACTTTAAAGCGCGCTAAATTTTGTTGATGTTTTGCGTATTCATTTTGTATCGACATATCTCCGGCAGTACAAGAGCTGCACTTCTGAAACTTGGTACTTCAGTAGAAAAGCTGTCTCCGCGACTGTCCGCAAAGTTTCGTGGCACAATTCGAATAAATGTGGAAGTTATTAACAAAAGCGATATCAACTTTAAAGCGCGCTAAATTTTGTTGATGTTTTGCGTATTCAGTTTTTATCGACATATCTCTGGCAGTACAAGAGCTGCACTTCTGAAACTTGGTACTTCAGTAGAAAAGGCATATCCGCGACTGTCTGCAAAGTTTCGTGTAACAATTCGAATAAATTTGGAAGTTATACACAAAAGCGATATCAACTTTAAAACGCGCTAAATTTTGTTGATGTTTTGCGTATTCAGTTTGTATCGACATATCTCCGGCAGTACAAGACCTGCACTTCTGAAACTTGGTACTTCAGTAGAAAATATGTCTCCGCGACTGTCTGCAAAGTTTCGTGGCACAATTCGAATAAATGTGGAAGTTATAAACAAAAGCGATATCAACTTTAAAACGCGCTAAATTTTGTTGATGTTTTGCGTATTCAGTTTGTATCGACATATCTCCGGCAGTACAAGAGCTGCACGTCAAAAACTTAGTACTTCAGTAGAAAACATGTCTCCGCGACTGTCTGCAAAGTTTCGTGTCACAATTCGAATAAATGTGGAAGTTATAAACAAAAGTTATATCAACTTTAAAACGCGCTAAATTTTGTTGATGTTTTGCGTATTCAGTTTGTATCGACATATCTCCGGCAGTACAAGAGCTGCACTTCTTAAACTTGGTACTTCAGTAGAAAATATGTCTCCGCGACTGTCTGCAAAGTTTCGTGTCACAATTCGAATAAATGTGGAAGTTATAAACAAAAGCGATATCAACTTTAAAACGCGCTAAATTTTGTTGATGTTTTGCGTATTCAGTTTGTATCGACATATCTCCGGCAGTACAAGAGCTGCACTTCTGAACCTTGGTACTTCAGTGGAAAATATGTCTCTGCGTCTGTCTGCAAAGTTTCGTGGCACAATTCGAATAAATGTTGAAGTTATTAACAAAAGCGATATCAACTTTAAAACGCGCTAAATTTTGTTGATGTTTTGCGTATTCAGTTTGTATCGACATATCTCCGGCAGTACAAAAGCTGCACTTCTGAAACTTAATACTTCAGTAGAAAATCTGTCTCCGCGACAGTCTGCAAAGTTTCGTTGCACAATTACAATAAATGTGGAAGTTATTAACAAAAGCGATATCAACTTTAAAGCGCGCTAAATTTTGTTGATGTTTTGCGTATTCAGTTTGTATCGACATATCTCCGGCAGTATAAGAGCTGCACTTCTGAAACTTGGTACTTCAGTAGAAAAGGCCTATCTGCGACTGTCTGCAAAGTTTCGTTGTACAATTCGAATAAATGTGGAAGTTATTAACAAAAGCGATATCAACTTTAAAACGCGCTAAATTTTGTTGATGTTTTGCGTATTCAGTTTGTATCGACATATCTCCGGCAGTACAAGAGCTGCACTTCTGATACTTGGTACTTCAGTAGAAAACATGTCTCCGCGACTGTCTGCAAAGTTTCGTGGCACAATTCGAATAAATGTGGAAGTTATAAACAAAACCGATATCAACTTTAAAACGCGCTAAATTTTGTTGATGTTTTGCGTATTCAGTTTGTATCGACATATCTCCGGCAGTACAAGAGCTGCACTTCTGAAACTTGGTACTTCAGTAGAAACGGCCTAACCGCGACTGTCTGCAAAGTCTCGTAACACAATTCGAATAAATGTGGAAGTTATTAACAAAAGCTATATCAACTTTAAAACGCGCTAAATTTTGTTGATGTTTTGCGTATTCAGTTTGTATCGACATATCTCCGGCAGTACAAGAGCTGCACTTCTGAAACTTGGTACTTCAGTAGAAAAGCTGTCTCCGCGACTGTCCGCAAAGTTTCGTGGCACAATTCGAATAAATGTGGAAGTTATTAACAAAAGCGATATCAACTTTAAAGCGCGCTAAATTTTGTTGATGTTTTGCGTATTCAGTTTGTATCGACATATCTCTGGCAGTACAAGAGCTGCACTTTTGAAACTTGGTACTTCAGTAGAAAAGGCATATCCGCGACTGTCTGCAAAGTTTCGTGGTACAATTCGAATAAATGTGGAAGTTATTAACAAAAGCGATATCAACTTTAAAACGCGCTAAATTTTTTTGATGTTTTGCGTATTCAGTTTGTATCGACATATCTCCGGCAGTACAAGAGCTGAACTTCTGAAACTTGGTACTTCAGTAGAAAAGCTGTCTCCGCGACTGTCTTCAAAGTTTCGTGGCACAATTCGAATTAATGTGGAAGTTATTAACAAAAGCGATATCAACTTTAAAACGCGCTAAATTTTGTTGATGTTTTGCGTATTCAGTTTGTATCGACATATCTCCGGCAGTAAATGAGCTGCACTTCTGAAACTTAGTACTTCAGTAGAAAAGGCCTATCCGCGACTGTCTGCAAAGTTTCGTAGCACAATTCGAATAAATGTGGAAGTTATCAACACAAGCGATATCAACTTTAAAACGCGCTAAATTTTGTTGATGTTTTGCGTATTCAGTTTGTATCGACATATCTCCGGCAGTACAAGAGCTGCACTTCTGAAACTTGGTACTTCAGTGGAAAAGGCCTATCCGCGACTGTCTGCAAAGTTTCGTGGTACAATTCGAATAAATGTTGAAGTTATTGACAAAAGCGATATCAACTTTAAAACGCGCTAAATTTTGTTGATGTTTTGCGTATTCAGTTTGTATCGATATATCTCCGACAGTACAAGAGCTGCACTTCTAAAACTTGGTACTTCAGTAGAAAATATGTCTCCGCGACTGTCTGCAAAGTTTCGTGTCACAATTCGAATAAATGTAGAAGTTATACACAAAAGCGATATCAACTTTAAAACGCGCTAAATTTTGTTGATGTTTTGCGTATTCAGTTTGTATCGACATATCTCCGGCAGTACAAGAGCTGCACTTCTAAAACTTGGTACTTCAGTAGAAAATATGTCTCTGCGACTGTCTGCAAAGTTTCGTGGTACAATTCGAATAAATGTGGAAGTTATTAACAAAAGCGATATCAACTTTAAAACGCGCTAAATTTTGTTGATGTTTTGCGTATTCAGTTTGTATCGACATATCTCCGGCAGTACAAGAGCTGCACTTCTGAAACTTGGTACTTCAGTAGAAAATATGTCTCCGCGACTGTCTGCAAAGTTTCGTGTAACAATTCGAATAAATTTGGAAGTTATACACAAAAGCGATATCAACTTTAAAACGCGCTAAATTTTGTTGATGTTTTGCGTATTCAGTTTGTATCGACATATCTCCGGCAGTACAAGAGCTGCACTTCTAAAACTTGGTACTTCAGTAGAAAATATGTCTCTGCGACTGTCTGCAAAGTTTCGTAGCACAATTCGAATAAATGTGGAAGTTATAAACAAAAGCGATATCAACTTTAAAACGCGCTAAATTTAGTTAATGTTTTGCGTATTCAGTTTGTATCAACATATCTCCGGCAGTACAAGAGCTGCACTTCTGAAACTTAGTACTTCAGTAGAAAAGGCCTATCCGCGACTGTCTGCAAAGTTTCGTTGCACAATTCGAATAAATGTGGAAGTCATTAACAAAAGCGATATCAACTTTAAAACGCGCTAAATTTTGTTGATGTTTTGCGTATTCAGTTTGTATCGACATATCTCCGGCAGTACAAGAGCTGCACTTCTGAAACTTGGTACTTCAGTAGAAAATATGTCTCCGCGACTGTCTGCAAAGTTTCGTAGCACAATTTGAATAAATGTGGAAGTTATCAACACAAGCGATATCAACTTTAAAACGCGCTTAATTTTGTTGATGTTTTGCGTATTCAGTTTGTATCGACATATCTCGGGCAGTACAACAGCTGCACGTCTAAAACTTGGTACTTCAGTAGAGAACATGTCCCCGCGACTGTCTGCAAAGTTTCGTGTCATAATTCGAATAAATGTGGAAGTTATAAACAAAAGCGATATCAACTTTAAAACGCGCTAAATTTTGTTGATGTATTGCGTATTCAGTTTGTATCGACATATCTCCGGCAGTACAAGAGCTGCACGTCTAAAACTTGGTACTTCAGTGGAAAACATGTCTCCGCGACTGTCTGCAAAGTTTCGTGTCACAATTCGAATAAATGTGGAAGTTATTAACAAAAGCGATATCAACTTTAAAACGCGCTAAATTTTGTTGATGTTTTGCGTATTCAGTTTGTATCGACATATCTCCGGCAGTACAAGAGCTGCACTTCTGAAACTTGTTACTTCAGTAGAAAAGCTGTCTCCGCGACTGTCTGCAAAGTTTCGTGGCACAATTCGAATAAATGTGGAAGTTATTAACAAAAGCGATATCAACTTTAAAACGCGCTAAATTTTGTTGATGTTTTGCGTATTCAGTTTGTATCGACATATCTCCGGCAGTGCAAGAGCTGCACTTCTGAAACTTAGTACTTCAGTAGAAAAGGCCTATCTACGACTGTCTGCAAAGGTTCGTTGCACAATTCGAACAAATGTTGAAGTTATAAACAAAAGCGATATCAACTTAAAAACGCGCTAAATTTTGTTGATGTTTTGCGTATTCAGTTTGTATCGACATATCTCCGGCAGTACAAGAGCTGCACTTCTAAGACTTCGTACGTCAGTAGAAAATATGTATCTGCGACTGTCTGCAAAGTTTCGTGGCACAATTCGAATAAATGTGGAAGTTATTAACAAAAGCGATATCAACTTTAAAACGCGCTAAATTTTGTTGATGTTTTGCGTATTCAGTTTGTATCGACATATCTCCGGCAGTACAAGAGCTGCACTTCTGAAACTTGGTACTCCAGTAGAAGAGCTATCTCCGCGACTGTCTGCAAAGTTTCGTTGCACAATTCGAATAAATGTTGAAGTTATTAACAAAAGCGATATCAACTTTAAAACGCGCTAAATTTTGTTGATGTTTTGCGTATTCAGTTTGTATCGACATATCTACGGCAGTACAAGAGCTGCACTTCTAAAACTTGGTACTTCAGTAGAAAATATGTCTCTGCGACTGTCTGCAAAGTTTCGTAGCACAATTCGAATAAATGTGGAAGTTATAAACAAAAGCGATATCAACTTTAAAACGCGCTAAATTTTGTTGATGTTTTGCGTATTCAGTTTGTATCAACATATCTCCGGCAGTACAAGAGCTGCACTTCTGAAACTTAGTACTTCAGTAGAAAAGGCCTATCCGCGACTGTCTGCAAAGTTTCGTGGCACAATTCGAATAAATGTGAAAGTCATTAACAAAAGCGATATCAACTTTAAAACGCGCTAAATTTTGTTGATGTTTTGCGTATTCAGTTTGTATCGACATATCTCCGGCAGTACAAGAGCTGCACTTCTGAAACTTGGTACTTCAGTAGAAAATATGTCTCCGCGACTGTCTGCAAAGTTTCGTAGCACAATTTGAATAAATGTGGAAGTTATCAACACAAGCGATATCAACTTTAAAACGCGCTAAATTTTGTTGATGTTTTGCGTATTCAGTTTGTATCGACATATCTCCGGAAGTACTACAGCTGCACGTCTAAAACTTGGTACTTCAGTAGAAAACATGTCTCCGCGACGGTCTGCAAAGTCTCGTGTCATAATTCGAATAAATGTAGAAGTTATAAACAAAAGCGATATCAACTTTAAAACGCGCTAAATTTTGTTGATGTTTTGCGTATTCAGTTTGTATCGACATATCTCCGGCAGTAAAAGAGCTGCACTTCTAAAACTTGGTACTTCAGTAGAAAATATGTCTCTGCGACTGTCTGCAAAGTTTACTGGCACAATTCGAATAAATGTGGAAGTTATTAACAAAAGCGATATCAACTTTAAAACGCGCTAAATTTTGTTGATGTTTTACGTATTTAGTTTGTATCGACATATCTCCGGCAGTACAAAAGCTGCACTTCTGAAACTTGTTACTTCAGTAGAAAAGCTGTCTCCGCGACTGTCTGCAAAGTTTCGTGGCACAATTCGAATAAATGTGGAAGTTATTAACAAAAGCGATATCAACTTTAAAACGCGCTAAATTTTGTTGATGTTTTGCGTATTCAGTTTGTATCGACATATCTCCGGCAGTGCAAGAGCTGCACTTCTGAAACTTAGTACTTCAGTAGAAAAGGCCTATCTACGACTGTCTGCAAAGGTTCGTTGCACAATTCGAACAAATGTTGAAGTTATTAACAAAAGCGATATCAACTTTAAAACGCGCTAAATGTTGTTGATGTTTTGCGTATTCAGTTTGTATCGACATATCTCCGGCAGTACAAGGGCTGCACTTCTGAAACTTGGTACTTCAGTAGAAAATATGTCTCCGCGACTGTCTGCAAAGTTTCGTAGCACAATTCGAATAAATGTGGAAGTTATCAACACAAGCGATATCAACTTTAAAACGCGCTAAATTTTGTTGATGTTTTGCGTATTCAGTTTGTATCGACATATCTCCGGCAGTACAAGAGCTGCACGTCTAAAACTTGGTACTTCAGTAGAAAACATGTCTCCGCGACTGTCTGCAAAGTTTCGTGTCACAATTCGAATAAATGTGGAAGTTATAAACAAAAGCGATATCAACTTAAAAACGCGCTAAATTTTGTTGATGTTTTGCGTATTCAGTTTGTATCGACATATCTCCGGCAGTACAAGAGCTGCACTTCTAAGACTTCGTACGTCAGTAGAAAATATGTATCTGCGACTGTCTGCAAAGTTTCGTGGCACAATTCGAATAAATGTGGAAGTTATTAACAAAAGCGATATCAACTTTAAAACGCGCTAAATTTTGTTGATGTTTTGCGTATTCAGTTTGTATCGACATATCTCCAGCAGTACAAGAGCTGCACTTCTGAAACTTGGTACTCCAGTAGAAGAGCTATCTCCGCGACTGTCTGCAAAGTTTCGTTGCACAATTCGAATAAATGTTGAAGTTATTAACAAAAGCGATATCAACTTTAAAGCGCGCTAAATTTTGTTGATGTTTTGCCTATTCAGTTTGTATCGACATATCTCCGGCAGTACAAGAGCTGCACTTCTAAAACTTGGTACTTCAGTAGAAAATATGTCTCCGCGACTGTCTGCAAAGTTTCGTGGCACAATTCGAATAAATGTGGAAGTTATTAACAAAAGCGATATCAACTTTAAAACGCGCTAAATTTTGTTGATGTTTTGCGTATTCAGTTTGTATCGACATATCTACGGCAGTACAAGAGCTGCACTTCTAAAACTTGGTACTTCAGTAGAAAATATGTCTCTGCGACTGTCTGCAAAGTTTCGTAGCACAATTCGAATAAATGTGGAAGTTATAAACAAAAGCGATATCAACTTTAAAACGCGCTAAATTTTGTTGATGTTTTGCGTATTCAGTTTGTATCAACATATCTCCGGCAGTACAAGAGCTGCACTTCTGAAACTTAGTACTTCAGTAGAAAAGGCCTATCCGCGACTGTCTGCAAAGTTTCGTGGCACAATTCGAATAAATGTGAAAGTCATTAACAAAAGCGATATCAACTTTAAAACGCGCTAAATTTTGTTGATGTTTTGCGTATTCAGTTTGTATCGACATATCTCCGGCAGTACAAGAGCTGCACTTCTGAAACTTGGTACTTCAGTAGAAAATATGTCTCCGCGACTGTCTGCAAAGTTTCGTAGCACAATTTGAATAAATGTGGAAGTTATCAACACAAGCGATATCAACTTTAAAACGCGCTAAATTTTGTTGATGTTTTGCGTATTCAGTTTGTATCGACATATCTCCGGAAGTACAACAGCTGCACGTCTAAAACTTGGTACTTCAGTAGAAAACATGTCTCCGCGACGGTCTGCAAAGTCTCGTGTCATAATTCGAATAAATGTAGAAGTTATAAACAAAAGCGATATCAACTTTAAAACGCGCTAAATTTTGTTGATGTTTTGCGTATTCAGTTTGTATCGACATATATCCGGCAGTAAAAGAGCTGCACTTCTAAAACTTGGTACTTCAGTAGAAAATATGTCTCTGCGACTGTCTGCAAAGTTTACTGGCACAATTCGAATAAATGTGGAAGTTATTAACAAAAGCGATATCAACTTTAAAACGCGCTAAATTTTGTTGATGTTTTACGTATTTAGTTTGTATCGACATATCTCCGGCAGTACAAAAGCTGCACTTCTGAAACTTGTTACTTCAGTAGAAAAGCTGTCTCCGCGACTGTCTGCAAAGTTTCGTGGCACAATTCGAATTAATGTGGAAGTTATTAACAAAAGCGATATCAACTTTAAAACGCGCTAAATTTTGTTGATGTTTTGCGTATTCAGTTTGTATCGACATATCTCAGGCAGTACAAGAGCTGCACTTCTGAAACTTAGTACTTCAGTAGAAAAGGCCTATCCGCGACTGTCTGCAAAGTTTCGTTGCACAATTCGAACAAATGTTGAAGTTATTAACAAAAGCTATATCAACTTTAAAACGCGCTTAATTTTGTTGATGTTTTGCGTATTCAGTTTGTATCGACATATCTCCGGCAGTACAAGGGCTGCACTTCTGAAACTTGGTACTTCAGTAGAAAATATGTCTCCGCGACTGTCTGCAAAGTTTCGTAGCACAATTCGAATAAATGTGGAAGTTATAAACACAAGCGATATCAACTTTAAAACGCGCTAAATTTTGTTGATGTTTTGCGTATTCAGTTTGTATCGACATATCTCCGGCAGTACAAGAGCTGGACGTCTAAAACTTGGTACTTCAGTAGAAAACATGTCTCCGCGACTGTCTGCAAAGTTTCGTGGCACAATTCGAATAAATGTGGAAGTTATTAACAAAAGCGATATCAACTTTAAAACGCGCTAAATTTTGTTGATGTTTTGCGTATTCAGTTTGTATCGACATATCTCCGGCAGTACAAGAGCTGCACTTCTGAAACTTGGTACTCCAGTAGAAGAGCTGTCTCTGCGACAGTCTGCAAAGTTTCGTTGCACAATTCGAATAAATGTTGAAGTTATTAACAAAAGCGATATCAACTTTAAAGCGCGCTAAATTTTGTTGATGTTTTGCCTATTCAGTTTGTATCGACATATCTCCGGCAGTAAAAGAGCTGCACTTCTGAAACTTGGTACTTCAGTAGAAAATCTGTCTCCGCAACAGTCTGCAAAGTTCGTTGCACAATTCGAATAAATGTTGAAGTTATTAACAAAAGCGATATCAACTTTAAAGCGCGCTTAATTTTGTTGATGTTTTGCGTATTCATTTTGTATCGACATATCTCGTGCAGTACAAAAGCTGCACTTCTGAAACTTGGTACTTCAGTAGAAAAGCTGTCTCCGCGACTGTCCGCAAAGTTTCGTGGCACAATTCGAATAAATGTGGAAGTTATTAACAAAAGCGATATCAACTTTAAAGCGCGCTAAATTTTGTTGATGTTTTGCGTATTCAGTTTGTATCGACATATCTCTGGCAGTACAAGAGCTGCACTTCTGAAACTTGGTACTTCAGTAGAAAAGGCATATCCGCGACTGTCTGCAAAGTTTCGTTGCACAATTCTAATAAATGTGGAAGTTATTAACAAAAGCGATATCAACTTTAAAACGCGCTAAATTTTTTTGATGTTTTGCGTATTCAGTTTGTATCGACATATCTCCGGCAGTACAAGAGCTGAACTTCTGAAACTTGGTACTTCAGTAGAAAAGCTGTCTCCGCGACTGTCTTCAAAGTTTCGTGGCACAATTCGAATTAATGTGGAAGTTATTAACAAAAGCGATATCAACTTTAAAACGCGCTTAATTTTGTTGATGTTTTGCGTATTCAGTTTATATCGACATATCTCCGGCAGTAAAAGAGCTGCACTTCTGAAACTTAGTACTTCAGTAGAAAAGGCCTATCCGCGACTGTCTGCAAAGTTTCGTAGCACAATTCGAATAAATGTTGAAGTTATTGACAAAAGCGATATCAACTTTAAAACGCGCTAAATTTTGTTGATGTTTTGCGTATTCAGTTTGTATCGATATATCTCTGGCAGTACAAGAGCTGCACTTCTAAAACTTGGTACTTCAGTAGAAAATATGTCTCCGCGACTGTCTGCAAAGTTTCGTGTCACAATTCGAATAAATGTGGAAGTTATACACAAAAGCGATATCAACTTTAAAACGCGCTAAATTTTGTTGATGTTTTGCGTATTCAGTTTGTATCGACATATCTCCGGCAGTACAAGAGCTGCACTTCTAAAACTTGGTACTTCAGTAGAAAATATATCTCTGCGACTGTCTGCAAAGTTTCGTGGTACAATTCGAATAAATGTGGAAGTTATTAACAAAAGCGATATCAACTTTAAAACGCGCTAAATTTTGTTGATGTTTTGCGTATTCAGTTTGTATCGACATATCTCCGGCAGTACAAGAGCTGCACTTCTAAAACTTGGTACTTCAGTAGAAAATATGTCTCCGCGACTGTCTGCAAAGTTTCGTGTAACAATTCAAATAAATTTGGAAGTTATACACAAAAGCGATATCAACTTTAAAACGCGCTAAATTTTGTTGATGTTTTGCGTATTCAGTTTGTATCGACATATCTCCGGCAGTACAAGAGCTGCACTTCTAAAACTTGGTACTTCAGTAGAAAATATGTCTCTGCGACTGTCTGCAAAGTTTCGTAGCACAATTCGAATAAATGTGGAAGTTATAAACAAAAGCGATATCAACTTTAAAACGCGCTAAATTTTGTTAATGTTTTGCGTATTCAGTTTGTATCAACATATCTCCGGCAGTACAAGAGCTGCACTTCTGAAACTAAGTACTTCAGTAGTAAAGGCCTATCCGCGACTGTCTGCAAACTTTCGTTGCACAATTCGAATAAATGTGGAAGTCATTAACAAAAGCGATATCAACTTTAAAACGCGCTAAATTTTGTTGATGTTTTGCGTATTCAGTTTGTATCGACATATCTCCGGCAGTACAAGAGCTGCACTTCTGAAACTTGGTACTTCAGTAGAAAATATGTCTCCGCGACTGTCTGCAAAGTTTCGTAGCACAATTTGAATAAATGTGGAAGTTATCAACACAAGCGATATCAACTTTAAAACGCGCTAAATTTTGTTGATGTTTTGCGTATTCAGTTTGTATCGACATATCTCGGGTAGTACAACAGCTGCACGTCTAAAACTTGGTACTTCAGTAGAAAACATGTCTCCGCGACTGTCTGCCAAGTTTCGTGTCATAATTCGAATAAATGTGGAAGTTATAAACAAAAGCGATATCAACTTTAAAACGCGCTAAATTTTGTTGATGTTTTGCGTATTCAGTTTGTATCGACATATCTCCGGCAGTACAAGAGCTGCACTTCTAAAACTTAGTACTTCAGTAGAAAATATGTCTCTGCGACTGTCTGCAAAGTTTCGTGGCACAATTCGAATAAATGTGGAAGTTATTAACAAAAGCGATATCAACTTTAAAACGCGCTAAATTTTGTTGATGTTTTGCGTATTCAGTTTGTATCGACATATCTCCGGCAGTACAAGAGCTGCACTTCTGAAACTTGTTACTTCAGGTGAAAAGCTGTCTCCGCGACTGTCTGCAAAGTTTCGTGGCACAATTCGAATTAATGTGGAAGTTATTAACAAAAGCGATATCAACTTTAAAACGCGCTAAATTTTGTTGATGTTTTACGTATTCAGTTTGTATCGACATATCTCCGGCAGTACAAGAGCTGCACTTCTGAAACTTAGTACTTCAGTAGAAAAAGCCTATCCGCGACTGTCTGCAAAGTTTCGTTGCACAATTCGAATAAATGTGGAAGTTATTAACAAAAGCGATATCAACTTTAAAACGCGCTAAATGTTGTTGATGTTTTGCGTATTCAGTTTGTATCGACATATCTCCGGCAGTACAAGGGCTGCACTTCTGAAACTTGGTACTTCAGTAGAAAATATGTCTCCGCGACTGTCTGCAAAGTTTCGTAGCACAATTCGAATAAATGTGGAAGTTATCAACACAAGCGATATCAACTTTAAAACGCGCTAAATTTTGTTGATGTTTTGCGTATTCAGTTTGTATCGACATATCTCCGGCAGTACAAGAGCTGCACGTCTAAAACTTGGTACTTCAGTAGAAAACATGTCTCCGCGACTGTCTGCAAAGTTTCGTGTCACAATTCGAATAAATGTGGAAGTTATAAACAAAAGCAATATCAACTTTAAAACGCGCTAAATTTTGTTGATGTTTTGCGTATTCAGTTTGTATCGACATATCTCCGGCAGTACAAGAGCTGCACTTCTAAGACTTCGTACTTCAGTAGAAAATATGTCTCTGCGACTGTCTGCAAAGTTTCGTGTCACAATTCGAATAAATGTTGAAGTTATTAACAAAAGCGATATCAACTTTAAAACGCGCTAAATTTTGTTGATGTTTTGCGTATTCAGTTTGTATCGACATATCTCCGGCAGTACAAGAGCTGCACTTCTGAGACTTCGTACTTCAGTAGAAAATATGTCACTGCGACTGTCTGCAAAGTTTCGTTGCACAATTCGAATAAATTTGGAAGTTATACACAAAAGCGATATCAACTTTAAAACGCGCTAAATTTTGTTGATTTTTTGCGTATTCAGTTTGTATCGACATATCTCCGGCAGTACAAGAGCTGCACTTCTAAAACTTGGTACTTCAGTAGTAAATATGTCTCTGCGACTGTCTGCAAAGTTTCGTAGCACAATTCGAATAAATGTGGAAGTTATAAACAAAAGCGATATCAACTTTAAAACGCGCTAAATTTTGTTGATGTTTTGCGTATTCAGTTTGTATCAACATATCTCCGGCAGTACAAGAGCTGCACTTCTGAAACTTAGTACTTCAGTAGAAAAGGCCCCTCCGCGACTGTCTGCAAAGTTTCGTGGCACAATTCGAATAAATGTGGAAGTCATTAACAAAAGCGATATCAACTTTAAAACGCGCTAAATTTTGTTGATGTTTTGCGTATTCAGTTTGTATCGATATATCTCCGGCAGTACAAAGGCTGCACTTCTGAAACTTGGTACTTCAGTAGAAAACATGTCTCCGCGACTGTCTGCAAAGTCTCGTGTCATAATTCGAATAAATGTGGAAGTTATAAACAAAAGCGATATCAACTTTAAAACGCGCTAAATTTTGTTGATGTTTTGCGTATTCAGTTTGTATCGACATATCTCCGGCAGTACAAGGGCTGCACTTCTGAAACTTAATACTTCAGTAGAAAATATGTCTCCGCGACTGTCTGCAAAGTTTCGTAGCACAATTCGAATAAATGTGGAAGTTATCAACACAAGCTATATCAACTTTAAAACGCGCTAAATTTTGTTGATGTTTTGCGTATTCGGTTTGTATCGACATATCTCCGGCAGTACAAGAGCTGCACTTCTGAAACTTAGTACTTCAGTAGAAAAGGCCTATCCGCGACTGTCTGCAAAGTTTCGTTGCACGATTCGAACAAATGTTGAAGTTATTAACAAAAGCGATATCAACTTTAAAACGCGCTAAATTTTGTTGATGTTTTGCGTATTCAGTTTGTATCGACATATCTCCGGCAGTACAAGGGCTGCACTTCTGAAACTTGGTACTTCAGTAGAAAATATGTCTCCGCGACTGTCTGCAAAGTTTCGTAGCACAATTCGAATAAATGTGGAAGTTATCAACACAAGCGATATCAACTTTAAAACGCGCTAAATTTTTGTTGATGTTTTGCGTATTCAGTTTGTATCGACATATCTCCGGCAGTACAAGAGCTGCACGTCTAAAACTTGGTACTTCAGTAGAAAACATGTCTCCGCGACTGTCTGCAAAGTTTCGTGGCACAATTCGAATAAATGTGGAAGTTATTAACAAAAGCGATATCAACTTTAAAACGCGCTAAATTTTGTTGATGTTTTGCGTATTCAGTTTGTATCGACATATCTCCGGCAGTACAAGAGCTGCACTTCTGAAACTTGTTACTTCAGTAGAAAAGCTGTCTCCGCGACTGTCTGCAAAGTTTCGTAGCACAATTCGAATAAATGTGGAAGTTATTAACAAAAGCGATATCAACTTTAAAACGCGCTAAATTTTGTTGATGTTTTGCGTATTCAGTTTGTATCGACATATCTCCGGCAGTACAAGAGCTGCACTTCTGAAACTTAGTACTTCAGTAGAAAACATGTCTCTGCGACTGTCTGCAAAGTTTCGTGGCACAATTCGAATAAATGTGGAAGTTATAAACAAAAGCGATATCAACTTTAAAACGCGCTAAATTTTGTTGATGTTTTGCGTATTCAGTTTGTATCAACATATCTCCGGCAGTACAAGAGCTGCACTTCTGAAACTTAGTACTTCAGTAGAACAGGCCTATCCGCGACTGTCTGCAAAGTTTCGTTGCACAATTCGAATAAATGTGGAAGTTATTAACAAAAGCGATATCAACTTTAAAACGCGCTAAATTTTGTTGATGTTTTGCGTATTCAGTTTGTATCGACATATCTTCGGCAGTACAAGAGCTGCACTTCTGAAACTTAGTACTTCAGTAGAAAAGGCCTATCCGCGACTGTCTGCAAAGTTTCGTTGCACAATTCGAACAAATGTTGAAGTTATTAACAAAAGCGATATCAACTTTAAAACGCGCTAAATTTTATTGATGTTTTGCGTATTCAGTTTGTATCGACATATCTCCGGCAGTACAAGGGCTGCACTTCTGAAACTTGGTACTTCAGTAGAAAATATGTCTCCGCGACTGTCTGCAAAGTTTCGTGGCACAATTCGAATAAATGTGGAAGTTATCAACACAAGCGATATCAACTTTAAAACGCGCTAAATTTTGTTGATGTTTTGCGTATTCAGTTTGTATCGACATATCTCCGGCAGTACAAGAGCTGCACGTCTAAAACTTGGTACTTCAGTAGAAAACATGTCTCCGCGACTGTCTGCAAAGTTTCGTGTCACAATTCGAATAAATGTGGAAGTTATAAATCAAGCGATATCAACTTTAAAACGCGCTAAATTTTGTTGATGTTTTGCGTATTCAGTTTGTATCGACATATCTCCGGCAGTACAAGAGCTGCACTTCTGAAACTTGGTACTTCAGTAGAAAACATGTCTCCGCGACTGTCTGCAAAGTTTCGTGGCACAATTCGAATAAATGTGGAAGTTATTAACAAAAGCGATATCAACTTTAAAACGCGCTAAATTTTGTTGATGTTTTGCGTATTCAGTTTGTATCGACATATCTCCGGCAGTACAAGAGCTGCACTTCTGAAACTTGGTACTTCAGTTGAAAAGCTGTCTCCGCGACTGTCTGCAAAGTTTCGTGGCACAATTCGAATAAATGTGGAAGTTATTAACAAAAGCGATATCAACTTTAAAACGCGCTAAATTTTGTTGATGTTTTGCGTATTCAGTTTGTATCGACATATCTCTGGCAGTACAAGAGCTGCACTTCCGTAACTTAGTACTTCAGTAGAAAAGGCCTATCCGCGACTGTCTGCAAAGATTCGTTGCACAATTCGAATAAATGTGGAAGTTATTAACAAATACTATATCAACTTTAAAACGCGCTAAATTTTGTTGATGTTTTGCGTATTCAGTTTGTATCGACATATCTCCGGCAGTACAAGAGCTGCACGTCTAAAACTTGGTACTTCAGTAGAAAACATGTCTCCGCGACTGTCTGCAAAGTTTCGTGTCACAATTCGAATAAATGTGGAAGTTATAAACAAAAGCGATATCAACTTTAAAACGCGCTAAATTTTGTTGATGTTTTGCGTATTCAGTTTGTATCGACATATCTCCGGCAGTAAAAGAGCTGCACTTCTAAAACTTGGTACTTCAGTAGAAAATATGTCTCTGCGACTGTCTGCAAAGTTTCGTGGCACAATTCGAATAAATGTGGAAGTTATTAACAAAAGCGATATCAACTTTAAAACGCGCTAAATTTTGTTGATGTTTTGCGTATTCAGTTTGTATCGACATATCTCCGGCAGTACAAAAGCTGCACTTCTGAAACTTGGTACTTCAGTAGAAAAGGCCTATCCGCGACTGTCTGCAAAGTTTCGTTGCACAATTCGAACAAATGTTGAAGTTATTAACAAAAGCGATATCAACTTTAAAACGCGCTAAATTTTGTTGATGTTTTGCGTATTCAGTTTGTATCGACATATCTCCGGCAGTACAAGGGCTGCACTTCTGAAACTTGGTACTTTAGTAGAAAATATGTCTCCGCGACTGTCTGCAAAGTTTCGTAGCACAATTTGAATAAATGTGGAAGTTATCAACACAAGCGATATCAACTTTAAAACGCGCTAAATTTTGTTGATGTTTTGCGTATTCAGTTTGTATCGACATATCTCCGGCAGTACAAGAGCTGCACGTCTAAAACTTGGTACTTCAGTAGAAAACATGTCTCCGCGACTGTCTGCAAAGTTTCGTGGCACAATTAGAATAAATGTGGAAGTTATTAACAAAAGCGATATCAACTTTAAAACGCGCTAAATTTTGTTGATGTTTTGCGTATTCAGTTTGTATCGACATATCTCCGGCAGTACAAGAGCTGCACTTCTGAAACTTGGTACTCCAGTAGAAGAGCTGTCTCCGCGACAGTCTGCAAAGTTTCGTTGCACAATCCGAATAAATGTTGAAGTTATTAACAAAAGCGATATCAACTTTAAAGCGCGCTAAATTTTGTTGATGTTTTGCCTATTCAGTTTGTATCGACATATCTCGGGCAGTACAACAGCTGCACGTCTAACACTTGGTACTTCAGTAGAAAACATGTCTCCGCGACTGTCTGCAAAGTCTCGTGTCATAATTCGAATAAATGTGGAAGTTATAAACAAAAGCGATATCAACTTTAAAACGCGCTAAATTTTGTTGATGTTTTGCGTATTCAGTTTGTATCGACATATCTCCGGCAGTAAAAGAGCTGCACTTCTAAAACTTGGTACTTCAGTAGAAAATATGTCTCTGCGACTGTCTGCAAAGTTTCGTGGCACAATTCGAATAAATGTGGAAGTTATTAACAAAAGCGATATCAACTTTAAAACGCGCTAAATTTTGTTGATGTTTTGCGTATTCAGTTTGTATCGACATATCTCCGGCAGTACTAAAGCTGCACTTCTGAAACTTGTTACTTCAGTAGAAAACATGTCTCCGCGACTGTCTGCAAAGTTTCGTGGCACAATTCGAATTAATGTGGAAGTTATTAACAAAAGCGATATCAACTTTAAAACGCGCTAAATTTTGTTGATGTTTTGCGTATTCAGTTTGTATCGACATATCTCCGGCAGTACAAGAGCTGCACTTCTGAAACTTAGTACTTCAGTAGAAAAGGCCTATCCGCGACTGTCTGCAAAGTTTCGTTGCACAATTCGAACAAATGTTGAAGTTATTAACAAAAGCGATATCTACTTTAAAACGCGCTAAATTTTGTTGATGTTTTGCGTATTCAGTTTGTATCGACATATCTCCGGCAGTACAAGGGCTGCACTTCTGAAACTTGGTACTTCCGTAGAAAATATGTCTCCGCGACTGTCTGCAAAGTTTCGTAGCACAATTCGAATAAATGTGGAAGTTATCAACACAAGCGATATCAACTTTAAAACGCGCTAAATTTTGTTGATGTTTTGCGTATTCAGTTTGTATCGACATATCTCCGGCAGTACAAGAGCTGCACTTCAAAACCTTAGTATTTCAGTAGAAAAGCTATCTCCGCGACTGTCTGCAAAGTTTCGTGTCACAATTCGAATAAATGTGGAAGTTATTAACAAAAGCGATATCAACTTTAAAACGCGCTAAATTTTGTTGATGTTTTGCGTATTCAGTTTGTATCGACATATCTCCGGCAGTACAAGAGCTGCACTTCTGAAACTTGGTACTTCAGTAGAAAATATGTCTCCGCGACTGTCTGCAAAGTTTCGTTGCACAATTCGAATAAATGTCGAAGTTATCAACACAAGCGATATCAACTTTAAAACGCGCTAAATTTTGTTGATGTTTTGCGTATTCAGTTTGTATCAACATATCTCCGGCAGTACAAGAGCTGCACTTCTGAAACTTAGTACTTCAGTAGAACAGGCCTATCCGCGACTGTCTGCAAAGTTTCGTTGCACAATTCGAATAAATGTGGAAGTTATTAACAAAAGCGATATCCACTTTAAAACGCGCTAAATTTTGTTGATGTTTTGCGTATTCAGTTTGTATCGACATATCTTCGGCAGTACAAGAGCTGCACTTCTGAAACGTAGTACTTCAGTAGAAAAGGCCTATCCGCGACTGTCTGCAAAGTTTCGTTGCACAATTCGAACAAATGTTGAAGTTATTAACAAAAGCGATATCAACTTTCAAACGCGCTAAATTTTATTGATGTTTTGCGTATTCAGTTTGTATCGACATATCTCCGGCAGTACAAGAGCTGCACATCTGAAACTTTGTACTTCAGTACAAAATATGTCTCCGCGACTGTCTGCAAAGTTTCGTAGCACAATTTGAATAAATGTGGAAGTTATCAACACAAGCGATATCAACTTTAAAACGCGCTAAATTTTGTTAATGTTTTGCGTATTCAGTTTGTATCGACATATCGCCGGCAGTACAACAGCTGCACGTCTAACACTTGGTACTTCAGTAGAAAACATGTCTCCGCGACTGTCTGCAAAGTCTCGTGTCATAATTCGAATAAATGTGGAAGTTATAAACAAAAGCGATATCAACTTTAAAACGCGCTAAATTTTGTTGATGTTTTGCGTATTCAGTTTGTATCGACATATCTTCGGCAGTACAAGAGCTGCACTTCTGAAACTTAGTACTTCAGTAGAAAAGGCCTATCCGCGACTGTCTGCAAAGTTTCGTTGCACAATTCGAACAAATGTTGAAGTTATTAACAAAAGCGATATCAACTTTAAAACGCGCTAAATTTTGTTCATGTTTTGCGTATTCAGTTTGTATCGACATATCTCCGGCAGTACAAGAGCTGCACGTCTAAAACTTGGTACTTCAGTAGAGAACATGTCTCCGCGACTGTCTGCAAAGTTTCGTGTCACAATTCGAATAAATGTGGAAGTTATAAACAAAAGCGATACTAACTTTAAAACGCGCTAAATTTTGTTGATGTTTTGCGTATTCAGTTTGTATCGACATATCTCCGGCAGTAAAAGAGCTGCACTTCTAAAACTTGGTACTTCAGTAGAAAATATGTCTCTGCGACTGTCTGCAAAGTTTCGTGGCACAATTCGAATAAATGTGGAAGTTATTAACAAAAGCGATATCAACTTTAAAACGCGCTAAATTTTGTTGATGTTTTGCGTATTCAGTTTGTATCGACATATCTCCGGCAGTACAAAAGCTGCACTTCTGAAACTTGTTACTTCAGTAGAAAAGCTGTCTCCGCGACTGTCTGCAAAGTTTCGTGGCACAATTCGAATTAATGTGGAAGTTATAAACAAAAGCGATATCAACTTTAAAACGCGCTAAATGTTGTTGATGTTTTGCGTATTCAGTTTGTATCGACATATCTCCGGCAGTACAAGAGCTGCACTTCTGAAACTTAGTACTTCAGTAGAAAAGGCCTATCCGCGACTGTCTGCAAAGTTTCGTTGCACAATTCGAACAAATGTTGAAGTTATTAATAAAAGCGATATCAACTTTAAAACGCGCTAAATTTTGTTGATGTTTTGCGTATTCAGTTTGTATCGACATATCTCCGGCAGTACAAGGGCTGCACTTCTGAAACTTGGTACTTTAGTAGAAAATATGTCTCCGCGACTGTCTGCAAAGTTTCGTAGCACAATTCGAATAAATGTAGAAGTTATCAACACAAGCGATATCAACTTTAAAACGCGCTAAATTTTGTTGATGTTTTGCGTATTCAGTTTGTATCGACATATCTCCGGCAGTACAAGAGCTGCACGTCTAAAACTTGGTACTTCAGTAGAAAACATGTCTCCGCGACTGTCTGCAAAGTTTCGTGGCACAATTAGAATAAATGTGGAAGTTATTAACAAAAGCGATATCAACTTTAAAACGCGCTAAATTTTGTTGATGTTTTGCGTATTCAGTTTGTATCGACATATCTCCGGCAGTACAAGAGCTGCACTTCTGAAACTTGGTACTCCAGTAGAAGAGCTGTCTCCGCGACAGTCTGCAAAGTTTCGTTGCACAATTCGAATAAATGTTTAAGTTATTAACAAAAGCGATATCAACTTTAAAGCGCGCTAAATTTTGTTGATGTTTTGCCTATTCAGTTTGTATCGACATATCTCGGGCAGTACAACTGCTGCACGTCTAAAACTTGGTACTTCAGTAGAAAACATGTCTCCGCGACTGTCTGCAAAGTCTCGTGTCATAATTCGAATAAATGTGGAAGTTATAAACAAAAGCGATATCAACTTTAAAACGCGCTAAATTTTGTTGATGTTTTGCGTATTCAGTTTGTATCGACATATCTCCGGCAGTAAAAGAGCTGCACTTCTAAAACTTGGTACTTCAGTAGAAAATATGTCTCTGCGACTGTCTGCAAAGTTTCGTGGCACAATTCGAATAAATGTAGAAAGTTATTAACAAAAGCGATATCAACTTTAAAACGCGCTAAATTTTGTTGATGTTTTGCGTATTCAGTTTGTATCGACATATCTCCGGCAGTACAAAAGCTGCACTTCTGAAACTTGTTACTTCAGTAGAAAACATGTCTCCGCGACTGTCTGCAAAGTTTCGTGGCACAATTCGAATTAATGTGGAAGTTATTAACAAAAGCGATATCAACTTTAAAACGCGCTAAATTTTGTTGATGTTTTGCGTATTCAGTTTGTATCGACATATCTCCGGCAGTACAAGAGCTGCACTTCTGAAACTTAGTACTTCAGTAGAAAAGGCCTATCCGCGACTGTCTGCAAAGTTTCGTGGCACAATTCGAACAAATGTTGAAGTTATTAACAAAAGCGATATCTACTTTAAAACGCGCTAAATTTTGTTGATGTTTTGCGTATTCAGTTTGTATCGACATATCTCCGGCAGTACAAGGGCTGCACTTCTGAAACTTGGTACTTCCGTAGAAAATATGTCTCCGCGACTGTCTGCAAAGTTTCGTAGCACAATTCGAATAAATGTGGAAGTTATCAACACAAGCGATATCAAGTTTAAAACGCGCTAAATTTTACTGATGTTTTGCGTATTCAGTTTGTATCGACATATCTCCGGCAGTACAAGAGCTGCACTTCAAAACCTTAGTATTTCAGTAGAAAAGCTATCTCCGCGACTGTCTGCAAAGTTTCGTGTCACAATTCGAATAAATGTGGAAGTTATTAACAAAAGCGATATCAACTTTAAAACGCGCTAAATTTTGTTGATGTTTTGCGTATTCAGTTTGTATCGACATATCTCCGGCAGTACAAGAGCTGCACTTCTGAAACTTGGTACTTCAGTAGAAAATATGTCTCCGCGACTGTCTGCAAAGTTTCGTAGCACAATTCGAATAAATGTGGAAGTTATCAACACAAGCGATATCAACTTTAAAACGCGCTAAATTTTGTTGATGTTTTGCGTATTCAGTTTGTATCGACATATCTCCGGCAGTACAAGAGCTGCACGTCTAAAACTTGGTACTTCAGTAGAAAACATGTCTCCGCGACTGTCTGCAAAGTTTCGTGTCACAATTCGAATAACTGTGGAAGTTATAAACAAAAGCGATATCAACTTTAAAACGCGCTAAATTTTGTTGATGTTTTGCGTATTCAGTTTGTATCGACATATCTCCGGCAGTACAAGAGCTGCACTTCTAAGACGTCGTACTTCAGTAGAAAATATGTCTCTGCGACTGTCTGCAAAGTTTTGTGGCACAATTCGAATAAATGTGGAAGTTATTAACAAAAGCGATATCAACTTAAAAACGCGCTAAATTTTGTTGATGTTTTGCGTATTCAGTTTGTATCGACATATCTCCGGCAGTACAAGAGCTGCACTTCTGAAACTTGGTACTCCAGTAGTAGAGCTATCTCCGCGACAGTCTGCAAAGTTTCGTTGCACAATTCGAATAAATGTTGAAGTTATTAACAAAAGCGATATCAACTTTAAAGCGCGCTAAATTTTTTTGATGTTTTGCCTATTCAGTTTGTATCGACATATCTCCGGCAGTACAAGAGCTGCACTTCTAAAACTTGGTACTTCAGTAGAAAATATGTCCCCGCGACTGTCTGCAAAGTTTCGTGTTACAATTCGAATAAATTTGGAAGTTATACACAAAAGCGATATCAACTTTAAAACGCGCTAAATTTTGTTGATGTTTTGCGTATTCAGTTTGTATCGACATATCTCCGGCAGTACAAGAGCTGCACTTCTAAAACTTGGTACTTCAGTAGAAAATATGTCTCTGCGACTGTCTGCAAAGTTTCGTGGCACAATTCGAATAAATGTGGAAGTCATTAACAAAAGCGATATCAACTTTAAAACGCGCTAAATTTTGTTGATGTTTTGCGTATTCAGTTTGTATCGACATATCTCCGGCAGTACAAGAGCTGCACGTCTAAAACTTGGTACTTCAGTAGAAAACATGTCTCCGCGACTGTCTGCAAAGTTTCGTGTCACAATTCGAATAAATGTGGAAGTTATTAACAAAAGCGATATCAACTTTAAAACGCGCTAAATTTTGTTGATGTTTTGCGTATTCAGTTTGTATCGACATATCTCCGGCAGTACAAGAGCTGCACTTCTGAAACTTGGTACTTCAGTTGAAAAGCTGTCTCCGCGACTGTCTGCAAAGTTTCGTGGCACAATTCGAATAAATGTGGAAGTTATTAACAAAAGCGATATCAACTTTAAAACGCGCTAAATTTTGTTGATGTTTTGCGTATTCAGTTTGTATCGACATATCTCTGGCAGTACAAGAGCTGCACTTCTGTAACTTAGTACTTCAGTAGAAAAGGCCTATCCGCGACTGTCTGCAAAGATTCGTTGCATAATTCGAATAAATGTGGAAGTTATTAACAAATACTATATCAACTTTAAAACGCGCTAAATTTTGTTGATGTTTTGCGTATTCAGTTTGTATCGACATATCTCCGGCAGTACAAGAGCTGCACTTCAAAACCTTAGTATTTCAGTAGAAAAGCTATCTCCGCGACTGTCTGCAAAGTTTCGTGTCACAATTCGAATAAATGTGGAAGTTATTAACAAAAGCGATATCAACTTTAAAACGCGCTAAATTTTGTTGATGTTTTGCGTATTCAGTTTGTATCGACATATCTCCGGCAGTACAAGAGCTGCACTTCTGAAACTTGGTACTTCAGTAGAAAATATGTCTCCGCGACTGTCTGCAAAGTTTCGTAGCACAATTCGAATAAATGTGGAAGTTATCAACACAAGCGATATCAACTTTAAAACGCGCTAAATTTTGTTGATGTTTTGCGTATTCAGTTTGTATCGACATATCTCCGGCAGTACAAGAGCTGCACGTCTAAAACTTGGTACTTCAGTAGAAAACATGTCTCCGCGACTGTCTGCAAAGTTTCGTGTCACAATTCGAATAAATGTGGAAGTTATAAACAAAAGCGATATCAACTTTAAAACGCGCTAAATTTTGTTGATGTTTTGCGTATTCAGTTTGTATCGACATATCTCCGGCAGTACAAGAGTTGCACTTCTAAGACTTCGTACTTCAGTAGAAAATATGTCTCTGCGACTGTCTGCAAAGTTTTGTGGCACAATTCGAATAAATGTGGAAGTTATTAACAAAAGCGATATCAACTTTAAAACGCGCTAAATTTTGTTGATGTTTTGCGTATTCAGTTTGTATCGACATATCTCCGGCAGTACAAGAGCTGCACTTCTGAAACTTGGTACTCCAGTAGAAGAGCTATCTCCGCGACAGTCTGCAAAGTTTCGTTGCACAATTCGAATAAATGTTGAAGCTATTAACAAAAGCGATATCAACTTTAAAGCGCGCTTAATTTTGTTGATGTTTTGCCTATTCAGTTTGTATCGACATATCTCCGGCAGTACAAGAGCTGCACTTCTAAAACTTGGTACTTCAGTAGAAAATATGTCTCCGCGACTGTCTGCAAAGTTTCGTGTTACAATTCGAATAAATTTGGAAGTTATACACAAAAGCGATATCAACTTTAAAACGCGCTAAATTTTGTTGATGTTTTGCGTATTCAGTTTGTATCGACATATCTCCGGCAGTACAAGAGCTGCACTTCTAAAACTTGGTACTTCAGTAGAAAATATGTCTCTGCGACTGTCTGCAAAGTTTCGTGGCACAATTCGAATAAATGTGGAAGTTATTAACAAAAGCGATATCAACTTTAAAACGCGCTAAATTTTGTTGATGTTTTGCGTATTAAGTTTGTATCGACATATCTCCGGCAGTACAAGAGCTGCACTTCTGAAACTTGGTACTTCAGTAGAAAACATGTCTCCGCGACTGTCTGCAAAGTTTCGTGGCACAATTCGAATAAATGTGGAAGTTATAAACAAAAGCGATATCAACTTTAAAACGCGCTAAATTTTGTTGATGTTTTGCGTATTCAGTTTGTATCAACATATCTCCGGGAGTACAAGAGCTGCACTTCTGAAACTTAGTACTTCAGTAGAAAAGGCCTATCCGTGACTGTCTGCAAAGTTTCGTTGCACAATTCGAATAAATGTGGAAGTTATTAACAAAAGCGATATCAACTTTAAAACGCGCTAAATTTTGTTGATGTTTTGCGTATTCAGTTTGTATCGACATATCTTCGGCAGTACAAGAGCTGCACTTCTGAAACTTAGTACTTCAGTAGAAAAGGCCTATCCGCGACTGTCTGCAAAGTTTCGTGTCACAATTCGAACAAATGTTGAAGTTATTAACAAAAGCGATATCAACTTTAAAACGCGCTAAATTTTGTTGATGTTTTGCGTATTCAGTTTGTATCGACATATCTCCGGCAGTACAAGAGCTGCACTTCTGAAACTTGGTACTTCAGTAGAAAACATGTCTCCGCGACTGTCTGCAAAGTTTCGTGGCACAATTCGAATAAATGTGGAAGTTATTAACAAAAGCGATATCAACTTTAAAACGCGCTAAATTTTGTTGATGTTTTGCGTATTCAGTTTGTATCGACATATCTCCGGCAGTACAAGAGCTGCACTTCTGAAACTTGGTACTTCAGTTGAAAAGCTGTCTCCGCGACTGTCTGCAAAGTTTCGTGGCACAATTCGAATAAATGTGGAAGTTATTAACAAAAGCGATATCAACTTTAAAACGCGCTAAATTTTGTTGATGTTTTGCGTATTCAGTTTGTATCGACATATCTCGTGCAGTACAAGAGCTGCACTTCAAAACCTTGGTATTTCAGTAGAAAAGCTATCTCCGCGACTGTCTGCAAAGTTTCGTGGCACAATTCGAATAAATGTGGAAGTTATTAACAAAAGCGATATCAACTTTAAAACGCGCTAAATTTTGTTGATGTTTTGCGTATTCAGTTTGTATCGACATATCTCCGGCAGTACAAGAGCTGCACTTCTTAAACTTGGTACTTCAGTAGAAAATATGTCTCCGCGACTCTATGCAAAGTTTCGTAGCACAATTCGAATAAATGTGGAAGTTATCAACACAAGCGATATCAACTTTAAAACGCGCTAAATTTTGTTGATGTTTTGCGTATTCAGTTTGTATCGACATATCTCCGGCAGTACAAGAGCTGCACTTCTGAAACTTAGTACTGCAGTAGAAAATATGTCTCCGCGACTGTCTGCAAAGTTTCGTAGCACAATTCGAATAAATGTGGAAGTTATCAACACAAGCGATATCAACTTTAAAACGCGCTCAATTTTGTTGATGTTTTGCGTATTCAGTTTGTATCGACATATCTCCGGCAGTACAAGAGCTGCACGTCTAAAACTTGGTACTTCAGTAGAAAACATGTCTCCGCGACTGTCTGCAAAGTTTCGTGTCACAATTCGAATAAATGTGGAAGTTATTAACAAAAGCGATATCAACTTTAAAACGCGCTAAATTTTGTTGATGTTTTGCGTATTCAGTTTGTATCGACATATCTCCGGCAGTAAAAGAGCTGCACTTCTGAAACTTGGTACTTCAGTTGAAAAGCTGTCTCCGCGACTGTCTGCAAAGTTTCGTGGCACAATTCGAATAAATGTGGAAGTTATTAACAAAAGCGATATCAACTTTAAAACGCGCTAAATTTTGTTGATGTTTTGCGTATTCAGTTTGTATCGACATATCTCTGGCAGTACAAGAGCTGCACTTCCGTAACTTAGTACTTCAGTAGAAAAGGCCTATCCGCGACTGTCTGCAAAGATTCGTTGCACAATTCGAATAAATGTGGAAGTTATTAACAAATACTATATCAACTTTAAAACGCGCTAAATTTTGTTGATGTTTTGCGTATTCAGTTTGTATCGACATATCTCCGGCAGTACAAGAGCTGCACTTCTAAGACTTCGTACTTCAGTAGAAAATATGTCTCTGCGACTGTCTGCAAAGTTTTGTGGCACAATTCGAATAAATGTGGAAGTTATTAACAAAAGCGATATCAACTTTAAAACGCGCTAAATTTTGTTGATGTTTTGCGTATTCAGTTTGTATCGACATATCTCCGGCAGTACAAGAGCTGCACTTCTGAAACTTGGTACTCCAGTAGAAGAGCTATCTCCGCGACAGTCTGCAAAGTTTCGTTGCACAATTCGAATAAATGTTGAAGCTATTAACAAAAGCGATATCAACTTTAAAGCGCGCTTAATTTTGTTGATGTTTTGCCTATTCAGTTTGTATCGACATATCTCCGGCAGTACAAGAGCTGCACTTCTAAAACTTGGTACTTCAGTAGAAAATATGTCTCCGCGACTGTCTGCAAAGTTTCGTGTTACAATTCGAATAAATTTGGAAGTTATACACAAAAGCGATATCAACTTTAAAACGCGCTAAATTTTGTTGATGTTTTGCGTATTCAGTTTGTATCGACATATCTCCGGCAGTACAAGAGCTGCACTTCTAAAACTTGGTACTTCAGTAGAAAATATGTCTCTGCGACTGTCTGCAAAGTTTCGTGGCACATCTCGAATAAATGTGGAAGTTATTAACAAAAGCGATATCAACTTTAAAACGCGCTAAATTTTGTTGATGTTTTGCGTATTAAGTTTGTATCGACATATCTCCGGCAGTACAAGAGCTGCACTTCTGAAACTTGGTACTTCAGTAGAAAACATGTCTCCGCGACTGTCTGCAAAGTTTCGTGGCACAATTCGAATAAATGTGGAAGTTATAAACAAAAGCGATATCAACTTTAAAACGCGCTAAATTTTGTTGATGTTTTGCGTATTCAGTTTGTATCGACATATCTCCGGCAGTACAAGAGCTGCACTTCTGAAACTTGGTACTTCAGTTGAAAAGCTGTCTCCGCGACTGTCTGCAAAGTTTCGTGGCACAATTCGAATAAATGTGGAAGTTATTAACAAAAGCGATATCAACTTTAAAACGCGCTAAATTTTGTTGATGTTTTGCGTATTCAGTTTGTATCGACATATCTCTGGCAGTACAAGAGCTGCACTTCCGTAACTTAGTACTTCAGTAGAAAAGGCCTATCCGCGACTGTCTGCAAAGATTCGTTGCACAATTCGAATAAATGTGGAAGTTATTAACAAATACTATATCAACTTTAAAACGCGCTAAATTTTGTTGATGTTTTGCGTATTCAGTTTGTATCGACATATCTCCGGCAGTACAAGAGCTGCACTTCAAAACCTTAGTATTTCAGTAGAAAAGCTATCTCCGCGACTGTCTGCAAAGTTTCGTGTCACAATTCGAATAAATGTGGAAGTTATTAACAAAAGCGATATCAACTTTAAAACGCGCTAAATTTTGTTGATGTTTTGCGTATTCAGTTTGTATCGACATATCTCCGGCAGTACAAGAGCTGCACTTCTGAAACTTGGTACTTCAGTAGAAAATATGTCTCCGCGACTGTCTGCAAAGTTTCGTAGCACAATTCGAATAAATGTGGAAGTTATCAACACAAGCGATATCAACTTTAAAACGCGCTAAATTTTGTTGATGTTTTGCGTATTCAGTTTGTATCGACATATCTCCGGCAGTACAAGAGCTGCACGTCTAAAACTTGGTACTTCAGTAGAAAACATGTCTCCGCGACTGTCTGCAAAGTTTCGTGTCACAATTCGAATAAATGTGGAAGTTATAAACAAAAGCGATATCAACTTTAAAACGCGCTAAATTTTGTTGATGTTTTGCGTATTCAGTTTGTATCGACATATCTCCGGCAGTACAAGAGCTGCACTTCTAAGACTTCGTACTTCAGTAGAAAATATGTCTCTGCGACTGTCTGCAAAGTTTTGTGGCACAATTCGAATAAATGTGGAAGTTATTAACAAAAGCGATATCAACTTTAAAACGCGCTAAATTTTGTTGATGTTTTGCGTATTCAGTTTGTATCGACATATCTCCGGCAGTACAAGAGCTGCACTTCTGAAACTTGGTACTCCAGTAGAAGAGCTATCTCCGCGACAGTCTGCAAAGTTTCGTTGCACAATTCGAATAAATGTTGAAGCTATTAACAAAAGCGATATCAACTTTAAAGCGCGCTTAATTTTGTTGATGTTTTGCCTATTCAGTTTGTATCGACATATCTCCGGCAGTACAAGAGCTGCACTTCTAAAACTTGGTACTTCAGTAGAAAATATGTCTCCGCGACTGTCTGCAAAGTTTCGTGTTACAATTCGAATAAATTTGGAAGTTATACACAAAAGCGATATCAACTTTAAAACGCGCTAAATTTTGTTGATGTTTTGCGTATTCAGTTTGTATCGACATATCTCCGGCAGTACAAGAGCTGCACTTCTAAAACTTGGTACTTCAGTAGAAAATATGTCTCTGCGACTGTCTGCAAAGTTTCGTGGCACAATTCGAATAAATGTGGAAGTTATTAACAAAAGCGATATCAACTTTAAAACGCGCTAAATTTTGTTGATGTTTTGCGTATTAAGTTTGTATCGACATATCTCCGGCAGTACAAGAGCTGCACTTCTGAAACTTGGTACTTCAGTAGAAAACATGTCTCCGCGACTGTCTGCAAAGTTTCGTGGCACAATTCGAATAAATGTGGAAGTTATAAACAAAAGCGATATCAACTTTAAAACGCGCTAAATTTTGTTGATGTTTTGCGTATTCAGTTTGTATCAACATATCTCCGGGAGTACAAGAGCTGCACTTCTGAAACTTAGTACTTCAGTAGAAAAGGCCTATCCGCGACTGTCTGCAAAGTTTCGTTGCACAATTCGAATAAATGTGGAAGTTATTAACAAAAGCGATATCAACTTTAAAACGCGCTAAATTTTGTTGATGTTTTGCGTATTCAGTTTGTATCGACATATCTTCGGCAGTACAAGAGCTGCACTTCTGAAACTTAGTACTTCAGTAGAAAAGGCCTATCCGCGACTGTCTGCAAAGTTTCGTGTCACAATTCGAACAAATGTTGAAGTTATTAACAAAAGCGATATCAACTTTAAAACGCGCTAAATTTTGTTGATGTTTTGCGTATTCAGTTTGTATCGACATATCTCCGGCAGTACAAGAGCTGCACTTCTGAAACTTGGTACTTCAGTTGAAAAGCTGTCTCCGCGACTGTCTGCAAAGTTTCGTGGCACAATTCGAATAAATGTGGAAGTTATTAACAAAAGCGATATCAACTTTAAAACGCGCTAAATTTTGTTGATGTTTTGCGTATTCAGTTTGTATCGACATATCTCTGGCAGTACAAGAGCTGCACTTCCGTAACTTAGTACTTCAGTAGAAAAGGCCTATCCGCGACTGTCTGCAAAGATTCGTTGCACAATTCGAATAAATGTGGAAGTTATTAACAAATACTATATCAACTTTAAAACGCGCTAAATTTTGTTGATGTTTTGCGTATTCAGTTTGTATCGACATATCTCGTGCAGTACAAGAGCTGCACTTCAAAACCTTGGTATTTCAGTAGAAAAGCTATCTCCGCGACTGTCTGCAAAGTTTCGTGGCACAATTCGAATAAATGTGGAAGTTATTAACAAAAGCGATATCAACTTTAAAACGCGCTAAATTTTGTTGATGTTTTGCGTATTCAGTTTGTATCGACATATCTCCGGCAGTACAAGAGCTGCACTTCTTAAACTTGGTACTTCAGTAGAAAATATGTCTCCGCGACTCTATGCAAAGTTTCGTAGCACAATTCGAATAAATGTGGAAGTTATCAACACAAGCGATATCAACTTTAAAACGCGCTAAATTTTGTTGATGTTTTGCGTATTCAGTTTGTATCGACATATCTCCGGCAGTACAAGAGCTGCACGTCTAAAACTTGGTACTTCAGTAGAAAACATGTCTCCGCGACTGTCTGCAAAGTTTCGTGTCACAATTCGAATAAATGTGGAAGTTATTAACAAAAGCGATATCAACTTTAAAACGCGCTAAATTTTGTTGATGTTTTGCGTATTCAGTTTGTATCGACATATCTCCGGCAGTACAAGAGCTGCACTTCTGAAACTTGGTACTTCAGTTGAAAAGCTGTCTCCGCGACTGTCTGCAAAGTTTCGTGGCACAATTCGAATAAATGTGGAAGTTATTAACAAAAGCGATATCAACTTTAAAACGCGCTAAATTTTGTTGATGTTTTGCGTATTCAGTTTGTATCGACATATCTCTGGCAGTACAAGAGCTGCACTTCCGTAACTTAGTACTTCAGTAGAAAAGGCCTATCCGCGACTGTCTGCAAAGATTCGTTGCACAATTCGAATAAATGTGGAAGTTATTAACAAATACTATATCAACTTTAAAACGCGCTAAATTTTGTTGATGTTTTGCGTATTCAGTTTGTATCGACATATCTCCGGCAGTAGAAGAGCTGCACTTCAAAACCTTAGTATTTCAGTAGAAAAGCTATCTCCGCGACTGTCTGCAAAGTTTCGTGTCACAATTCGAATAAATGTGGAAGTTATTAACAAAAGCGATATCAACTTTAAAACGCGCTAAATTTTGTTGATGTTTTGCGTATTCAGTTTGTATCGACATATCTCCGGCAGTACAAGAGCTGCACTTCTGAAACTTGGTACTTCAGTAGAAAATATGTCTCCGCGACTGTCTGCAAAGTTTCGTAGCACAATTCGAATAAATGTGGAAGTTATCAACACAAGCGATATCAACTTTAAAACGCGCTAAATTTTGTTGATGTTTTGCGTATTCAGTTTGTATCGACATATCTCCGGCAGTACAAGAGCTGCACGTCTAAAACTTGGTACTTCAGTAGAAAACATGTCTCCGCGACTGTCTGCAAAGTTTCGTGTCACAATTCGAATAAATGTGGAAGTTATAAACAAAAGCGATATCAACTTTAAAACGCGCTAAATTTTGTTGATGTTTTGCGTATTCAGTTTGTATCGACATATCTCCGGCAGATCAATGGCTGCACTTCTAAAACTTGGTACTTCAGTAGAAAATATGTCTTCGCAACTGTCTGCAAAGTTTCGTGTCACAATTCGAATAAATGTGGAAGTTATTAACAAAAGCGATATCAACTTTAAAACGCGCTAAATTTTGTTGATGTTTTGCGTATTCAGTTTGTATCGACATATCTCCGGCAGTACAAGAGCTGCACTTCTGAAACTTGGTACTCCAGTAGAAGAGCTATCTCCGCGACAGTCTGCAAAGTTTCGTTGCACAATTCGAATAAATGTTGAAGTTATTAACAAAAGCGATATCAACTTTAAAGCGCGCTAAATTTTGTTGATGTTTTGCCTATTCAGTTTGTATCGACATATCTCCGGCAGTACAAGAACTGCACTTCTAAAACTTGGTACTTCAGTAGAAAATATGTCTCCGCGACTGTCTGTCAAAGTTTCGTGTTACAATTCGAATAAATTTGGAAGTTATACACAAAAGCGATATCAACTTTAAAACGCGCTTAATTTTGTTGATGTTTTGCGTATTCAGTTTGTATCGACATATCTCCGGCAGTACAAGAGCTGCACTTCTAAAACTTGGTACTTCAGTAGAAAATATGTCTCTGCGACTGTCTGCAAAGTTTCGTGGCACAATTCGAATAAATGTGGAAGTCATTAACAAAAGCGATATCAACTTTAAAACGCGCTAAATTTTGTTGATGTTTTGCGTATTCAGTTTGTATCGACATATCTCCGGCAGTACAAGAGCTGCACTTCTGAAACTTAGTACTGCAGTAGAAAATATGTCTCCGCGACTGGCTGCAAAGTTTCGTAGCACAATTCGAATAAATGTGGAAGTTATCAACACAAGCGATATCAACTTTTAAACGCGCTAAATTTTGTTGATGTTTTGCGTATTCAGTTTGTATCGACATATCTCCGGCAGTACAAGAGCTGCACGTCTAAAACTTGGTACTTCAGTAGAAAACATGTCTCCGCGACTGTCTGCAAAGTTTCGTGTCACAATTCGAATAAATGTGGAAGTTATTAACAAAAGCGATATCAACTTTAAAACGCGCTAAATTTTGTTGATGTTTTGCGTATTCAGTTTGTATCGACATATCTCCGGCAGTACAAGAGCTGCACTTCTGAAACTTGGTACTTCAGTTGAAAAGCTGTCTCCGCGACTGTCTGCAAAGTTTCGTGGCACAATTCGAATAAATGTGGAAGTTATTAACAAAAGCGATATCAACTTTAAAACGCGCTAAATTTTGTTGATGTTTTGCGTATTCAGTTTGTATCGACATATCTCTGGCAGTACAAGAGCTGCACTTCCGTAACTTAGTACTTCAGTAGAAAAGGCCTATCCGCGACTGTCTGCAAAGATTCGTTGCACAATTCGAATAAATGTGGAAGTTATTAACAAATACTATATCAACTTTAAAACGCGCTAAATTTTGTTGATGTTTTGCGTATTCAGTTTGTATCGACATATCTCCGGCAGTACAAGAGCTGCACTTCAAAACCTTAGTATTTCAGTAGAAAAGCTATCTCCGCGACTGTCTGCAAAGTTTCGTGTCACAATTCGAATAAATGTGGAAGTTATTAACAAAAGCGATATCAACTTTAAAACGCGCTAAATTTTGTTGATGTTTTGCGTATTCAGTTTGTATCGACATATCTCCGGCAGTACAAGAGCTGCACTTCAAAACCTTGGTATTTCAGTAGAAAATATGTCTCCGCGACTGTCTGCAAAGTTTCGTAGCACAATTCGAATAAATGTGGAAGTTATCAACACAAGCGATATCAACTTTAAAACGCGCTAAATGTTGTTGATGTTTTGCGTATTCAGTTTGTATCGACATATCTCCGGCAGTACAAGAGCTGCACGTCTAAAACTTGGTACTTCAGTAGAAAACATGTCTCCGCGACTGTCTGCAAAGTTTCGTGTCACAATTCGAATAAATGTGGAAGTTATAAACAAAAGCGATATCAACTTTAAAACGCGCTAAATTTTGTTGATGTTTTGCGTATTCAGTTTGTATCGACATATCTCCGGCAGTACAAGAGCTGCACTTCTAAGACTTCGTACTTCAGTAGAAAATATGTCTCCGCGACTGTCTGCAAAGTTTTGTGGCACAATTCGAATAAATGTGGAAGTTATTAACAAAAGCGATATCAACTTTAAAACGCGCTAAATTTTGTTGATGTTTTGCGTATTCAGTTTGTATCGACATATCTCCGGCAGTACAAGAGCTGCACTTCTGAAACTTGGTACTCCAGTAGAAGAGCTATCTCCGCGACAGTCTGCAAAGTTTCGTTGCACAATTCGAATAAATGTTGAAGTTATTAACAAAAGCGATATCAACTTTAAAGCGCGCTAAATTTTGTTGATGTTTTGCCTATTCAGTTTGTATCGACATATCTCCGGCAGTACAAGAGCTGCACTTCTAAAACTTGGTACTTCAGTAGAAAATATGTCTCCGCGACTGTCTGCAAAGTTTCGTGTTACAATTCGAATAAATTTGGAAGTTATACACAAAAGCGATATCAACTTTAAAACGCGCTAAATTTTGTTGATGTTTTGCGTATTCAGTTTGTATCGACATATCTCCGGCAGTACAAGAGCTGCACTTCTAAAACTTGGTACTTCAGTAGAAAATATGTCTCTGCGACTGTCTGCAAAGTTTCGTGGCACAATTCGAATAAATGTTCAAGTTATTTACAAAAGCGATATCAACTTTAAAACGCGCTAAATTTTGTTGATGTTTTGCGTATTCAGTTTGTATCGACATATCTCCGGCAGACCAAGAGCTGCACTTCTGAAACTTAGTACTGCAGTAGAAAATATGTCTCCGCGACTGGCTGCAAAGTTTCGTAGCACAATTCGAATAAATGTGGAAGTTATCAACACAAGCGATATCAACTTTAAAACGCGCTAAATTTTGTTGATGTTTTGCGTATTCAGTTTGTATCGACATATCTCCGGCAGTACAAGAGCTGCACGTCTAAAACTTGGTACTTCAGTAGAAAACATGTCTCCGCGACTGTCTGCAAAGTTTCGTGTCACAATTCGAATAAATGTGGAAGTTATTAACAAAAGCGATATCAACTTTAAAACGCGCTAAATTTTGTTGATGTTTTGCGTATTCAGTTTGTATCGACATATCTCTGGCAGTACAAGAGCTGCACTTCTGAAACTTGGTACTTCAGTTGAAAAGCTGTCTCCGCGACTGTCTGCAAAGTTTCGTGGCACAATTCGAATAAATGTGGAAGTTATTAACAAAAGCGATATCAACTTTAAAACGCGCTAAATTTTGTTGATGTTTTGCGTATTCAGTTTGTATCGACATATCTCTGGCAGTACAAGAGCTGCACTTCCGTAACTTAGTACTTCAGTAGAAAAGGCCTATCCGCGACTGTCTGCAAAGATTCGTTGCACAATTCGAATAAATGTGGAAGTTATTAACAAAAGCGATATCTACTTTAAAACGCGCTAAATTTTGTTGATGTTTTGCGTATTCAGTTTGTATCGACATATCTCCGGCAGTACAAAAGCTGCACTTCTGAAACTTGGTACTTCAGTAGAAAATATGTCTCCGCGACTGTCTGCAAAGTTTCGTGGCACAATTCGAATAAATGTGGAAGTTATTAACAAAAGCGATATCAACTTTAAAACGCGCTAAATTTTGTTGATGTTTTGCGTATTCAGTTTGTATCGACATATCTCCGGCAGTACAAGAGCTGCACTTCTGAAACTTAGTACTTCAGTAGAAAAGGCCTATCCGCGACTGTCTGCAAAGTTTCGTTGCACAATTCGAACAAATGTTGAAGTTATTAACAAAAGCGATATCTACTTTAAAACGCGCTAAATTTTGTTGATGTTTTGCGTATTCAGTTTGTATCGACATATCTCCGGCAGTACAAAAGCTGCACTTCTGAAACTTGGTACTTCAGTAGAAAATATGTCTCCGCGACTGTCTGCAAAGTTTCGTAGCACAATTCGAATAAATGTGGAAGTTATCAACACAAGCGATATCAACTTTAAAACGCGCTAAATTTTGTTGATGTTTTGCGTATTCAGTTTGTATCAACATATCTCCGGCAGTACAAGAGCTGCACTTCTAAAACTTGGTACTTCAGTAGAAAATATGTCTCTGCGACTGTCTGCAAAGTTTCGTGGCACAATTCGAATAAATGTGGAAGTCATTAACAAAAGCGATATCAACTTTAAAACGCGCTAAATTTTGTTGATGTTTTGCGTATTCAGTTTGTATCGACATATCTCCGGCAGTACAAGAGCTGCACTTCAAAACCTTAGTATTTCAGTAGAAAAGCTATCTCCGCGACTGTCTGCAAAGTTTCGTGTCACAATTCGAATAAATGTGGAAGTTATTAACAAAAGCGATATCAACTTTAAAACGCGCTAAATTTTGTTGATGTTTTGCGTATTCAGTTTGTATCGACATATCTCCGGCAGTACAAGAGCTGCACTTGAAAACCTTGGTATTTCAGTAGAAAATATGTCTCCGCGACTGTCTGCAAAGTTTCGTAGCACAATTCGAATAAATGTGGAAGTTATCAACACAAGCGATATCAACTTTAAAACGCGCTAAATGTTGTTGATGTTTTGCGTATTCAGTTTGTATCGACATATCTCCGGCAGTACAAGAGCTGCACGTCTAAAACTTGGTACTTCAGTAGAAAACATGTCTCCGCGACTGTCTGCAAAGTTTCGTGTCACAATTCGAATAAATGTGGAAGTTATAAACAAAAGCGATATCAACTTTAAAACGCGCTAAATTTTGTTGATGTTTTGCGTATTCAGTTTGTATCGACATATCTCCGGCAGTACAAGAGCTGCACTTCTAAGACTTCGTACTTCAGTAGAAAATATGTCTCTGCGACTGTCTGCAAAGTTTTGTGGCACAATTCGAATAAATGTGGAAGTTATTAACAAAAGCGATATCAACTTTAAAACGCGCTAAATTTTGTTGATGTTTTGCGTATTCAGTTTGTATCGACATATCTCCGGCAGTACAAGAGCTGCACTTCTGAAACTTGGTACTCCAGTAGAAGAGCTATCTCCGCGACAGTCTGCAAAGTTTCGTTGCACAATTCGAATAAATGTTGAAGTTATTAACAAAAGCGATATCAACTTTAAAGCGCGCTAAATTTTGTTGATGTTTTGCGTATTCAGTTTGTATCGACATATCTCCGGCAGTACAAGAGCTGCACTTCTGAAACTTTGTACTTCAGTAGAAAATATGTCTCCGCGACTGTCTGCAAAGTTTCGTAGCACAATTTGAATAAATGTGGAAGTTATCAACACAAGCGATATCAACTTTAAAACGCGCTAAATTTTGTTGATGTTTTGCGTATTCAGTTTGTATCGACATATCTCGGGCAGTACAACAGCTGCACGTCTAAAACTTGGTACTTCAGTAGAAAACATGTCTCCGCGACTGTCTGCAAAGTCTCGTGTCATAATTCGAATAAATGTGGAAGTTATAAACAAAAGCGATATCAACTTTAAAACGCGCTAAATTTTGTTGATGTTTTGCGTATTCAGTTAGTATCGACATATCTCCGGCAGTAAAAGAGCTGCACTTCTAAAACTTGGTACTTCAGTAGAAAATATGTCTCTGCGACTGTCTGCAAAGTTTCGTGGCACAATTCGAATAAATGTGGAAGTTATTAACAAAAGCGATATCAACTTTAAAACGCGCTAAATTTTGTTGATGTTTTGCGTATTCAGTTTGTATCGACATATCTCCGGCAGTACAAGAGCTGCACTTCTGAAACTTAGTACTTCAGTAGAAAAGGCCTATCCGCGACTGTCTGCAAAGTTTCGTTGCACAATTCGAACAAATGTTGAAGTTATTAACAAAAGCGATATCAACTTTAAAACGCGCTAAATTTTGTTGATGTTTTGCGTATTCAGTTTGTATCGACATATCTCCGGCAGTACAAGGGCTGCACTTCTGAAACTTGGTACTTCAGTAGAAAATATGTCTCCGCGACTGTCTGCAAAGTTTCGTAGCACAATTCGAATAAATGTGGAAGTTATCAACACAAGCGATATCAACTTTAAAACGCGCTAAATTTTGTTGATGTTTTGCGTATTCAGTTTGTATCGACATATCTCCGGCAGTACAAGAGCTGCACGTCTAAAACTTGGTACTTCAGTAGAAAACATGTCTCCGGACTGTCTGCAAAGTTTCGTGGCACAATTAGAATAAATGTGGAAGTTATTAACAAAAGCGATATCAACTTTAAAACGCGCTAAATTTTGTTGATGTTTTGCGTATTCAGTTTGTATCGACATATCTCCGGCAGTACAAGAGCTGCACTTCTGAAATTTGGTACTCCAGTAGAAGAGCTGTCTCCGCGACAGTCTGCAAAGTTTCGTTGCACAATTCGAATAAATGTGGAAGTTATTAACAAAAGCGATATCAACTTTAAAGCGCGCTAAATTTTGTTGATGTTTTGCCTATTCAGTTTGTATCGACATATCTCGGGCAGTACAACAGCTGCACGTCTAAAACTTGGTACTTCAGTAGAAAACATGTCTCCGCAACTGTCTGCAAAGTCTCGTGTCATAATTCGAATAAATGTGGAAGTTATTAACAAAAGCGATATCAACTTTAAAACGCGCTAAATTTTGTTAATGTTTTGCGTATTCAGTTTGTATCGACATATCTCCGGCAGTACAAAAGCTGCACTTCTGAAACTTTGTACTTCAGTAGAAAATATGTCTCCGCGACTGTCTGCAAAGTTTCGTAGCACAATTTGAATAAATGTGGAAGTTATCAACACAAGCGATATCAACTTTAAAACGCGCTAAATTTTGTTGATGTTTTGCGTATTCAGTTTGTATCGACATATCTCGGGCAGTACAACAGCTGCACGTCTAAAACTTGGTACTTCAGTAGAAAACATGTCTCCGCGACTGTCTGCAAAGTCTCGTGTCATAATTCGAATAAATGTGGAAGTTATAAACAAAAGCGATATCAACTTTAAAACGCGCTAAATTTTGTTGATGTTTTGCGTATTCAGTTAGTATCGACATATCTCCGGCAGTAAAAGAGCTGCACTTCTAAAACTTGGTACTTCAGTAGAAAACATGTCTCTGCGACTGTCTGCAAAGTTTCGTGGCACAATTCGAATAAATGTGGAAGTTATTAACAAAAGCGATATCAACTTTAAAACGCGCTAAATTTTGTTGATGTTTTGCGTATTCAGTTTGTATCGACATATCTCCGGCAGTACAAGAGCTGCACTTCTGAAACTTAGTACTTCAGTAGAAAAGGCCTATCCGCGACTGTCTGCAAAGTTTCGTTGCACAATTCGAACAAATGTTGAAGTTATTAACAAAAGCGATATCAACTTTAAAACGCGCTAAATTTTGTTGATGTTTTGCGTATTCAGTTTGTATCGACATATCTCCGGCAGTACAAGGGCTGCACTTCTGAAACTTGGTACTTCAGTAGAAAATATGTCTCCGCGACTGTCTGCAAAGTTTCGTAGCACAATTCGAATAAATGTGGAAGTTATCAACACAAGCGATATCAACTTTAAAACGCGCTAAATTTTGTTGATGTTTTGCGTATTCAGTTTGTAACGACATATCTCCGGCAGTACAAGAGCTGCACGTCTAAAACTTGGTACTTCAGTAGAAACCTTGTCTCCGGACTGTCTGCAAAGTTTCGTGGCACAATTCGAATAAATGTGGAAGTTATTAACAAAAGCGATATCAACTTTAAAACGCGCTAAATTTTGTTGATGTTTTGCGTATTCAGTTTGTATCGACATATCTCCGGCAGTACAAGAGCTGCACTTCTGAAACTTGGTACTCCAGTAGAAGAGCTGTCTCCGCGACAGTCTGCAAAGTTTCGTTGCACAATTCGAATAAATGTGGAAGTTATTAACAAAAGCGATATCAACTTTAAAGCGCGCTAAATTTTGTTGATGTTTTGCCTATTCAGTTTGTATCGACATATCTCGGGCAGTACAACAGCTGCACGTCTAAAACTTGGTACTTCAGTAGAAAACATGTCTCCGCAACTGTCTGCAAAGTCTCGTGTCATAATTCGAATAAATGTGGAAGTTATTAACAAAAGCGATATCAACTTTAAAACGCGCTAAATTTTGTTAATGTTTTGCGTATTCAGTTTGTATCGACATATCTCCGGCAGTACAAAAGCTGCACTTCTGAAACTTGTTACTTCAGTAGAAAAGCTGTCTCCGCGACTGTCTGCAAAGTTTCGTGGCACAATTCGAATTAATGTGGAAGTTATTAACAAAAGCGATATCAACTTTAAAACGCGCTAAATTTTGTTGATGTTTTGCGTATTCAGTTTGTATCGACATATCTCCGGCAGTACAAGAGCTGCACTTCTGAAACTTAGTACTTCAGTAGAAAAGGCCTATCCGCGACTGTCTGCAAAGTTTCGTTGCACAATTCGAACAAATGTTGAAGTTATTAACAAAAGCGATATCTACTTTAAAACGCGCTAAATTTTGTTGATGTTTTGCGTATTCAGTTTGTATCGACATATCTCCGGCAGTACAAGGGCTGCACTTCTGAAACTTGGTACTTCAGTAGAAAATATGTCTCCGCGACTGTCTGCAAAGTTTCGTAGCACAATTCGAATAAATGTGGAAGTTATCAACACAAGCGATATCAACTTTAAAACGCGCTAAATTTTGTTGATGTTTTGCGTATTCAGTTTGTGGCGACATATCTCCGGCAGTACAAGAGCTGCACGTCTAAAACTTGGTACTTCAGTGGAAAACATGTCTCCGCGACTGTCTGAAAAGTTTCGTGGCACAATTCGAATAAATGTGGAAGTTATTAACAAAAGCGATATCAACTTTAAAACGCGCTAAATTTTGTTGATGTTTTGCGTATTCAGTTTTTATCGACATATCTCCGGCAGTACAAGAGCTGCACTTCTGAAACTTGGTACTCCAGTAGAAGAGCTGTCTCCGCGACAGTCTGCAAAGTTTCGTTGCACAATTCGAATAAATGTGAAAGTTATTAACAAAAGCGATATCAACTTTAAAGCGCGCTAAATTGTGTTGATGTTTTGCCTATTCAGTTTGTATCGACATATCTCCGGCAGTACAACAGCTGCACGTCTAAAACTTAGTACTTCAGTAGAAAATATGTCTCCGCGACTGTCTGCAAAGTTTCGTAGGACAATTTGAATAAATGTGGAAGTTATCAACACAAGCGATATCAACTTTAAAACGCGCTAAATTTTGTTGATGTTTTGCGTATTCAGTTTGTATCGACATATCTCCGGCAGTACAAGAGCTGCACTTCTAAAACTTCGTACTTCAGTAGAAAATATGTCTCTGCGACTGTCTGCAAAGTTTCGTAGCACAATTCGAATAAATGTGGAAGTTATGACAAAAGCGATATCAACTTTAAAACGCGCTAAATTTTGTTGATGTTTTGCGTATTCAGTTTGTATCGACATATCTCCGTCAGTACAAGAGCTGCACTTCTGAAACTTGGTACTTCAGTAGAAAATCTGTCTCCGCGACTGTCTGCAAAGTTTCGTGGCACAATTCGAATAAATGTGGAAGTTATTAACAAAAGCGATATCAACTTTAAAACGCGCTAAATTTTGTTGATGTTTTGCGTATTCAGTTTGTATCGACATATCTTCGGCAGTACAAAAGCTGCACTTCTGAAACTTAGTACTCTAGTAGAACAGGCCTATCCGCGACTGTCTTCAAAGTTTCGTTGCACAATTCGAACAAATGTTGAAGTTATTAACAAAAGCGATATCAACTTTAAAACGCGCTAAATTTTGTTGATGTTTTGCGTATTCAGTTTGTATCGACATATCTCCGGCAGTACAAGGGCTGCACTTCTGAAACTTGGTACTTCAGTAGAAAATATGTCTCCGCGACTGTCTGCAAAGTTTCGTAGCACAATTCGAATAAATGTGGAAGTTATCAACACAAGCGATATCAACTTTAAAACGCGCTAAATTTTGTTGATGTTTTGCGTATTCAGTTTGTATCGACATATCTCCGGCAGTACAAAAGCTGCACGTCTAAAACTTGGTACTTCAGTAGAAAACATGTCTCCGCGACTGTCTGCAAAGTTTCGTGTCACAATTCGAATAAATGTGGAAGTTATTAACAAAAGCGATATCAACTTTAAAACGCGCTAAATTTTGTTGATGTTTTGCGTATTCAGTTTGTATCGACATATCTCCGGCAGTACAAGAGCTGCACTTCTGAAACTTGGTACTTCAGTAGAATATCTGTCTCCGCGACTGTCTGCAAAGTTTCGTGGCACAATTCGAATAAATGTGGAAGTTATTAACAAAAGCGATATCAACTTTAAAACGCGCTAAATTTTGTTGATGTTTTGCGTATTCAGTTTGTATCGACATATCTCCGGCAGTACAAGAGCTGCACTTCTGAAACTTGGTACTTCAGTTGAAAACTGTTTCCGCGACTGTCTGCAAAGTTTCGTGGCACAATTAGAACAAATGTGGAAGTTATTAACAAAAGCGATATCAACTTTAAAACGCGCTAAATTTTGTTGATGTTTTGCGTATTCAGTTTGTATCGACATATCTCTGGCAGTACAAGAGCTGCACTTCCGTAACTTAGTACTTCAGTAGAAAAGGCCTATCCGCGACTGTCTGCAAAGATTCGTTGCACAATTCGAATAAATGTGGAAGTTATTAACAAATACTATATCAACTTTAAAACGCGCTAAATTTTGTTGATGTTTTGCGTATTCAGTTTGTATCGACATATCTCCGGCAGTACAAGAGCTGCACTTCAAAACCTTGGTATTTCAGTAGAAAAGCTATCTCCGCGACTGTCTGCAAAGTTTCGTGGCACAATTCGAATAAATGTGGAAGTTATTAACAAAAGCGATATCAACTTTAAAACGCGCTAAATTTTGTTGATGTTTTGCGTATTCAGTTTGTATCGACATATCTCCGGCAGTACAAGGGCTGCACTTCTGAAACTTGGTACTTCAGTAGAAAATATGTCTCCGCGACTGTCTGCAAAGTTTCGTGTCACAATTCGAATAAATGTGGAAGTTATAAACAAAAGCGATATCAACTTTAAAACGCGCTAAATTTTGTTGATGTTTTGCGTATTCAGTTTGTATCGACATATCTCCGGCAGTACAAGAGCTGCACTTCTAAGACTTCGTGCTTCAGTAGAAAATATGTCTCTGCGACTGTCTGCAAAGTTTCGTGGCACAATTCGAATAAATGTGGAAGTTATTAACAAAAGCGATATCAACTTTAAAACGCGCTAAATTTTGTTGATGATTTGCGTATTCAGTTTGTATCGACATATCTCCGGCAGTACAAGAGCTGCACTTCTGAAACTTGGTACTCCAGTAGAAGAGCTATCTCCGCGACAGTCTGCAAAGTTTCGTTGCACAATTCGAATAAATGGTGAAGTTATTAACAAAAGCGATATCAACTTTAAAGCGCGCTAAATTTTGTTGATGTTTTGCCTATTCAGTTTGTATCGACATATCTCCGGCAGTACAACAGCTGCACTTCTAAAACTTGGTACTTCAGTAGAAAATATGTCTCCGCGACTGTCTGCAAAGTTTCGTGTAACAATTCGAATAAATTTGGAAGTTATACACAAAAGCGATATCAACTTTAAAACGCGCTAAATTTTGTTGATGTTTTGCGTATTCAGTTTGTATCGACATATCTCCGGCAGTACAAGAGCTGCACTTCTAAAACTTGGTACTTCAGTGAAAATATGTCTCTGCGACTGTCTGCAAAGTTTCGTGGCACAATTCGAATAAATGTGGAAGTCATTAACAAAAGCGATATCAACTTTAAAACGCGCTAAATTTTGTTGATGTTTTGCGTATTCAGTTTGTATCGACATATCTCCGGCAGTACAAGAGCTGCACTTCTGAAACTTTGTACTTCAGTAGAAAATATGTCTCCGCGACTGTCTGCAAAGTTTCGTAGCACAATTTGAATAAATGTGGAAGTTATCAACACAAGCGATATCAACTTTAAAACGCGCTAAATTTTGTTGATGTTTTGCGTATTCAGTTTGTATCGACATATCTCGGGCAGTACAACAGGTGCACGTCTAAAACTTGGTACTTCAGTAGAAAACATGTCTCCGCGACTGTCTGCAAAGTCTCGTGTCATAATTCGAATAAATGTGGAAGTTATAAACAAAAGCGATATCAACTTAAAAACGAGCTAAATTTTGTTGATTTTTTGCGTATTCAGTTTGTATCGACATATCTCCGGCAGTACAAGAGCTGCACTTCATAAACTTGGTACTCCAGTAGAAGAGCTGTCTCCGCGACAGTCTGCAAAGTTTCGTTGCACAATTCGAATAAATGTGGAAGTTATTAACGAAAGCGATATCAACTTTAAAGCGCGCTAAATTGTGTTGATGTTTTGCCTATTCAGTTTGTATCGACATATCTCCGGCAGTACAAGAGCTGCACTTCTGAAACTTGGTACTTCAGTAGCAAATCTGTCTCCGCGACTGTCTGCAAAGTTTCGTGGTACAATTCGAATAAATGTGGAAGTTATTAACAAAAGCGATATCAACTTTAAAACGCGCTAAATTTTGTTGATGTTTTGCGTATTCAGTTTGTATCGACATATCTCCGGCAGTACAACAGCTGCACGTCTAAAACTTGGTACTTCAGTAGAAAATATGTCTCCGCGACTGTCTGCAAAGTTTCGTAGCACAATCTGAATAAATGTGGAAGTTATCAACACAAGCGATATCAACTTTAAAACGCGCTAAATTTTGTTGATGTTTTGCGTATTCAGTTTGTATCGACATATCTCCGGCAGTACAAGAGCTGCACTTCTAAAACTTCGTACTTCAGTAGAAAATATGTCTCTGCGAGTGTCTGCAAAGTTTCGTAGCACAATTCGAATAAATGTGGAAGTTATTAACAAAAGCGATATCAACTTTAAAACGCGCTAAATTTTGTTGATGTTTTGCGTATTAAGTTTGTATCGACATATCTCCGGCAGTACAAGAGCTGCACTTCTGAAACTTGGTACTTCAGTAGAAAACATGTCTCCGCGACTGTCTGCAAAGTTTCGTGGCACAATTCGAATAAATGTGGAAGTTATAAACAAAAGCGATATCAACTTTAAAACGCGCTAAATTTTGTTGATGTTTTGCGTATTCAGTTTGTATCAACATATCTCCGGCAGTACAAGAGCTGCACTTCTGAAACTTAGTACTTCAGTAGAAAAGGCCTATCCGCGACTGTCTGCAAAGTTTCGTTGCACAATTCGAATAAATGTGGAAGTTATTAACAAAAGCGATATCAACTTTAAAACGCGCTAAATTTTGTTGATGTTTTGCGTATTCAGTTTGTATCGACACATCTTCGGCAGTACAAGAGCTGCACTTCTGAAACTTAGTACTTCAGTAGAACAGGCCTATCCGCGACTGTCTGCAAAGTTTCGTTGCACAATTCGAACAAATGTTGAAGTTATTAACAAAAGCGATATCAACTTTAAAACGCGCTAAATTTTGTTGATGTTTTGCGTATTCAGTTTGTATCGACATATCTCCGGCAGTACAAGGGCTGCATATCTGAAACGTGGTACTTCAGTAGAAAATATGTCTCCGCGACTGTCTGCAAAGTTTCGTAGCACAATTCGAATAAATGTGGAAGTTATCAACACAAGCGATATCAACTTTAAAACGCGCTAAATTTTGTTGATGTTTTGCGTATTCAGTTTGTATCGACATATCTCCGGCAGTACAAAAGCTGCACGTCTAAAACTTGGTACTTCAGTAGAAAACATGTCTCGGCGACTGTCTGCAAAGTTTCGTGTCACAATTCGAATAAATGTGGAAGTTATAAATCAAGCGATATCAACTTTAAAACGCGCTAAATTTTGTTGATGTTTTGCGTATTCAGTTTGTATCGACATATCTCCGGCAGTACAAGAGCTGCACTTCTGATACTTGGTACTCCAGTAGAAGAGCTGTCTCCGCGACTGTCTGCAAAGTTTCGTGGCACAATTCGAATAAATGTGGAAGTTATTAACAAAAGCGATATCAACTTTAAAACGCGCTAAATTTTGTTGATGTTTTGCGTATTCAGTTTGTATCGACATATCTCCGGCAGTACAAGAGCTGCACTTCTGTAACTTGGTACTTCAGTTGAAAACTGTCTCCGCGACTGTCTGCAAAGTTTCGTGGCACAATTCGAACAAATGTGGAAGTTATTAACAAAAGCGATATCAACTTTAAAACGCGCTAAATTTTGTTGATGTTTTGCGTATTCAGTTTGTATCGACATATCTCTGGCAGTACAAGAGCTGCACTTCCGTAACTTAGTACTTCAGTAGAAAAAGCCTATCCGCGACTGTCTGCAAAGATTCGTTGCACAATTCGAATAAATGTGGAAGTTATTAACAAATACTATATCAACTTTAAAACGCGCTAAATTTTGTTGATGTTTTGCGTATTCAGTTTGTATCGACATATCTCCGGCAGTACAAGAGCTGCACTTCAAAACCTTGGTATTTCAGTAGAAAAGCTATCTCCGCGACTGTCTGCAAAGTTTCGTGGCACAATTCGAATAAATGTGGAAGTTATTAACAAAAGCGATATCAACTTTAAAACGCGCTAAATTTTGTTGATGTTTTGCGTATTCAGTTTGTATCGACATATCTCCGGCAGTACAAGAGCTGCACTTCTGAAACTTGGTACTTCAGTAGAAAATATGTCTCCGCGACTGTCTGCAAAGTTTCGTGTCACAATTCGAATAAATGTGGAAGTTATAAACAAAAGCGATATCAACATTAAAACGCGCTAAATTTTGTTGATGTTTTGCGTATTCAGTTTGTATCGACATATCTCCGGCAGTACAAGAGCTGCACTTCTAAGACTTCGTACTTCAGTAGAAAATATGTCTCTGCGACTGTCTGCAAAGTTTCGTGGCACAATTCGAATAAATGTGGAAGTTATTAACAAAAGCGATATCAACTTTAAAACGCGCTAAATTTTGTTGATGTTTTGCGTATTCAGTTTGTATCGACATATCTCCGGCAGTACAAGAGCTGCACTTCTGAAACTTGGTACTCCAGTAGAAGAGCTAGTTCCGCGACAGTCTGCAAAGTTTCGTTGCACAATTCGAATAAATGGTGAAGTTATTAACAAAAGCGATATCAACTTTAAAGCGCGCTAAATTTTGTTGATGTTTTGCCTATTCAGTTTGTATCGACATATCTCCGGCAGTACAAGAGCTGCACTTCTAAAACTTGGTACTTCAGTAGAAAATATGTCTCCGCGACTGTCTGCAAAGTTTCGTGTAACAATTCGAATAAATTTGGAAGTTATACACAAAAGCGATATCAACTTTAAAACGCGCTAAATTTTGTTGATGTTTTGCGTATTCAGTTTGTATCGACATATCTCCGGCAGTACAAGAGCTGCACTTCTAAAACTTGGTACTTCAGTGAAAATATGTCTCTGCGACTGTCTGCAAAGTTTCGTGGCACAATTCGAATAAATGTGGAAGTCATTAACAAAAGCGATATCAACTTTAAAACGCGCTAAATTTTGTTGATGTTTTGCGTATTCAGTTTGTATCGACATATCTCCGGCAGTACAAGAGCTGCACTTCTGAAACTTTGTACTTCAGTAGAAAACATGTCTCCGCGACTGTCTGCAAAGTTTCGTAGCACAATTTGAATAAATGTGGAAGTTATCAACACAAGCGATATCAACTTTAAAACGCGCTAAATTTTGTTGATGTTTTGCGTATTCAGTTTGTATCGACATATCTCGGGCAGTACAACAGCTGCACGTCTAAAACTTGGTACTGCAGTAGAAAACATGTCTCCGCGACTGTCTGCAAAGTCTCGTGTCATAATTCGAATAAATGTGGAAGTTATAAACAAAAGCGATATCAACTTTAAAACGCGCTAAATTTTGTTGATGTTTTGCGTATTCAGTTTGTATCGACATATCTCCGGCAGTAAAAGAGCTGCACTTCTAAAACTTGGTACTTCAGTAGAAAATATGTCTCTGCGACTGTCTGCAAAGTTTCGTGGCACAATTCGAATAAATGTGGAAGTTATTAACAAAAGCGATATCAACTTTAAAACGCGCTAAATTTTGTTGATGTTTTGCGTATTCAGTTTGTATCGACATATCTCCGGCAGTACAAAAGCTGCACTTCTGAAACTTGTTACTTCAGTAGAAAAGCTGTCTCCGCGACTGTCTGCAAAGTTTCGTGGCACAATTCGAATTAATGTGGAAGTTATTAACAAAAGCGATATCAACTTTAAAACGCGCTAAATTTTGTTGATGTTTTGCGTATTCAGTTTGTATCGACATATCTCCGGCAGTACAAGAGCTGCACTTCTGAAACTTGGTACTTCAGTAGCAAAGGCCTATCCGCGACTGTCTGCAAAGTTTCGTTGCACAATTCGAACAAATGTTGAAGTTATTAACAAAAGCGATATCAACTTTAAAAGACGCTAAATTTTGTTGATGTTTTGCGTATTCAGTTTGTATCGACATATCTCCGGCAGTACAAGGGCTGCACTTCTGAAACTTGGTACTTCAGTAGAAAATATGTCTCCGCGACTGTCTGCAAAGTTTCGTAGCACAATTCGAATAAATGTGGAAGTTATCAACACAAGCGATATCAACTTTAAAACGCGCTAAATTTTGTTGATGTTTTGCGTATTCAGTTTGTATCGACATATCTCCGGCAGTACAAGAGCTGCACTTCTGAAACTTGGTACTCCAGTAGAAGAGCTGTCTCTGCGACAGTCTGCAAAGTTTCGTTGCACAATTCGAATAAATGTTGAAGTTATTAACAAAAGCGATATCAACTTTAAAGCGCGCTAAATTTTGTTGATGTTTTGCCTATTCAGTTTGTATCGACATATCTCCGGCAGTACAAGAGCTGCACTTCTGAAACTTGGTACTTCAGTAGCAAATCTGTCTCCGCGACTGTCTGCAAAGTATCGTGGTACAATTCGAATAAATGTGGAAGTTATTAACAAAAGCGATATCAACTTTAAAACGCGCTAAATTTTGTTGATGTTTTGCGTATTCAGTTTGTATCGACATATCTCCGGCAGTACAAGAGCTGCACTTCTGAAACTTGGTACTTCAGTAGAAAATATGTCTCCGCGACTGTCTGCAAAGTTTCGTAGCACAATCTGAATAAATGTGGAAGTTATCAACACAAGCGATATCAACTTTAAAACGCGCTAAATTTTGTTGATGTTTTGCGTATTCAGTTTGTATCGACATATCTCCGGCAGTAAAAGAGCTGCACTTCTGAAACTTCGTACTTCAGTAGAAAATATGTCTCTGCGACTGTCTGCAAAGTTTCGTAGCACAATTCGAATAAATGTGGAAGTTATTAACAAAAGCGATATCAACTTTAAAACGCGCTAAATTTTGTTGATGTTTTGCGTATTAAGTTTGTATCGACATATCTCCGGCAGTACAAGAGCTGCACTTCTGAAACTTGGTACTTCAGTAGAAAATATGTCTCCGCGACTGTCTGCAAAGTTTCGTGGCACAATTCGAATAAATGTGGAAGTTAAAAACAAAAGCGATATCAACTTTAAAACGCGCTAAATTTTGTTGATGTTTTGCGTATTCAGTTTGTATCAACATATCTCCGGCAGTACAAGAGCTGCACTTCTGAAACTTAGTACTTCAGTAGAAAAGGCCTATCCGCGACTGTCTGCAAAGTTTCGTTGCACAATTCGAATAAATGTGGAAGTTATTAACAAAAGCGATATCAACTTTAAAACGCGCTAAATTTTGTTGATGTTTTGCGTATTCAGTTTGTATCGACATATCTTCGGCAGTACAAGAGCTGCACTTCTGAAACTTAGTACTTCAGTAGAAAAGGCCTATCCGCGACTGTCTGCAAAGTTTCGTTGCACAATTCGAACAAATGTTGAAGTTATTAACAAAAGCGATATCAACTTTAAAACGCGCTAAATTTTGTTGATGTTTTGCGTATTCAGTTTGTATCGACATATCTCCGGCAGTACAAGGGCTGCACTTCTGAAACTTGGTACTTCAGTAGAAAATATGTCTCCGCGACTGTCTGCAAAGTTTCGTAGCACAATTCGAACAAATGTTGAAGTTATCAACACAAGCGATATCAACTTTAAAACGCGCTAAATTTTGTTGATGTTTTGCGTATTCAGTTTGTATCGACATATCTCCGGCAGTACAAGAGCTGCACGTCTAAAACTTGGTACTTCAGTAGAAAACATGTCTCCGCGACTGTCTGCAAAGTTTCGTGTCACAATTCGAATAAATGTGGAAGTTATAAATCAAGCGATATCAACTTTAAAACGCGCTAAATTTTGTTGATGTTTTGCGTATTCAGTTTGTATCGACATATCTCCGGCAGTACAAGAGCTGCACTTCTGAAACTTGGTACTTCAGTTGAAAAGCTGTCTCCGCGACTGTCTGCAAAGTTTCGTGGCACAATTCGAATAAATGTGGAAGTTATTAACAAAAGCGATATCAACTTTAAAACGCGCTAAATTTTGTTGATGTTTTGCGTATTCAGTTTGTATCGACATATCTCCGGCAGTACAACAGCGGCACTTCTGATACTTGGTACTTCAGTTGAAAAGCTGTCTCCGCGACTCTCTGCAAAGTTTCGTGGCACAATTCGAATAAATGTGAGAAGTTATTAACAAAAGCGATATCAACTTTAAAACGCGCTAAATTTTGTTGATGTTTTGCGTATTCAGTTTGTATCGACATATCTCCGGCAGTACAAGAGCTGCACTTCTGAAACTTGATACTTCAGTAGAAAATATGTCTCCGCGACTGTCTGCAAAGTTTCGTGGCACAATTCGAATAAATGTGGAAGTTATTAACAAAAGCGATATCAACTTTAAAACGCGCTAAATTTTGTTGATGTTTTGCGTATTCAGTTTGTATCGACATATCTCCGGCAGTACAAGAGCTGCACTTCTGAAACTTGGTACTTCAGTAGAAAAGCTGTCTCCGCGACAGTCTGCAAAGTTTCGTAGCACAATTCGAATAAATGTTGAAGTTATAAACAAAAGCGATATCAACTTTAAAGCGCGCTAAATTTTGTTGATGTTTTGCGTATTCAGTTTGTATCGACATATCTCCGGTAGTACAAGAGCTGCACTTCTGAAACTTGGTACTTCAGTAGAATCTCTGTCTCCGCGACTGTCTGCAAAGTTTCGTGATACAATTCGAATAAATGTGGAAATTATTAACAAAAGCGATATCAACTTTAAAACGCGCTAAATTTTGTTGATGTTTTGCGTATTCAGTTTGTATCGACATATCTCCGGCAGTACAAAAGCTGCACTTCTGAAACTTGGTACTTCAGTAGAAAACATGTCTCCGCGACTGTCTGCAAAGTTTCGTGGCACAATTCGAATAAATGTGGAAGTTATAAACAAAAGCGATATCAACTTTAAAACGCGCTAAATTTTGTTGATGTTTTGCGTATTCAGTTTGTATCGACATATCTCCGGCAGTACAAGAGCTGCACTTCTGAAACTTGGTACTTCAGTTGAAAAGCTGTCTCCTCAACTGTCTGCAAAGTTTCGTGGCACAATTCGAATAAATGTGGAAGTTATTAACAAAAGCGATATCAACTTTAAAACGCGCTAAATTTTGTTGATGTTTTGCGTATTCAGTTTGTATCGACATATCGTTGGCAGTACAAGAGCTGCACTTCCATAACTTAGTACTTCAGTAGAAAAGGCCTATCCGCGACTGTCTGCAAAGATTCGTTGCACAATTCGAATAAATGTGGAAGTTATTAACAAATACTTTATATACTTTAAAACGCGCTAAATTTTGTTGATGTTATCGTATTCAGTTTGTATCGACATATCTCCGGCAGTACAAGAGCTGCACTTACAAACCTTGGTACTTCAGTAGAAAAGCTGTCTCCGCGACTGTCTGCAAAGTTTCGTGTCACTATTCGAATAAATGTGGAAGTTATAAACAAAAGCGATATCAACTTTAAAACGCGCTAAATTTTGTTGATGTTTTGCGTATTCAGTTTGTATCGACATATCTTCGGCAGTACAAGAGCTGCACTTCTGAAACTTAGTACTTCAGTAGAAAAGGCCTATCCGCGACTGTCTGCAAAGTTTCGTTGCACAATTCGAACAAATGTTGAAGTTATTAACAAAAGCGATATCAACTTTAAAACGCGCTAAATTTTGTTGATGTTTTGCGTATTCAGTTTGTATCGACATATCTCCGGCAGTACAAGGGCTGCACTTCTGAAACTTGGTACTTCAGTAGAAAATATGTCTCCGCGACTGTCTGCAAAGTTTCGTAGCACAATTCGAATAAATGTGGAAGTTATCAACACAAGCGATATCAACTTTAAAACGCGCTAAATTTTGTTGATGTTTTGCGTATTCAGTTTGTATCGACATATCTCCGGCAGTACAAGAGCTGCACGTCTAAAACTTAGTACTTCAGTAGAAAACATGTCTCCGCGACTGTCTGCAAAGTTTCGTGTCACAATTCGAATAAATGTGGAAGTTATTAACAAAAGCGATATCAACTTTAAAACGCGCTAAATTTTGTTGATGTTTTGCGTATTCAGTTTGTATCGACATATCTCTGGCAGTACAAGAGCTGCACTTCTAAAACTTGGTACTTCAGTAGAAAATATGTCTCCGCGACTGTCTGCAAAGTTTCGTGGCACAATTCGAATAAATGTGGAAGTTATTAACAAAAGCGATATCAACTTTAAAACGCGCTAAATTTTGTTGATGTTTTGCGTATTCAGTTTGTATCGACATATCTCCGGCAGTACAAGAGCTGCACTTCTGAAACTTGGTACTTCAGTAGAATATCTGTCTCCGCGACAGTCTGCAAAGTTTCGTTGCACAATTCGAATAAATGTTGAAGTTATAAACAAAAGCGATATCAACTTTAAAGCGCGCTAAATTTTGTTGATCTTTTGCGTATTCAGTTTGTATCGACATATCTCCGGTAGTACAAGAGCTGTACTTCTGAAACTTAGTACTTCAGTAGAATCTCTGTCTCCGCGACTGTCTGCAAAGTTTCGTGATACAATTCGAATAAATGTGGAAATTATTAACAAAAGCGATATCAACTTTAAAACGCGCTAAATTTTGTTGATGTTTTGCGTATTCAGTTTGTATCGACATATCTCCGGCAGTACAACAGCTGCACTTCTGAAACTTGGTACTTCAGTAGAAAACATGTCTCCGCGACTGTCTGCAAAGTTTCGTGGCACAATTCGAATAAATGTGGATATTATAAACAAAAGCGATATCAACTTTAAAACGCGCTAAATTTTGTTGATGTTTTGCGTATTCAGTTTGTATCGACATATCTCCGGCAGTACAAGAGCTGCACTTCTGAAACTTGGTACTTCAGTAGAAAAGGCCTATCCGCGACTGTCTGCAAAGTTTCGTTGCAAAATTCGAATAAATGTGGAAGTTATTAACAAATACTTTATATACTTTAAAACGCGCTAAATTTTGTTGATGTTATCGTATTCAGTTTGTATCGACATATCTCCGGCAGTACAAGAGCTGCACTTACAAACCTTGGTACTTCAGTAGAAAAGCTGTCTCCGCGACTGTCTGCAAAGTTTCGTGTCACTATTCGAATAAATGTGGAAGTTATAAACAAAAGCGATATCAACTTTAAAACGCGCTAAATTTTGTTGATGTTTTGCGTATTCAGTTTGTATCGACATATCTCCGGCAGTACAAGAGCTGCACTTCTGAAACTTGGTACTTCAGTAGAAAATATGTCTCCGCGACTGTCTGCAAAGTTTCGTGGCACAATTCGAATAAATGTGGAAGTTATTAACAAAAGCGATATCAACTTTAAAACGCGCTAAATTTTGTTGATGTTTTGCGTATTCAGTTTGTATCGACATATCTCCGGCAGTACAAGAGCTGCACTTCTGAAACTTGGTACTTCAGTAGAATATCTGTCTCCGCGACAGTCTGCAAAGTTTCGTTGCACAATTCGAATAAATGTTGAAGTTATAAACAAAAGCGATATCAACTTTAAAGCGCGCTAAATTTTGTTGATCTTTTGCGTATTCAGTTTGTATCGACATATCTCCGGTAGTACAAGAGCTGTACTTCTGAAACTTAGTACTTCAGTAGAATCTCTGTCTCCGCGACTGTCTGCAAAGTTTCGTGATACAATTCGAATAAATGTGGAAATTATTAACAAAAGCGATATCAACTTTAAAACGCGCTAAATTTTGTTGATGTTTTGCGTATTCAGTTTGTATCGACATATCTCCGGCAGTACAAAAGCTGCACTTCTGAAACTTGGTACTTCAGTAGAAAACATGTCTCCGCGACTGTCTGCAAAGTTTCGTGGCACAATTCGAATAAATGTGGATATTATAAACAAAAGCGATATCAACTTTAAAACGCGCTAAATTTTGTTGATGTTTTGCGTATTCAGTTTGTATCGACATATCTCCGGCAGTACAAGAGCTGCACTTCTGAAACTTGGTACTTCAGTAGAAAAGGCCTATCCGCGACTGTCTGCAAAGTTTCGTTGCAAAATTCGAATAAATGTGGAAGTTATTAACAAATACTTTATATACTTTAAAACGCGCTAAATTTTGTTGATGTTATCGTATTCAGTTTGTATCGACATATCTCCGGCAGTACAAGAGCTGCACTTACAAACCTTGGTACTTCAGTAGAAAAGCTGTCTCCGCGACTGTCTGCAAAGTTTCGTGTCACTATTCGAATAAATGTGGAAGTTATAAACAAAAGCGATATCAACTTTAAAACGCGCTAAATTTTGTTGATGTTTTGCGTATTCAGTTTGTATCGACATATCTCCGGCAGTACAAGAGCTGCACTTCTGAAACTTGGTACTTCAGTTGAAAAGCTGTCTCCGCGACTGTCTGCAAAGTTTCGTTGCACAATTCGAATAAATGTGGAAGTTATTAACAAAAGCGATATCAACTTTAAAACGCGCTAAATTTTGTTGATGTTTTGCGTATTCAGTTTGTATCGACATATCTCTGGCAGTACAAGAGCTGCACTTCTAAAACTTGGTACTTCAGTAGAAAATATGTCTCCGCGACTGTCTGCAAAGTTTCGTGGCACAATTCGAATAAATGTGGAAGTTATTAACAAAAGCGATATCAACTTTAAAACGCGCTAAATTTTGTTGATGTTTTGCGTATTCAGTTTGTATCGACATATCTCCGGCAGTACAAGAGCTGCACTTCTGAAACTTGGTACTTCAGTAGAATATCTGTCTCCGCGACAGTCTGCAAAGTTTCGTTGCACAATTCGAATAAATGTTGAAGTTATTAACAAAAGCGATATCAACTTTAAAGCGTGCTAAATTTTGTTGATGTTTTGCGTATTCAGTTTGTATCGACATATCTCCGGCAGTACAAGCGCTGCACTTTTGAAACTTAGTACTTCAGTAGGAAAGTCCGATCCGCTACTGTCTGCAAAGTTTCGTGGTACAATTCGAATAAATGTGGAAGTTATTAACAAAAGCGATATCAACTTTAAAACGCGCTAAATTTTGTTGATGTTTTGCGTATTCAGTTTGTATCGACATATCTCCGGCAGTACAAGAGCTCACTTCTGAAACTTGGCACTTCAGTAGAAAACATGTCTCCGCGACTGTCTGCAAAGTTTCGTGGCACAATTCGAATAAATGTGGAAGTTATAAACAAAAGCGATATCAACTTTAAAACGCGCTAAATTTTGTTGATTTTTTGCGTATTCAGTTTGTATCGACATATCTCCGGCAGTACAAGAGCTGCACTTCTGCAACTTGGTACTTCAGTAGAAAAGCTGTCTCCGCGACAGTCTGCAAAGTTTCGTTGCACAATTCGAATAAATGTTGAAGTTATTAACAAAAGCGATATCAACTTTAAAGCGCGCTAAATTTTGTTGATGTTTTGCGTATTCAGTTTGTTTCGACATATCTCCGGCAGTACAAGCGCTGCACTTCTGAAACTTGGTACTTCAGTAGAAAACATGTCTCCGCGACTGTCTGCAAAGTTTTGTGGTACAATTCGAATAAATGTGGAAGTTATTAACAAAAGCGATATCAACTTTAAAGCGCGCTAAATTTTGTTGATGTTTTGCGTATTCAGTGTGTATCGACATATCTCCGGCAGTACAAGAGCTGCACTTCTGAAACTTGGTACTTCAGTAGAAAACTTGTCTCCGCGACTGTCTGCAAAGTTTCGTGGCACAATTCGAATAAATGTGGAAGTTATAAACAAAAGCGATATCAACTTTAAAACGCGCTAAATTTTGTTGATGTTTTGCGTATTCAGTTTGTATCGACATATCTCCGGCAGTACAAGAGCTGCACTTCTGAAACTTTGTACTTCAGTTGAAAAGTTGTCTCCTCAACTGTCTGCAAAGTTTCGTGGCACAATTCGAATAAATGTGGAAGTTATTAACAAAAGCGATATCAACTTTAAAACGCGCTAAATTTTGTTGATGTTTTGCGTATTCAGTTTGTATCGACATATCGTTGGCAGTACAAGAGCTGCACTTCCATAACTTAGTACTTCAGTAGAAAAGGCCTATCCGCGACTGTCTGCAAAGATTCGTTGCACAATTCGAATAAATGTGGAAGTTATTAACAAATACTTTATATACTTTAAAACGCGCTAAATTTTGTTGATGTTATCGTATTCAGTTTGTATCGACATATCTCCGGCAGTACAAGAGCTGCACTTACAAACCTTGGTACTTCAGTAGAAAAGCTGTCTCCGCGACTGTCTGCAAAGTTTCGTGTCACTATTCGAATAAATGTGGAAGTTATTAACAAAAGCGATATCAACTTTAAAACGCGCTAAATTTTGTTGATGGTTTGCGTATTCAGTTTGTATCGACATATCTTCGGCAGTACAAGAGCTGCACTTCTGAAACTTAGTACTTCAGTAGAAAAGGCCTATCCGCGACTGTCTGCAAAGTTTCGTTGCACAATTCGAACAAATGTTGAAGTTATTAACAAAAGCGATATCAACTTTAAAACGCGCTAAATTTTGTTGATGTTTTGCGTATTCAGTTTGTATCGACATATCTCCGGCAGTACAAGGGCTGCACTTCTGAAACTGCGTACTTCAGTAGAAAATATGTCTCCGCGACTGTCTGCAAAGTTTCGTAGCACAATTCGAATAAATGTGGAAGTTATCAACACAAGCGATATCAACTTTAAAACGCGCTAAATTTTGTTGATGTTTTGCGTATTCAGTTTGTATCGACATATCTCCGGCAGTACAAGAGCTGCACGTCTAAAACTTGGTACTTCAGTAGAAAACATGTCTCCGCGACTGTCTGCAAAGTTTCGTGTCACAATTCGAATAAATGTGGAAGTTATTAACAAAAGCGATATCAACTTTAAAACGCGCTAAATTTTGTTGATGTTTTGCGTATTCAGTTTGTATCGACATATCTCTGGCAGTACAAGAGCTGCACTTCTAAAACTTGGTACTTCAGTAGAAAATATGTCTCCGCGACTGTCTGCAAAGTTTCGTGGCACAATTCGAATAAATGTGGAAGTTATTAACAAAAGCGATATCAACTTTAAAACGCGCTAAATTTTGTTGATGTTTTGCGTATTCAGTTTGTATCGACATATCTCCGGCAGTACAAGAGCTGCACTTCTGAAACTTGGTACTTCAGTAGAATATCTGTCTCCGCGACAGTCTGCAAAGTTTCGTTGCACAATTCGAATAAATGTTGAAGTTATAAACAAAAGCGATATCAACTTTAAAGCGCGCTAAATTTTGTTGATGTTTTGCGTATTCAGTTTGTATCGACATATCTCCGGTAGTACAAGAGCTGTACTTCTGAAACTTAGTACTTCAGTAGAATCTCTGTCTCCGCGACTGTCTGCAAAGTTTCGTGATACAATTCGAATAAATGTGGAAATTATTAACAAAAGCGATATCAACTTTAAAACGCGCTAAATTTTGTTGATTTTTTGCGTATTCAGTTTGTATCGACATATCTCCGGCAGTACAAAAGCTGCACTTCTGAAACTTGGTACTTCAGTAGAAAACATGTCTCCGCGACTGTCTGCAAAGTTTCGTGGCACAATTCGAATAAATGTGGAAGTTATAAACAAAAGCGATATCAACTTTAAAACGCGCTAAATTTTGTTGATGTTTTGCGTATTCAGTTTGTATCGACATATCTCCGGCAGTACAAGAGCTGCACTTCTGAAACTTGGTACTTCAGTTGAAAAGCTGTCTCCTCAACTGTCTGCTAAGTTTCGTGGCACAATTCGAATAAATGTGGAAGTTATTAACAAAAGCGATATCAACTTTAAAACGCGCTAAATTTTGTTGATGTTTTGCGTATTCAGTTTGTATCGACATATCGTTGGCAGTACAAGAGCTGCACTTCCATAACTTAGTACTTCAGTAGAAAAGGCCTATCCGCGACTGTCTGCAAAGATTCGTTGCACAATTCGAATAAATGTGGAAGTTATTAACAAATACTTTATATACTTTAAAACGCGCTAAATTTTGTTGATGTTATCGTATTCAGTTTGTATCGACATATCTCCGGCAGTACAAGAGCTGCACTTACAAACCTTGGTACTTCAGTAGAAAAGCTGTCTCCGCGACTGTCTGCAAAGTTTCGTGTCACTATTCGAATAAATGTGGAAGTTATAAACAAAAGCGATATCAACTTTAAAACGCGCTAAATTTTGTTGATGTTTTGCGTATTCAGTTTGTATCGACATATCTCCGGCAGTACAAGAGCTGCACTTCTGAAACTTGGTACTTCAGTTGAAAAGCTGTCTCCGCGACTGTCTGCAAAGTTTCGTTGCACAATTCGAATAAATGTGGAAGTTATTAACAAAAGCGATATCAACTTTAAAACGCGCTAAATTTTGTTGATGTTTTGCGTATTCAGTGTGTATCGACATATCTCTGGCAGTACAAGAGCTGCACTTCTAAAACTTGGTACTTCAGTAGAAAATATGTCTCCGCGACTGTCTGCAAAGTTTCGTGGCACAATTCGAATAAATGTGGAAGTTATTAACAAAAGCGATATCAACTTTAAAACGCGCTAAATTTTGTTGATGTTTTGCGTATTCAGTTTGTATCGACATATCTCCGGCAGTACAAGAGCTGCACTTCTGAAACTTGGTACTTCAGTAGAATATCTGTCTCCGCGACAGTCTGCAAAGTTTCGTTGCACAATTCGAATAAATGTTGAAGTTATTAACAAAAGCGATATCAACTTTAAAGCGTGCTAAATTTTGTTGATGTTTTGCGTATTCAGTTTGTATCGACATATCTCCGGCAGTACAAGCGCTGCACTTTTGAAACTTAGTACTTCAGTAGGAAAGTCCGATCCGCTACTGTCTGCAAAGTTTCGTGGTACAATTCGAATAAATGTGGAAGTTATTAACAAAAGCGATATCAACTTTAAAACGCGCTAAATTTTGTTGATGTTTTGCGTATTCAGTTTGTATCGACATATCTCCGGCAGTACAAGAGCTCACTTCTGAAACTTGGCACTTCAGTAGAAAACATGTCTCCGCGACTGTCTGCAAAGTTTCGTGGCACAATTCGAATAAATGTGGAAGTTATAAACAAAAGCGATATCAACTTTAAAACGCGCTAAATTTTGTTGATTTTTTGCGTATTCAGTTTGTATCGACATATCTCCGGCAGTACAAGAGCTGCACTTCTGCAACTTGGTACTTCAGTAGAAAAGCTGTCTCCGCGACAGTCTGCAAAGTTTCGTTGCACAATTCGAATAAATGTTGAAGTTATTAACAAAAGCGATATCAACTTTAAAGCGCGCTAAATTTTGTTGATGTTTTGCGTATTCAGTTTGTATCGACATATCTCCGGCAGTACAAGCGCTGCACTTCTGAAACTTGGTACTTCAGTAGAAAACATGTCTCCGCGACTGTCTGCAAAGTTTTGTGGTACAATTCGAATAAATGTGGAAGTTATTAACAAAAGCGATATCAACTTTAAAGCGCGCTAAATTTTGTTGATGTTTTGCGTATTCAGTGTGTATCGACATATCTCCGGCAGTACAAGAGCTGCACTTCTGAAACTTGGTACTTCAGTAGAAAACATGTCTCCGCGACTGTCTGCAAAGTTTCGTGGCACAATTCGAATAAATGTGGAAGTTATAAACAAAAGCGATATCAACTTTAAAACGCGCTAAATTTTGTTGATTTTTTGCGTATTCAGTTTGTATCGACATTTCTCCGGCAGTACAAGAGCTGCACTTCTGAAACTTGGTACTTCGGTAGAAAAGCTGTCTCCGCGACTGTCTGCAAAGTTTCGTGTCATAATTCGAATAAATGTTGAAGTTATAAACAAAAGCGATATCAACTTTAAAACGCGCTTAATTTTGTTGATGTTTTGCGTATTCAGTTTGTATCGACATATCTCCGGCAGTACAAGAGCTGCACTTCTAAAACTTGGTACTTAAATAGAAAATATGTCTCCGCGACTGTCTGCAAAGTTTTGTTGCACAATTCGAATAAATGTGGAAGTTATTAACAAAAGCGCTATCAACTTTAAAACGCGCTAAATTTTGTTGATGTTTTGCGTATTTAGTTTGTATCGACATATCTCCGGCAGTACAAGAGCTGCACTTCTGAAACTTGGTACTTCAGTAGAAAATCTGTCTCCGCGACAGTCTGCAAAGTTTCGTGATACAATTCGAATAAATGTGGAAATTATTAACAAAAGCGATATCAACTTTAAAACGCGCTAAATTTTGTTGATGTTTTGCGTATTCAGTTTGTATCGACATATCTCCGGCAGTACAAAAGCTGCACTTCTGAAACTTGGTACTGCAGTAGAAAACATGTCTCCGCGACTGTCTGCAAAGTTTCGTGGCACAATTCGAATAAATGTGGAAGTTATAAACAAAAGCGATATCAACTTTAAAACGCGCTAAATTTTGTTGATGTTTTGCGTATTCAGTTTGTATCGACATATCTCCGGCAGTACAAGAGCTGCACTTCTGAAACTTGGTACTTCAGTTGAAAAGCTGTCTCCTCAACTGTCTGCAAAGTTTCGTGGCACAATTCGAATAAATGTGGAAGTTATTAACAAAAGCGATATCAACTTTAAAACGCGCTAAATTTTGTTGATGTTTTGCGTATTCAGTTTGTATCGACATATCGTTGGCAGTACAAGAGCTGCACTTCCATAACTTAGTACTTCAGTAGAAAAGGCCTATCCGCGACTGTCTGCAAAGATTCGTTGCACAATTCGAATAAATGTGGAAGTTATTAACAAATACTTTATATACTTTAAAACGCGCTAAATTTTGTTGATGTTATCGTATTCAGTTTGTATCGACATATCTCCGGCAGTACAAGAGCTGCACTTACAAACCTTGGTACTTCAGTAGAAAAGCTGTCTCCGCGACTGTCTGCAAAGTTTCGTGTCACTATTCGAATAAATGTAGACAGTTATAAACAAAAGCGATATCAACTTTAAAACGCGCTAAATTTTGTTGATGTTTTGCGTATTCAGTTTGTATCGAGATATCTCCGGCAGTACAAGAGCTGCACTTCTGAAACTTGGTACTTCAGTTGAAAAGCTGTCTCCGCGACTGTCTGCAAAGTTTCGTTGCACAATTCGAATAAATGTGGAAGTTATTAACAAAAGCGATATCAACTTTAAAACGCGCTAAATTTTGTTGATGTTTTGCGTATTCAGTTTGTATCGACATATCTCTGGCAGTACAAGAGCTGCACTTCTAAAACTTGGTACTTCAGTAGAAAATATGTCTCCGCGACTGTCTGCAAAGTTTCGTGGCACAATTCGAATAAATGTGGAAGTTATTAACAAAAGCGATATCAACTTTAAAACGCGCTAAATTTTGTTGATGTTTTGCGTATTCAGTTTGTATCGACATATCTCCGGCAGTACAAGAGCTGCACTTCTGAAACTTGGTACTTCAGTAGAATATCTGTCTCCGCGACAGTCTGCAAAGTTTCGTTGCACAATTCGAATAAATGTTGAAGTTATTAACAAAAGCGATATCAACTTTAAAGCGTGCTAAATTTTGTTGATGTTTTGCGTATTCAGTTTGTATCGACATATATCCGGCAGTACAAGAGCTGCACTTTTGAAACTTGGTACTTCAGTTGAAAAGCTGTCTCCTCAACTGTCTGCAAAGTTTCGTGGCACAATTCGAATAAATGTGGAAGTTATTAACAAAAGCGATATCAACTTTAAAACGCGCTAAATTTTGTTGATGTTTTGCGTATTCAGTTTGTATCGACATATCGTTGGCAGTACAAGAGCTGCACTTCCATAACTTAGTACTTCAGTAGAAAAGGCCTATCCGCGACTGTCTGCAAAGATTCGTTGCACAATTCGAATAAATGTGGAAGTTATTAACAAATACTTTATATACTTTAAAACGCGCTAAATTTTGTTGATGTTATCGTATTCAGTTTGTATCGACATATCTCCGGCAGTACAAGAGCTGCACTTACAAACCTTGGTACTTCAGTAGAAAAGCTGTCTCCGCGACTGTCTGCAAAGTTTCGTGTCACTATTCGAATAAATGTGGAAGTTATAAACAAAAGCGATATCAACTTTAAAACGCGCTAAATTTTGTTGATGTTTTGCGTATTCAGTTTGTATCGACATATCTCCGGCAGTACAAGAGCTGCACTTCTGAAACTTGGTACTTCAGTTAAAAAGCTGTCTCCGCGACTGTCTGCAAAGTTTCGTTGCACAATTCGAATAAATGTGGAAGTTATTAACAAAAGCGATATCAACTTTAAAACGCGCTAAATTTTGTTGATGTTTTGCGTATTCAGTTTGTATCGACATATCTCTGGCAGTACAAGAGCTGCACTTCTAAAACTTGGTACTTCAGTAGAAAATATGTCTCCGCGACTGTCTGCAAAGTTTCGTGGCACAATTCAAATAAATGTGGAAGTTATTAACAAAAGCGATATCAACTTTAAAACGCGCTAAATTTTGTTGATGTTTTGCGTATTCAGTTTGTATCGACATATCTCCGGCAGTACAAGAGCTGCACTTCTGAAACTTGGTACTTCAGTAGAATATCTGTCTCCGCGACAGTCTGCAAAGTTTCGTTGCACAATTCGAATAAATGTTGAAGTTATTAACAAAAGCGATATCAACTTTAAAGCGTGCTAAATTTTGTTGATGTTTTGCGTATTCAGTTTGTATCGACATATCTCCGGCAGTACAAGCGCTGCACTTTTGAAACTTAGTACTTCAGTAGGAAAGTCCTATCCGCTACTGTCTGCAAAGTTTCGTGGTACAATTCGAATAAATGTGGAAGTTATTAACAAAAGCGATATCAACTTTAAAACGCACTAAATTTTGTTGATGTTTTGCGTATTCAGTTTGTATCGACATATCTCCGGCAGTACAAGAGCTCACTTCTGAAACTTGGCACTTCAGTAGAAAACATGTCTCCGCGACTGTCTGCAAAGTTTCGTGGCACAATTCGAATAAATGTGGAAGTTATAAACAAAAGCGATATCAACTTTAAAACGCGCTAAATTTTGTTGATTTTTTGCGTATTCAGTTTGTATCGACATATCTCCGGCAGTACAAGAGCTGCACTTCTGCAACTTGGTACCTCAGTAGAAAAGCTGTCTCCGCGACAGTCTGCAAAGTTTCGTTGCACAATTCGAATAAATGTTGAAGTTATTAACAAAAGCGATATCAACTTTAAAGCGCGCTAAATTTTGTTGATGTTTTGCGTATTCAGTTTGTATCGACATATCTCCGGCAGTACAAGCGCTGCACTTTTGAAACTTAGTACTTCAGTAGGAAAGTCCTATCCGCTACTGTCTGCAAAGTTTCGTGGTACAATTCGAATAAATGTGGAAGTTATTAACAAAAGCGATATCAACTTTAAAACGCGCTAAATTTTGTTGATGTTTTGCGTATTCAGTTTGTATCGACATATCTCCGGCAGTACAAGAGCTCACTTCTGAAACTTGGCACTTCAGTAGAAAACATGTCTCCGCGACTGTCTGCAAAGTTTCGTGGCACAATTCGAATAAATGTGGAAGTTATAAACAAAAGCGATATCAACTTTAAAACGCGCTAAATTTTGTTGATTTTTTGCGTATTCAGTTTGTATCGACATATCTCCGGCAGTACAAGAGCTGCACTTCTGCAACTTGGTACTTCAGTAGAAAAGCTGTCTCCGCGACAGTCTGCAAAGTTTCGTTGCACAATTCGAATAAATGTTGAAGTTATTAACAAAAGCGATATCAACTTTAAAGCGCGCTAAATTTTGTTGATGTTTTGCGTATTCAGTTTGTATCGACATATCTCCGGCAGTACAAGCGCTGCACTTCTGAAACTTGGTACTTCAGTAGAAAACATGTCTCCGCGACTGTCTGCAAAGTTTCGTGGTACAATTCGAATAAATGTGGAAGTTATTAACAAAAGCGATATCAACTTTAAAGCGCGCTAAATTTTGTTGATGTTTTGCGTATTCAGTGTGTATCGACATATCTCCGGCAGTACAAGAGCTGCACTTCTGAAACTTGGTACTTCAGTAGAAAACATGTCTCCGCGACTGTCTGCAAAGTTTCGTGGCACAATTCGAATAAATGTGGAAGTTATAAACAAAAGCGATATCAACTTTAAAACGCGCTAAATTTTGTTGATTTTTTGCGTATTCAGTTAGTATCGACATTTCTCCGGCAGTACAAGAGCTGCACTTCTGAAACTTGGTACTTCGGTAGAAAAGCTGTCTCCGCGACTGTCTGCAAAGTTTCGTGTCATAATTCGAATAAATGTTGAAGTTATAAACAAAAGCGATATCAACTTTAAAACGCGCTTAATTTTGTTGATGTTTTGCGTATTCAGTTTGTATCGACATATCTCCGGCAGTACAAGAGCTGCACTTCTAAAACTTGGTACTTAAGTAGAAAATATGTCTCCGCGACTGTCTGCAAAGTTTTGTTGCACAATTCGAATAAATGTGGAAGTTATTAACAAAAGCGCTATCAACTTTAAAACGCGCTAAATTTTGTTGATGTTTTGCGTATTTAGTTTGTATCGACATATCTCCGGCAGTACAAGAGCTGCACTTCTGAAACTTGGTACTTCAGTAGAAAATCTGTCTCCGCGACAGTCTGCAAAGTTTCGTTGCACAATTCGAATAAATCTTGAAGTTATTAACAAAAGCGATATCAACTTTAAAGCGCGCTAAATTTTGTTGATGTTTTGCGTATTCAGTTTGTATCGACATATCTCCGGCAGTACAAGAGCTGCACTTCTGAAACTTGGTACTTCAGTAGAAAAGGCCTATCCGCGACTGTCTGCAAAGTTTCGTGGTACAATTCGAATAAATGTGGAAGTTATTAACAAAAGGGATATCAACTTTAAAACGCGCTAAATTTTGTTGATGTTTTGCGTATTCAGTTTGTATCGACATATCTCCGGCAGTACAAGAGCTGCACTTCTGAAACTTGGTACTTCAGTAGAAAATCTGTCTCCGCGACAGTCTGCAAAGTTTCGTTGCACAATTCGAATAAATGTTGAAGTTATTAACAAAAGCGATATCAACTTTAAAGCGCGCTAAATTTTGTTGATGTTTTGCGTATTCAGTTTGTATCGACATATCTCCGGCAGTACAAGCGCTGCACTTCTGAAACTTGGTACTTCAGTAGAAAAGGCCTATCCGCGACTGTCTGCAAAGTTTCGTGGTACAATCCGAATAAATGTGGAAGTTATTAACAAAAGCGATATCAACTTTAAAACGCGCTAAATTTTGTTGATGTTTTGCGTATTCAGTTTGTATCGACATATCTCCGGCAGTACAAGGGCTGCACTTCTGAAACTTGGTACTTCAGTAGGAAAGGCCTATCCGCTACTGTCTGCAAAGTTTCGGGGTACAATTCGAATTAATGTGGAAGTTATTAACAAAAGCGATATCAACTTTAAAACGCGCTAAATTTTGTTGATGTTTTGCGTATTCAGTGTGTATCGACATATCTCCGGCAGTACAAGAGCTGCACTTCTGAAACTTGGTACTTCAGTGGAAAATATGCCTCCGCGACTGTCTGCAAAGTTTCGTGGCACAATTCGAATAAATGTGGAAGTTATAAACAAAAGCGATATCAACTTTAAAACGCGCTAAATTTTGTTGATTTTTTGCGTATTCAGTTTGTATCGACATATCTCCGGCAGTACAAGAGCTGCACTTCTGAAACTTGGTACTTCAGTAGAAAAGCTGTCTCCGCGACTGTCTGCAAAGTTTCGTGTCACAATTCGAATAAATGTGGAAGTTATAAACAAAAGCGATATCAACTTTAAAACGCGCTTTATTTTGTTGATGTTTTGCGTATTCAGTTTGTATCGACATATCTCCGGCAGTACAAGAGCTGCTGGAATATACGCGACGCTGCTGGCCGTACTTCCACTTTCTATCCACTCCGAAACGAATTTCTGCAACGTTTTTCTTCACTTTCTACGGATCCGACTTTTCTCCTATGATCAAACTTCTCTTTTCGCTATCTAACTTCCCACTGCCTCCTCCCCCAATCACTCCTCTTTTATCTCTTTCATTTCCAATCAGGAGCATCACATTTGCATACCTCGTAGTCACCCTGTAGGCATTTAAAGAAACAAGTCGGCCATTCTTGTTTCCTTCTTCTTCACACGAGGTAAGCCACGCAAAAACGCGGTCGGTCGTTCTTGTTTTCTCTTCTCTTTCCTCATTTACACCACACGCCCCCCTTGATCTTCGAGATCAATAGGATACTTCGTAATCCTCCATCTAAGCAGGCCGCCTCCCCTCACGTCGAGGCCTCTGGGGAACAACTTCTTGGGGGTTAACATTTTCAGGTTCACTACAACGTGGGTCTAAGTCAGGTAGAGTCGCATCATTTGCTTCTCGGTGGCCCTCGATTTCCTCTTCTTTACTGCCCTCACTGCGTACCGGCAGTGTCATGCGACGCAGGTCTAGGATATGCCGGGGAACGCCGTTCACCATCACATTGTTCTTCGACCGCAATCCCGTTACGACCCCTTTTTTCCAACGAGTGGTACACTGTGCATTAGGGGGTTTCACCCACACCTCTTCACCTACTTTGATAGTGGCTTCCTCACTCTCGATTCCTGCTGTTCTGTTGCACGGGTGCCGCCACTTATATGTGAAAACGGCCCTATGAGGGACAGTTGTCTCGTCTTGTTTGGTTTTTGGCGAGATGTTGTACCAAAACACCGCCTCTATGGGTGATACGTTGCTTTTTTCCGCAGCGGCTTTAATGGTGCGATGATTCCTCTCCACTATTCCGTTGCCACTCGGCCGATACGCTGCTCTAAAAAATTGCCTTACTCCCCACTTATCGCATACCCCTTTAAAGGCTTCAGATCGGAAAGCGGGCCCATTGTCCATCAAGAGTTCCTCAACCGGCCCTCTCTCCAAAAATATCTCCTCGATGACCCCTCCGATCGCCCATGCCGCTTCTGCCCTGATTTCTCTCCAGATGGCAAACCTTCCCGGTCCACAGTCGACCATCGAGAGATACAATTTGTGGCGATAGTGCGTCACATCAATAGCCAATCGCTTCCAGTCCTCCGCAACGTGCAACTGTCCTGTTTCGTGTCTGGACGGTCTAGGGTCAATTGATTGGCACTCTCGACAGTTCTCCACCACTTCCCTAACCTCCTCCTCGGTGGTCTCCGGGTAAACCTCTCTGGCTAGGAATAACGTTCGTTCCCGACCAAAGTGGTGCATTTCGTGTGACTCCTTGACTTCTTCCCCTGCATAGCATACCGAGGAGACCTCCTTTCCCTCCTGCAGCCAGGCCTTCTTCACGCGTGTCATCGAATCCGCCTTGTTTTTTTCTGATGGGACCAACACGACAGATACTCTTAACTGGAACTCCGCTATTAGATCGGCGAGCGCTCCGAGTCTGCGCTTGATCAGCATTTCCGCAGCACCTTTGGTCTTAACTCTCTTATCGCCAGTTACTGCCGACCGAATCCACGATGCTGCCGTTGCCGAATCGGTTTTAATTTCAATTATTTTCAATCCCCACTTCAGGGCCAGATTGAGTCCTTTCATAACGGCATCTAGTTCTGCTACGTTGATATGGGAGAAGTCGTTGGTTTTTCTTAGCCATGCCGCATCCTCCACAGTTACGCCTCCCATCTCTAGTACGACGCCCAACGCCAGGTTACTGGCATCGCACCAAATCACACCCGCATCTCCGCTGCTGACATACCAGTCCCCTTTCACTGGGTCCTCATTCCTCACCCTCGCAATGATATCTTGCAGCATGTTCATAACCTCCTTCGTTACACGGCCCTCCCAGCCAGCAGTGCCTGCTAGTCGTTTAATAAAACTACATGCTATCCTGAGCCAGCCAGCGATAGGATAGTGCCCGACCAGCCTCCCGCAGACTGAGAAGAGTTCTCGCTTCGTCAGCTCAGATCCGACCTCGGGTATTACACTCCCTCGTTCGAAGACAAGGCTTTCTTTTCCATCTCGCCTTAGTTTCAACCCCAGCACCCGTCCTCCATCCAGGGCCTCCGCCGGTTTTGCAGTTAACCCATACTTCTCGACATGGCTTCTTACTTTCTCCGCTGTCACCTCTGCCTCCTCCACCAGAATGTCGTCAATGTACGAACTAGTGGCCTCCTCCACTGAACGGTCTTTGCTCAGCACTGTCTTCAGCACGGCAGTCATAATTTTGGGGGCTGAACTCAGCCCAAAGCCTCACCTCGTCAGACAATACACTCGCCCCTTGTACCGGACCAGCTGGTACTGCCAGAGTTTTTCATCTACATGGATCTGCAGATATGCCGATTTCAGATCGACAATTTTTGTGGCCCGTCCCATTCTTCTCCATTTCCTCATGACCTCCTCACATACGTCGATCCCCGTTCCAGTGTGGCAGGCTACGTGTCTGTTCAATTCTCTGAAGTCCAGTACGGGCCTAATCTTGTTTTTCGTAGGCTGAACAACCGCCAGTAGTGGCAACACTCCTTTTTCTTCCCCTGTCCACGGTTTCAGAATTCCTTCTTTTATCCACCTCTCCACTTCTTCCTCAAATCCTTTTCTTATTTCTCCTCGCAGGGTGTTTTCGTAGCAGCCCACTTTATTCTGTAGTTCCGGGGGTCCGGAGATCCATTTCCATTCCACCGTCCACCTCACGCCATCAAACTTTGCCAGGAAATCTTTGTCCTCAATGCAGCAAACCTCCGGTTTTGGTATTCTGATGGTTCTATCACCTTCCACTCCTGCCATCCCCACTGCGCCGAGACGTCCGAACGTCACTTGGCTCCCTCGTAACGTGGCGCCCCCCAGTCGGTTAATTGCACTCATACCTATAATCACGTCAACACCACCGACCAGATGATTCAACACTAAGGCTCGAAGTCCAATGGACACCCCTTGCACCATTACTTCCGCTGTCGTCTCACCTAGGCACTTCACATCCCTGCCATCCACGGTCCTAATAGTTCTGGTTCCGCTCCATGACCTAGCGACATTCCTCGCTAATAACGTTGTAGTACAGCCTGTGTCGACAAGGGCTATGGCTTTCTTCCCATTGACTACTACCGGTAACCGAGGCAACGTTCCATCATGCGCCATCTCCGCACAGAAGGGGTAACCACTGGCGCAATAGCTCCCCTTCACTCGTTTCCCTGGTGCCGTGCAGCAACACAATAGCGGCTAAGGTGCCCCACTTGTCCACATCGGTAGCACGTGATCCCCGGTCTCGGCTCTTTGCAGTCCTTGATCAGATGAGGGCCCTGGCACCGGAAACACTTGATTGCAGGTCTCCCCTCCTGTCGCCTCGCCGGCTGCCTCTCATTCAAGTGAGGCCTCATGCACATATTTCCACCCACAGCTGCAGCCACGATTGGGCTTTTAACATTTTTCACTAGGACTCTGGCGTGAACCAAGAGATCGTCCACTTCCATAGTATGGATCCCAGTGATTCTCTGCATGTTCGTAGAGATTTCCTCTGGGAAGCCGTTAACTAGGTACAGCTTTACCGTCATCTCCAGGCTCCTCCCCACGTAACCACCCAACCCTGCCAGTCTCCTGATCTCTGCCGCAAAGACGTCAACCGACTCGCCGGTCCACCTCAAACTGGAAAGCTTACCAAGTGCTTCGAATGGGCCCTCAGCGAAGGCCAATTTCAGCCTTTGCTCCACTGAGGCAAGGTCTTCCTTGTCTTCATCTCGCATCTGCTGGTAAATCGTGAGGGCTTCCCCCTCTAAGTATAGCGGCAGCAGGGTGACCACATCTTCTATCTTTTGCAGCTTCGCCACCATCTTTAATTTCTCCAGCCACTTAATCAGGTCACCCTCCCCAGTAAAGGGTCTCAGCATGTGAGTGCTCAGTCTCCACTCAGCCATGGTAATTGGCTCGATGCGCCGAAATAGCTTGGAATATACGCGACGCTGCTGGCCGTACTTCCACTTTCTATCCACACCGAAACGAATTTCTGCAACGTTTTTCTTCACTTTCTACGGATCCGACTTTTCTCCTATGATCAAACTTCTCGCAATCTAACTTCCCACTGCCTCCTCCCCCAATCACTCCTCTTTTATCTCTTTCATTTCCAATCAGGAGCATCTCATTTGCATACCTCGTAGTCACCCTGTAGGCATTTAAAGAAACAAGTCGGCCATTCTTGTTTCCTTCTTCTTCACACGAGGTAAGCCACGCAAAAACGCGGTCGGTCGTTCTTGTTTTCTCTTCTTTTTCCTCATTTACACCACAGCTGCACTTCTAAAACTTGGTACTTAAGTAGAAAATATGTCTTCGCGACTGTCTGCAAAGTTTTGTTGCACAATTCGAATAAATGTGGAAGTTATTAACAAAAGCGCTATCAACTTTAAAACGCGCTAAATTTTGTTGATGTTTTGCGTATTCAGTTTGTATCGACATATCTCCGGCAGTACAAGAGCTGCACTTCTGAAACATGGTACTTCAGAAGAAAAGGCCTATCCGCGACTGTCTGCAAAGTTTCGTGGTACAATTCGAATAAATGTGGAAGTTATTTACAAAAGCGATATCAACTTTAAAACGCGCTAAATTTTGTTGATGTTTTGCGTATTCAGTTTGTATCGACATATCTCCGGCAGTACAAGAGCTGCACTTCTGAAACTTGGTACTTCAGTAGGAAATATGTCTCCGCGACAGTCTGCAAAGTTTCGTTGCACAATTCGAATAAATGTGGAAGTTATTAACAAAAGCGATATCAACTTTAAAGCGCGCTAAATTTTGTTGATGTTTTGCGTATTCAGTTTGTATCGACATATCTCCAGCAGTACAAGAGCTGCACTTCTGAAACTTGGTACTTCAGTAGAAAAGCCTCATCCGCGACTGTCTGCAAAGTTTCGTGCTACAATTCGAATAAATGTGGAAGTTATTAACAAAAGCGATATCAACTTTAAAACGCGCTAAATTTTGTTGATGTTTTGCGTATTCAGTTTGTATCGACATATCTCCGGCAGTACAAGAGCTGCACTTCTGAAACTTGGTACTTCAGTTGAAAAGGTGTCTCTGCGACTGTTCGCAAAGTTTCGTGGCACAATTCGAATAAATGTGGAAGTTATTAACAAAAGCGATATCAACTTTAAAACGCGCTAAATTTTGTTGATGTTTTGCGTATTCAGTTTGTATCGACATATCTCCGGCAGTACAAGAGCTGCACTGCTGAAACTGAGTACTTCAGTAGAAAAGGCCTATCCGCGACTGTCTGCAAAGTTTCGTTGCACAATTCGAATAAATGTGGAAGTTATTAACAAAAGCTATATCAACTTTAAAACGCGCTAAATTTTGTTGATGTTTTGCGTATTCAGTTTGTATCGACATATCTCCGGCAGTACAAGAGCTGCACTTCTGAAACTTGGTACTTCAATAGCAAATCTGTCTCCGCGACTGTCTGCAAAGTTTTGTTGCACAATTCGAATAAATGTGGAAGTTATGAACAAAAGCGCTATAAACTTTAAAACCCGCTAAATTTTGTTGATGTTTTGCGTATTCAGTTTGTATCGACATATCTCCGGCAGTACAAGAGCTGCACTTCTGAAACTTGGTACTTCAGTAGAAAATCTGTCCTCGCGACAGTCTGCAAAGTTTCGTTGCACAATTCGAATAAATGTTGAAGTTATTAACAAAAGCGATATCAACTTTAAAGCGCGCTAAATTTTGTTGATGTTTTGCGTATTCAGTTTGTATCGACATATCTCCTGCAGTACAAGCGCTGCACTTCTGAAACTTTGTACTTCAGTAGAAAAGGCCTATCCGCGACTGTCTGCAAAGTTTCGTTGCACAATTCGAATAAATGTGGAAGTTAAGTACAAAAGCGATATCAACTTTAAAGCGCGCTAAATTTTGTTGATGTTTTGCGTATTCAGTTTGTATCGACATATCTCCGGCAGTACAAGAGCTGCACTTCTGAAACTTGGTACTTCAGTAGAAAAGGCCTATCCGCGACTGTCTGCAAAGTTTCGTGGTACAATTCGAATAAATGTGGAAGTTATTAACAAAAGCGATATCAACTTTAAAACGCGCTAAATTTTGTTGATGTTTTGCGTATTCAGTTTGTATCGACATATCTCCGGCAGTACAAGAGCTGCACTTCTGAAACCTGGTACTTCAGTAGAAAACATGTCTCCGCGACAGTCTGCAAAGTTTCGTGGCACAATTCGAATAAATGTGGAAGTTATAAACAAAAGCGATATCAACTTTAAAACGCGCTAAATTTTGTTGATGTTTTGCGTATTCAGTTTGTATCGACATATCTCCGGCAGTACAAGAGCTGCACTTCTGAAACTTGGTACTTCAGTAGAAAACATGTCTCCGCGACTGTCTGCAAAGTTTCGTGGCACAAATCGAATAAATGTGGAAGTTATAAACAAAAGCGATATCAACTTTAAAACGCGCTAAGTTTTGTTGATTTTTTGCGTATTCAGTTTGTATCGACATATCTCCGGCAGTACAAGAGCTGCACTTCTGAAACTTGGTACTTCAGTACAAAAGCTGTCTCTGCGACTGTCTGCAAAGTTTCGTGTCACAATTCGAATAAATGTGGAAGTTATAAACAAAAGCGATATACACTTTAAAACGCGCTAAATTTTGTTGATGTTTTGCGTATTCAGTTTGTATCGACATATAACCGGCAGTACAAGAGCTGCACTTCTAAAACTTGGTACTTAAGTAGAATATATGTCTCCGCGACTGATGCAAAGTTTGGTTGCACAATTCGAATAAATGTGGAAGTTATTAACAAAAGCGCTATCAACTTTAAAACGCGCTAAATTTTGTTGATGTTTTGCGTATTCAGTTTGTATCGACATATCTCCGGCAGTACAAGAGCTGCACTTCTGAAACTTGGTACTTCAGTAGAAAATCTGTCTCCGCGACAGTCTGCAAAGTTTCGTTGCACAATTCGAATAAATGTTGAAGTTATTAACAAAAGCGATATCAACTTTAAAGCGCGCTAAATTTTGTTGATGTTTTGCGTATTCAGTTTGTATCGACATATCTCCGGTAGTACAAGCGCTGCACTTCTGAAACTTGGTACTTCAGTAGAAAAGGCCTATCCGCGACTGTCTGCAAAGTTTCGTGGTACAATTCGAATAAATGTGGAAGTTATTAACAAAAGCGATATCAACTTTAAAACGCGCTAAATTTTGTTGATGTTTTGCGTATTCAGTTTGTATCGACATATCTCCGGCAGTACAAGAGCTGCACTTCTGAAACTTGGTACTTCAGTAGAAAATATGTCTCCGCGACTGTCTGCAAAGTTTCGTGGCACAATTCGAATAAATGTGGAAGTTATAAACAAAAGCGATATCAACTTTAAAACGCGCTAAATTTTGTTGATTTTTTGCGTATTCAGTTTGTATCGACATATCTCCGGCAGTACAAGAGCTGCACTTCTGAAACTTGGTACTTCAGTGGAAAAGCTGTCTCTGCGACTGTCTGCAAAGTTTCGTGTCACAATTCGAATAAATGTGGAAGTTATAAACAAAAGCGATATCAACTTTAAAACGCGCTAAATTTTGTTGATGTTTTGCGTATTCAGTTTGTATCGATATATCTCCGGCAGTACAAGAGCTGCACTTCTAAAACTTGGTACTTAAGTAGAAAATACGTCTCCGCGACTGTCTGCAAAGTTTCGTTGCACAATTCGAATAAATGTTGAAGTTATTAACAAAAGCGATATCAACTTTAAAGCGCGCTAAATTTTGTTGATGTTTTGCGTATTCAGTTTGTATCGACATATCTCCGGGAATACAAGAGCTGCACTTCTGAAACTTGGTACTTCAGTAGAAAAGGCCTATCCGCGACTGTCTGCAAAGTTTCGTTGCACAATTCGAATAAATGTTGAAGTTATTAACAAAAGCGATATCAACTTTAAAGCGCGCTAAATTTTGTTGATGTTTTGCGTATTCAGTTTGTATCGACATATCTCCGGCAGTACAAGAGCTGCACTTCTGAAACTTGGTACTTCAGAAGAAAAGGCCTATCCGCGACTGTCTGCAAAGTTTCGTGATACAATTCGAATAAATGTGGAAGTTATTTACAAAAGCGATATCAACTTTAAAACGCGCTAAATTTTGTTGATGTTTTGCGTATTCAGTTTGTATCGACATATCTCCGGCAGTACAAGAGCTGCACTTCTGAAACTTGGTACTTCAGTAGGAAATATGTCTCCGCGACAGTCTGCAAAGTTTCGTTGCACAATTCGAATAAATGTGGAAGTTATTAACAAAAGCGATATCAACTTTAAAGCGCGCTAAATTTTGTTGATGTTTTGCGTATTCAGTTTGTATCGACATATCTCCAGCAGTACAAGAGCTGCACTTCTGAAACTTGGTACTTCAGTAGAAAAGGCTTATCCGCGACTGTCTGCAAAGTTTCGTGCTACAATTCGAATAAATGTGGAAGTTATTAACAAAAGCGATATCAACTTTAAAACGCGCTAAATTTTGTTGATGTTTTGCGTATTCAGTTTGTATCGACATATCTCCGGCAGTACAAGAGCTGCACTTCTGAAACTTGGTACTTCAGTTGAAAAGCTGTCTCCGCGACTGTTCGCAAAGTTTCGTGGCACAATTCGAATAAATGTGGAAGTTATTAACAAAAGCGATATCAACTTTAAAACGCGCTCAATTTTGTTGATGTTTTGCGTATTCAGTTTGTATCGACATATCTCCGGCAGTACAAGAGCTGCACTTCTGAAACTGAGTACTTCAGTAGAAAAGGCCTATCCGCGACTGTCTGCAAAGTTTCGTTGCACAATTCGAATAAATGTGGAAGTTATTAACAAAAGCTATATCAACTTTAAAACGCGCTAAATTTTGTTGATGTTTTGCGTATTCAGTTTGTATCGACATATCTCCGGCAGTACAAGAGCTGCACTTCTGAAACTTGGTACTTCAGTAGAAAATATGTCTCCGCGACTGTCTGCAAAGTTTCGTGGCACAATTCAAATAAATGTGGAAGTTATTAACAAAAGCGATATCAACTTTAAAACGCGCTAAATTTTGTTGATGTTTTGCGTATTCAGTTTGTATCGACATATCTCCGGCAGTACAAGAGCTGCACTTCTGAAACTTGGTACTTCAGTAGAAAATCTGTCCTCGCGACAGTCTGCAAAGTTTCGTTGCACAATTCGAATAAATGTTGAAGTTATTAACAAAAGCGATATCAACTTTAAAGCGCGCTAAATTTTGTTGATGTTTTGCGTATTCAGTTTGTATCGACATATCTCCGGCAGTACAAGCGCTGCACTTCTGAAACTTGGTACTTCAGTAGAAAAGGCCTATCCGCGATTGTCTGCAAAGTTTCGTTGCACAATTCGAATAAATGTGGAAGTTAAGTACAAAAGCGATATCAACTTTAAAACGCGCTAAATTGTGTTGATGTTTTGCGTATTCAGTTTGTATCGACATATCTCCGGCAGTACATAAGCTGCACTTCTGAAACTTGGTACTTTAGTAGAAAAGGCCTATCCGCGACTGTCTGCAAAGTTTCGTGGTACAATTCGAATAAATGTGGAAGTTATTAACAAAAGCGATATCAACTTTAAAACGCGCTAAATTTTGTTGATGTTTTGCGTATTCAGTTTGTATCGACATATCTCCAGCAGTACAAGAGCTGCACTTCTGAAACTTGGTACTTTAGTAGAAAACATGTCTCCGCAGCAGTCTGCAAAGTTTCGTGGCACAATTCGAATAAATGTGGAAGTTATAAACAAAAGCGATATCAACTTTAAAACGCGCTAAATTTTGTTGATGTTTTGCGTATTCAGTTTGTATCGACATATCTCCGGCAGTACAAGAGCTGCACTTCTGAAACTTGTTACTTCAGTAGAAAACATGTCTCCGCGACTGTCTGCAAAGTTTCGTGGCACAAATCGAATAAATGTGGAAGTTATAAACAAAAGCGATATCAACTGTAAAACGCGCTAAATTTTGTTGATGTTTTGCGTATTCAGTTTGTATCGACATATCTCCGGCAGTACAAGAGCTGCACTTCTGAAACTTGGTACTTCAGTAGAAAATATGTCTCCGCGACAGTCTGCAAAGTTTCGTTGCAAAATTCGAATAAATGTTGAAGTTATTAACAAAAGCGATATCAACTTTAAAGCGCGCTAAATTTTGTTGATGTTTTGCGTATTCAGTTTGTATCGACATATCTCCGACAATACAAGAGCTGCACTTCTGAAACTTGGTACTTCAGTAGAAAAGGCCTATCCGCGACTGTCTGCAAAGTTTCGTGGTACAATTCGAATAAATGTGGAAGTTATTAACAAAAGCGATATCAACTTTAAAACGCGCTAAATTTTGTTGATGTTTTGCGTATTCAGTTTGTATCGACATATCTCCGGCAGTACAAGAGCTGCACTTCTGAAACTTGGTACTTCAGTAGAAAATATGTCTCCGCGACTGTCTGCAAAGTTTCGTGGCACAATTCGAATAAATGTGGAAGTTATAAACAAAAGCGATATCAACTTTAAAACGCGCTAAATTTTGTTGATTTTTTGCGTATTCAGTTTGTATCGACATATCTCCGGCAGTACAAGCGCTGCACTTCTGAAACTTGGTACTTCAGTGGAAAAGCTGTCTCTGCGACTGTCTGCAAAGTTTCGTGTCACAATTCGAATAAATGTGGAAGTTATAAACAAAAGCGATATCAACTTTAAAACGCGCTAAATTTTGTTGATGTTTTGCGTATTCAGTTTGTATCGATATATCTCCGGCAGTACAAGAGCTGCACTTCTAAAACTTGGTACTTAAGTAGAAAATACGTCTCCGCGACTATCTGCAAAGTTTTGTTGCACAATTCGAATAAATGTGGAAGTTATTATCAAAAGCGCTATCAACTTTAAAACGCGCTAAATTTTGTTGATGTTTTGCGTATTCAGTTTGTATCGACATATCTCCGGCAGTACAAGAGCTGCAATTCTGAAACTTGGTACTTCAGTAGAAAATCTGTCTCCGCGACAGTCTGCAAAGTTTCGTTGCACAATTCGAATAAATGTTGAAGTTATTAACAAAAGCGATATCAACTTTAAAGCGCGCTAAATTTTGTTGATGTTTTGCGTATTCAGTTTGTATCGACATATCTCCGGCAGTACAAGCGCTGCACTTCTGAAACTTGGGACTTCAGTAGAAAAGGCATATCCGCGACTGTCTGCAAAGTTTCGTGGTACAATTCGAATAAATGTGGAAGTTATTAACAAAAGCGATATCAACTTTAAAACGCGCTCAATTTTGTTGATGTTTTGCGTATTCAGTTTGTATCGACATATCTCCGGCAGTACAAGAGCTGCACTTCTGAAACTTGGTACTTCAGTAGGAAAGGCCTATCCGCGACTGTCTGCAAAGTTTCGTGGTACAATTCGAATAAATGTGGAAGTTATTAACAAAAGCGATATCAACTTTAAAACGCGCTAAATTTTGTTGATGTTTTGCGTATTCAGTTTGTATCGACATATCTCCGGCAGTACAAGAGCTGCACTTCTGAAACTTGGTACTTCAGTAGAAAATATGTCTCCGCGACTGTCTGCAAAGTTTCGTGGCACAATTCGAATAAATGTGGAAGTTATAAACAAAAGCGATATCAACTTTAAAACGCGCTAAATTTTGTTGATTTTTTGCGTATTCAGTTTGTATCGACATATCTCCGGCAGTACAAGAGCTGCACTTCTGAGACTTGGTACTTCAGTAGAAAAGCTGTCTTTGCGACTGTCTGCAAAGTTTCGTGTCACAATTCGAATAAATGTAGAAGTTATAAACAAAAGTGATATCAACTTTAAAACGCGCTAAATTTTGTTGATGTTTTGCGTATTCAGTTTGTATCGACATATCTCAGGCAGTACAAAAGCTGCACTTCTAAAACTTGGTACTTAAGTAGAAAATATGTCTCCGCGACTGTCTGCAAAGTTTTGTTGCACAATTCGAATAAATGTGGAAGTTATTAACAAAAGCGCTATCAACTTTAAAACGCGCTAAATTTTGTTGATGTTTTGCGTATTCAGTTTGTATCGACATATCTCCGGCAGTACAAGAGCTGCACTTCTGAAACTTGGTACTTCAGTAGAAAATCTGTCTCCGCGACAGTCTGCAAAGTTTCGTTGCACAATTCGAATAAATGTTGAAGTTATTAACAAAAGCGATATCAACTTTAAAGCGCGCTCAATTTTGTTGATGTTTTGCGTATTCAGTTTGTATCGACATATCTCCGGCAGTACAAGCGCTGCACTTCTGAAACTTGGGACTTTAGTAGAAAAGGCCTATCCGCGACTGTCTGCAAAGTTTCGTGGTACAATTCGAATAAATGTGGAAGTTATTAACAAAAGCGATATCAACTTTAAAACGCGCTAAATTTTGTTGATGTTTGGCGTATTCAGTTTGTATCGACATATCTCCGGCAGTACAAGAGCTGCACTTCTGAAACTTGGTACTTCAGTAGAAAACATGTCTTCGCGACAGTCTGCAAAGTTTCGTGGCACAATTCGAATAAATGTGGAAGTTATAAACAAAAGCGATATCAACTTTAAAACGCGCTAAATTTTGTTGATGTTTTGCGTATTCAGTGTGTATCGACATATCTCCGGCAGTACAAGAGCTGCACTTCTGTATCTTGGTACTTCAGTAGAAAACATGTCTCCGCGACTGTCTGCAAAGTTTCGTGGCACAATTCGAATAAATGTGGAAGTTATAAACAAAAGCGATATCAACTTTAAAACGCGCTAAATTTTGTTGATTTTTTTCGTATTCAGTTTGTATCGACATATCTCCGGCAGTACAAGAGCTGCACTTCTGAAACTTGGTACTTCAGTAGAAAATATGTCTCCGCGACTGTCTGCAAAGTTTCGTGGCACAATTCGAATAAATGTGGAAGTTATAAACAAAAGCGATATTAACTTTAAAACGCGCTAAATTTTGTTGATTTTTTGCGTATTCAGTTTGTATCGACATATCTCCGGCAGTACAAGAGCTGCACTTCTGAAACTTGGTACTTCAGTAGAAAAGCTGTCTCTGCGACTGTCTGCAAAGTTTCGTGTCACAATTCGAATAAATGTTGAAGTTATTAACAAAAGCGATATCAACATTAAAACGCGCTAAATTTTGTTGATGTTTTGCGTATTCAGTTTGTATCGACATATCTCCGGCAGTACAAGAGCTGAACTTCTAAAACTTGGTACTTAAGTAGAAAATATGTCTCCGAGACTGTCTGCAAAGTTTTGTTGCACAATTCGAATAAATGTGGAAGTTATTAACAAAAGCGCTGTCAACTTTAAAACGCGTTAAATTTGATTGATGTTTTGCGTATTCAGTTTGTATCGACATATCTCCGGCAGTACAAGAGCTGCACTTCTGAAACTTGGTACTTCAGTAGAAAATCTGTCTCCGCGACAGTCTGCAAAGTTTCGTTGCACAATCTGAATAAATGTTGAAGTTATTAACAAAAGCGATATCAACTTTAAAGCGCGCCAAATTTTGTTGATGTTTTGCGTATTCAGTTTGTATCGACATATCTCCGGCAGTACAAGCGCTGCACTTCTGAAACTTGTGACTTCAGTAGAAAATATGTCTCCGCGACTGTCTGCAAAGTTTTGTTGCACAATTCGAATAAATGTGGAAGTTATAAACAAAAGCGATATCAACTTTAAAACGCGCTAAATTTTGTTGATGTTTTGCGTATTCAGTGTGTATCGACATATCTCCGGCAGTACAAGAGCTGCACTTCTGAAACTTGGTACTTCAGTTGAAAACATGTCTCCGCGACTGTCTGCAAAGTTTCGTGGCACAATTCGAATAAATGTGGAAGTTATAAACAAAAGCGATATCAACTTTGAAACGCGCTAAATTTTGTTGATTTTTTGCGTATTCAGTTTGTATCGACATATCTCCGGCAGTACAAGAGCTGCACTTCTGAAACTTGGTACTTCAGTAGAAAAGCTGTCTCTGCGACTGTCTGCAAAGTTTCGTGTCACAATTCGAATAAATGTGGAAGTTATAAACAAAAGCGATATACACTTTAAAACGCGCTAAATTTTGTTGATGTTTTGCGTATTCAGTTTGTATCGACATATCTCCGGCAGTACAAGAGCTGCACTTCTGAAACTTGGTACTACAGTAGAAAATATGTCTCCGCGAAGGTCTGCAAAGTTTCGTGGCACAATTCGAATAAATGTGGAAGTTATAAACAAAAGCGATATCAACTTTAAAACGCGCTAAATTTTGTTGATGTTTTGCGTATTCAGTTTGTATCGACATATCTCCGGCAGTACAAGAGCTGCACTTCTGAAACTTAGTACTTCAGTAGAAAATCTGTCTCCGCGACAGTCTGCAAAGTTTCGTTGCACAATTCGAATAAATGTTGAAGTTATTAACAAAAGCGATATCAACTTTAAAGCGCGCTAAATTTTGTTGATGTTTTGCGTATTCAGTTTGTATCGACATATCTCCGGCAGTACAAGCGCTGCACTTCTGGAACAAGGTACTTCAGTAGAAAAGGCATATCCGCGACTGTCTGCAAAGTTTCGTGGTACAATTCGAATAAATGTGGAAGTTATTAACAAAAGCGATATCAACTTTAAAACTCGCTAAATTTTGTTGATGTTTTGCGTATTCAGTTTGTATCGACATATCTCCGGCAGTACAAGCGCTGCACTTCTGAAACAAGGTACTTCAGTAGAAAACATGTCTCCGCGACAGTCTGCAAAGTTTCGTTGCACAATTCGAATAAATGTTGAAGTTATTAACAAAAGCGATATCAACTTTAAAACGCGCTAAATTTTGTTGATGTTTTGCGTATTCAGTTTGTATCGACATATCTCCGGCAGTACAAGCGCTGCACTTCTGAAACTTGGTACTTCAGTAGAAAAGGCATATCCGCGACTGTCTGCAAAGTTTCGTGGTACAATTCGAATAAATGTGGAAGTTATTAACAAAAGCGATATCAACTTTAAAACTCGCTAAATTTTGTTGATGTTTTGCGTATTCAGTTTGTATCGACATATCTCCGGCAGTACAAGCGCTGCACTTCTGAAACAAGGTACTTCAGTAGAAAACATGTCTCCGCGACAGTCTGCAAAGTTTCGTGGCACAATTCGAATAAATGTGGAAGTTATAAACAAAAGCGATATCAACTTTAAAACGCGCTAAATTTTGTTGATGTTTTGCGTATTCAGTGTGTATAGACATATCTCTGGCAGAACAAGAGCTGCACTTCTGAAACTTGGTACTTCAGTAGAAAACATGTCTCCGCGACTGTCTGCAAAGTTTCGTCGCACAATTCGAATAAATGTGGAAGTTATAAACAAAAGCGATATCAACTTTAAAACGCGCTAAATTTTGTTGATTTTTTGCGTATTCAGTTTGTATCGACATATCTCCGGCAGTACAAGCGCTGCACTTCTGAAACTTGGTACTTCAGTAGAAAAGCTGTCTCTGCGACTGTCTGCAAAGTTTCGTGTAACAATTCGAATAAATGTGGAAGTTATAAACAAAAGCGATATACACTTTAAAACGCGCTAAATTTTGTTGATGTTTTGCGTATTCAGTTTGTATCGACATATCTCCGGCAGTACAAGCGCTGCACTTCTGAAACAAGGTACTTCAGTAGAAAAGGCTAATCCGCGACTGTCTGCAAAGTTTCGTGGTACAATTCGAATAAATGTGGAAGTTATAAACAAAAGCGATATCAACTTTAAAACGCGCTAAACTTTGTTGATGTTTTGCGTATTCAGTGTGTATCGACATATCTGCGGCAGTACATAAGCTGCACTTCTGAAACTTGGTACTTCAGTAGAAAACATGTCTCCGCGACTGTCTGCAAAGTTTCGTGGCACAATTCGAATAAATGTGGAAGTTATAAACAAAAGCGATATCAACTTTAAAACGCGCTAAATTTTGTTGATTTTTTGCGTATTCAGTTTGTATCGACATATCTCCGGCAGTACAAGAGCTGCACTTCTGAAACTTGGTACTTCAGTAGAAAAGCTGTCTCTGCGACTGTCTGCAAAGTTTCGTGTCACAATTCGAATAAATGTGGAAGTTATAAACAAAAGCGATATCAACTTTAAAACGCGCTAAACTTTGTTGATGTTTTACGTATTCAGTTTGTATCGACATATCTCCGGCAGTACAAGAGCTGCACTTCTGAAACTTGGTACTTCAGTAGAAAATCTGTCTCCGCGACAGTCTGCAAAGTTTCGTTGCACAATTCGAATAAATGTTGAAGTTATTAACAAAAGCGATATCAACTTTAAAGCGCGCTAAATTTTGTTGATGTTTTGCGTATTCAGTTTGTATCGACATATCTCCGGCAGTACAAGCGCTGCACTTCTGAAACTTGGGACTTCAGTAGAAAAGGCCTATCCGCGACTGTCTGCAAAGTTTCGTGGTACAATTCGAATAAATGTTGAAGTTATTAACAAAAGCGATATCAACTTTAAAACGCGCTAAATTTTGTTGATGTTTTGCGTATTCAGTTTGTATCGACATATCTCCGGCAGTACAAGAGCTGCACTTCTGAAACTTAGTACTTCAGTAGAAAAGGCCTATCCGCGACTGTCTGCAAAGTTTCGTGGTACAATTCGAATAAATGTAGAAGTTATTAACAAAAGCGATATCAACTTTAAAACGCGCTAAATTTTGTTGATGTTTTGCGTATTCAGTTTGTATCGACATATCTCCGGCAGTACAAGAGCTGCACTTCTGAAACTTGGTACTTCAGTAGAAAACATGTCTCCGCGACAGTTTGCAAAGTTTCGTGGCACAATTCGAATAAATGTGGAAGTTATAAACAAAAGCGATATCAACTTTAAAACGCGCTAAATTTTGTTGATGTTTTGCGTATTCAGTGTGTATCGACATATCTCCGGCAGTACAAGAGCTGCACTTCTGAAACTTGGTACTTCAGTAGAAAACATGTCTCCGCGACTGTCTGCAAAGTTTCGTGGCACAATTCGAATAAATGTGGAAGTTATTAACAAAAGCGATATCAACTTTAAAACGCGCTAAATTTTGTTGATTTTTTGCGTATTCAGTTTGTATCGACATATCTCCGGCAGTACAAGAGCTGCACTTCTGAAACTTGGTACTTCAGTAGAAAAGCTGTCTCTGCGACTGTCTGCAAAGTTTCGTGTCACAATCCGAATAAATGTGGAAGTTATAAACAAAAGCGATATACACTTTAAAACACGCTAAATTTTGTTGATGTTTTGCGTATTCAGTTTGTATCGACATATCTCCGGCAGTACAAGAGCTGCACTTCTGAAACTTAGTACTTCAGTAGAAAATATGTCTCCGCGACTGTCTGCAAAGTTTCGTTGCACAATTCGAATAAATGTTGAAGTTATTAACAAAAGCGATATCAACTTTAAAGCGCGCTAAATTTTGTTGATTTTTTGCGTATTCAGTTTGTATCGACATATCTCCGGCAGTACAAGCGCTGCACTTCTGAAACAAGGTACTTCAGTAGAAAAGGCCTATCCGCGACTGTCTGCAAAGTTTCGTGGTACAATTCGAATAAATGTGGAAGTTATTAACAAAAGCGATATCAACTTTAAAACGCGCTAAATTTTGTTGATGTTTTGCGTATTCAGTTTGTATCGACATATCTCCGGCAGTACAAGAGCTGCACTTCTGAAACTTGGTACTTCAGTAGAAAAGGCATATCCGCGACTGTCTGCAAAGTTTCGTGGTACAATTCGAATAAATGTGGAAGTTATTAACAAAAGCGATATCAACTTTAAAACTCGCTAAATTTTGTTGATGTTTTGCGTATTCAGTTTGTATCGACATATCTCCGGCAGTACAAGCGCTGCACTTCTGAAACTTGGTACTTCAGTAGAAAAGCTGTCTCTGCGACTGTCTGCAAAGTTTCGTGTAACAATTCGAATAAATGTGGAAGTTATAAACAAAAGCGATATACACTTTAAAACGCGCTAAATTTTGTTGATGTTTTGCGTATTCAGTTTGTATCGACATATCTCCGGCAGTACAAGAGCTGCACTTCTGAAACTTGGTACTTCAGTAGAAAATATGTCTCCGCGACTGTCTGCAAAGTTTCGTGGCACAATTCGAATAAATGTGGAAGTTATTAACAAAAGCGATATCAACTTTAAAACGCGCTAAATTTTGTTGATGTTTTGCGTATTCAGTTTGTATCGACATATCTCCGGCAGTACAAGAGCTGCACTTCTGAAACTTGGTACTTCAGTAGAAAATCTGTCTCCGCGACAGTCTGCAAAGTTTCGTTGCACAATTCGAATAAATGTGGAGGTTATTAACAAAAGCGATATCAACTTTAAAGCGCGCTAAATTTTGTTGATGTTTTGCGTATTCAGTTTGTATCGACATATCTCCGGCAGTACAAGCGCTGCACTTCTGAAACAAGGTACTTCAGTAGAAAAGGCCTATCCGCGACTGTCTGCAAAGTTTCGTGGTACAATTCGAATAAATGTGGAAGTTATTAACAAAAACGATATCAACTTTAAAACGCGCTAAATTTTGTTGATGTTTTGCGTATTTAGTTTGTATCGACATATCTCCGGCAGTACAAGAGCTGCACTTCTGAAACTTGGTACTTTAGTAGGAAATCTGTCTCTGCGACAGTCTGCAAAGTTTTGTGGCACAATTCGAATAAATGTTGAAGTTATTAACAAAAGCGATATCAACTTTAAAGCGCGCTAAATTTTGTTGATTTTTTGCGTATTCAGTTTGTATCGACATATCTCCGGCAGTACAAGAGCTGCACTTCTGAAACTTGGTACTTCAGTAGAAAAGGCCTATCCGCGACTGTCTGCAAAGTTTCGTGGTACAATTCGAATAAATGTAGAAGTTATTAACAAAAGCGATATCAACTTTAAAACGCGCTAAATTTTGTTGATGTTTTGCGTATTCAGTTTGTATCGACATATCTCCGGCAGGACAAGAGTTGCACTTCAGAAACTTGGTACTTCAGTAGAAAACATGTCTCCGCGACAGTCTGCAAAGTTTCGTGGCACAATTCGAATAACTGTGGAAGTTATAAACAAAAGCGATATCAACTTTAAAACGCGCTAAATTTTGTTGATGTTTTGCGTATTCAGTGTGTATCGACATATCTCCGGCAGTACAAGAGCTGCACTTCTGAAACTTGGTACTTCAGTAGAAAACATGTCTCCGCGACTGTCTGCAAAGTTTCGTGGTACAATTCGAATAAATGTGGAAGTTACAAACAAAAACGATATCAACTTTAAAACGCGCTAAATTTTGTTGATTTTTTGCGTATTCAGTTTGTATCGACATATCTCCGGCAGTACAAGAGCTGCACTTCTGAAACTTGGTACTTCAGTAGAAAAGCTGTCTCTGCGACTGTCTGCAAAGTTTTGTGTCACAATTCGAATAAATGTGGAAGTTATAAACAAAAGCGATATACACTTTAAAACGCGCTAAATTTTGTTGATGTTTTGCGTATTCAGTTTGTATCGACATATCTCCGGCAGTACAAGAGCTGCACTTCTGAAACTTGGTACTTCAGTAGAAAATATGTCTCCGCGACAGTCTGCAAAGTTTCGTTGCACAATTCGAATAAATGTTGAAGTTATTAACAAAAGCGATATCAACTTTAAAGCGCGCTAAATTTTGTTGATGTTTTGCGTATTCAGTTTGTATCGACATATCTCCGGCAGTACAAGCGCTGCACTTCTGAAACAAGGTACTTCAGTAGAAAAGGCCTATCCGCGACTGTCTGCAAAGTTTCGTGGTACAATTCGAATAAATGTGGAAGTTATTAACAAAAGCGATATCAACTTTAAAACGCGCTAAATTTTGTTGATGTTTTGCGTATTCAGTTTGTATCGACATATCTCCGGCAGTACAAGAGCTGCACTTCTGAAACTTGGTACTTCAGTAGAAAAGGCATATCCGCGACTGTCTGCAAAGTTTCGTGGTACAATTCGAATAAATGTGGAAGTTATTAACAAAAGCGATATCAACTTTAAAACTCGCTAAATTTTGTTGATGTTTTGCGTATTCAGTTTGTATCGACATATCTCCGGCAGTACAAGCGCTGCACTTCTGAAACAAAGGAACTTCAGTAGAAAACATGTCTCCGCGACAGTCTGCAAAGTTTCGTGGCACAATTCGAATAAATGTGGAAGTTATAAACAAAAGCCATATCAGCTTTAAAACGCGCTAAATTTTTTTGATGTTTTGCGTATTCAGTGTGTATCGACATATCTCCGGCAGTACAAGAGCTGCACTTCTGAAACTTGGTACTTCAGTAGAAAAGCTGTCTCTGCGACTGTCTGCAAAGTTTCGTGTAACAATTCGAATAAATGTGGAAGTTATAAACAAAAGCGATATCAACTTTAAAACGCGCCAAATTTTGTTGATGTTTTGCGTATTCAGTTTGTATCGACATATCTCCGGCAGTACAAGAGCTGCACTTCTGAAACTTGGTACTTCAGTAGAAAATCTGTCTCCGCGACAGTCTGCAAAGTTTCGTTGCACAATTCGAATAAATGTGGAAGTTATTAACAAAAGCGATATCAACTTTAAAGCGCGCTATATTTTGTTGATGTTTTGCGTATTCAGTTTGTATCGACATATCTCCAGCAGTACAAGCGCTGCACTTCTGAAACAAGGTACTTCAGTAGAAAAGGCCTATCCGCGACTGTCTGCAAAGTTTCGTGGTACAATTCGAATAAATGTGGAAGTTATTAACAAAAACAATATCAACTTTAAAACGCGCTAAATTTTGTTGATGTTTTGCGTATTCAGTTTGTATCGACATATCTCCGGCAGTACAAGAGCTGCACTTCTGAAACTTGGTACTTCAGTAGAAAATCTGCCTCTGCGACAGTCTGCAAAGTTTCGTTGCACAATTCGAATAAATGTTGAAGTTATTAACAAAAGCGATATCAACTTTAAAGCGCGCTAAATTTTGTTGATTTTTTGCGTATTCAGTTTGTATCGACATATCTCCGGCAGTACAAGAGCTGCACTTCTGAAACTTGGTACTTCCGTGGAAAAGGCCTATCCGCGACTGTCTGCAAAGTTTCGTGGCACAATTCGAATAAATGTGGAAGTTATTAACAAAAGCGATATCAACTTTAAAACGCGCTAAATTTTGTTGATGTTTTGCGTATTCAGTGTGTATCGACATATCTCCGGCAGTACAAGAGCTGCACTTCTGAAACTTGGTACTTCAGTAGAAAACATGTCTCCGCGACTGTCTGCAAAGTTTCGTGGCACAATTCGAATAAATGTGGAAGTTATAAACAAAAGCGATATCAACTTTAAAACGCGCTAAATTTTGTTGATTTTTTGCGTATTCAGTTTGTATCGACATATCTCCGGCAGTACAAGAGCTGCACTTCTGAAACTTGGTACTTCAGTAGACAAGCTGTCTCTGCGACTGTCTGCAAAGTTTCGTGTCACAATTCGAATAAATGTGGAAGTTATAAACAAAAGCGATATCAACTTTAAAACGCGCTAAATTTTGTTGATGTTTTGCGTATTCAGTGTGTATCGACATATCTCCGGCAGTACAAGAGCTGCACTTCTGAAACTTGGTACTTCAGTAGAAAACATGTCTCCGCGACTGTCTGCAAAGTTTTGTTGCACAATTCGAATAAATGTGGAAGTTATTAACAAAAGCGATATCAACTTTAAAACGCGCTAAATTTTGTTGATTTTTTGCGTATTCAGTTTGTATCGACATATCTCCGGCAGTACAAGAGCTGCACTTCTGAAACTTGGTACTTCAGTAGAAAAGCTGTCTCTGCGACTGTCTGCAAAGTTTCGTGTCACAATTCGAATAAATGTGGAAGTTATAAACAAAAGCGATATACACTTTAAAACGCGCTAAATTTTGTTGATGTTTTGCGTATTCAGTTTGTATCGACATATCTCCGGCAGTACAAGAGCTGCACTTCTGAAACTTGGTACTTCAGTAGAAAATATGTCTCCGCGACTGTCTGCAAAGTTTCGTTGCACAATTCGAATAAATGTTGAAGTTATTAACAAAAGCGATATCAACTTTAAAGCGCGCTAAATTTTGTTGATGTTTTGCGTATTCAGTTTGTATCGACATATCTCCGGCAGTACAAGCGCTGCACTTCTGAAACAAGGTACTTCAGTAGAAAAGGCCTATCCGCGACTGTCTGCAAAGTTTCGTGGTACAATTAGAATAAATGTGGAAGTTATTAACAAAAGCGATATCAACTTTAAAACGCGCTAAATTTTGTTGATGTTTTGCGTATTCAGTTTGTATCGACATATCTCCGGCAGTACAAGAGCTGCACTTCTGAAACTTGGTACTTCAGTAGAAGAGGCATATCCGCGACTGTCTGCAAAGTTTCGTGGTACAATTCGAATAAATGTGGAAGTTATTAACAAAAGCGATATCAACTTTAAAACTCGCTAAACTTTGTTTATGTTTTGCGTATTCAGTTTGTATCGACATATCTCCGGCAGTACAAGCGCTGCACTTCTGAAACAAGGTACTTCAGTAGAAAACATGTCTCCACGACAGTCTGCAAAGTTTCGTGGCACAATTCGAATAAATGTGGAAGTTATAAACGAAAGCAATATCAACTTTAAAACGCGCTAAATTTTGTTGATGTTTTGCGTATTCAGTGTGTATCGACATATCTCCGGCAGTACAAGAGCTGCACTTCTGAAACGTGGTACTTCAGTAGAAAAGCTGTCTCTGCGACTGTCTGCAAAGTTTCGTGTAACAATTCGAATAAATGTGGAAGTTATAAACAAAAGCGATATACACTTTAAAACGCGCTAAATTTTGTTGATGTTTTGCGTATTCAGTTTGTATCGACATATCTCCGGCAGTACAAGAGCTGCACTTCTGAAACTTGGTACTTCAGTAGAAAATATGTCTCCGCGACTGTCTGCAAAGTTTCGTGGCACAATTCGAATAAATGTGGAAGTTATTAACAAAAGCGATATCAACTTTAAAACGCGCTAAATTTTGTTGATGTTTTGCGTATTCAGTTTGTATCGACATATCTCCGGCAGTACAAGAGCTGCACTTCTGAAACTTGGTACTTCAGTAAAAAATATGTCTCCGCGACAGTCTGCAAAGTTTCGTTGCACAATTCGAATAAATGTGGAAGTTATTAACAAAAGCGATATCAACTTTAAAGCGCGCTAAATTTTGTTGATTTTTTGCGTATTCAGTTTGTATCGACATATCTCCGGCAGTACAAGAGCTGCACTTCTGAAACTTGGTACTTCAGTAGAAAAGGCCTATCCGCGACTGTCTGCAAAGTTTCGTGGTACAATTCGAATAAATGTAGAAGTTATTAACAAAAGCGATATCAACTTTAAAACGCGCTAAATTTTGTTGATGTTTTGCGTATTCAGTTTGTATCGACATATCTCCGGCAGTACAAGAGCTGCACTTCAGAAACTTGGTACTTCAGTAGAAAACATGTCTCCGCGACAGTCTGCAAAGTTTCGTGGCACAATTCGAATAACTGTGGAAGTTATAAACAAAAGCGATATCAACTTTAAAACGCGCTAAATTTTGTTGATGTTTTGCGTATTCAGTGTGTATCGACATATCTCCGGCAGTACAAGAGCTGCACTTCTGAAACTTGGTACTTCAGTAGAAAACACGTCTCCGCGTCTGTCTGCAAAGTTTCGTGGCACAATTCGAATAAATGTGGAAGTTACAAACAAAAACGATATCAACTTTAAAACGCGCTAAATTTTGTTGATTTTTTGTCGTATTCAGTTTGTATCGACATATCTCCGGCAGTACAAGAGCTGCACTTCTGAAACTTGGTACTTCAGTAGAAAAGCTGTCTCTGCGACTGTCTGCAAAGTTTCGTGTCACAATTCGAATAAATGTGGAAGTTATAAACAAAAGCGATATACACTTCAAAACGCGCTAAATTTTGTTGATGTTTTGCGTATTCAGTTTGTATCGACATATCGCCGGCAGTACAAGAGCTGCACTTCTGAAACTTGGTACTTCAGTAGAAAAGCTGTCTCTGCGACTGTCTGCTAAGTTTCGTGGCACAATTCGAATAAATGTGGAAGTTATAAACAAAAGCGATATACACTTTAAAACGCGCTGAATTTTGTTGATGTTTTGCGTATTCAGTTTGTATCGACATATCTCCGGCAGTACAAGAGCTGCACTTCTGAAACTTGGTACTTCAGTAGAAAATATGTCTCCGCGACAGTCTGCAAAGTTTCGTTGCACAATTCGAATAAATGTAGAAGTTATTAACAAAAGCGATATCAACTTTAAAGCGCGCTAAATTTTGTTGATGTTTTGCGTATTCAGTTTGTATCGACATATCTCCGGCAGTACAAGCGCTGCACTTCTGAAACAAGGTACTTCAGTAGAAAAGGCCTATCCGCGACTGTCTGCAAAGTTTCGTGGTACAATTCGAATAAATGTGGAAGTTATTAACAAAAGCGATATCAACTTTAAAACTCGCTAAATTTTGTTGATGTTTTGCGTATTCAGTTTGTATCGACATATCTCCGGCAGTACAAGAGCTGCACTTCTGAAACTTGGTACTTCAGTAGAAAATATGTCTCCGCGACTGTCTGTAAAGTTTCGTGGCACAATTCGAATAAATGTGGAAGTTATTAACAAAAGCGATATCAACTTTAAAACGCGCTAAATTTTGTTGATGTTTTGCGTATTCAGTTTGTATCGACATATCTCCGGCAGTACAAGAGCTGCACTTCTGAAACTTGGTACTTCAGTTGAAAATCTGTCTCCGCGACAGTCTGCAAAGTTTCGTTGCACAATTCGAATAAATGTGGAAGTTATTAACAAAAGCGATATCAACTTTAAAGCGCGCTAAATTTTGTTGATGTTTTGCGTATTCAGTTTGTATCGACATATCTCCAGCAGTACAAGCGCTGCACTTCTGAAACAAGGTACTTCAGTAGAAAAGGCCTATCCGCGACTGTCTGCAAAGTTTCGTGGTACAATTCGAATAAATGTGGAAGTTATTAACAAAAACGATATCAACTTTAAAACGCGCTAAATTTTGTTGATGTTTTGCGTATTCAGTTTGTATCGACATATCTCCGGCAGTACAAGAGCTGCACTTCTGAAACTTGGTACTTCAGTAGAAAATCTGTCTCTGCGACAGTCTGCAAAGTTTCGTTGCACAATTCGAATAAATGTTGAAGTTATTAACAAAAGCGATATCAACTTTAAAGCGCGCTAAATTTTGTTGATTTTTTGCGTATTCAGTTTGTATCGACATATCTCCGGCAGTACAAGAGCTGCACTTATGAAACTTGGTACTTCCGTGGAAAAGGCCTATCCGCGACTGTCTGCAAAGTTTCGTGGCACAATTCGAATAAATGTGGAAGTTATTAACAAAAGCGATATCAACTTTAAAACGCGCTAAATTTTGTTGATGTTTTGCGTATTCAGTGTGTATCGACATATCTCCGGCAGTACAAGAGCTGCACTTCTGAAACTTGGTACTTCAGTAGAAAACATGTCTCCGCGACTGTCTGCAAAGTTTCGTGGCACAATTCGAATAAATGTGGAAGTTATAAACAAAAGCGATATCAACTTTAAAACGCGCTAAATTTTGTTGATTTTTTGCGTATTCAGTTTGTATCGACATATCTCCGGCAGTACAAGAGCTGCACTTCTGACACTTGGTACTTCAGTAGAAAAGCTGTCTCTGCGACTGTCTGCAAAGTTTCGTGTCACAATTCGAATAAATGTGGAAGTTATAAACAAAAGCGATATCAACTTTAAAACGCGCTAAATTTTGTTGATGTTTTGCGTATTCAGTTTGTATCGACATATCTCCGGCAGTACAAGAGCTGCACTTCTGAAACTTGGTACTTCAGCAGAAAACATGTCTCCGCGACAGTCTGCAAAGTTTCGTTGCACAATTCGAATAAATGTGGAAGTTATAAACAAAAGCGATATCAACTTTAAAACGCGCTAAATTTTGTTGATGTTTTGCGTATTCAGTGTGTATCGACATATCTCCGGCAGTACAAGAGCTGCACTTCTGAAACTTGGTACTTCAGTAGAAAACATGTCTCCGCGACTGTCTGCAAAGTTTCGTGGCACAATTCGAATAAATGTGGAAGTTATAAACAAAAGCGATATCAACTTTAAAACGCGCTAAATTTTGTTGATTTTTTGCGTATTCAGTTTGTATCGACATATCTCCGGCAGTACAAGAGCTGCACTTCTGAAACTTGGTACTTCAGTAGAAAAGCTGTCTCTGCGACTGTCTGCAAAGTTTCGTGTCACAATTCGAATAAATCTGAAAGTTATAAACAAAAGCGATATACACTTTAAAACGCGCTAAATTTTGTTGATGTTTTGCGTATTCAGTTTGTATCGACATATCTCCGGCAGTACAAGAGCTGCACTTCTGAAACTTGGTACTTCAGTAGAAAATATGTCTCCGCGACTGTCTGCAAAGTTTCGTTGCACAATTCGAATAAATGTGGAAGTTATTAACAAAAGCGATATCAACTTTAAAACTCGCTAAATTTTGTTGATGTTTTGCGTATTCAGTTTGTATCGACATATCTCCGGCAGTACAAGCGCTGCACTTCTGAAACAAGGTACTTCAGTAGAAAACATGTCTCCACGACAGTCTGCAAAGTTTCGTGGCACAATTCGAATAAATGTTGAAGTTATTAACAAAAGCGATATCAACTTTAAAACGCGCTAAATTTTGTTGATGTTTTGCGTATTCAGTGTGTATCGACATATCTCCGGCAGTACAAGAGCTGCACTTCTGAAACTTGGTACTTCCGTAGAAAAGCTGTCTCTGCGACTGTCTGCAAAGTTTCGTGTAACAATTCGAATAACTGTGGAAGTTATAAACAAAAGCGATATACACTTTAAAACGCGCTAAATTTTGTTGATGTTTTGCGTATTCAGTTTGTATCGACATATCTCCGGCAGTACAAGAGCTGCACTTCTGAAACTTGGTACTTCAGTAGAAAATATGTCTCCGCGACAGTCTGCAAAGTTTCGTTGCACAATTCGAATAAATGTAGAAGTTATTAACAAAAGCGATATCAACTTTAAAGCGCGCTAAATTTTGTTGATGTTTTGCGTATTCAGTTTGTATCGACATATCTCCGGCAGTACAAGCGCTGCACTTCTGAAACAAGGTACTTCAGTAGAAAAGGCCTATCCGCGACTGTCTGCAAAGTTTCGTGGTACAATTCGAATAAATGTGGAAGTTATTAACAAAAGCGATATCAACTTTAAAACTCGCTAAATTTTGTTGATGTTTTGCGTATTCAGTTTGTATCGACATATCTCCGGCAGTACAAGAGCTGCACTTCTGAAACTTGGTACTTCAGTAGAAAATATGTCTCCGCGACTGTCTGTAAAGTTTCGTGGCACAATTCGAATAAATGTGGAAGTTATTAACAAAAGCGATATCAACTTTAAAACGCGCTAAATTTTGTTGATGTTTTGCGTATTCAGTTTGTATCGACATATCTCCGGCAGTACAAGAGCTGCACTTCTGAAACTTGGTACTTCAGTTGAAAATCTGTCTCCGCGACAGTCTGCAAAGTTTCGTTGCACAATTCGAATAAATGTGGAAGTTATTAACAAAAGCGATATCAACTTTAAAGCGCGCTAAATTTTGTTGATGTTTTGCGTATTCAGTTTGTATCGACATATCTCCAGCAGTACAAGCGCTGCACTTCTGAAACAAGGTACTTCAGTAGAAAAGGCCTATCCGCGACTGTCTGCAAAGTTTCGTGGTACAATTCGAATAAATGTGGAAGTTATTAACAAAAACGATATCAACTTTAAAACGCGCTAAATTTTGTTGATGTTTTGCGTATTCAGTTTGTATCGACATATCTCCGGCAGTACAAGAGCTGCACTTCTGAAACTTGGTACTTCAGTAGAAAATCTGTCTCTGCGACAGTCTGCAAAGTTTCGTTGCACAATTCGAATAAATGTTGAAGTTATTAACAAAAGCGATATCAACTTTAAAGCGCGCTAAATTTTGTTGATTTTTTGCGTATTCAGTTTGTATCGACATATCTCCGGCAGTACAAGAGCTGCACTTATGAAACTTGGTACTTCCGTGGAAAAGGCCTATCCGCGACTGTCTGCAAAGTTTCGTGGCACAATTCGAATAAATGTGGAAGTTATTAACAAAAGCGATATCAACTTTAAAACGCGCTAAATTTTGTTGATGTTTTGCGTATTCAGTGTGTATCGACATATCTCCGGCAGTACAAGAGCTGCACTTCTGAAACTTGGTACTTCAGTAGAAAACATGTCTCCGCGACTGTCTGCAAAGTTTCGTGGCACAATTCGAATAAATGTGGAAGTTATAAACAAAAGCGATATCAACTTTAAAACGCGCTAAATTTTGTTGATTTTTTGCGTATTCAGTTTGTATCGACATATCTCCGGCAGTACAAGAGCTGCACTTCTGACACTTGGTACTTCAGTAGAAAAGCTGTCTCTGCGACTGTCTGCAAAGTTTCGTGTCACAATTCGAATAAATGTGGAAGTTATAAACAAAAGCGATATCAACTTTAAAACGCGCTAAATTTTGTTGATGTTTTGCGTATTCAGTTTGTATCGACATATCTCCGGCAGTACAAGAGCTGCACTTCTGAAACTTGGTACTTCAGCAGAAAACATGTCTCCGCGACAGTCTGCAAAGTTTCGTTGCACAATTCGAATAAATGTGGAAGTTATAAACAAAAGCGATATCAACTTTAAAACGCGCTAAATTTTGTTGATGTTTTGCGTATTCAGTGTGTATCGACATATCTCCGGCAGTACAAGAGCTGCACTTCTGAAACTTGGTACTTCAGTAGAAAACATGTCTCCGCGACTGTCTGCAAAGTTTCGTGGCACAATTCGAATAAATGTGGAAGTTATAAACAAAAGCGATATCAACTTTAAAACGCGCTAAATTTTGTTGATTTTTTGCGTATTCAGTTTGTATCGACATATCTCCGGCAGTACAAGAGCTGCACTTCTGAAACTTGGTACTTCAGTAGAAAAGCTGTCTCTGCGACTGTCTGCAAAGTTTCGTGTCACAATTCGAATAAATCTGAAAGTTATAAACAAAAGCGATATACACTTTAAAACGCGCTAAATTTTGTTGATGTTTTGCGTATTCAGTTTGTATCGACATATCTCCGGCAGTACAAGAGCTGCACTTCTGAAACTTGGTACTTCAGTAGAAAATATGTCTCCGCGACTGTCTGCAAAGTTTCGTTGCACAATTCGAATAAATGTGGAAGTTATTAACAAAAGCGATATCAACTTTAAAACTCGCTAAATTTTGTTGATGTTTTGCGTATTCAGTTTGTATCGACATATCTCCGGCAGTACAAGCGCTGCACTTCTGAAACAAGGTACTTCAGTAGAAAACATGTCTCCACGACAGTCTGCAAAGTTTCGTGGCACAATTCGAATAAATGTTGAAGTTATTAACAAAAGCGATATCAACTTTAAAACGCGCTAAATTTTGTTGATGTTTTGCGTATTCAGTGTGTATCGACATATCTCCGGCAGTACAAGAGCTGCACTTCTGAAACTTGGTACTTCCGTAGAAAAGCTGTCTCTGCGACTGTCTGCAAAGTTTCGTGTAACAATTCGAATAACTGTGGAAGTTATAAACAAAAGCGATATACACTTTAAAACGCGCTAAATTTTGTTGATGTTTTGCGTATTCAGTTTGTATCGACATATCTCCGGCAGTACAAGAGCTGCACTTCTGAAACTTGGTACTTCAGTAGAAAATATGTCTCCGCGACTGTCTGCAAAGTTTCGTGGCACAATTCGAATAAATGTGGAAGTTATTAACAAAAGCGATATCAACTTTAAAACGCGCTAAATTTTGTTGATGTTTTGCGTATTCAGTTTGTATCGACATATCTCCGGCAGTACAAGAGCTGCACTTCTGAAACTTGGTACTTCAGTAGAAAATCTGTCTCCGCGACAGTCTGCAAAGTTTCGTTGCACAATTCGAATAAATGTGGAAGTTATTAACAAAAGCGATATCAACTTTAAAGCGCGCTAAATTTTGTTGATGTTTTGCGTATTCAGTTTGTATCGACATATCTCCGGCAGTACAAGCGCTGCACTTCTAGAACAAGGTACTTCAGTAGAAAAGGCCTATCCGCGACTGTCTGCAAAGTTTCGTGGTACAATTCGAATAAATGTGGAAGTTATTAACAAAAACGATATCAACTTTAAAACGCGCTAAATTTTGTTGATGTTTTGCGTATTCAGTTTGTATCGACATATCTCCGGCAGTACAAGAGCTGCACTTCTGAAACTTGGTACTTCAGTAGAAAATCTGTCTCTGCGACAGTCTGCAAAGTTTCGTTGCACAATTCGAATAAATGTTGAAGTTATTAACAAAAGCGATATCAACTTTAAAGCGCGCTAAATTTTGTTGATTTTTTGCGTATTCAGTTTGTATCGACATATCTCCGGCAGTACAAGAGCTGCACTTCTGAAACTTGGTACTTCAGTAGAAAAGGCCTATCCGCGACTGTCTGCAAAGTTTCGTGGTACAATTCGAATAAATGTAGAAGTTATTAACAAAAGCGATATCAACTTTAAAACGCGCTAAATTTTGTTGATGTTTTGCGTATTCAGTTTGTATCGACATATCTCCGGCAGTACAAGAGCTGCACTTCAGAAACTTGGTACTTCAGTAGAAAACATGTCTCCGCGACAGTCTGCAAAGTTTCGTGGCACAATTCGAATAACTGTGGAAGTTATAAACAAAAGCGATATCAACTTTAAAACGCGCTAAATTTTGTTGATGTTTTGCGTATTCAGTGTGTATCGACATATCTCCGGCAGTACAGGAGCTGCACTTCTGAAACTTGGTACTTCAGTAGAAAACATGTCTCCGCGACTGTCTGCAAAGTTTCGTGGCACAATTCGAATAAATGTGGAAGTTACAAACAAAAACGATATCAACTTTAAAACGCGCTAAATTTTGTTGATTTTTTGCGTATTCAGTTTGTATCGACATATCTCCGGCAATACAAGAGCTGCACTTCTGAAACTTGGTACTTCAGTAGAAAAGCTGTCTCTGCGACTGTCTGCTAAGTTTCGTGTCACAATTCGAATAAATGTGGAAGTTATAAACAAAAGCGATATACACTTTAAAACGCGCTGAATTTTGTTGATGTTTTGCGTATTCAGTTTGTATCGACATATCTCCGGCAGTACAAGAGCTGCACTTCTGAAACTTGGTACTTCAGTAGAAAATATGTCTCCGCGACAGTCTGCAAAGTTTCGTTGCACAATTCGAATAAATGTTGAAGTTATTAACAAAAGCGATATCAACTTTAAAGCGCGCTAAATTTTGTTGATGTTTTGCGTATTCAGTTTGTATCGACATATCTCCGGCAGTACAAGAGCTGCACTTCTGAAACTTGGTACTTCAGTAGAAAATATGTCTCCGCGACTGTCTGCAAAGTTTCGTGGCACAATTCGAATAAATGTGGAAGTTATTAACAAAAGCGATATCAACTTTAAAACGCGCTAAATTTTGTTGATGTTTTGCGTATTCAGTTTGTATCGACATATCTCCGGCAGTACAAGAGCTGCACTTCTGAAACTTGGTACTTCAGTAGAAAATCTGTCTCCGCGACAGTCTGCAAAGTTTCGTTGCACAATTCGAATAAATGTGGAAGTTATTAACAAAAGCGATATCAACTTTAAAGCGCGCTAAATTTTGTTGATGTTTTGCCTATTCAGTTTGTATCGACATATCTCCAGCAGTACAAGCGCTGCACTTCTGAAACAAGGTACTTCAGTAGAAAAGGCCTATCCGCGACTGTCTGCAAAGTTTCGTGGTACAATTCGAATAAATGTGGAAGTTATTAACAAAAACGATATCAACTTTAAAACGCGCTAAATTTTGTTGATGTTTTGCGTATTCAGTTTGTATCGACATATCTCCGGCAGTACAAGAGCTGCACTTCTGAAACTTGGTACTTCAGTAGAAAATCTGTCTCTGCGACAGTCTGCAAAGTTTCGTTGCACAATTCGAATAAATGTTGAAGTTATTAACAAAAGCGATATCAACTTTAAAGCGCGCTAAATTTTGTTGATTTTTTGCGTATTCAGTTTGTATCGACATATCTCCGGCAGTACAAGAGCTGCACTTCTGAAACTTGGTACTTCCGTTGAAAAGGCCTATCCGCGACTGTCTGCAAAGTTTCGTGGCACAATTCGAATAAATGTGGAAGTTATTAACAAAAGCGATATCAACTTTAAAACGCGCTAAATTTTGTTGATTTTTTGCGTATTCAGTTTGTATCGACATATCTGCGGCAGTACAAGAGCTGCACTTCTTAAACTTGGTACTTCAGTAGAAAAGCTTTCTCTGCGACTGTCTGCAAAGTTTCGAGTTACAATTCGAATAAATGTGGAAGTTATTAACAAAAGCGATATCAACTTTAAAACGCGCTAAACTTTGTTGATGTTTTGCGTATTCAGTTTGTATCGACATATCTCCGGCAGTACAAGAGCTGCACTTCTAAAACTTGGTACTTAAGTAGAAAATATGTCTCCGCGACTGTCTGCAAAGTTTTGTTGCACAATTCGAATAAATGTGGAAGTTATACACAAAAGCGATATCAACTTTAAAACGCGCTAAATTTTGTTGATGTTTTGCGTATTCAGTTTGTATCGACATATCTCCGGCAGTACAAGAGCTGCACTTCTTAAACTTGGTACTTCAGTAGGAAATATGTCTCCGCGACTGTCTGCAAAGTTTCGTTGCACAATTCGAATAAATGTGGAAGTTATTAACAAAAGCGATATCAACTTTAAAACGCGCTAAATTTTGTTGATGTTTTGCGTATTCAGTTTGTATCGACATATCTCCGGCAGTACAAGAGCTGCACTTCTAAAACTTGGTACTTCAGTAGGAAATATGTCTCCGCGACAGTCTGCAAAGTTTCGTGGCACAATTCGAATAAATGTGGAAGGTATTAACAAAAGCGATATCAACTTTAAAACGCGCTAAATTGTGTTGATGTTTTGCGTATTCAGTTTGTATCGACATATCTCCGGCAGTACAAGAGCTGCACTTCTGAAACTTGGTACTTCAGTAGAAAACATGTCTCCACGACTGTCTGCAAAGTTTCGTGGCACAATTCGAATAAATGTAGAAGTTATAAACAAAAGCGATATCAACTTTAAAACGCGCTAAATTTTGTTGATTTTTTGCGTATTCAGTTTGTATCGACATATCTCCGGCAGTACAAGAGCTGCACTTCTGAAACTTGGTACTTCAGTAGAAAAGCTGTCTCTGCGACTGTCTGCAAAGTTTCGTGTCACAATTCGAATAAATGTGGAAGTTATACACAAAAGCGATATCAACTTTAAAACGCGCTAAATTTTGTTGATGTTTTGCGTATTCAGTTTGTATCGACATATCTCCGGGAGTACAAGAGCTGCACTTCTGAACCTTGGTACTTCAGTAGAAAATCTGTCTCAGCGACAGTCTGAAAAGTTTCGTTGCACAATTCGAATAAATGTTGAAGTTATTAACAAAAGCGATATCAACTTTAAAGCGCGCTAAATTTTGTTGATTTTTTGCGTATTCAGTTTGTATCGACATATCTCCGGCAGTACAAGAGCTGCACTTCTGAAACTTGGTACTTCCGTGGAAAAGGCCTATCCGCGACTGTCTGCAAAGTTTCGTGGCACAATTCGAATAAATGTGGAAGTTATTAACAAAAGCGATATCAACTTTAAAACGCGCTAAATTTTGTTGATGTTTTGCGTATTCAGTGTGTATCGACATATCTCCGGCAGTACAAGAGCTGCACTTCTGAAACTTGGTACTTCAGTGGAAAACATGTCTCCGCGACTGTCTGCAAAGTTTCGTGGCACAATTCGAATAAATGTGGAAGTTATTAACAAAAGCGATATCAACTTTAAAACGCGCTAAATTTTGTTGATGTTTTGCGTATTCAGTGTGTATCGACATATCTCCGGCAGTACAAGAGCTGCACTTCTGAAACTTGGTACTTCAGTAGAAAACATGTCTCCGCGACTGTCTGCAAAGTTTCGTGGCACAATTCGAATAAATGTGGAAGTTATAAACAAAAGCGATATCAACTTTAAAACGCGCTAAATTTTGTTGATTTTTTGCGTATTCAGTTTGTATCGACATATCTCCGGCAGTACAAGAGCTGCACTTCTACAACTTGGTACTTCAGTAGAAAAGCTGTCTCTGCGACTGTCTGCAAAGTTTCGTGTCACAATTCGAATAAATGTGGAAGTTATAAACAAAAGCGATATCAACTTTAAAACGCGCTAAACTTTGTTGATGTTTTGCGTATTCAGTTTGTATCGACATATCTCCGGCAGTACAAGAGCTGCACTTCTAAAACTTGGTACTTAAGTAGAAAATATGTCTCCGCGACTGTCTGCAAAGTTTTGTTGCACAATTCGAATAAATGTGGAAGTTATTAACAAAAGCGCTATCAACTTTAAAACGCGCTAAATTTTGTTGATGTTTTGCGTATTCAGTTTGTACTGACATATCTCCGGCAGTACAAGAGCTGCACTTCTTAACCTTGGTACTTCAGTAGAAAACATGTCTCCGCGACTGTCTGCAAAGTTTCGTTGCACAATTCGAATAAATGTGGAAGTTATTAACAAAAGCGATATCAACTTTAAAACGCGCTAAATTTTGTTGATGTTTTGCGTATTCAGTGTGTATCGACATATCTCCGGCAGTACAAGAGCTGCACTTCTGAAACTTGGTACTTCAGTAGAAAACATGTCTCCGCGACTGTCTGCAAAGTTTCGTGGCACAATTCGAATAAATGTGGAAGTTATAAACAAAAGCGATATCAACTTTAAAACGCGCTAAATTTTGTTGATTTTTTGCGTATTCAGTTTGTATCGACATATCTCCGGCAGTACAAGAGCTGCACTTCTTAAACTTGGTACTTCGGTAGAAAAGCTGTCTCTGCTACTGTCTGCAAAGTTTCGTGTCACAATTCGAATAAATGTGGAAGTTATTAACAAAAGCGATATCAACTTTAAAACGCGCTAAACTTTGTTGATGTTTTGCGTATTCAGTTTGTATCGACATATCTCCGGCAGTACAAGAGCTGCACTTCTAAAACTTGGTACTTAAGTAGAAAATATGTCTCCGCGACTGTCTGCAAAGTTTTGTTGCACAATTCGAATAAATGTGGAAGTTATTAACAAAAGCGCTATCAACTTTAAAACGCGCTAAATGTTGTTGATGTTTTGCGTATTCAGTTTGTATCGACATATCTCCGGCAGTACAAGAGCTGCACTTCTTAAACTTGGTACTTCAGTAGAAAATCTGTCTCCGCGACAGTCTGCAAAGTTTCGTTGCACAATTGGAATAAATGTGGAAGGTATTAACAAAAGCGATATCAACTTTAAAACGCGCTAAATTGTGTTGATGTTTTGCGTATTCAGTTTGTATCGACATATCTCCGGCAGTACAAGAGCTGCACTTCTGAAACTTGGTACTTCAGTAGAAAACATGTCTCCACGACTGTCTGCAAAGTTTCGTGGCACAATTCGAATAAATGTAGAAGTTATAAACAAAAGCGATATCAACTTTAAAACGCGCTAAATTTTGTTGATTTTTTGCGTATTCAGTTTGTATCGACATATCTCCGGCAGTACAAGAGCTGCACTTCTGAAACTTGGTAGTTCAGTAGAAAAGCTGTCTCTGCGACTGTCTGCAAAGTTTCGTGTCACAATTCGAATAAATGTGGAAGTTATACACAAAAGCGATATCAACTTTAAAACGCGCTAAATTTTGTTGATGTTTTGCGTATTCAGTTTGTATCGACATATCTCCGGCAGTACAAGAGCTGCACTTCTAAAACTTGGTACTTAAGTAGAAAATATGTCTCCGCGACTGTCTGCAAAGTTTTGTTGCACAATTCGAATAAATGTGGAAGTTATTAACAAAAGCGCTATCAACTTTAAAACGCGCTAAATTTTTTTGATGTTTTGCGTATTCAGTTTGTATCGACATATCTCCGACAGTACAAGAGCTGCACTTCTGAAACTTGGTACTTCAGTAGAAAAGCTGTCTCCGCGACAGTCTGCAAAGTTTCGTTGCACAATTCGAATAAATGTTGAAGTTATTAATAAAAGCGATATCAACTTTAAAGCGCGCTAAATTTTGTTGATGTTTTGCGTATTCAGTTTGTATCGACATATCTCCGGCAATACAAGAGCTGCACTTCTGAAACTTAGTACTTCAGTAGAAAAGGCCTATCCGCGACTGTCTGCAAAGTTTCGTTGTACAATTCGAATAAATGTGGAAGTTATTAACAAAAGCGATATCAACTTTAAAACGCGCTAAATTTTGTTGATGTTTTGCGTATTCAGTTTGTATCGACATATCTCCGGCAGTACAAGAGCTGCACTTCTGAAACTTAGTACTTCAGTAGAAAATCTGTCTCTGCGACAGTCTGCAAAGTTTCGTTGCACAATTAGAATAAATGTTGAAGTTATTAACAAAAGCGATATCAACTTTAAAGCGCGCTAAATTTTGTTGATTTTTTGCGTATTCAGTTTGTATCGACATATCTCCGGCAGTACAAGAGCTGCACTTCTGAAACTTTGTACTTCAGTAGAAAAGGCCTATCCGCGACTGTCTGCAAAGTTTCGTGGCACAATTCGAATAAATGTGGAAGTTATTAACACAAGCTATATCAACTTTAAAACGCGCTAAATTTTGTTGATGTTTTGCGTATTCAGTTTGTATCGACATATCTCCGGCAGTACAAGAGCTGCACTTCTGAAACTTGGTACTTCAGTAGAAAATCTGTCTCCGCGACAGTCTGCAAAGTTTCGTTGCACAATTCGAATAAATGTTGAAGTTATTAACAAAAGCGATATCAACTTTCAAGCGTGCTAAATTTTGTTGATGTTTTGCGTATTCAGTTTGTATCGACATATCTCCGGCAGTGCAAGAGCTGCACTTCTGAAACTAGGTACTTCAGTAGAAAAGGCCTATCCGCGACTGTCTGCAAAGTTTCGTGGTACAATTCGAATAAATGTGGAAGTTATTAACAAAAGCGATATCAACTTTAAAACGCGCTAAATTTTGTTGATGTTTTGCGTATTCAGTTTGTATCGACATATCTCCGGCAGTACAAGAGCTGCACTTCTGTAACTTGGTACTTCAGTCGAAAATCTGTCTCTGCGACAGTCTTCAAAGTTTCGTTGCACAATTCGAATAAATGTTGAAGTTATTAACAAAAGCGATATCAACTTTAAAGCGCGCTAAATTTTGTTGATGTTTTGCGTATTCAGTTTGTATCGACATATCTCCGGCAGTACAAGAGCTGCACTTCTGAGACTTGGTACTTCAGTAGAAAAGGCCTATCCGCGACTGTCTGCAAAGTTTCGTGGTACAATTCGAATAAATGTGGAAGTTATTAACAAAAGCGATATCAACTTTAAAACGCGCTAAATTCTGTTTATGTTTTGCGTATTCAGTTTTTATCGACATATCTCCGGCAGTACAAGAACTGCACTTCTGAAACTTGGTACTTCAGTAGAAAATATGTCTCTGCGACTGTCTGCAAAGTTTCGTGGCACAATTCGAATAAATGTTGAAGTTATTAACAAAAGCTATATCAACTTTAAAACGCGCTAAATTTTGTTGATGTTTTGCGTATTCAGTTTGTATCGACATATCTCCGGCAGTACAAGAGCTGCACTTCTGAAGGTTGGTACTTCAGTAGGAAAGGCCTATCCGCGACTGTCTGCAAAGTTTCGTTGCACAATTCGAATAAATGTGGAAGTTATTAACAAAAGCTATATCAACTTTAAAACGCGCTAAATTTTGTTGATGTTTTGCGTATTACGTTTGTATCGACATATCTCCGGCAGTACAAGAGCTGCACTTCTAAAACTTGGTACTTCAGTAGAAAAGGCCTATCCGTTACTGTTTGCAAAGTTTCGTGGCACAATTCGAATAAATGTGGAAGTTATTAACAAAAGCGATATCAACTTTAAAACGCGCTAAATTTTGTTGATGTTTTCGTATTCAGTTTGTATCGACATATCTCCGGCAGTACAAGAGCTGCACTTCTTAAACTAGGTATTTCAGTAGAAAAGCTGTCTCCGGGACTGTCTGCAAAGTTTCGTGTAACAATTCGAATAAATGTGGAAGTTATTAACAAAAGCGATATCAACTTTAAAACGCGCTAAATTTTGTTGATGTTTTGCGTATTCAGTTTGTATCGACATGTCTCCGGCAGTACAAGAGCTGCACTTCTGAAACTTTATACTTCAGTAGAAAATATGTCTCCGCGACTGTCTGCACAGTTTCGTGGCACAATTCAAATAAATGTGGAAGTTATAAACAAAAGCGATATCAACTTTAAAACGCGCTAAATCTTGTTGATTTTTTGCGTATTCAGTTTGTATCGACATATCTCCGGCAGTACAAGAGCTGCACTTCTGAAACTTGGTACTTCAGTAGAAAATATGTCTCCGCGACTGTCTGCAAAGTTTCGTGGCACAATTCGAATAAATGTTGAAGTTATTAACAAAAGCGATATCAACTTTAAAACGCGCTAAATTTTGTTGATGTTTTGCGTATTCAGTTTGTATCGACATATCTCCGGCAGTACAAGAGCTGCACTTCTGAAACATAGTACTTCAGTACAAAACGCCGATCCGCGACTGTCGGCAAAGTTTCGTTGCACAATTCGAATAAATGTTGAAGTTATCAACACAAGCGATATCAACTTTAAAACGCGCTAAATTTTGTTGATGTTTTGCGTATTTAGTTTGTATCGACATATCTCCGGCAGTACAAGAGCTGCACTTCTGAAACTTGGTACTTCCGTGGAAAAGGCCTATCCGCGACTGTCTGCAAAGTTTCGTGGCACAATTCGAATAAATGTGAAAGTGATTAACAAAAGCGATATCAACTTTAAAGCGTGCTAAATTTTGTTGATGTTTTGCGTATTCAGTTTGTATCGACATATCTCCGGCAGTACAAGAGCTGCACTTCTGAAACTTGGTACTTCAGTAGAAAAGGCCTATCCGCGACTGTCTGCAAAGTTTCGTGGTACAATTCGAATAAATGTGGAAGTTATTAACAAAAGCGATATCAACTTTAAAACGCGCTAAATTTTGTTGATGTTTTGCGTATTCAGTTTGTATCGACATATCTCCGGCAGTACAAGAGCTGCACTTCTGAAACTTGGTACTTCAGTAGAAAATCTGTCTCCGCGACAGTCTGCAAAGTTTCGTTGCACAATTCGAATAAATGTTGAAGTTATTAACAAAAGCGATATCAACTTTAAAACGCGCTAAATTTTGTTGATTTTTTGCGTATTCAGTTTGTATCGACATATCTCCGGCAGTACAAGAGCTGCACTTCTGAAACTTGGTACTTCCGTGGAAAAGGCCTATCCGCGACTGTCTGCAAAGTTTCGTGGCACAATTCGAATAAATGTGGAAGTTATTAACAAAAGCGATATCAACTTTAAAACGCGCTAAATTTTGTTGATGTTTTGCGTATTCAGTGTGTATCGACATATCTCCGGCAGTACAAGAGCTGCACTTCTGATACTTGGTACTTCAGTAGAAAACATGTCTCCGCGACTGTCTGCAAAGTTTCGTGGCACAATTCGAATAAATGTGGAAGTTATAAACAAAAGCGATATCAACTTTAAAACGCGCTAAATTTTGTTGATTTTTTGCGTATTCAGTTTGTATCGACATATCTCCGGCAGTACAAGAGCTGCACTTCTGAAACTTGGTACTTCAGTAGAAAAGCTGTCTCTGCGACTGTCTGCAAAGTTTCGTGTCACAATTCGAATAAATGTGGAAGTTATAAACAAAAGCGATATCAACTTTAAAACGCGCTAAACTTTGTTGATGTTTTGCGTATTCAGTTTGTATCGACATATCTCCGGCAGTACAAGAGCTGCACTTCTAAAACTTGGTACTTAAGTAGAAAATATGTCTCCGCGACTGTCTGCAAAGTTTTGTTGCACAATTCGAATAAATGTGGAAGTTATTAACAAAAGCGCTATCAACTTTAAAACGCGCTAAATTTTGTTGATGTTTTGCGTATTCAGTTTGTATCGACATATCTCCGGCAGTACAAGAGCTGCACTTCTTAAACTTGGTACTTCAGTAGAAAATCTGTCTCCGCGACAGTCTGCAAAGTTTCGTTGCACAATTCGAATAAATGTTGAAGTTATTAACAAAAGCGATATCAACTTTAAAACGCGCTAAATTTTGTTGATGTTTTGCGTATTCAGTTTGAATCGACATATCTCCGGCAGTACAAGAGCTGCACTTCTAAAACTTGGTACTTCAGTAGGAAATATGTCTCCGCGACAGTCTGCAAAGTTTCGTGGCACAATTCGAATAAATGTGGAAGTTATTAACAAAAGCGATATCAACTTTAAAACGCGCTAAATTTTGTTGATGTTTTGCGTATTCAGTTTGTATTGACCTATCTCCAGCAGTACAAGAGCTGCACTTCTGAAACTTGGTACCTCAGTAGAAAAGGCCTATCCGCGACTGTCTGCAAAGTTTCGTGGTACAATTCGAATAAATGTGGAAGTTATTAACAAAAGCGATATCAACTTTAAAACGCGCTAAATTTTGTTGATGTTTTGCGTATTCAGTTTGTATCGACATATCTCCGGCAGTACAAGAGCTGCACTTCTGAAACTTGGTACTTCAGTAGAAAACATGTCTCCAGACGGTCTGCAAAGTTTCGTGGCACAATTCGAATAAATGTAGAAGTTATAAACAAAAGCGATATCAACTTTAAAACGCGCTAAATTTTGTTGATTTTTTGCGTATTCAGTTTGTATCGACATATCTCCGGCAGTACAAGAGCTGCACTTCTGAAAATTGGTACTTCAGTAGAAAATCTGTCTCCGCGACAGTCTGCAAAGTTTCGTTGCACAATTCGAATAAATGTGGAAGTTATTAACAAAAGCGATATCAACTTTAAAGCGCGCTAAATTTTGTTGAGATTTTGCGTATTCAGTTTGTATCGACATATCTCCAGCAGTACAAGCGCTGCACTTCTGAAACAAGGTACTTCAGTAGAAAAGGCCTATCCGCGACTGTCTGCAAAGTTTCGTGGTACAATTCGAATAAATGTGGAAGTTATTAACAAAAACGATATAAACTTTAAAACGCGCTAAATTTTGTTGATGTTTTGCGTATTCAGTTTGTATCGACATATCTCCGGCAGTACAAGAGCTGCACTTCTGAAACTTGGTACTTCAGTAGAAAATCTGTCTCTGCGACAGTCTGCAAAGTTTCGTTGCACAATTCGAATAAATGTTGAAGTTATTAACAAAAGCGATATCAACTTTAAAGCGCGCTAAATTTTGTTGATTTTTTGCGTATTCAGTTTGTATCGACATATCTCCGGCAGTACAAGAGCTGCACTTCTGAAACTTGGTACTTCCGTGGAAAAGGCCTATCCGCGACTGTCTGCAAAGTTTCGTGGCACAATTCGAATAAATGTGGAAGTTATTAACAAAAGCGATATCAACTTTAAAACGCGCTAAATTTTGTTGATGTTTTGCGTATTCAGTGTGTATCGACATATCTCCGGCAGTACAAGAGCTGCACTTCTGAAACTTGGTACTTCAGTAGAAAAAATTTCTCCGCGACTGTCTGCAAAGTTTCGTGGCACAATTCGAATAAATGTGGAAGTTATTAACAAAAGCGATATCAACTTTAAAACGCGCTAAATTTTGTTGATTTTTTGCGTATTCAGTTTGTATCGACATATCTGCGGCAGTACAAGAGCTGCACTTCTTAAACTTGGTACTTCAGTAGAAAAGCATTCTCTGCGACTGTCTGCAAAGTTTCGTGTTACAATTCGAATAAATGTGGAAGTTATTAACAAAAGCGATATCAACTTTAAAACGCGCTAAACTTTGTTGATGTTTTGCGTATTCAGTTTGTATCGACATATCTCCGGCAGTACAAGAGCTGCACTTATAAAACTTGGTACTTAAGTAGAAAATATGTCTCCGCGACTGTCTGCAAAGTTTTGTTGCACAATTCGAATAAATGTGGAAGTTATTAACAAAAGCGCTATCAACTTTAAAACGCGCTAAATTTTGTTGATGTTTTGCGTATTCAGTTTGTATCGCCATATCTCCGGCAGTACAAGAGCTGCACTTCTTAAACTTGGTACTTCAGTAGAAAATCTGTCTCCGCGACAGTCTGCAAAGTTTCGTGGCACAATTCGAATAAATGTGGAAGTTATTAACAAAAGCGATATCAACTTTAAAACGCGCTAAATTTTGTTGATGTTTTGCGTATTCAGTTTGTATCGACCTATCTCCAGCAGTACAAGAGCTGCACTTCTGAAACTTGGTACTCCAGTAGAAAAGGCCTATCCGCGACTGTCTGCAAAGTTTCGTGGTACAATACGAATAAATGTGGAAGGTATTAACAAAAGCGATATCAACTTTAAAACGCGCGCAATTGTGTTGATGTTTTGCGTATTCAGTTTGTATCGACATATCTCCGGCAGTACAAGAGCTGCACTTCTGAAACTTGGTACTTCAGTAGAAAACATGTCTCCACGACTGTCTGCAAAGTTTCGTGGCACAATTCGAATAAATGTAGAAGTTATAAACTAAAGCGATATCAACTTTAAAACGCGCTAAATTTTGTTGATTTTTTGCGTATTCAGTTTGTATCGACATATCTCCGGCAGTACAAGAGCTGCACTTCTGAAACTTGGTACTTCAGTAGAAAAGCTGTCTCTGCGACTGTCTGCAAAGTTTCGTGTCACAATTCGAATAAATGTGGAAGTTATACACAAAAGCGATATCAACTTTAAAACGCGCTAAATTTTGTTGATGTTTTGCGTATTCAGTTTGTATCGACATATCTCCGGCAGTCCAAGAGCTGCACTTCTAAAACTTGGTACGTAAGTAGAAAATGTGTCTCCGCGACTGTCTGCAAGGTTTTGTTGCACAATTCGAATAAATGTGGAAGTTATAAACAAAAGCGCTATCAACTTTAAAACGCGCTAAATTTTTTTGATGTTTTGCGTATTCAGTTTGTATCGACATATCTCCGACAGTACAAGAGCTGCACTTCTGAAACTTGGTACTTCAGTAGAAAAGCTGTCTCCGCGACAGTCTGCAAAGTTTCGTTGCACAATTCGAATAAATGTTGAAGTTATTAATAAAAGCGATATCAACTTTAAAGCGCGCTAAATTTTGTTGATGTTTTGCGTATTCAGTTTGTATCGATATATCTCCGGCAATACAAGAGCTGCACTTCTGAAACTTAGTACTTCAGTAGAAAAAGCCTATCCGCGACTGTCTGCAAAGTTTCGTTGTACAATTCGAATAAATGTGGAAGTTATTAACAAAAGCGATATCAACTTTAAAACGCGCTAAATTTTGTTGATGTTTTGCGTATTCAGTTTGTATCGACATATCTCCGGTAGTACAAGAGCTGCACTTCTAAAACTTGGTACTTCAGTAGAAAATATGTTTCCGCGACTGTCTGCAAAGTTTCGTGGCACAATTCGAATAAATGTGGAAGTTATTAACAAAAGCGATATCAACTTTAAAACGCGCTTAATTTTGTTGATGTTTTGCGTATTCAGTTTGTATCGACATATCTCCGGCAGTACAAGAGCTGCACTTCTGAAACTTGGTACTTCAGTAGAAAATCTGTCTCCGCGACAGTCTGCAAAGTTTCGTTGCACAATTCGAATAAATTTTGAAGTTATTAACAAAAGCGATATCAACTTTAAAGCGCGCTAAATTTTGTTGATGTTTTGCGTATTCAGTTTTTATCGACATATCTCCGGCAGTACAAGCGCTGCACTTCTGAAACAAGGTACTTCAGTAGAAAAGGCCTATCCGCGACTGTCTGCAAAGTTTCGTTGTACAATTCGAATAAATGTGGAAGTTATTAACAAAAGCGATATCAACTTTAAAACGCGCTAAATTTTGTTGATGTTTTGCGTATTCAGTTTGTATCGACATATCTCCGGTAGTACAAGAACTGCACTTCTGAAACTTGGTACTTCAGTAGAAAATATGTTTCCGCGACTGTCTGCAAAGTTTCGTGGCACAATTCGAATAAATGTTGAAGTTATTAACAAAAGCGATATCAACTTTAAAACGCGCTTAATTTTGTTGATGTTTTGCGTATTCAGTTTGTATCGACATATCTCCGGCAGTACAAGAGCTGCACTTCTGAAACTTGGTACTTCAGTAGAAAATCTGTCTCCGCGACAGTCTGCAAAGTTTCGTTGCACAATTCGAATAAATGTTGAAGTTATTAACAAAAGCGATATCAACTTTAAAGCGCGCTAAATTTTGTTGATTTTTAGCGTATTCAGTTTGTATCGACATATCTCCGGCAGTACAAGAGCTGCACTTCTGAAACTTGGTACTTACGTGGAAAAGGCCTATCCGCGACTGTCTGCAAAGTTTCGTGGCACAATTCGAATAAATGTGGAAGTTATTAACAAAAGCGATATCAACTTTAAAACGCGCTAAATTTTGTTGATGTTTTGCGTATTCAGTGTGTATCGACATATCTCCGGCAGTACAAGAGCTGCACTTCTGAAACTTGGTACTTCAGTAGAAAACATGTCTCCGCGACTGTCTGCAAAGTTTCGTGGCACAATTCGAATAAATGTGGAAGTTATAAACAAAAGCGATATCAACTTTAAAACGCGCTAAATTTTGTTGATTTTTTGCGTATTCAGTTTGTATCGACATATCTCCGGCAGTACAAAAGCTGCACTTCTTAAACTTGGTACTTCAGTAGAAAAGCTGTCTCTGCGACTGTCTGCAAAGTTTCGTGTCACAATTCGAATAAATGTGGAAGTTATAAACAAAAGCGATATCAACTTTAAAACGCGCTAAACTTTGTTGATGTTTTGCGTATTCAGTTTGTATCGACATATCTCCGGCAGTACAAGAGCTGCACTTCTAAAACTTGGTACTTTAGTAGAAAATATGTCTCCGCGACTGTCTGCAAAGTTTTGTTGCACAATTCGAATAAATGTGGAAGTTATTAACAAAAGCGCTATCAACTTTAAAACGCGCTAAATTTTGTTGATGTTTTGCGTATTCAGTTTGTATCGACATATCTCCGGCAGTACAAGAGCTGCACTTCTGAAACTTGGTACTTCCGTGGAAAAGGCCTATCCGCGACTGGCTGCAAAGTTTCGTGGCACAATTCGAATAAATGTGGAAGTTATTAACAAAAGCGATATCAACTTTAAAACGCGCTAAATTTTGTTGATGTTTTGCGTATTCAGTGTGTATCGACATATCTCCGGCAGTACAAGAGCTGCACTTCTGAAACTTGGTACTTCAGTAGAAAACATTTCTCCGCGACTGTCTGCAAAGTTTCGTGGCACAATTCGAATAAATGTGGAAGTTATTAACAAAAGCGATATCAACTTTAAAACGCGCTAAATTTTGTTGATTTTTTGCGTATTCAGTTTGTATCGACATATCTGCGGCAGTGCAAGAGCTGCACTTCTTAAACTTGGTACTTCAGTAGAAAAGCTTTCTCTGCGACTGTCTGCAAAGTTTCGTGTTACAATTCGAATAAATGTGGAAGTTATTAACAAAAGCGATATCAACTTTAAAACGCGCTAAACTTTGTTGATGTTTTGCGTATTCAGTTTGTATCGACATATCTCCGGCAGTACAAGAGCTGCACTTCTAAAACTTGGTACTTAAGTAGAAAATATGTCTCCGCAACTGTCTGCAAAGTTTATTGCACAATTCGAATAAATGTGGAAGTTATTAACAAAAGCGCTATCAACTTTAAAACGCGCTAAATTTTGTTGATGTTTTGCGTATTCAGTTTGTATCGCCATATCTCCCGCAGTACAAGAGCTGCACTTCTTAAACTTGGTACTTCAGTAGAAAATCTGTCTCCGCGACAGTCTGCAAAGTTTTGTGGCACAATTCGAATAAATGTGGAAGTTATTAACAAAAGCGATATCAACTTTAAAACGCGCTAAATTTTGTTGATGTTTTGCGTATTCAGTTTGTATCGACCTATCTCCAGCAGTACAAGAGCTGCACTTCTGAAACTTGGTACTCCAGTAGAAAAGGCCTATCCGCGACTGTCTGCAAAGTTTCGTGGTACAATTCGAATAAATGTGGAAGGTATTAACAAAAGCGATATCAACTTTAAAACGCGCTAAATTGTGTTGATGTTTTGCGTATTCAGTTTGTATCGACATATCTCCGGCAGTACAAGAGCTGCACTTCTGAAACTTGGTACTTCAGTAGAAAACATGTCTCCACGACTGTCTGCAAAGTTTCGTGGCACAATTCGAATAAATGTAGAAGTTATAAACAAAAGCGATATCAACTTTAAAACGCGCTAAATTTTGTTGATTTTTTGCGTATTCAGTTTGTATCGACATATCTCCGGCAGTACAAGAGCTGCACTTCTGAAACTTGGTACTTCAGTAGAAAAGCTGTCTCTGCGACTGTCTGCAAAGTTTCGTGTCACAATTCGAATAAATGTGGAAGTTATACACAAAAGCGATATCAACTTTAAAACGCGCTAAATTTTGTTGATGTTTTGCGTATTCAGTTTGTATCGACATATCTCCGGCAGTCCAAGAGCTGCACTTCTAAAACTTGGTACTTAAGTAGAAAATGTGTCTCCGCGACTGTCTGCAAGGTTTTGTTGCACAATTCGAATAAATGTGGAAGTTATAAACAAAAGCGCTATCAACTTTAAAACGCGCTAAATTTTTTTGATGTTTTGCGTATTCAGTTTGTATCGACATATCTCCGACAGTACAAGAGCTGCACTTCTGAAACTTGGTACTTCAGTAGAAAGGCTGTCTCCGCGACAGTCTGCAAAGTTTCGTTGCACAATTCGAATAAATGTTGAAGTTATAATAAAAGCGATATCAACTTTAAAGCGCGCTAAATTTTGTTGATGTTTTGCGTATTCAGTTTGTATCGATATATCTCCGGCAATACAAGAGCTGCACTTCTGAAACTTAGTACTTCAGTAGAAAAAGCCTATCCGCGACTGTCTGCAAAGTTTCGTTGTACAATTCGAATAAATGTGGAAGTTATTAACAAAAGCGATATCAACTTTAAAACGCGCTAAATTTTGTTGATGTTTTGCGTATTCAGTTTGTATCGACATATCTCCGGTAGTACAAGAGCTGCACTTCTAAAACTTGGTACTTCAGTAGAAAATATGTTTCCGCGACTGTCTGCAAAGTTTCGTGGCACAATTCGAATAAATGTGGAAGTTATTAACAAAAGCGATATCAACTTTAAAACGCGCTTAATTTTGTTGATGTTTTGCGTATTCAGTTTGTATCGACATATCTCCGGCAGTACAAGAGCTGCACTTCTGAAACTTGGTACTTCAGTAGAAAATCTGTCTCCGCGACAGTCTGCAAAGTTTCGTTGCACAATTCGAATAAATTTTGAAGTTATTAACAAAAGCGATATCAACTTTAAAGTGCGCTAAATTTTGTTGATGTTTTGCGTATTCAGTTTGTATCGACATATCTCCGGCAGTACAAGCGCTGCACTTCTGAAACAAGGTACTTCAGTAGAAAAGGCCTATCCGCGACTGTCTGCAAAGTTTCGTGGTACAATTCGAATAAATGTGGAAGTTATTAACAAAAGCGATATCAACTTTAAAACGCGCTAAATTTTGTTGATGTTTTGCGTATTCAGTTTGTATCGACATATCTCCGGTAGTACAAGAACTGCACTTCTAAAACTTGGTACTTCAGTAGAAAATATGTTTCCGCGACTGTCTGCAAAGTTTCGTGGCACAATTCGAATAAATGTTGAAGTTATTAACAAAAGCGATATCAACTTTAAAACGCGCTTAATTTTGTTGATGTTTTGCGTATTCAGTTTGTATCGACATATCTCCGGCAGTACAAGAGCTGCACTTCTGAAACTTGGTACTTCAGTAGAAAATCTGTCTCCGCGACAGTCTGCAAAGTTTCGTTGCACAATTCGAATAAATGTTGAAGTTATTAACAAAAGCGATATCAACTTTAAAGCGCGCTAAATTTTGTTGATTTTTTGCGTATTCAGTTTGTATCGACATATCTCCGGCAGTACAAGAGCTGCACTTCTGAAACTTAGTACTTACGTGGAAAAGGCCTATCCGCGACTGTCTGCAAAGTTTCGTGGCACAATTCGAATAAATGTGGAAGTTATTAACAAAAGCGATATCAACTTTAAAACGCGCTAAATTTTGTTGATGTTTTGCGTATTCAGTGTGTATCGACATATCTCCGGCAGTACAAGAGCTGCACTTCTGAAACTTGGTACTTCAGTGGAAAACATGTCTCTGCGACTGTCTGCAAAGTTTCGTGGCACAATTCGAATAAATGTGGAAGTTATTAACAAAAGCGATATCAACTTTTAAACGCGCTAAATTTTGTTGATGTTTTGCGTATTCAGTGTGTATCGACATATCTCCGGCAGTACAAGAGCTGCACTTCTGAAACTTGGTACTTCAGTAGAAAACATGTCTCCGCGACTGTCTGCAAAGTTTCGTGGCACAATTCGAATAAATGTGGAAGTTATAAACAAAAGCGATATCAACTTTAAAACGCGCTAAATTTTGTTGATTTTTTGCGTATTCAGTTTGTATCGACATATCTCCGGCAGTACAAAAGCTGCACTTCTTAAACTTGGTACTTCAGTAGAAAAGCTGTCTCTGCGACTGTCTGCAAAGTTTCGTGTCACAATTCGAATAAATGTGGAAGTTATAAACAAAAGCGATATCAACTTTAAAACGCGCTAAACTTTGTTGATGTTTTGCGTATTCAGTTTGTATCGACATATCTCCGGCAGTACAAGAGCTGCACTTCTGAAACTTGGTACTTCAGTAGAAAATCTGTCTCCGCGACAGTCTGCAAAGTTTCGTTGCACAATTCGAATAAATTTTGAAGTTATTAACAAAAGCGATATCAACTTTAAAGCGCGCTAAATTTTGTTGATGTTTTGCGTATTCAGTTTTTATCGACATATCTCCGGCAGTACAAGCGCTGCACTTCTAAAACAAGGTACTTCAGTAGAAAAGGCCTATCCGCGACTGTCTGCAAAGTTTCGTGGTACAATTCGAATAAATGTGGAAGTTATTAACAAAAGCGATATCAACTTTAAAACGCGCTAAATTTTGTTGATGTTTTGCGTATTCAGTTTGTATCGACATATCTCCGGTAGTACAAGAACTGCACTTCTAAAACTTGGTACTTCAGTAGAAAATATGTTTCCGCGACTGTCTGCAAAGTTTCGTGGCACAATTCGAATAAATGTTGAAGTTATTAACAAAAGCGATATCAACTTTAAAACGCGCTTAATTTTGTTGATGTTTTGCGTATTCAGTTTGTATCGACATATCTCCGGCAGTACAAGAGCTGCACTTCTGAAACTTGGTACTTCAGTAGAAAATCTGTCTCCGCGACAGTCTGCAAAGTTTCGTTGCACAATTCGAATAAATGTTGAAGTTATTAACAAAAGCGATATCAACTTTAAAGCGCGCTAAATTTTGTTGATTTTTTGCGTATTCAGTTTGTATCGACATATCTCCGGCAGTACAAGAGCTGCACTTCTGAAACTTGGTACTTACGTGGAAAAGGCCTATCCGCGACTGTCTGCAAAGTTTCGTGGCACAATTCGAATAAATGTGGAAGTTATTAACAAAAGCGATATCAACTTTAAAACGCGCTAAATTTTGTTGATGTTTTGCGTATTCAGTGTGTATCGACATATCTCCGGCAGTACAAGAGCTGCACTTCTGAAACTTGGTACTTCAGTGGAAAACATGTCTCTGCGACTGTCTGCAAAGTTTCGTGGCACAATTCGAATAAATGTGGAAGTTATTAACAAAAGCGATATCAACTTTAAAACGCGCTAAATTTTGTTGATGTTTTGCGTATTCAGTGTGTATCGACATATCTCCGGCAGTACAAGAGCTGCACTTCTGAAACTTGGTACTTCAGTAGAAAACATGTCTCCGCGACTGTCTGCAAAGTTTCGTGGCACAATTCGAATAAATGTGGAAGTTATAAACAAAAGCGATATCAACTTTAAAACGCGCTAAATTTTGTTGATGTTTTGCGTATTCAGTTTGTATCGACATATCTCCGGCAGTACAAGAGCTGCACTTCTTAAACTTGGTACTTCAGTAGAAAATCTGTCTCCGCGACAGTCTGCAAAGTTTCGTTGCACAATTCGAATAAATGTTGAAGGTATTAACAAAAGCGATATCAACTTTAAAACGCGCTAAATTGTGTTGATGTTTTGCGTATTCAGTTTGTATCGACATATCTCCGGCAGTACAAGAGCTGCACTTCTGAAACTTGGTACTTCAGTAGAAAATCTGTCTCCACGACTGTCTGCAAAGTTTCGTGGCACAATTCGAATAAATGTAGAAGTTATAAACAAAAGCGATATCAACTTTAAAACGCGCTAAATTTTGTTGATTTTTTGCGTATTCAGTTTGTATCGACATATCTCCGGCAGTACAAGAGCTGCACTTCTGAAACTTGGTACTTCAGTAGAAAAGCTGTCTCTGCGACTGTCTGCAAAGTTTCGTGTCACAATTCGAATAAATGTGGAAGTTATACACAAAAGCGATATCAACTTTAAAACGCGCTAAATTTTGTTGATGTTTTGCGTATTCAGTTTGTATCGACATATCTCCGGCAGTACAAGAGCTGCACTTCTAAAACTTGGTACTTAAGTAGAAAATATGTCTCCGCGACTGTCTGCAAAGTTTTGTTGCACAATTCGAATAAATGTGGAAGTTATTAACAAAAGCGCTATCAACTTTAAAACGCGCTAAATTTTTTTGATGTTTTGCGTATTCAGTTTGTATCGACATATCTCCGACAGTACAAGAGCTGCACTTCTGAAACTTGGTACTTCAGTAGAAAAGCTGTCTCCGCGACAGTCTGCAAAGTTTCGTTGCACAATTCGAATAAATGTTGAAGTTATTAATAAAAGCGATATCAACTTTAAAGCGCGCTAAATTTTGTTGATGTTTTGCGTATTCAGTTTGTATCGACATATCTCCGGCAATACAAGAGCTGCACTTCTGAAACTTAGTACTTCAGTAGAAAAGGCCTATCCGCGACTGTCTGCAAAGTTTCGTTGTACAATTCGAATAAATGTGGAAGTTATTAACAAAAGCGATATCAACTTTAAAACGCGCTAAATTTTGTTGATGTTTTGCGTATTCAGTTTGTATCGACATATCTCCGGTAGTACAAGAGCTGCACTTCTAAAACTTGGTACTTCAGTAGAAAATATGTTTCCGCGACTGTCTGCAAAGTTTCGTGGCACAATTCGAATAAATGTGGAAGTTATTAACAAAAGCGATATCAACTTTAAAACGCGCTTAATTTTGTTGATGTTTTGCGTATTCAGTTTGTATCGACATATCTCCGGCAGAACAAGAGCTGCACTTCTGAAACTTGGTACTTCAGTAGAAAATCTGTCTCCGCGACAGTCTGCAAAGTTTCGTTGCACAATTCGAATAAATGTTGAAGTTATTAACAAAAGCGATATCAACTTTAAAGCGCGCTAAATTTTGTTGATGTTTTGCGTATTCAGTTTGTATCGACATATCTCCGGCAGTACAAGCGCTGCACTTCTGAAACTTGGTACTTCAGTAGAAAAGGCCTATCCGCGACTGTCTGCAAAGTTTCGTTGTACAATTCGAATAAATGTGGAAGTTATTAACAAAAGCGATATCAACTTTAAAACGCGCTAAATTTTGTTGATGTTTTGCGTATTCAGTTTGTATCGACATATCTCCGGCAGTACAAGAGCTGCACTTCTGAAACTTGGTACTTCAGTAGAAAATCTGTCTCTGCGACAGTCTGCAAAGTTTCGTTGCACAATTCGAATAAATGTTGAAGTTATTAACAAAAGCGATATTAACTTTAAAGCGCGCTAAATTTTGTTGATTTTTTGCGTATTCAGTTTGTATCGACATATCTCCGGCAGTACAAGAGCTGCACTTCTGAAACTTTGTACTTCAGTAGAAACGGCCTATCCGCGACTGTCTGCAAAGTTTCGTGGCACAATTCGAATAAATGTGGAAGTTATTAACAAAAGCGATATCAACTTTAAAACGCGCTAAATTTTGTTGATGTTTTGCGTATTCAGTGTGTATCGACATATCTCCGGCAGTACAAGAGCTGCACTTCTGAAACTTGGTACTTCAGTAGAAAACATGTCTCCGCGACTGTCTGCAAAGTTTCGTGGCACAATTGGAATAAATGTGGAAGTTATAAACAAAAGCGATATCAACTTTAAAACGCGCTAAATTTTGTTGATTTTTTGCGTATTCAGTTTGTATCGACATATCTCCGGCAGTACAAGAGCTGCACTTCTGAAACTTGGTACTTCAGTAGAAAATATGTCTCCGCGACTGTCTGCAAAGTTTCGTGGCACAATTCGAATAAATGTTGAAGTTATTAACAAAAGCGATATCAACTTTAAAGCGCGCTAAATTTTGTTGATGTTTTGCGTATTCAGTTTGTATCGACATATCTCCGGCAGTACAAGAGCTGCACTTCTGAAACTTAGTACTTCAGTAGAAAAGGCCTATCCGCGACTGTCTGCAAAGTTTCGTGGCACAATTCGAATAAATGTGGAAGTTATTAACACAAGCTATATCAACTTTAAAACGCGCTAAATTTTGTTGATGTTTTGCGTATTCAGTTTGTATCGACATATCTCCGGCAGTACAAGAGCTGCACTTCTGAAACTTGGTACTTCAGTAGAAAATCTGTCTCCGCGACAGTCTGCAAAGTTTCGTTGCACAACTCGAATAAATGTTGAAGTTATTAACAAAAGCGATATCAACTTTCAAGCGTGCTAAATTTTGTTGATGTTTTGCGTATTCAGTTTGTATCGACATATCTCCGGCAGTACAAGAGCTGCACTTCTGAAACTAGGTACTTCAGTAGAAAAGGCCTATCCGCGACTGTCTGCAAAGTTTCGTGGTACAATTCGAATAAATGTGGAAGTTATTAACAAAAGCGATATCAACTTTAAAACGCGCTAAATTTTGTTGATGTTTTGCGTATTCAGTTTGTATCGACATATCTCCGGCAGTACAAGAGCTGCACTTCTGAAACTTGGTACTTCAGTCGAAAATCTGTCTCCGCGACAGTCTGCAAAGTTTCGTTGCACAATTCGAATAAATGTTGAAGTTATTAACAAAAGCGATATCAACTTTAAAGCGCGCTAAATTTTGTTGATGTTTTGCGTATTCAGTTTGTATCGACATATCTCCGGCAGTACAAGAGCTGCACTTCTGAAACTTGGTACTTCAGTAGAAAAGGCCTATCCGCGACTGTCTGCAAAGTTTCGTGGTACAATTCGAATAAATGTGGAAGTTATTAACAAAAGCGATATCAACTTTAAAACGCGCTAAATTTTGTTGATGTTTTGCGTATTCAGTTTTTATCGACATATCTCCGGCAGTACAAGAGCTGCACTTCTGAAACTTGGTACTTCAGTAGAAAATATGTCTCTGCGACTGTCTGCAAAGTTTCGTGGCACAATTCGAATAAATGTTGAAGTTATTAACAAAAGCTATATCAACTTTAAAACGCGCTAAATTTTGTTGATGTTTTGCGTATTCAGTTTGTATCGACATATCTCCGGCAGTACAAGAGCTGCACTTCTGAAGGTTGGTACTTCAGTAGAAAAGGCCTATCCGCGACTGTCTGCAAAGTTTCGTTGCACAATTCGAATAAATGTGGAAGTTATTAACAAAAGCTATATCAACTTTAAAACGCGCTAAATTTTGTTGATGTTTTGCGTATTACGTTTGTATCGACATATCTCCGGCAGTACAAGAGCTGCACTTCTAAAACTTGGTACTTCAGTAGAAAAGGCCTATCCGTTACTGTTTGCAAAGTTTCGTGGCACAATTCGAATAAATGTGGAAGTTATTAACAAAAGCGATATTAACTTTAAAACGCGCTAAATTTTGTTGATGTTTTGCGTATTCAGTTTGTATCGACATATCTCCGGCAGTACAAGAGCTGCACTTCTGAAACTTGGTACTTCAGTAGAAAAGCTGTCTCCGGGACTGTCTGCAAAGTTTCGTGTAACAATTCGAATAAATGTGGAAGTTATTAACAAAAGCGATATCAACTTTAAAACGCGCTAAATTTTGTTGATGTTTTGCGTATTCAGTTTGTATCGACATATCTCCGGCAGTACAAGAGCTGCACTTCTGAAACTTTATACTTCAGTAGAAAATATGTCTCCGCGACTGTCTGCACAGTTTCGTGGCACAATTCAAATAAATGTGGAAGTTATAAACAAAAGCGATATCAACTTTAAAACGCGCGCAATTTTGTTAGTTTTTTGCGTATTCAGTTTGTATCGACATATCTCCGGCAGTACAAGAGCTGCACTTCTGAAACTTGGTACTTCAGTAGAAAATCTGTCTCCGCGACTGTCTGCAAAGTTTCGTGGCACAATTCGAATAAATGTTGAAGTTATTAACAAAAGCGATATCAACTTTAAAACGCGCTAAATTTTGTTGATGTTTTGCGTATTCAGTTTGTATCGACATATCTCCGGCAGTACAAGAGCTGCACTTCTGAAACATAGTACTTCAGTAGAAAACGCCGATCCGCGACTGTCGGCAAAGTTTCGTTGCACAATTCGAATAAATGTTGAAGTTATCAACACAAGCGATATCAACTTTAAAACGCGCTAAATTTTGTTGATGTTTTGCGTATTTAGTTTGTATCGACATATCTCCGGCAGTACAAGAGCTGCACTTCTGAAACTTGGTACTTCCGTGGAAAAGGCCTATCCGCGACTGTCTGCAAAGTTTCGTGGCACAATTCGAATAAATGTGGAAGTTATTAACAAAAGCGATATCAACTTTAAAGCGTGCTAAATTTTGTTGATGTTTTGCGTATTCAGTTTGTATCGACATATCTCCGGCAGTACAAGAGCTGCACTTCTGAAACTTGGTACTTCAGTAGAAAAGGCCTATCCGCGACTGTCTGCAAAGTTTCGTGGTACAATTCGAATAAATGTGGAAGTTATTAACAAAAGCGATATCAACTTTAAAACGCGCTAAATTTTGTTGATGTTTTGCGTATTCAGTTTGTATCGACATATCTCCGGCAGTACAAGAGCTGCACTTCTGAAACTTGGTACTTCAGTAGAAAATCTGTCTCCGCGACAGTCTGCAAAGTTTCGTTGCACAATTCGAATAAATGTTGAAGTTATTAACAAAAGCCATATCAACTTTAAAACGCGCTAAATTTTGTTGATTTTTTGCGTATTCAGTTTGTATCGACATATCTCCGGCAGTACAAGAGCTGCACTTCTGAAACTTGGTACTTCCGTGGAAAAGGCCTATCCGCGACTGTCTGCAAAGTTTCGTGGCACAATTCGAATAAATGTGGAAGTTATTAACAAAAGCGATATCAACTTTAAAACGCGCTAAATTTTGTTGATGTTTTGCGTATTCAGTGTGTATCGACATATCTCCGGCAGTACAAGAGCTGCACTTCTAAAACTTGGTACTTAAGTAGAAAATATGTCTCCGCGACTGTCTGCAAAGTTTTGTTGCACAATTCGAATAAATTTGGAAGTTATTAACAAAAGCGCTATCAACTTTAAAACGCGCTAAATTTTGTTGATGTTTTGCGTATTCAGTTTGTATCGACATATCTCCGGCAGTACAAGAGCTGCACTTCTTAAACTTGGTACTTCAGTAGAAAATCTGTCTCCGCGACAGTCTGCAAAGTTTCGTTGCACAATTCGAATAAATGTTGAAGTTATTAACAAAAGCGATATCAACTTTAAAACGCGCTAAATTTTGTTGATGTTTTGCGTATTCAGTTTGTATCGACATATCTCCGGCAGTACAAGAGCTGCACTTCTAAAACTTGGTACTTCAGTAGGAAATATGTCTCCGCGACAGTCTGCAAAGTTTCGTGGCACAATTCGAATAAATGTGGAAGTTATTAACAAAAGCGATATCAACTTTAAAACGCGCTAAATTTTGTTGATGTTTTGCGTATTCAGTTTGTATTGACCTATCTCCAGCAGTACAAGAGCTGCACTTCTGAAACTTGGTACTTCAGTAGAAAAAGCCTATCCGCGACTGTCTGCAAAGTTTCGTGGTACAATTCGCATAAATGTGGAAGTTATTAACAAAAGCGATATCAACTTTAAAACGCGCTAAATTTTGTTGATGTTTTGCGTATTCAGTTTGTATCGACATATCTCCGGCAGTACAAGAGCTGCACTTCTGAAACTTGGTACTTCAGTAGAAAACATGTCTCCACGACTGTCTGCAAAGTTTCGTGGCACAATTCGAATAAATGTAGAAGTTATAAACAAAAGCGATATCAACTTTAAAACGCGCTAAATTTTGTTGATTTTTTGCGTATTCAGTTTGTATCGACATATCTCCGGCAGTACAACAGCTGCACTTCTGAAACTTGGTACTTCAGTAGAAAAGCTGTGTCTGCGACTGTCTGCAAAGTTTCGTGTCACAATTCGAATAATTGTGGCAGTTATACACAAAAGCGATATCAACTTTAAAACGCGCTAAATTTTGTTGATGTTTTGCGTATTCAGTTTGTATCGACATATCTCTGGCAGTACAAGAGCTGCACTTCTAAAACTTGGTACTTAAGTAGAAAATATGTCTCCGCGACTGTCTGCAAAGTTTTGTTGCACAATTCGAATAAATGTGGAAGTTATTAACAAAAGCGCTATCAACTTTAAAACGCGCTAAATTTTTTTGATGTTTTGCATATTCAGTTTGTATCGACATATCTCCGACAGTACAAGAGCTGCACTTCTGAAACTTGGTACTTCAGTTGAAAAGCTGTCTCCGCGACAGTCTGCAAAGTTTCGTGGCACAATTCGAATAAATGTGGAAGTTATTAACAAAAGCGATATCAACTTTAAAACGCGCTAAATTTTGTTGATGTTTTGCGTATTCAGTTTGTATTGACCTATCTCCAGCAGTACAAGAGCTGCACTTCTGAAACTTGGTACTTCAGTAGAAAAGGCCTATCCGCGACTGTCTGCAAAGTTTCGTGGTACAATTCGCATAAATGTGGAAGTTATTAACAAAAGCGATATCAACTTTAATACGCGCTAAATTTTGTTGATGTTTTGCGTATTCAATTTGTATCGACATATCTCCGGCAGTACAAGAGCTGCACTTCTGAAACTTGGTACTTCAGTAGAAAACATGTCTCCACGACTGTCTGCAAAGTTTCGTGGCACAATTCGAATAAATGTAGAAGTTATAAACAAAAGCGATATCAACTTTAAAACGCGCTAAATTTTGTTGATTTTTTGCGTATTCAGTTTGTATCGACATATCTCCGGCAGTACAAGAGCTGCACTTCTGAAACTTGGTACTTCAGTAGAAAAGCTGTGTCTGCGACTGTCTGCAAAGTTTCGTGTCACAATTCGAATAAATGTGGCAGTTATACACAAAAGCGATATCAACTTTAAAACGCGCTAAATTTTGTTGATGTTTTGCGTATTCAGTTTGTATCGACATATCTCCGGCAGTACAAGAGCTGCACTTCTAAAACTTGGTACTTAAGTAGAAAATATGTCTCCGCGACTGTCTGCAAAGTTTTGTTGCACAATTCGAATAAATGTGGAAGTTATTAACAAAAGCGCTATCAACTTTAAAACGCGCTAAATTTTGTTGATGTTTTGCATATTCAGTTTGTATCGACATATCTCCGACAGTACAAGAGCTGCACTTCTGAAACTTGGTACTTCAGTAGAAAAGCTGTCTCCGCGACAGTCTGCAAAGTTTCGTTGCACAATTCGAATAAATGTTGAAGTTATTAATAAAAGCGATATCAACTTTAAAGCGCGCTAAATTTTGTTGATGTTTTGCGTATTCAGTTTGTATCGACATATCTCCGGCAATACAAGAGCTGCACTTCTGAAACTTAGTACTTCAGTAGAAAAGGCCTATCCGCGACTGTCTGCAAAGTTTCGTGGTACAATTCGAATAAATGTGGAAGTTATTAACAAAAGCGATATCAACTTTAATACGCGCTAAATTTTGTTGATGTTTTGCGTACTCAGTTTGTATCGACATATCTCCGGTAGTACAAGAGCTGCACTTCTAAAACTTGGTACTTCAGTAGAAAATATGTCTCCGCGACTGTCTGCAAAGTTTCGTGGCACAATTCGAATAAATGTGGAAGTTATTAACAAAAGCGATATCAACTTTAAAACGCGCTTAATTTTGTTGATGTTTTGCGTATTCAGTTTGTATCGACATATCTCCGGCAGTACAAGAGCTGCACTTCTTAAACTTGGTACTTCAGTAGAAAATCTGTCTCCGCGACAGTCTGCAAAGTTTCGTTGCACAATTCGAATAAATGTTGAAGTTATTAACAAAAGCGATATCAACTTTAAAGCGCGCTAAATTTTGTTGATGTTTTGCGTATTCAGTTTGTATCGACATATCTCCGGCAGTACAAGCGCTGCACTTCTGAAACAAGGTACTTCAGTAGAAAAGGCCTATCCGCGACTGTCTGCAAAGTTTCGTGGTACAATTCGAATAAATGTGGAAGTTATTAACAAAAGCGATATCAACTTTAAAACGCGCTAAATTTTGTTGATGTTTTGCGTATTCAGTTTGTATCGACATATCTCCGGCAGTACAAGAGCTGCACTTCTGAAACTTAGTACTTCAGTAGAAAAGCTGTCTCTGCGACAGTCTGCAAAGTTTCGTTGCACAATTCGAATAAATGTTGAAGTTATTAACAAAAGCGATATCAACTTTAAAGCGCGCTAAATTTTGTTGATTTTTTGCGTATTCAGTTTGTATCGACATATCTCCGGCAGTACAAGAGCTGCACTTCTGAAACTTGGTACTTCAGTAGAAAAGGCCTATCCGCGACTGTCTGCAAAGTTTCGTGGCACAATTCGAATAAATGTGGAAGTTATTAACAAAAGCGATATCAACTTTAAAACGCGCTAAATTTTGTTGATGTTTTGCGTATTCAGTGTGTATCGACATATCTCCGGCAGTACAAGAGCTGCACTTCTGAAACTTGGTACTTCAGTAGAAAACATGTCTCCGCGACTGTCTGCAAAGTTTCGTGGCACAATTGGAATAAATGTGGAAGTTATAAACAAAAGCGATATCAACTTTAAAACGCGCTAAATTTTGTTGATTTTTTGCGTATTCAGTTTGTATCGACATATCTCCGGCAGTACAAGAGCTGCACTTCTGAAACTTGGTACTTCAGTAGAAAATATGTCTCCGCGACTGTCTGCAAAGTTTCGTGGCACAATTCGAATAAATGTTGAAGTTATTAACAAAAGCGATATCAACTTTAAAGCGCGCTAAATTTTGTTGATGTTTTGCGTATTCAGTTTGTATCGACATATCTCCGGCAATACAAGAGCTACACTTCTGACACTGCGTACTTCAGTAGAAAACATGTCTCCGCGACTGTCTGCAAAGTTTCGTGGCACAATTCGAATAAATGTGGAAGTTATTAACAAAAGCGATATCAACTTGAAAACGCGCTAAATTTTGTTGATGTTTTGCGTGTTCAGTTTGTATCGACATATCTCCAGCAGTACAAGAGCTGCACTTCTGAAACTTGGTACCTCAGTAATAAAGGCCTATCCGCGACTGTCTGCAAAGTTTCGTGGCACAATTCGAATAAATGTGGAAGTTATTAACACAAGCTATATCAACTTTAAAACGCGCTAAATTTTGTTGATGTTTTGCGTATTCAGTTTGTATCGACATATCTCCGGCAGTACAAGAGCTGCACTTCTGAAACTTGGTACTTCAGTAGAAAATCTGTCTCCGCGACAGTCTGCAAAGTTTCGTTGCACAATTCGAATAAATGTTGAAGTTATTAACAAAAGCGATATCAACTTTCAAGCGTGCAAAATTTTGTTGATGTTTTGCGTATTCAGTTTGTATCGACATATCTCCGGCAGTACAAGAGCTGCACTTCTGAAACTTGGTACTTCAGTAGAAAAGGCGTATCCGCGACTGTCTGCAAAGTTTCGTGGTACAATTCGAATAAATGTGGAAGTTATTAACAAAAGCGATATCAACTTTAAAACGCGCTGAATTTTTGTTGATGTTTTGCGTATTCAGTTTTTATCGACATATCTCCGGCAGTACAAGAGCTGCACTTCTGAAACTTGGTACTTCAGTAGAAAATATGTCTCTGCGACTGTCTGCAATATTTCGTGGCACAATTCGAATAAATGTTGAAGTTATTAACAAAAGCTATATCAACTTTAAAACGCGCTAAATTTTGTTGAGATTTTGCGTATTCAGTTTGTATCGACATATCTCCGGCAGTACAAGAGCTGCACTTCTGAAGGTTGGTACTTCAGTAGAAAAGGCCTATCTGCGACTGTCTGCAAAGTTTCGTCGCACAATTCGAATAAATGTGGAAGTTATTAACAAAAGCTATATCAACTTTAAAACGCGCTAAATTTTGTTGATGTTTTGCGTATTACGTTTGTATCGACATATCTCCGGCAGTAAAAGAGCTGCACTTCTAAAACTTGGTACTTCACTAGAAAAGGCCTATCCGTTACTGTTTGCAAAGTTTCGTGGCACAATTCGAATAAATGTGGAAGTTATTAACAAAAGCGATATAAACTTTAAAACTGGCTAAATTTTGTTGATGTTTTGCGTATTCAGTTTGTATCGACATATCTCCGGCAGTACAAGAGCTGCACTTCTTAAACTAGGTATTTCAGTAGAAAAGCTGTCTCCGCGACTGTCTGCAAAGTTTCGTGGCACAATTCGAATAAATGTGGAAGTTATTAACAAAAGCCATATCAACTTTAAAACGCGCTAAATTTTGTTGATGTTTTGCGTATTCAGTTTGTATCGACATATCTCCGGCAGTACAAGAGCTGCACTTCTGAAACTTTATACTTCAGTAGAAAATATGTCTCCGCGACTGTCTGCACAGTTTCGAGCACAATTCAAATAAATGTGGAAGTTATAAACAAAAGCGATATCAACTTTAAAACGCGCTAAATTTTGTTGATTTTTTGCGTATTCAGTTTGTATCGACATATCTCCGGCAGTACAAGAGCTGTTCTTCTGAAACTTGGTACTTCAGTAGAAAATCTGTCTCCGCGACTGTCTGCAAAGTTTCGTGGCACAATTCGAATAAATGTTGAAGTTATCAACACAAGCGATATCAACTTTAAAACGCGCTAAATTTAGTTGATGTTTTGCGTATTTAGTTTGTATCGACATATCTCCGGCAGTACAAGAGCTTCACTTCTGAAACTTGGTACTTCAGTAGAAAATCTGTCTCCGCGACAGTCTGCAAAGTTTCGTTGCACAATTCGAATAAATGTTGAAGTTATTAACAAAAGCGATATCAACTTTAAAGCGTGCTAAATTTTGTTGATGTTTTGCGTATTCAGTTTGTATCGACATATCTCCGGCAGTACAAGAGCTGCACTTCTGAAACTTGGTACTTCAGTAGAAAAGGCCTATCCGCGACTGTCTGCAAAGTTTCGTGGTACAATTCGAATAAATGTGGAAGTTATTAACAAAAGCGATATCAACTTTAAAACGCGCTAAATTTTGTTGATGTTTTGCGTATTCAGTTTGTATCGACATATCTCCGGCAGTACAAGAGCTGCACTTCTGAAACTTGGTACTTCAGTAGAAAATCTGTCTCCGCGACAGTCTGCAAAGTTTCGTAGCACAATTCGAATAAATGTGGAAGTTATTAACAAAAGCGATATCAACTTTAAAACGCGCTAAATTTTGTTGATGTTTTGCGTATTCAGTTTGTATCGACATATCTCCGGCAGTACAAGTGCTGCACTTCTGAAACTTGGTACTTCAGTAGAAAATCTGTCTCCGCGACAGTCTGCAAAGTTTCGTTGCACAATTCGAATAAATGTTGAAGTTATTAACAAAAGCGATATCAACTTGAAAGCGTGCCAAATTTGTTGATGTTTTGCGTATTCAGTTTGTATCGACATATCTCCGGCAGTACAAGAGCTGCACTTCTGAAACTTGGTACTTCAGTAGAAAAGGCTTATCCGCGACTGTCTGCAAAGTTTCGTGGTACAATTCGAATAAATGTGGAAGTTATTAACAAAAGCGATATCAACTTTAAAACGCGCTAAATTTTGTTGATGTTTTGCGTATTCAGTTTGTATCGACATATCTCCGGCAGTACAAGAGCTGCACTTCTGAAACTAGGTACTTCAGTAGAAAATATGTCTCTTGACTGTCTGCAAAGTTTCGTGGCACAATTCTAATAAATGTGGAAGTTATTAACAAAAGCTATATCAACTTTAAAACGCATAAATTTTGTTGATGTTTTGCGTATTACGTTTGTATCGACATATCTCCGGCAGTACAAGAGCTGCACTTCTAAAACTTGGTACTTCAGTAGAAAAGGCCTATCCGCGACTGTTTGCAAAGTTTCGTGGCACAATTCGAATAAATGTCGAAGTTATTAACAAAAGCGATATCAACTTTAAAACGCGCTAAATTTTGTTGATGTTTTCCGTATTCAGTTTGTATCGACATATCTCCGGCAGTACAAGAGCTGCACTTCTGAAACTAGGTACTTCAGTAGAAAAGCTGTCTCCGCGACTGTCTGCAAAGTTTCGTGTAACAATTCTAATAAATGTGGAAGTTATTAACAAAAGCTATATCAACTTTAAAACGCGCTAAATTTTGTTGATGTTTTGCGTATTCAGTTTGTATCGACATATCTCCGGCAGTACAAGAGCTGCACTTCTGAAACTTTATACTTCAGTAGAAAATCTGTCTCCGCGACAGTCTGCAAAGTTTCGTAGCACAATTCGAATAAATGTGGAAGTTATTAACAAAAGCGATATCAACTTTAAAACGCGCTAAATTTTGTTGATGTTTTGCGTATTCAGTTTGTATCGACATATCTCCGGCAGTACAAGTGCTGCACTTCTGAAACTTGGTACTTCAGTAGAAAATATGTCTCCGCGACAGTCTGCAAAGTTTCGTTGCACAATTCGAATAAATGTTGAAGTTATTAACAAAAGCGATATCAACTTTAAAGCGCGCTAAATTTTGTTGATGTTTTGCGTATTCAGTTTGTATCGACATATCTCCGGCAGTACAAGAGCTGCACTTCTGAAACTTGGTACTTCAGTAGAAAAGGCCTATCCGCGACTGTCTGCAAAGTTTCGTGGTACAATTCGAATAAATGTGGAAGTTATTAACAAAAGCGATATCAACTTTAAAACGCGCTAAATTTTGTTGATGTTTTGCGTATTCAGTTTGTATCGACATATCTCCGGCAGTACAAGAGCTGCACTTCTGAAACTTGGTACTTCAGTAGAAAACATGTCTCCACGACTGTCTGCAAAGTTTCGTGGCACAATTCGAATAAATGTAGAAGTTATAAACAAAAGCGATATCAACTTTAAAACGCGCTAAATTTTGTTGATTTTTTGCGTATTCAGTTTGTATCGACATATCTCCGGCAGTACAAGAGCTGCACTTCTGAAACTTGGTACTTCAGTAGAAAAGCTGTGTCTGCGACTGTCTGCAAAGTTTCGTGTCACAATTCGAATAAATGTGGAAGTTATACACAAAAGCGATATCAACTTTAAAACGCGCTAAATTTTGTTGATGTTTTGCGTATTCAGTTTGTATCGACATATCTGCGGCAGTACAAGAGCTGCACTTCTAAAACTTGGTACTTCAGTAGAAAATATGTCTCCGCGACTGTCTGCAAAGTTTTGTTGCACAATTCGAATAAATGTGGAAGTTATTAACAAAAGCGCTATCAACTTTAAAACGCGCTAAATTTTTTTGATGTTTTGCGTATTCAGTTTGTATCGACATATCTCCGACAGTACAAGAGCTGCACTTCTGAAACTTGGTACTTCAGTAGAAAAGCTGTCTCCGCGACAGTCTGCAAAGTTTCGTTGCACAATTCGAATAAATTTTGAAGTTATTAATAAAAGCGATATCAACTTTAAAGCGCGCTAAATTTTGTTGATGTTTTGCGTATTCAGTTTGTATCGACATATCTCCGGCAATACAAGAGCTGCACTTCTGAAACTTAGTACTTCAGTAGAAAAGGCCTATCCGCGACTGTCTGCAAAGTTTCGTGGTACAATTCGAATAAATGTGGAAGTTATTAACAAAAGCGATATCAACTTTAAAACGCGCTAAATTTTGTTGATGTTTTGCGTATTCAGTTTGTATCGACATATCTCCGGTAGTACAAGAGATGCACTTCTAAAACCTGGTACTTCAGTAGAAAATATGTTTCCGCGACTGTCTGCAAAGTTTCGTGGCACAATTCGAATAAATGTGGAAGTTATTAACAAAAGCGATATCAACTTTAAAACGCGCTTAATTTTGTTGATGTTTTGCGTATTCAGTTTGTATCGACATATCTCCGGCAGTACAAGAGCTGCACTTCTTAAACTTGGTACTTCAGTAGAAAATCTGTCTCCGCGACAGTCTGCAAAGTTTCGTTGCACAATTCGAATAAATGTTGAAGTTATTAACAAAAGCGATATCAACTTTAAAGCGCGCTAAATTTTGTTGATGTTTTGCGTATTCAGTTTGTATCGACATATCTCCGGCAGTACAAGCGCTGCACTTCTGAAACAAGGTACTTCAGTAGAAAAGGCCTATCCGCGACTGTCTGCAAAGTTTCGTGGTACAATTCGAATAAATGTGGAAGTTATTAACAAAAGCGATATCAACTTTAAAACGCGCTAAATTTTGTTGATGTTTTGCGTATTCAGTTTGTATCGACATATCTCCGGCAGTACAAGAGCTGCACTTCTGAAACTTGGTACTTCAGTAGAAAAGCTGTCTCTGCGACAGTCTGCAAAGTTTCGTGTCACAATTCGAATAAATGTTGAAGTTATTAACAAAAGCGATATCAACTTTAAAGCGCGCTAAATTTTGTTGATTTTTTGCGTATTCAGTTTGTATCGACATATCTCCGGCAGTACAAGAGCTGCACTTCTGAAACTTGGTACTTCAGTGGCAAAAGGCCTATCCGCGACTGTCTGCAAAGTTTCGTGGCACAATTCGAATAAATGTGGAAGTTATTAACAAAAGCGATATCAACTTTAAAACGCGCTAAATTTTGTTGATGTTTTGCGTATTCAGTGTGTATCGACATATCTCCGGCAGTACAAGAGCTGCACTTCTGAAACTTGGTACTTGAGTAGAAAACATGTCTCCGCGACTGTCTGCAAAGTTTCGTGGCACAATTGGAATAAATGTGGAAGTTATAAACAAAAGCGATATCAACTTTAAAACGCGCTAAATTTTGTTGATTTTTTGCGTATTCAGTTTGTATCGACATATCTCCGGCAGTACAAGAGCTGCACTTCTGAAACTTGGTACTTCAGTAGAAAAGCTGTCTCTGCGACTGTCTGCAAAGTTTCGTAGCACAATTCGAATAAATGTGGAAGTTATAAACAAAAGCGATATCAACTTTAAAACGCGCTAAATTTTGTTGATGTTTTGCGTATTCAGTTTGTATCGACATATCTCCGGCAGTACAAGAGCTGCACTTCGAAAACTTGGTACTTAAGTAGAAAATATGTCTCCGCGACTGTCTGCAAAGTTTTGTTGCACAATTCGAATAAATGTTGAAGTTATTAACAAAAGCGCTATCAACTTTAAAACGCGCTAAATTTTTTTGATGTTTTGCGTATTCAGTTTGTATCGACATATCTCCGGCAGTACAAGAGCTGCACTTCTGAAACTTGGTACTTCAGTAGAAAATATGTCTCCGCGACTGTCTGCAAAGTTTCGTGGCACAAGTCGAATAAATGTTGAAGTTATTAACAAAAGCGATATCAACTTTAAAGCGCGCTAAATTTTGTTGATGTTTTGCGTATTCAGTTTGTATCGACATATCTCCGGCAATACAAGAACTACACTTCTGACACTAGGTACTTCAGTAGAAAACATGTCTCCGCGACTGTCTGCAAAGTTTCGTGGCACAATTCGAATAAATGTGGAAGTTATAAACAAAAGCGATATCAACTTTAAAACGCGCTAAATTTTGTTGATTTTTTGCGTATTCAGTTTGTATCGACATATCTCCGGCAGTACAAGAGCTGCACTTCTGAAACTTAGTACTTCAGTAGAAAACGCCTATCCGCGACTGTCTGCAAAGTTTCGTGGCACAATTTGAATAAATGTGGAAGTTATTAACACAAGCTATATCAACTTTAAAACGCGCTAAATTTTGTTGATGTTTTGCGTATTCAGTTTGTATCGACATATCTCCGGCAGTACAAGAGCTGCACTTCTGAAACTTGGTACTTCAGTAGAAAATCTGTCTCCGCGACAGTCTGCAAACTTTCGTTGCACAATTCGAATAAATGTTGAAGTTATTAACAAAAGCGATATCAACTATCAAGCGTGCAAAATTTTGTTGATGTTTTGCGTATTCAGTTTGTATCGACATATCTCCGGCAGTACAAGAGCTGCACTTCTGAAACTAGGTACTTCAGTAGAATAGGTTTATCCGCGACTGTCTGCAAAGTTTCGTGGTACAATTCGAATAAATGTGGAAGTTATTAACAAAAGCGATATCAACTTTAAAACGCGCTAAATTTTGTTGATGTTTTGCGTATTCAGTTTTTATCGACATATCTCCGGCAGTACAAGAGCTGCACTTCTGAAACTTGGTACTTCAGTAGAAGATATGTCTCTGCGACTGTCTGCAAAGTTTCGTGGCACAATTCGAATAAATGTTGAAGTTATTAACAAAAGCTATATCAACTTTAAAACGCGCTAAATTTTGTTGATGTTTTGCGTATTCAGTTTGTATCGACATATCTCCGGCAGTACAAGAGCTGCACTTCTGAAACTTGGTACTTCAGTAGAAAAGGCCTATCCGCGACTGTCTGCAAAGTTTCGTTGCACAATTCGAATAAATGTGGAAGTTATTAACAAAAGCTATATCAACTTTAAAACGCGCTAAATTGTGTTGATGTTTTGCGTATTACGTTTGTATCGACATATCTCCGGCAGTACAAGAGCTGCACTTCTAAAACTTGGTACTTCAGTAGAAAAGGCCTATCCGTTACTGTTTGCAAAGTTTCGTGGCACAATTCGAATAAATGTGGAAGTTATTAACAAAAGCGATATCAACTTCAAAACGCGCTAAATTTTGTTGATGTTTTGCGTATTCAGTGTGTATCGACATATCTCTGGCAGTACAAGAGCTGCACTTCTTAAACTAGGTATTTCAGTAGAAAAGCTGTCTCCGCGACTGTTTGCAAAGTTTCGTGGCACAATTCGAATAAATGTGGAAGTTATTAACAAAAGCGATATCAACTTTAAAACGCGCTAAATTTTGTTGATGTTTTGCGTATTCAGTTTGTATCGACATATCTCCGGCAGTACAAGAGCTGCACTTCTGAAACTTTATACTTCAGTAGAAAATATGTCTCCGCGACTGTCTGCACAGTTTCGTGGCACAATTCAAATAAATGTGGAAGTTATAAACAAAAGCGATATCAAATTTAAAACGCGCTAAATTTTGTTGATTTTTTGCGTATTCAGTTTGTATCGACATATCTCCGGCAGTACAAGAGCTGCACTTCTGAAACTTGGTACTTCAGTAGAAAACATGTCTCCGCGACTGTCTGCAAAGTTTCGTGGCACAATTCGAATAAATGTTGAAGTTATTAACAAAAGCGATATCAACTTTAAAACGCGCTAAATTTTGTTGATGTTTTGCGTATTCAGTTTGTATCGACATATCTCCGGCAGTACAAGAGCTGCACTTCTGAAACATAGTACTTCAGTAGAAAACGCCGATCCGCGACTGTCGGCAAAGTTTCGTTGCACAATTCGAATAAATGTTGAAGTTATCAACACAAGCGATATCAACTTTAAAACGCGCTAAATTTAGTTGATGTTTTGCGTATTTAGTTTGTATCGACATATCTCCGGCAGTACAAGAGCTTCACTTCTGAAACTTGGTACTTCAGTAGAAAATCTGTCTCTGCGACAGTCTGCAAAGTTTCGTTGCACAATTCGAATAAATGTTGAAGTTATTAACAAAAGCGATATCAACTTTAAAGCGTGCTAAATTTTGTTGATGTTTTGCGTATTCAGTTTGTATCGACATATCTCCGGCAGTACAAGAGCTGCACTTCTGAAACTTGGTACTTCAGTAGAAAAGGCCTATCCGCGACTGTCTGCAAAGTTTCGTGGTACAATTCGAATAAATGTGGAAGTTATTAACAAAAGCGATATCAACTTTAAAGCGCGCTAAATTTTGTTGATGTTTTGCGTATTCAGTTTGTATCGACATATCTCCGGCAATACAAGAGCTACACTTCTGACACTGGGTACTTCAGTAGAAAATATGTCTCCGCGACTGTCTGCAAAGTTTCGTGGCACAATTCGAATAAATGTTGAAGTTATTAACAAAAGCGATATCAACTTTAAAGCGCGCTAAATTTTGTTGATGTTTTGCGTATTCAGTTTGTATCGACATATCTCCGGCAATACAAGAGCTACACTTCTGACACTGGGTACTTCAGTAGAAAACATGTCTCCGCGACTGTCTGCAAAGTTTCGTGGCACAATTCGAATAAATGTGGAAGTTATTAACAAAAGCGATATCAACTTTAAAACGCGCTAAATTTTGTTGATTTTTTGCGTATTCAGTTTGTATCGACATATCTCCGGCAGTACAAGAGCTGCACTTCTGAAACTTAGTACTTCAGTAGAAAAGGCCTATCCGCGACTGTCTGCAAAGTTTCGTGGCACAATTTGAATAAATGTGGAAGTTATTAACACAAGCTATATCAACTTTAAAACGCGCTAAATTTTGTTGATGTTTTGCGTATTCAGTTTGTATCGACATATCTCCGGCAGTACAAGAGCTGCACTTCTAAAACTTGGTACTTAAGTAGAAAATATGTCTCCGCGACTGTCTGCAAAGTTTTGTTGCACAATTCGAATAAATGTTGAAGTTATTAACAAAAGCGCTATCAACTTTAAAACGCGCTAAATTTTTTTGATGTTTTGCGTATTCAGTTTGTATCGACATATCTCCGGCAGTACAAGAGCTGCACTTCTTAAACTTGGTACTTCAGTAGAAAATATGTCTCCGCGACTGTCTGCAAAGTTTCGTGGCACAATTCGAATAAATGTTGAAGTTATTAACAAAAGCGATATCAACTTTAAAGCGCGCTAAATTTTGTTGATGTTTTGCGTATTCAGTTTGTATCGACATATCTCCGGCAATACAAGAGCTACACTTCTGACACTGGGTACTTCAGTAGAAAACATGTCTCCGCGACTGTCTGCAAAGTTTCGTGGCACAATTCGAATAAATGTGGAAGTTATAAACAAAAGCGATATCAACTTTAAAACGCGCTAAATTTTGTTGATTTTTTGCGTATTCAGTTTGTATCGACATATCTCCGGCAGTACAAGAGCTGCACTTCTGAAACTTAGTACTTCAGTAGAAAAGGCCTATCCGCGACTGTCTGCAAAGTTTCGTGGCACAATTTGAATAAATGTGGAAGTTATTAACACAAGCTATATCAACTTTAAAACGCGCTAAATTTTGTTGATGTTTTGCGTATTCAGTTTGTATCGACATATCTCCGGCAGTACAAGAGCTGCACTTCTAAAACTTGGTACTTAAGTAGAAAATATGTCTCCGCGACTGTCTGCAAAGTTTCGTTGCACAATTCGAATAAATGTTGAAGTTATTAACAAAAGCGCTATCAACTTTAAAACGCGCTAAATTTTTTTGATGTTTTGCGTATTCAGTTTGTATCGACATATCTCCGGCAGTACAAGAGCTGCACTTCTTAAACTTGGTACTTCAGTAGAAAATATGTCTCCGCGACTGTCTGCAAAGTTTCGTGGCACAATTCGAATAAATGTTGAAGTTATTAACAAAAGCGATATCAACTTTAAAGCGCGCTAAATTTTGTTGATGTTTTGCGTATTCAGTTTGTATCGACATATCTCCGGCAATACAAGAGCTACACTTCTGACACTGGGTACTTCAGTAGAAAACATGTCTCCGCGACTGTCTGCAAAGTTTCGTGGCACAATTCGAATAAATGTGGAAGTTATAAACAAAAGCGATATCAACTTTAAAACGCGCTAAATTTTGTTGATTTTTTGCGTATTCAGTTTGTATCGACATATCTCCGGCAGTAAAAGAGCTGCACTTCTGAAACTTAGTACTTCAGTAGAAAAGGCCTATCCGCGACTGTCTGCAAAGTTTCGTGGCACAATTTGAATAAATGTGGAAGTTATTAACACAAGCTATATCAACTTTAAAACGCGCTAAATTTTGTTGATGTTTTGCGTATTCAGTTTGTATCGACATATCTCCGGCAGTACAAGAGCTGCACTTCTGAAACTTGGTACTTCAGTAGAAAATCTGTCTCCGCGACAGTCTGCAAAGTTTCGTTGCACAATTCGAATAAATGTTGAAGTTATTAACAAAAGCGATATCAACTATCAAGCGTGCAAAATTTTGTTGATGTTTTGCGTATTCAGTTTGTATCGACATATCTCCGGCAGTACAAGAGCTGCACTTCTGAAACTAGGTACTTCAGTAGAAAAGGTTTATCCGCGACTGTCTGCAAAGTTTCGTGGTACAATTCGAATAAATGTGGAAGTTATTAACAAAAGCGATATCAACTTTAAAGCGCGCTAAATTTTGTTGATGTTTTGCGTATTCAGTTTTTATCGACATATCTCCGGCAGTACAAGAGCTGCACTTCTGAAACTTGGTACTTCAGTAGAAAATATGTCTCTGCGACTGTCTGCAAAGTTTCGTGGCACAATTCGAATAAATGTTGAAGTTATTAACAAAAGCTATATCAACTTTAAAACGCGCTAAATTTTGTTGATGTTTTGCGTATTCAGTTTGTATCGACATATCTCCGGCAGTACATGAGCTGCACTTCTAAAACTTGGTACTTCAGTAGAAAAGGCCAATCCGTTACTGTTTGCAAAGTTTCGTGGCACAATTCGAATAAATGTGGAAGTTATTAACAAAAGCGATATCAACTTCAAAACGCGCTAAATTTTGTTGATGTTTTGCGTATTCAGTTTGTATCGACATATCTCCGGCAGTACAAGAGCTGCACTTCTTAAACTAGGTATTTCAGTAGAAAAGCTGTCTCCGCGACTGTCTGCAAAGTTTCGTGGCACAATTCGAATAAATGTGGAAGTTATTAACAAAAGCGATATCAACTTTAAAACGCGCTAAATTTTGTTGATGTTTTGCGTATTCAGTTTGTATCGACATATCTCCGGCAGTACAAGAGCTGCACTTCTGAAACTTTATACTTCAGTAGAAAATATGTCTCCGCGACTGTCTGCACAGTTTCGTGGCACAATTCAAATAAATGTGGAAGTTATAAACAAAAGCGATATCAACTTTAAAACGCGCTAAATTTTGTTGATTTTTTGCGTATTCAGTTTGTATCGACATATCTCCGGCAGTACAAGAGCTGCACTTCTGAAACTTGGTACTTCAGTAGAAAATCTGTCTCCGCGACTGTCTGCAAAGTTTCGTGGCACAATTCGAATAAATGTTGAAGTTATTAACAAAAGCGATATCAACTTTAAAACGCGCTAAATTTTGTTGATGTTTTGCGTATTCAGTTTGTATGGACATATCTCCGGCAGTACAAGAGCTGCACTTCTGAAACATAGTACTTCAGTAGAAAACGCCGATCCGCGACTGTCGGCAAAGTTTCGTTGCACAATTCGAATAAATGTTGAAGTTATCAACACAAGCGATATCAACTTTAAAACGTGCTAAATTTAGTTGATGTTTTGCGTATTTAGTTTGTATCGACATATCTCCGGCAGTACAAGAGCTTCACTTCTGAAACTTGGTACTTCAGTAGAAAATCTGTCTCTGCGACAGTCTGCAAAGTTTCGTTGCACAATTCGAATAAATGTTGAAGTTATTAACAAAAGCGATATCAACTTTAAAGCGTGCTAAATTTTGTTGATGTTTTGCGTATTCAGTTTGTATCGACATATCTCCGGCGGTACAAGAGCTGCACTTCTGAAACTTGGTACTTCAGTAGAAAAGGCCTATCCGCGACTGTCTGCAAAGTTTCGTGGTACAATTCGAATAAATGTGGTTGTTATTAACAAAAGCGATATCAACTTTAAAACGCGCTAAATTTTGTTGATGTTTTGCGTATTCAGTTTGTATCGACATATCTCCGGCAGTACAAGAGCTGTACTTCTGAAACTTGGTACTTCAGTAGAAAATCTGTCTCCGCGACAGTCTGCAAAGTTTCGTAGCACAATTCGAATAAATGTGGAAGTTATTAACAAAAGCGATATCAACTTTAAAACGCGCTAAATTTTGTTGATGTTTTGCGTATTCAGTTTGTATCGACATATCTCCGGCAGTACAAGTGCTGCACTTCTGAAACTTGGTACTTTAGTAGAAAATCTGTCTCCGCGACAGCCTGCAAAGTTTTGTTGCACAATTCGAATAAATGTTGAAGTTATTAACAAAAGCGATATCAACTTTAAAGCGTGCTAAATTTGTTGATGTTTTGCGTATTCAGTTTGTATCGACATATCTCCGGCAGTACAAGAGCTGCACTTCTGAAACTTGGTACTTCAGTAGAAAAGGCCTATCCGCGACTGTCTGCAAAGTTTCGTGGTACAATTCGAATAAATGTGGAAGTTATTAACAAAAGCGATATCAACTTTAAAACGCGCTAAATTTTGTTGATGTTTTGCGTATTCAGTTTGTATCGACATATCTCCGGCAGTACAAGAGCTGCACTTCTGAAACTAGGTACTTCAGTAGAAAATATGTCTCTGCGACTGTCTGCAAAGTTTCGTGGAACACAATTCGAATAAATGTGGAAGTTATTAACAAAAGCGATATCAACTTTAAAACGCGCTAAATTTTGTTGATGTTTTGCGTATTCAGTTTGTATCGACATATCTCCGGCAGTACAAGAGCTGCACTTCTGAAGGTTGGTACTTCAGTAGAAAAGGCCTATCCGCGACTGTCTGCAAAGTTTCGTTGCACAATTCTAATAAATGTGGAAGTTATTAACAAAAGCTATATCAACTTTAAAACGCATAAATTTTGTTGATGTTTTGCGTATTACGTTTGTATCGACATATCTCCGGCAGTACAAGAGCTGAACTTCTAAAACTTGGTACTTCAGTAGAAAAGGCCTATCCGCGACTGTTTGCAAAGTTTCGTGGCACAATTCGAATAAATGTGGAAGTTATTAACAAAAGCGATATCAACTTTAAAACGCGCTAAATTGTGTTGATGTTTTGCGTATTCAGTTTGTATCGACATATCTCTGGCAGTACAAGAGCTGCATTTCTGAAACTTAATACTTCAGTAGAAAATATGTCTCTGCGACTGTCTGCAAAGTTTCGTGGCACAATTCGAATAAATGTGGAAGTTATTAACAAAAGCGATATCAACTTTAAAACGCGCTAAATTTTGTTGATGTTTTGCGTATTTAGTTTGTATCGACATATCTCCGGCAGTACAAGAGCTGCACTTCTGAAGGTTGGTACTTCAGTAGAAAAGGCCTATCCGCGACTGTCTGCAAAGTTTCGTTGCACAATTCTAATAAATGTGGAAGTTATTAACAAAAGCTATATCAACTTTAAAACGCATAAATTTTGTTGATGTTTTCCGTATTACGTTTGTATCGACATATCTCCGGCAGTACAAGAGCTGAACTTCTAAAACTTGGTACTTCAGTAGAAAAGGCCTATCCGCGACTGTTTGCAAAGTTTCGTGGCACAATTCGAATAAATGTGGAAGTTATTAACAAAAGCGATATCAACTTTAAAACGCGCTAAATTTTGTTGATGTTTTGCGTATTCAGTTTGTATCGACATATCTCCGGCAGTACAAGAGCTGCATTTCTGAAACTTAATACTTCAGTAGAAAATATGTCTCTGCGACTGTCTGCAAAGTTTCGTGGCACAATTCGAATAAATGTGGAAGTTATTAACAAAAGCGATATCAACTTTAAAACGCGCTAAATTTTGTTGATGTTTTGCGTATTCAGTTTGTATCGACATATCTCCGGCAGTACAAGAGCTGCACTTCGGAAGGTTGGTACTTCAGTAGAAAAGGCCTATCCGCGACTGTCTGCAAAGTTTCGTGTAACAATTCGAATAAATGTGGAAGTTATTAACAAAAGCGATATCAACTTTAAAACGCGCTAAATTTTGTTGATGTTTTGCGTATTCAGTTTGTATGGACATATCTCCGGCAGTACAAGAGCTGCACTTCTGAAACTTTATACTTCAGTAGACAATATGTCTCCGCGACTGTCTGCACAGTTTCGTGGCACAATTCGAATAAATGTGGAAGTTATAAACAAAAGCGATATCAACTTTAAAACACGCTAAATTTTGTTGATTTTTTGCGTATTCAGTTTGTATCGACATATCTTCGGCAGTACAAGAGCTGCACTTTTGAAACTTGGTACTTCAGTAAAAAATCTGTCTCCGCGACTGTCTGCAAAGTTTCGTGGCACAATTCGAATAAATGTTGAAGTTATTAAAAAAAGCGATATCAACTTTAAAACGCGCTAAATTTTGTTGATGTTTTGCGTATTCAGTTTGTATCGACATATCTCCGGCAGTACAAGAGCTGCACTGCTGAAACATAGTACTTCAGTAGAAAACGCCTATCCGCGACTGTCTGCAAAGTTTCGTTGCACAATTCGAATGAATGTGGAAGTTATTAACAAAAGCGATATCAACTTTAAAACGCGCTAAATTTTGTTGATGTTTTGCGTATTCAGTTTGTATCGACATATCTCCGGCAGTACAAGAGCTGCACTTATGAAACTTGGTACTCCAGGAGAAAATCTGTCTCCGCGACTGTCTGCAAAGTTTCGTAGCACAATTCGAATAAATGTGGAAGTTATCAACACAAGCGATATCAACTTTAAAACGCGCTAAATTTTGTTGATGTTTTGCGTATTCAGTTTGTATCGACATATCTCCGGCAGTACAAAGGCTGCACTTCTGAAACATAGTACTTCAGCAGAAAAGGCCTATCCGCGAATGTCTGCAAAGTTTCGTTGCACAATTCGAATAAATGTGGAAGTTATTAACAAAAGCGATATCAACTTTAAAACGCGCTAAATTTTGTTGATGTTTTGCGTATTCAGTTTGTATCGACATATCTCCGGCAGTACAAGAGCTGCACTGCTGAACCTTGGTACTTCAGTTGGAAATATGTCTCCGCGACAGTCTGCAAAGTTTCGTTGCACAATTCGAATAAATGTTGAAGTTATTAACAAAAGCGATATCAACTTTAAAGCGCACTAAATTTTGTTGATGTTTTGCGTATTCAGTTTGTATCGACATATCTCCGGCAGTACAAGCGCTGCACTTCTGAAACAAGGTACTTCAGTAGAAAAGGCCTATCCGCGACTGTCTGCAAAGTTTCGTGGTACAATTCGAATAAATGTGGAAGTTATTAACAAAAGCGATATCAACTTTAAAACGCGCTAAATTTTGTTGATGTTTTGCGTATTCAGTTTGTATCGACATATCTCCGGCAGTACAAGAGCTGCACTTCTGAAACTTGGTACTTCAGTAGAAAAGGCCTATCCGCGACTGTCTGCAAAGTTTCGTGGTACAATTCGAATAAATGTGGAAGTAATTAACAAAAGCGATATCAACTTTTAAACGCGCTAAATTTTGTTGATGTTTTGCGTATTCAGTTTGTATCGACATATCTCCGGCAGTACAAGAGCTGCACTTCTGAAACTTGGTACTTCAGTAGTAAACATGTCTCCGCGTTTGTCTGATAAGTTTCGTGGCAAAATTCGAATAAATGTGGAAGTTATAAACAAAAGCGATATCAACTTTAAAACGCGCTAAATTTTGTTGATGTTTTGCGTATTCAGTTTGTATCGACATATCTCCGGCAGTACAAGAGCTGCACTTCTGAAACTTGGTACTTCAGTAGAAAAGCTGTCTCCGCGACTGTTTGCAAAGTTTCGTGGCACAATTCGAATAAATGTGGAAGTTATTAACAAAAGCGATATCAACTTTAAAACGCGCTAAATTTTGTTGATGTTTTGCGTATTCAGTTTGTATCGACATATCTCCGGCAGTACAAGAGCTGCACTTCTGAAACTTAGTACTTCAGTAGAAAAGGCCTATCCGCGACTGTCTGCAAAGTTTCGTGGCACAATTCGAATAAATGTGGAAGGTATTAACACAAGCTATATCAACTTTAAAACGCGCTAAATTTTGTTGAATTTTTGCGTATTCAGTTTGTATCGACATATCTCCGGCAGTACAAGAGCTGCACTTCTGAAACTTGGTACTTCAGTAGAAAATCTGTCTCCGCGACAGTCTGCAAAGTTTCGTTGCACAATTCGAATAAATGTTGAAGTTATTAACAAAAGCGATATCAACTTTAAAACGCGCTAAATTTTGTTGATGTTTTGCGTATTCAGTTTGTATGGACATATCTCCGGCAGTACAAGAGCTGCACTTCTGAAACTTTATACTTCAGTAGAAAATATGTCTCCGCGACTGTCTGCACAGTTTCGTGGCACAATTCGAATAAATGTGGAAGTTATAAACAAAAGCGATATCAACTTTAAAACACGCTAAATCTTGTTGATTTTTTGCGTATTCAGTTTGTATCGACATATCTCCGGCAGTACAAGAGCTGCACTTTTGAAACTTGGTACTTCAGTAGAAAATCTGTCTCCGCGACTGTCTGCAAAGTTTCGTGGCACAATTCGAATAAATGTTGAAGTTATTAAAAAAAGCGATATCAACTTTAAAACGCGCTAAATTTTGTTGATGTTTTGCGTATTCAGTTTGTATCGACATATCTCCGGCAGTACAAGAGCTGCACTTCTGAAGGTTGGTACTTCAGTAGAAAAGGCCTATCCGCGACTGTCTGCAAAGTTTCGTGTAACAATTCGAATAAATGTGGAAGTTATTAACAAAAGCGATATCAACTTTAAAACGCGCTAAATTTTGTTGATGTTTTGCGTATTCAGTTTGTATGGACATATCTCCGGCAGTACAAGAGCTGCACTTCTGAAACTTTATACTTCAGTAGAAAATATGTCTCCGCGACTGTCTGCACAGTTTCGTGGCACAATTCGAATAAATGTGGAAGTTATAAACAAAAGCGATATCAACTTTAAAACACGCTAAATTTTGTTGATTTTTTGCGTATTCAGTTTGTATCGACATATCTTCGGCAGTACAAGAGCTGCACTTTTGAAACTTGGTACTTCAGTAAAAAATCTGTCTCCGCGACTGTCTGCAAAGTTTCGTGGCACAATTCGAATAAATGTTGAAGTTATTAAAAAAAGCGATATCAACTTTAAAACGCGCTAAATTTTGTTGATGTTTTGCGTATTCAGTTTGTATGGACATATCTCCGGCAGTACAAGAGCTGCACTGCTGAAACATAGTACTTCAGTAGAAAACGCCTATCCGCGACTGTCTGCAAAGTTTCGTTGCACAATTCGAATGAATGTGGAAGTTATTAACAAAAGCGATATCAACTTTAAAACGCGCTAAATTTTGTTGATGTTTTGCGTATTCAGTTTGTATCGACATATCTCCGGCAGTACAAGAGCTGCACTTATGAAACTTGGTACTTCAGGAGAAAATCTGTCTCCGCGACTGTCTGCAAAGTTTCGTAGCACAATTCGAATAAATGTGGAAGTTATCAACACAAGCGATATCAACTTTAAAACGCGCTAAATTTTGTTGATGTTTTGCGTATTCAGTTTGTATCGACATATCTCCGGCAGTACAAGAGCTGCACGTCTAAAACCTGGTACTTCAGTAGAAAACATGTCTCCGCGACTGTCTGCAAAGTTTCGAATCACAATTCGAATAAATGTGGAAGTTATAAACAAAAGCGATATCAACTTTAAAACGCGCTAAATTTTGTTGATGTTTTGCGTATTCAGTTTGTATCGACATATCTCCGGCAGTACAAAGGCTGCACTTCTGAAACATAGTACTTCAGCAGAAAAGGCCTATCCGCGAATGTCTGCAAAGTTTCGTTGCACAATTCGAATAAATGTGGAAGTTATTAACAAAAGCGATATCAACTTTAAAACGCGCTAAATTTTGTTGATGTTTTGCGTATTCAGTTTGTATCGACATATCTCCGGCAGTACAAGAGCTGCACTGCTGAACCTTGGTACTTCAGTAGGAAATATGTCTCCGCGACAGTCTGCAAAGTTTCGTTGCACAATTCGAATAAATGTTGAAGTTATTAACAAAAGCGATATCAACTTTAAAGCGCGCTAAATTTTGTTGATGTTTTGCGTATTCAGTTTGTATCGACATATCTCCGGCAGTACAAGAGCTGCACTTCTGAAACTTGGTACTTCAGTAGAAAAGGCCTATCCGCGACTGTCTGCAAAGTTTCGTGGTACAATTCGAATAAATGTGGAAGTAATTAACAAAAGCGATATCAACTTTTAAACGCGCTAAATTTTGTTGATGTTTTGCGTATTCAGTTTGTATCGACATATCTCCGGCAGTACAAGAGCTGCACTTCTGAAACTTGGTACTTCAGTAGTAAACATGTCTCCGCGTTTGTCTGATAAGTTTCGTGGCAAAATTCGAATAAATGTGGAAGTTATAAACAAAAGCGATATCAACTTTAAAACGCGCTAAATTTTGTTGATGTTTTGCGTATTCAGTTTGTATCGACATATCTCCGGCAGTACAAGAGCTGCACTTCTGAAACTTGGTACTTCAGTAGAAAAGCTGTCTCCGCGACTGTTTGCAAAGTTTCGTGGCACAATTCGAATAAATGTGGAAGTTATTAACAAAAGCGATATCAACTTTAAAACGCGCTAAATTTTGTTGATGTTTTGCGTATTCAGTTTGTATCGACATATCTCCGGCAGTACAAGAGCTGCACTTCTGAAACTTAGTACTTCAGTAGAAAAGGCCTATCCGCGACTGTCTGCAAAGTTTCGTAGCACAATTCGAATAAATGTGGAAGGTATTAACACAAGCTATATCAACTTTAAAACGCGCTAAATTTTGTTGAATTTTTGCGTATTCAGTTTGTATCGACATATCTCCGGCAGTACAAGAGCTGCACTGCTGAAACTTGGTACTTCAGTAGAAAATCTGTCTCCGCGACAGTCTGCAAAGTTTCGTTGCACAATTCGAATAAATGTTGAAGTTATTAACAAAAGCGATATCAACTTTAAAACGCGCTAAATTTTGTTGATGTTTTGCGTATTCAGTTTGTATGGACATATCTCCGGCAGTACAAGAGCTGCACTTCTGAAACTTTATACTTCAGTAGAAAATATGTCTCCGCGACTGTCTGCACAGTTTCGTGGCACAATTCGAATAAATGTGGAAGTTATAAACAAAAGCGATATCAACATTAAAACACGCTAAATCTTGTTGATTTTTTGCGTATTCAGTTTGTATCGACATATCTCCGGCAGTACAAGAGCTGCACTTTTGAAACTTGGTACTTCAGTAGAAAATCTGTCTCCGCGACTGTCTGCAAAGTTTCGTGGCACAATTCGAATAAATGTTGAAGTTATTAAAAAAAGCGATATCAACTTTAAAACGCGCTAAATTTTGTTGATGTTTTGCGTATTCAGTTTGTATCGACATATCTCCGGCAGTACAAGAGCTGCACTTCTGAAACATAGTACTTCAGTAGAAAACGCCTATCCGCGACTGTCTGCAAAGTTTCGTTGCACAATTCGAATAAATGTGGAAGTTATTAACAAAAGCGATATCAACTTTAAAACGCGCTAAATTTTGTTGATGTTTTGCGTATTCAGTTTGTATCGACATATCTCCGGCAGTACAAGAGCTGCACTTCTGAAACTTGGTACTTCAGGAGAAAATCTGTCTCCGCGACTGTCTGCAAAGTTTCGTAGCACAATTCGAATAAATGTGGAAGTTATCAACACAAGCGATATCAACTTTAAAACGCGCTAAATTTTGTTGATGTTTTGCGTATTCAGTTTGTATCGACATATCTCCGGCAGTACAAGAGCTGCACGTCCAAAACCTGGTACTTCAGTAGAAAACATGTCTCCGCGACTGTCTGCAAAGTTTCGTGTCACAATTCGAATAAATGTGGAAGTTATAAACAAAAGCGATATCAACTTTAAAACGCGCTAAATTTTGTTGATGTTTTGCGTATTCAGTTTGTATCGACATATCTGCGGCAGTACAAGAGCTGCACTGCTGAAACTTGGTACTTCAGTAGGAAATATGGCTCCGCGACAGTCTGCAAAGTTTCGTTGCACAATTCGAATAAATTATGAAGTTATTAACAAAAGCGATATCAACTTTAAAGCGCGCTAAATTTTGTTGATGTTTTGCGTATTCAGTTTGTATCGACATATCTCCGGCAGTACAAGAGCTGCACTTCTGAAACTTGGTATTTCAGTAGAAAAGGCCTATCCGCGACTGTCTGCAAAGTTTCGTGGTACAATTCGAATAAATGTGGAAGTAATTAACAAAAACGATATCAACTTTTAAACGCGCTAAATTTTGTTGATGTTTTGCGTATTCAGTTTGTATCGACATATCTCCGGCAGTACAAGAGCTGCACTTCTGAAACTTAGTACTTCAGTAGGAAACATGTCTCCGCGACTCTCTGCAAAGTTTCGTGGCACAATTCGAATAAATGTGGAAGTTATAAACAAAAGCGATATCAACTTTAAAACGCGCTAAATTTTGTTGATGTTTTGCGTATTCAGTTTGTATCGACATATCTCCGGCAGTACAAGAGCTGCACTTCTGAAACTTGGTACTTCAGTAGAAAATCTGTCTCCGCGACAGTCTGCAAAGTTTCGTTGCACAATTCGAATAAATGTTGAAGTTATTAACAAAAGCGATATCAACTTTAAAGCGTGCTAAATTTTGTTGATGTTTTGCGTATTCAGTTTGTATCGACATATCTCCGGCAGTACAAGAGCTGCACTTCTTAAACTAGGTACTTCAGTAGAAAAGGCCTATCCGCGACTGTCTGCAAAGTTTCGTGGTACAATACGAATAAATGTGGAAGTTATTAACAAAAGCGATATCAACTTTAAAACGCGCTAAATTTTGTTGATGTTTTGCGTATTCAGTTTGTATCGACATATCTCCGGCAGTACAAGAGCTGCACTTCTTCAACTTGGTACTTCAGTTGAGAAGCTGTCTCCGCGACTGTTTGCAAAGTTTCGTGGCACAATTCGAATAAATGTGGAAGTTATTAACAAAAGCGATATCAACTTTAAAACGCGCTAAATTTTGTTGATGTTTTGCGTATTCAGTTTGTATCGACATATCTCCGGCAGTACAAGAGCTGCACTTCTGAAACTTAGTACTTCAGTAGAAAAGGCCTATCCGCGACTGTCTGCAAAGTTTCGTGGCACAATTCGAATAAATGTGGAAGTTATTAACACAAGCTATATCAACTTTAAAACGCGCTAAATTTTGTTGATGTTTTGCGTATTCAGTTTGTATCGACATATCTCCGGCAGTACAAGAGCTGCACTTCTGAAACTTGGTACTTCAGTAGAAAATCTGTCTCCGCGACAGTCTGCAAAGTTTCGTGGTACAATTCGAATAAATGTGGAAGTTATTAACAAAAGCGATATCAACTTTAAAACGCGCTAAATTTTGTTGATGTTTTGCGTATTCAGTTTGTATCGACATATCTCCGGCAGTACAAGAGCTGCACTTCTGAAACTTGGTACTTCAGTAGAAAATCTGTCTCCGCGACAGTCTGCAAAGTTTCGTTGCACAATTCGAATAAATGTTGAAGTTATTAACAAAAGCGATATCAACTTTAAAGCGCGCTAAATTTTGTTAATTTTTTGCGTATTCAGTTTGTATCGACATATCTCCGGCAGTACAAGAGCTGCACTTCTGAAACTTGGTACTTCAGTAGAATAGGCCTATCCGCGACTGTCAGCAAAGTTTCGTGGCACAATTCGAATAAATGTGGAAGTTATTAACAAAAGCGATATCAACTTTAAAACGCGCTAAATTTATTTGATGTTTTGCGTATTCAGTTTGTATCGACATATCTTCGGCAGTACAAGTGCTGCACTTCTGAAACTTGGTACTTCAGTAGAAAATCTGTCTCCGCGACAGTCTGCAAAGTTTCGTTGCACAATTCGAATAAATGTTGAAGTTATTAACAAAAGCGATATCAACTGTAAAGCGCGCTAAATTTTGTTGATGTTTTGCGTATTCAGTTTGTATCGACATATCTCCGGCAGTACAAGAGCTGCACTTCTGAAACTTGGTACTTCAGTAGAAAAGGCCTATCCGCGACTGTCTGCAAAGTTTCGTGGTACAATTCGAATAAATGTGGAAGTTATTAACAAAAGCTATATCAACTTTAAAACGCGCTAAATTTTGTTGATGTTTTGCGTATTCAGTTTGTATCGACATATCTCCGGCAGTACAAGAGCTGCACTTCTGAAACTTGGTTCTTCAGTTGAAAAGCTGTCTCCGCGACTGTCTGCAAAGTTTCGTGGCACAATTCGAATAAATGTGGAAGTTATTAACAAAAGCGATATCAACTTTAAAACGCGCTAAATTTTGTTGATGTCTTGCGTATTCAGTTTGTATCGACATATCTCCGGCAGTACAAGAGCTGCACTTCTGAAGTTTAGTACTTTAGTAGAAAAGGCCTATCCGCGACTGTCTGCAAAGTTTCGTTGCACAATTCGAATAAATTTGGAAGTTATTAACAAAAGCTATATCAACTTTAAAACGCGCTAAATTTTGTTGATGTTTTGCGTATTCAGTTTGTATCGACATATCTAAGGCAGTACAAGAGCTGCACTTCTAATACTTGTTTCTTCAGTAGAAAAGGCCTATCCGCGACTGTTTGCAAAGTTTCGTGGCACAATTCGAATAAATGTGGAAGTTATTAACAAAAGCGATATCAACTTTAAAACGCGCTAAATTTTGTTGATGTTTTGCGTATTCAGTTTGTATCGACATATCTCCGGCAGTAAAAGAGCTGCACTTCTGAAACTTAGTACTTCAGTAGAAAAGCTGTCTCCGCGACTGTCTGCAAAGTTTCGTGTAACAATTCGAATAAATGTGGTAGTTATTAACAAAAGCGATATCAACTTTAAAACGCGCTAAATTTTGTTGATGTTTTGCGTATTCAGTTTGTATCGACATATCTCCGGCAGTACAAGAGCTGCACTTCTGAAACTTGGTACTTCAGTTGAAAAGCTGTCTCCGCGACTGTCTGCAAAGTTTCGTGGCACAATTCGAATAAATGTGGAAGTTATTAACAAAAGTTATATCAACTTTAAAACGCGCTAAATTTTGTTGATGTTTTGCGTATTCAGTTTGTATCGACATATCTCCGAAAGTACAATAGCTGCACTTCTGAAACATAGTACTTCAGCAAGAAAAGGCTTATCCGCGACTGTCTGCAAAGTTTCGTTGCACAATTCGAATAAATGTGGAAGTTATAAACAAAAGCGATATCAACTTTAAAACGCGCTAAATTTTGTTGATGTTTTGCGTATTCAGTTTGTATCGACATATCTCCAGCAGTACAAGAGCTGCACTTCTGAAACTGAGTACTTCAGTAGAAAATATGCCTCCGTGACTGTCTGCAAAGTTTCGTGGCACAATTCGAATAAATGTGGATGTTATAAACAAAAGCGATATCAACTTTAAAACGCGCTAAATTTTGTTGATGTTTTGCGTATTCAGTTTGTATCGACATATCTCCGGCAGTACAAGAGCTGCACTGCTGAAACTTGGTACTTCAGTAGGAAATATGTCTCCGCGACAGTCTGCAAAGTTTCGTTGCACAATTCGAATAAATGTTGAAGTTATTAACAAAAGCGATATCAACTTTAAAACGCGCTAAATTTTGTTGATGTTTTGCGTATTCAGTTTGTATCGACATATCTCCGGCAGTACAAGAGCTGCACTTCTGAAACATAGTACTTCAGCAGAAAAGGCCTATCCGCGGCTGTCTGCAAAGTTTCGTTGCACAATTCGAATAAATGTGGAAGTTATTAACAAAAGCGATTTCAACTTTAAAACGCGCTAAATTTTGTTGATGTTTTGCGTATTCAGTTTGTATCGACATATCTCCGGCAGTACAAGAGCTGCACTTCTGAAACTTGGTACTTCAGTAGAAAATATGCCTCCGCGACTGTCTGCAAAGTTTCGTAGCACAATTCGAATAAATGTGGAAGTTATCAACACAAGCGATATCAACTTTAAAACGCGCTAAATTTTGTTGATGTTTTGCGTATTCAGTTTGTATCGACATATCTCCGGCAGTACAAGAGCTGCACGTCGAAAACTTGGTACTTCAGTAGAAAACATGTCTCCGCGACTGTCTGCAAAGTTTCGTGTCACAATTCGAATAAATGTGGAAGTTATAAACAAAAGCGATATCAACTTTAAAACGCGCTTAATTTTGTTGATGTTTTGCGTATTCAGTTTGTATCGACATATCTCCGGCAGTACAAGAGCTGCACTTCTAAAACTTGGTACTTCAGTAGAAAATATGTCTCCGCGACTGTCTGCAAAGTTTCGTGGCACAATTCGAATAAATGTGGAAGTTATAAACAAAAGCGCTATCAACTTTAAAACGCGCTAAATTTTGTTGATGTTTTGCGTATTCAGTTTGTATCGACATATCTCCGGCAGTACAAGAGCTGCACTTCTAAACCTTAATACTTCAGTAGAAAAGGCCTATCCGCGACTGTTTGCAAAGTTTCGTGGCACAATTCGAATAAATGTGGAAGTTATTAACAAAAGCGATATCAACTTTAAAACGCGCTAAATTTTGTTGATGTTTTGCGTATTCAGTTTGTATCGACATATCTCCGGCAGTACAAGAGCTGCACTTCTGGAACTTAGTACTTCAGTAGAAAAGCTGTCTCCGCGACTGTCTGCAAAGTTTCGTGTCACAATTCGAATAAATGTGGAAGTTATTAACAAAAGCGATATCAACTTTAAAACGCGCTAAATTTTGTTGATGTTTTGCGTATTCAGTTTATATCGACATATCTCCGGCAGTACAAGAGCTGCACTTCTGACACATAGTACTTCAGTAGAAAACGCCTATCCGCGACTGTCTGCAAAGTTTCGTTGCACAATTCGAATAAATGTGGAAGTTATTAACAAAAGCGATATCAACTTTAAAACGCGCTAAATTTTGTTGATGTTTTGCGTATTCAGTTTGTATCGACATATCTCCGACAGTACAAGAGCTGCACTTCTGAAACAGAGTACTTCAGTAGAAAAGCTGTCTCCGCGACTGTCTGCAAGGTTTCGTGGCACAATTCGAATAAATGTGGAAGTTATTAACAAAAGCGATATCAACTTTAAAACGCGCGAAATTTTGTTGATGTTTTGCGTATTCAGTTTGTATCGACATATCTCCGGCAGTACAAGAGCTGCACTTCTGAAACATAGTACGTCCGCAGAAAAGGCCTATCCGCGGCTGTCTGCAAAGTTTCGTTGCACAATTCGAATAAATGTGGAAGTTATTAACAAAAGCGATTTCAACTTTAAAACGCGCTTAATTTTGTTGATGTTTTGCGTATTCAGTTTGTATCGACATATCTCCGGCAGTACAAGAGCTGCACTTCTGAAACTTGGTACTTCAGTAGAAAACATGTCTCCGCGACTGTCTGCAAAGTTTCGTGTCACAATTCGAATAAATGTGGAAGTTATAAACAAAAGCGATATCAACTTTAAAACGCGCTAAATTTTGTTGATGTTTTGCGTATTCAGTTTGTATCGACATATCTCCGGCAGTACAAGAGCTGCACTTCTAAAACTTGGTACTTCAGTAGAAAATATGTCTCCGCGACTGTCTGCAAAGTTTCGTGGCACAATTCGAATAAATGTGGAAGTTATAAACAAAAGCGCTATCAACTTTAAAACGCGCTAAATTTTGTTGATGTTTTGCGTATTCAGTTTGTATCGACATATCTCCGGCAGTACAAGAGCTGCACTTCTAAAACTTGGTACTTCAGTAGAAAAGGCCTATCCGCGACTGTTTGCAAAGTTTCGTGGCACAATTCGAATAAATGTGGAAGTTATTACCAAAAGCGATATCAACTTTAAAACGCGCTAAATTTTGTTGATGTTTTGCGTATTCAGTTTGTATCGACATATCTCCGGCAGTACAAGAGCTGCACTTCTGAAACATAGTACTTCAGCAGAAAAGGCCTATCCGCGGCTGTCTGCAAAGTTTCGTTGCACAATTCGAATAAATGTGGAAGTTATTAACAAAAGCGATTTCAACTTTAAAACGCGCTAAATTTTGTTGATGTTTTGCGTATTCAGTTTGTATCGACATATCTCCGGCAGTACAAGAGCTGCACTTCTGAAACTTGGTACTTCAGTAGAAAATATGCCTCCGCGACTGTCTGCAAAATTTCGTAGCACAATTCGAATAAATGTGGAAGTTATCAACACAAGCGATATCAACTTTAAAACGCGCTAAATTTTGTTGATGTTTTGCGTATTCAGTTTGTATCGACATATCTCCGGCAGTACAAGAGCTGCACGTCTAAAACTTGGTACTTCAGTAGAAAACATGTCTCCGCGACTGTCTGCAAAGTTTCGTGTCACAATTCGAATAAATGTGGAAGTTATAAACAAAAGCGATATCAACTTTAAAACGCGCTAAATTTTGTTGATGTTTGGTGTATTCAGTTTGTATCGACATATCTCCGGCAGTACAAGAGCTGCACTTCTAAAACTTGGGACTTCAGTAGAAAAGGCCTATCCGCGACTGTTTGCACAGTTTCGTGGCACAATTCGAATAAATGTGGAAGTTATTAACAAAAGCGATATCAACTTTAAAACGCGCTAAATTTTGTTGATGTTTTGCGTATTCAGTTTGTATCGACATATCTCCGGCAGTACAAGAGCTGCACTTCTGAAACTTAGTACTTCAGTAGAAAACATGTCTCCGCGACTGTCTGCAAAGTTTCGTTGCACAATTCGAATAAATGTTGAAGTTATTAACAAAAGCGATATCAACTGTAAAACGCGCTAAATTTTGTTGATGTTTTGCGTATTCAGTTTGTATCGACATATCTCCGGCAGTACAAGAGCTGCACTTCTGAAACATAGTACTTCTGCAGAAAAGGCCTATCCGCGGCTGTCTGCAAAGTTTCGTGGTACAATTCGAATAAATGTGGAAGTTATTAACAAAAGCGATTTCAACTTTAAAACGCGCTTAATTTTGTTGATGTTTTGCGTATTCAGTTTGTATCGACATATCTCCGGCAGTACAAGAGCTGCACTTCTGAAACTTGGTACTTCAGTAGAAAATATGCCTCCGCGACTGTCTGCAAAGTTTCGTAGCACAATTCGAATAAATGTGGAAGTTATCAACACAAGCGATATCAACTTTAAAACGCGCTAAATTTTGTTGATGTTTTGCGTATTCAGTTTGTATCGACATATCTCCGGCAGTACAAGAGCTGCACGTCTAAAACTTGGTACTTTAGTAGAAAACATGTCTCCGCGACTGTCTGCAAAGTTTCGTATCACAATTCGAATAAATTGTGAAGTTATAAACAAAAGCGATATCAACTTTAAAACGCGCTAAATTTTGTTGATGTTTTGCGTATTCAGTTTGTATCGACATATCTCTGGCAGTACAAGAGCTGCACTTCTAAAACTTGGTACTTAAGTAGAAAATATGTCTCCGCGACTGTCTGCAAAGTTTCGTGGCACAATTCGAATAAATGTGGAAGTTATCAACAAAAGCGCTATCAACTTTAAAACGCGCTAAATTTTGTTGATGTTTTCCGTATTCAGTTTGTATCGACATATCTCCGGCAGTACAAGAGCTGCACTTCTAAAACTTGGTACTTCAGTAGAAAAGGCCTATCCGCGACTGTTTGCAAAGTTTCGTGGCACAATTCGAATAAATGTGGAAGTTATTAACAAAAGCGATATCAACTTTAAAACGCGCTAAATTTTGTTGATGTTTTGCGTATTCAGTTTGTATCGACATATCTCCGGCAGTACAAGAGCTGCACTTCTGAAACATAGTACTTCAGCAGAAAAGGCCTATCCGCGGCTGTCTGCAAAGTTTCGTTGCACAATTCGAATAAATGTGGTAGTTATTAACAAAAGCGATTTCAACTTTAAAACGCGCTAAATTTTGTTGATGTTTTGCGTATTCAGTTTGTATCGACATATCTCCGGCAGTACAAGAGCTGCACTTCTGAAACTTGGTACTTCAGTAGAAAATATGCCTCCGCGACTGTCTGCAAAGTTTCGTAGCACAATTCGAATAAATGTGGAAGTTATCAACACAAGCGATATCAACTTTAAAACGCGCTAAATTTTGTTGATGTTTTGCGTATTCAGTTTGTATCGACATATCTCCGGCAGTACAAGAGCTGCACGTCTAAAACTTGGTACTTCAGTAGAAAACATGTCTCCGCGACTGTCTGCAAAGTTTCGTGTCACAATTCGAATAAATGTGGAAGTTATAAACAAAAGCGATATCAACTTTAAAACGCGCTAAATTTTGTTGATGTTTTGCGTATTCAGTTCGTATCGACATATCTCCGGCAGTACAAGAGCTGCACTTCTGAAACTTGGTACTTCAGTAGAAAATATGTCTCCGCGACTGTCTGCAAGGTTTCGTGGCACAATTCGAATAAATGTGGAAGTTATTAACAAAAGCGATATCATCTTTAAAACGCGCTAAAATTTGTTGATGTTTTGCGTATTCAGTTTGTATCGACATATCTCCGGCAGTACAAGAGCTGCACTTCTGAAACATAGTACTTCAGCAAAACAAGGCTTATCCGCGACTGTCTGCAAAGTTTCGTTGCACAATTCGAATAAATGTGGAAGTTATAAACAAAAGCGATATCAACTTTAAAACGCGCTAAATTTTGTTGATGTTTTGCGTATTCAGTTTGTATCGACATATCTCCGGCAGTACAAGAGCTGCACTTCTGGAACTTAGTACTTCAGTAGAAAATATGCCTCCGTGACTGTCTGCAAAGTTTCGTGGCACAATTCGAATAAATGTGGATGTTATAAACAAAAGCGATATCAACTTTAAAACGCGCTAAATTTTGTTTATGTTTTGCGTATTCAGTTTGTATCGACATATCTCCGGCAGTACAAGAGCTGCACTTCTGAAACTTGGTACTTCAGTAGAGAACATGTCTCCGCGACTGTCTGCAAAGCTTCGTGTCACAATTCGAATAAATGTGGAAGTTGTAAACAAAAGCGATATCAACTTTAAAACGCGCTAAATTTTGTTGATGTTTTGTGTATTCAGTTTGTATCGACATATCTCACGCAGTACAAGAGCTGCACTGCTGAAACTTGGTACTTCAGTAGAAAATCTGTCTCTGCGACAGTCCGCAAAGTTTCGTTGCACAATTCGAATAAATGTGGAAGTTATTAACAAAAGCGATATCAACTTTAAAACGCGCTAAATTTTGTTGATGTTTTGCGTATTCAGTTTGTATCGACATATCTCCGGCAGTACAAGCGCTGCACTTCTGAAACTGTGTAGTTCAGTAGAAAAGCTGTCTCTGCGACTGTCTGCAAGGTTTCGTGGCACAATTCGAATAAATGTGGAAGTTATTAACAAAAGCGATATCAACTTTAAAACGCGCTAAATTTTGTTGATGTTTTGCGTATTCAGTTTGTATCGACATATCTCCGGCAGTACAAGAGCTGCACTTCTGAAACATAGTACTTCAGCAGAAAAGGCCTATCCGCGGCTGTCTGCAAAGTTTCGTTGCACAATTCGAATAAATGTGGAAGTTATTAACATAAGCGATATCAACTTTAAAACGCGCTAAATTTTGTTGATGTTTTGCGTATTCAGTTTGTATCGACATATCTCCGGCAGTACAAGAGCTGCACTTCTGAAACTTGGTACTTCAGTAGAAAATATGCCTCCGCGACTGTCTGCAAAGTTTCGTAGCACAATTCGAATAAATGTGGAAGTTATCAACACAAGCGATATCAACTTTAAAACGCGCTAAATTTTGTTGATGTTTTGCGTATTCAGTTTGTATCGACATATCTCCGGCAGTACAAGAGCTGCACGTCTAAAACTTGGTACTTCAGTAGAAACATGTCTCCGCAACTGTCTGCAAAGTTTCGTGTCACAATTCGAATAAATGTGGAAGTTATAAACAAAAGCGCTATCAACTTTAAAACGCGCTAAATTTTGTTGATGTTTTGCGTATTCAGTTTGTATCGACATATCTCCGGCAGTACAAGAGCTGCACTTCTAAAACTTAATACTTCAGTAGAAAAGGCCTATCCGCGACTGTTTGCAAAGTTTCGTGGCACAATTCGAATAAATGTGGAAGTTATTAACAAAAGCGATATCAACTTTAAAACGCGCTAAATTTTGTTGATGTTTTGCGTATTCAGTTTGTATCGACATATCTCCGGCAGTACAAGAGCTGCACTTCTGAAACTTAGTACTTCAGTAGAAAAGCTGTCTCCGCGACTGTCTGCAAAGTTTCGTGTAACAATTCGAATAAATGTGGAAGTTATTAACAAAAGCGATATCAACTTTAAAACGCGCTAAATTTTGTTGATGTTTTGCGTATTCAGTTTATATCGACATATCTCCGGCAGTACAAGAGCTGCACTTCTGAAACATAGTACTTCAGTAGAAAACGCCTATCCGCGACTGTCTGCAAAGTTTCGTTGCACAATTCGAATAAATGTGGAAGTTATTAACAAAAGCGATATCAACTTTAAAACGCGCTAAATTTTGTTGATGTTTTGCGTATTCAGTTTGTATCGACATATCTCCGACAGTACAAGAGCTGCACTTCTGAAACAGAGTACTTCAGTAGCAAAGCTGTCTCCGCGACTGTCTGCAAGGTTTCGTGGCACAATTCGAATAAATGTGGAAGTTATTAACAAAAGCGATATCAACTTTAAAACGCGCTAAATTTTGTTGATGTTTTGCGTATTCAGTTTGTATCGACATATCTCCGGCAGTACAAGAGCTGCACTTCTGAAACATAGTACGTCAGCAGAAAAGGCCTATCCGCGGCTGTCTGCAAAGTTTCGTTGCACAATTCGAATAAATGTGGAAGTTATTAACAAAAGCGATTTCAACTTTAAAACGCGCTTAATTTTGTTGATGTTTTGCGTATTCAGTTTGTATCGACATATCTCCGGCAGTACAAGAGCTGCACTTCTGAAACTTGGTACTTCAGTAGAAAACATGTCTCCGCGACTGTCTGCAAAGTTTCGTGTCACAATTCGAATAAATGTGGAAGTTATAAACAAAAGCGATATCAACTTTAAAACGCGCTAAATTTTGTTGATGTTTTGCGTATTCAGTTTGTATCGACATATCTCCGGCAGTACAAGAGCTGCACTTCTGAAACATAGTACTTCAGCAGAAAAGGCCTATCCGCGGCTGTCTGCAAAGTTTTGTTGCACAATTCGAATAAATGTGGAAGTTATTAACAAAAGCGATTTCAACTTTAAAACGCGCTAAATTTTGTTGATGTTTTGCGTATTCAGTTTGTATCGACATATCTCCGGCAGTACAAGAGCTGCACTTCTGAAACTTGGTACTTCAGTAGAAAATATGCCTCCTCGACTGTCTGCAAAGTTTCGTAGCACAATTCGAATAAATGTGGAAGTTATCAACACAAGCGATATCAACTTAAAACGCGTTAAATTTTGTTGATGTTTTGCGTATTCAGTTTGTATCGACATATCTCCGGCAGTACAAGAGCTGCACTTCTGAAACTTGGTACTTCAGTAGAAAATATGCCTCCGCGACTGTCTGCAAAGTTTCGTAGCACAATTCGAATAAATGTGGAAGTTATCAACACAAGCGATATCAACTTTAAAACGCGCTAAATTTTGTTGATGTTTTGCGTATTCAGTTTGTATCGACATATCTCCGGCAGTACAAGAGCTGCACTGCTGAAACTTGGTACTTCAGTAGAAAATCTGTCTCTGCGACAGTCCGCAAAGTTTCGTTGCACAATTCGAATAAATGTTGAAGTTATTTACAAAAGCGATATCAACTTTAAAACGCGCTAAATTTTGTTGATGTTTTGCGTATTCAGTTTGTATCGACATATCTCCGGCAGTACAAGCGCTGCACTTCTGAAACTGTGTAGTTCAGTAGAAAAGCTGTCTCTGCGACTGTCTGCAAGGTTTCGTGGCACAATTCGAATAAATGTGGAAGTTATTAACAAAAGCGATATCAACTTTAAAACGCGCTAAATTTTGTTGATGTTTTGCGTATTCAGTTTGTATCGACATATCTCCGGCAGTACAAGAGCTGCACTTCTGAAACATAGTACTTCAGCAGAAAAGGCCTATCCGCGGCTGTCTGCAAAGTTTCGTTGCACAATTCGAATAAATGTGGAAGTTATTAACATAAGCGATATCAACTTTAAAACGCGCTAAATTTTGTTGATGTTTTGCGTATTCAGTTTGTATCGACATATCTCCGGCAGTACAAGAGCTGCACTTCTGAAACTTGGTACTTCAGTAGAAAATATGCCTCCGCGACTGTCTGCAAAGTTTCGTAGCACAATTCGAATAAATGTGGAAGTTATCAACACAAGCGATATCAACTTTAAAACGCGCTAAATTTTGTTGATGTTTTGCGTATTTAGTTTGTATCGACATATCTCCGGCAGTACAAGAGCTGCACGTCTAAAACTTGGTACTTCAGTAGAAAACATGTCTCCGCGACTGTCTGCAAAGTTTCGTGTCACAATTCGAATAAATGTGGAAGTTATAAACAAAAGCGCTATCAACTTTAAAACGCGCTAAATTTTGTTGATGTTTTGCGTATTCAGTTTGTATCGACATATCTCCGGCAGTACAAGAGCTGCACTTCTAAAGCTTAATACTTCAGTAGAAAAGGCCTATCCGCGACTGTTTGCAAAGTTTCGTGGCACAATTAGAATAAATGTGGAAGTTATTAACAAAAGCGATATCAACTTTAAAACGCGCTAAATTTTGTTGATGTTTTGCGTATTCAGTTTGTATCGACATATCTCCGGCAGTACAAGAGCTGCACTTCTGAAACTTAGTACTTCAGTAGAAAAGCTGTCTCCGCGACTGTCTGCAAAGTTTCGTGTAACAATTCGAATAAATGTGGAAGTTATTAACAAAAGCGATATCAACTTTAAAACGCGCTAAATTTTGTTGATGTTTTGCGTATTCAGTTTATATCGACATATCTCCGGCAGTACAAGAGCTGCACTTCTGAAACATAGTACTTCAGTAGAAAACGCCTATCCGCGACTGTCTGCAAAGTTTCGTTGCACAATTCGAATAAATGTGGAAGTTATTAACAAAAGCGATATCAACTTTAAAACGCGCTAAATTTTGTTGATGTTTTGCGTATTCAGTTTGTATCGACATATCTTCGACAGTACAAGAGCTGCACTTCTGAAACAGAGTACTTCAGTAGCAAAGCTGTCTCCGCGACTGTCTGCAAGGTTTCGTGGCACAATTCGAATAAATGTGGAAGTTATTAACAAAAGCGATATCAACTTTAAAACGCGCTAAATTTTGTTGATGTTTTGCGTATTCAGTTTGTATCGACATATCTCCGGCAGTACAAGAGCTGCACTTCTGAAACATAGTACGTCAGCAGAAAAGGCCTATCCGCGGCTGTCTGCAAAGTTTCGTTGCACAATTCGAATAAATGTGGAAGTTATTAACAAAAGCGATTTCAACTTTAAAACGCGCTTAATTTTGTTGATGTTTTGCGTATTCAGTTTGTATCGACATATCTCCGGCAGTACAAGAGCTGCACTTCTGAAACTTGGTACTTCAGTAGAAAACATGTCTCCGCGACTGTCTGCAAAGTTTCGTGTCACAATTCGAATAAATGTGGAAGTTATAAACACAAGCGATATCAACTTTAAAACGCGCTAAATTTTGTTGATGTTTTGCGTATTCAGTTTGTATCGACATATCTCCGGCAGTACAAGAGCTGCACTTCTGAAACATAGTACTTCAGCAGAAAAGGCCTATCCGCGGCTGTCTGCAAAGTTTTGTTGCACAATTCGAATAAATGTGGAAGTTATTAACAAAACGATTTCAACTTTAAAACGCGCTAAATTTTGTTGATGTTTTGCGTATTCAGTTTGTATCGACATATCTCCGGCAGTACAAGAGCTGCACTTCTGAAACTTGGTACTTCAGTAGAAAATATGCCTCCGCGACTGTCTGCAAAGTTTCGTAGCACAATTCGAATAAATGTGGAAGTTATCAACACAAGCGATATCAACTTTAAAACGCGCTAAATTTTGTTGATGTTTTGCGTATTCAGTTTGTATCGACATATCTCCGGCAGTACAAGAGCTGCACTTCTGAAACTTGGTACTTCAGTAGAAAATATGCCTCCGCGACTGTCTGCAAAGTTTCGTAGCACAATTCGAATAAATGTGGAAGTTATCAACACAAGCGATATCAACTTTAAAACGCGCTAAATTTTGTTGATGTTTTGCGTATTCAGTTTGTATCGACATATCTCCGGCAGTACAACAGCTGCACGTCTAAAACTTGGTACTTCAGTAGAAAACATGTCTCCACAACTGTCTGCAAAGTTTCGTGTCACAATTCAAATAAATGTGGAAGTTATAAACAAAAGCGATATCAACTTTAAAACGCGCTAAATTTTGTTGATGTTTTGCGTATTCAGTTTGTATCGACATATCTCCGGCAGTACAAGAGCTGCACTGCTGAAACTTGGTACTTCAGTAGAAAATCTGTCTCTGCGACAGTCCGCAAAGTTTCGTTGCACAATTCGAATAAATGTTGAAGTTATTTACAAAAGCGATATCAACTTTAAAACGCGCTAAATTTTGTTGATGTTTTGCGTATTCAGTTTGTATCGACATATCTCCGGCAGTACAAGCGCTGCACTTCTGAAACTGTGTAGTTCAGTAGAAAAGCTGTCTCTGCGACTGTCTGCAAGGTTTCGTGGCACAATTCGAATAAATGTGGAAGTTATTAACAAAAGCGATATCAACTTTAAAACGCGCTAAATTTTGTTGATGTTTTGCGTATTCAGTTTGTATCGACATATCTCCGGCAGTACAAGAGCTGCACTTCTGAAACATAGTAATTCAGCAGAAAAGGCATATCCGCGGCTGTCTGCAAAGTTTCGTTGCACAATTCGAATAAATGTGGAAGTTATTAACATAAGCGATATCAACTTTAAAACGCGCTAAATTTTGTTGATGTTTTGCGTATTCAGTTTGTATCGACATATCTCCGGCAGTACAAGAGCTGCACTTCTGAAACTTGGTACTTCAGTAGAAAATATGCCTCCGCGACTGTCTGCAAAGTTTCGTAGCACAATTCGAATAAATGTGGAAGTTATCAACACAAGCGATATCAACTTTAAAACGCGCTAAATTTTGTTGATGTTTTGCGTATTCAGTTTGTATCGACATATCTCCGGCAGTACAAGAGCTGCACGTCTAAAACTTGGTACTTCAGTAGAAAACATGTCTCCGCGACTGTCTGCAAAGTTTCGTGGCACAATTCGAATAAATGTGGAAGTTATAAACAAAAGCGCTATCAACTTTAAAACGCGCTAAATTTTGTTGATGTTTTGCGTATTCAGTTTGTATCGACATATCTCCGGCAGTACAAGAGCTGCACTTCTGAAACATAGTACGTCAGCAGAAAAGGCCTATCCGCGGCTGTCTGCAAAGTTTCGTTGCACAATTCGAATAAATGTGGAAGTTATTAACAAAAGCGATTTCAACTTTAAAACGCGCTTAATTTTGTTGATGTTTTGCGTATTCAGTTTGTATCGACATATCTCCGGCAGTACAAGAGCTGCACTTCTGAAACTTGGTACTTCAGTAGAAAACATGTCTCCGCGACTGTCTGCAAAGTTTCGTGTAACAATTCGAATAAATGTGGAAGTTATAAACACAAGCGATATCAACTTTAAAACGCGCTAAATTTTGTTGATGTTTTGCGTATTCAGTTTGTATCGACATATCTCCGGCAGTACAAGAGCTGCACTTCTGAAACATAGTACTTCAGCAGAAAAGGCCTATCCGCGGCTGTCTGCAAAGTTTTGTTGCACAATTCGAATAAATGTGGAAGTTATTAACAAAACGATTTCAACTTTAAAACGCGCTAAATTTTGTTGATGTTTTGCGTATTCAGTTTGTATCGACATATCTCCGGCAGTACAAGAGCTGCACTTCTGAAACTTGGTACTTCAGTAGAAAATATGCCTCCGCGACTGTCTGCAAAGTTTCGTAGCACAATTCGAATAAATGTGGAAGTTATCAACACAAGCGATATCAACTTTAAAACGCGCTAAATTTTGTTGATGTTTTGCGTATTCAGTTTGTATCGACATATCTCCGGCAGTACAAGAGCTGCACGTCTAAAACTTGGTACTTCAGTAGAAAACATGTCTCCACGACTGTCTGCAAAGTTTCGTGTCACAATTCGAATAAATGTGGAAGTTATAAACAAAAGCGATATCAACTTTAAAACGCGCTAAATTTTGTTGATGTTTTGCGTATTCAGTTTGTATCGACATATCTCCGGCAGTACAAGAGCTGCACTGCTGAAACTTGGTACTTCAGTAGAAAATCTGTCTCTGCGACAGTCCGCAAAGTTTCGTTGCACAATTCGAATAAATGTTGAAGTTATTTACAAAAGCGATATCAACTTTAAAACGCGCTAAATTTTGTTGATGTTTTGCGTATTCAGTTTGTATCGACATATCTCCGGCAGTACAAGCGCTGCACTTCTGAAACTGTGTAGTTCAGTAGAAAAGCTGTCTCTGCGACTGTCTGCAAGGTTTCGTGGCACAATTCGAATAAATGTGGAAGTTATTAACAAAAGCGATATCAACTTTAAAACGCGCTAAATTTTGTTGATGTTTTGCGTATTCAGTTTGTATCGACATATCTCCGGCAGTACAAGAGCTGCACTTCTGAAACATAGTAATTCAGCAGAAAAGGCATATCCGCGGCTGTCTGCAAAGTTTCGTTGCACAATTCGAATAAATGTGGAAGTTATTAACATAAGCGATATCAACTTTAAAACGCGCTAAATTTTGTTGATGTTTTGCGTATTCAGTTTGTATCGACATATCTCCGGCAGTACAAGAGCTGCACTTCTGAAACTTGGTACTTCAGTAGAAAATATGCCTCCGCGACTGTCTGCAAAGTTTCGTAGCACAATTCGAATAAATGTGGAAGTTATCAACACAAGCGATATCAACTTTAAAACGCGCTAAATTTTGTTGATGTTTTGCGTATTCAGTTTGTATCGACATATCTCCGGCAGTACAAGAGCTGCACGTCTAAAACTTGGTACTTCAGTAGAAAACATGTCTCCGCGACTGTCTGCAAAGTTTCGTGTCACAATTCGAATAAATGTGGAAGTTATAAACAAAAGCGCTATCAACTTTAAAACGCGCTAAATTTTGTTGATGTTTTGCGTATTCAGTTTGTATCGACATATCTCCGGCAGTACAAGAGCTGCACTTCTAAAGCTTAATACTTCAGTAGAAAAGGCCTATCCGCGACTGTTTGCAAAGTTTCGTGGCACAATTCGAATAAATGTGGAAGTTATTAACAAAAGCGATATCAACTTTAAAACGCGCTAAATTTTGTTGATGTTTTGCGTATTCAGTTTGTATCGACATATCTCCGGCAGTACAAGAGCTGCACTTCTGAAACTTAGTACTTCAGTAGAAAAGCTGTCTTCGCGACTGTCTGCAAAGTTTCGTGTAACAATTCGAATAAATGTGGAAGTTATTAACAAAAGCGATATCAACTTTAAAACGCGCTAAATTTTGTTGATGTTTTGCGTATTCAGTTTATATCGACATATCTCCGGCAGTACAAGAGCTGCACTTCTGAAACATAGTACTTCAGTAGAAAACGCCTATCCGCGACTGTCTGCAAAGTTTCGTTGCACAATTCGAATAAATGTGGAAGTTATTAACAAAAGCGATATCAACTTTAAAACGCGCTAAATTTTGTTGATGTTTTGCGTATTCAGTTTGTATCGACATATCTTCGACAGTACAAGAGCTGCACTTCTGAAACAGAGTACTTCAGTAGCAAAGCTGTCTCCGCGACTGTCTGCAAGGTTTCGTGGCACAATTCGAATAAATGTGGAAGTTATTAACAAAAGCGATATCAACTTTAAAACGCGCTAAATTTTGTTGATGTTTTGCGTATTCAGTTTGTATCGACATATCTCCGGCAGTACAAGAGCTGCACTTCTGAAACATAGTACGTCAGCAGAAAAGGCCTATCCGCGGCTGTCTGCAAAGTTTCGTTGCACAATTCGAATAAATGTGGAAGTTATTAACAAAAGCGATTTCAACTTTAAAACGCGCTTAATTTTGTTGATGTTTTGCGTATTCAGTTTGTATCGACATATCTCCGGCAGTACAAGAGCTGCACTTCTGAAACTTGGTACTTCAGTAGAAAACATGTCTCCGCGACTGTCTGCAAAGTTTCGTGTCACAATTCGAATTAATGTGGAAGTTATAAACACAAGCGATATCAACTTTAAAACGCGCTAAATTTTGTTGATGTTTTGCGTATTCAGTTTGTATCGACATATCTCCGGCAGTACAAGAGCTGCACTTCTGAAACATAGTACTTCAGCAGAAAAGGCCTATCCGCGGCTGTCTGCAAAGTTTTGTTGCACAATTCGAATAAATGTGGAAGTTATTAACAAAACGATTTCAACTTTAAAACGCGCTAAATTTTGTTGATGTTTTGCGTATTCAGTTTGTATCGACATATCTCCGGCAGTACAAGAGCTGCACTTCTGAAACTTGGTACTTCAGTAGAAAATATGCCTCCGCGACTGTCTGCAAAGTTTCGTAGCACAATTCGAATAAATGTGGAAGTTATCAACACAAGCGATATCAACTTTAAAACGCGCTTAATTTTGTTGATGTTTTGCGTATTCAGTTTGTATCGACATATCTCCGGCAGTACAAGAGCTGCACTTCTGAAACTTGGTACTTCAGTAGAAAATATGCCTCCGCGACTGTCTGCAAAGTTTCGTAGCACAATTCGAATAAATGTGGAAGTTATCAACACAAGCGATATCAACTTTAAAACGCGCTAAATTTTGTTGATGTTTTGCGTATTCAGTTTGTATCGACATATCTCCGGCAGTACAACAGCTGCACGTCTAAAACTTGGTACTTCAGTAGAAAACATGTCTCCACGACTGTCTGCAAAGTTTCGTGTCACAATTCGAATAAATGTGGAAGTTATAAACAAAAGCGATATTAACTTTAAAACGCGCTAAATTTTGTTGATGTTTTGCGTATTCAGTTTGTATCGACATATCTCCGACAGTACAAGAGCTGCACTTCTAAAACTTAGTACTTCAGTAGAAAATATGTCTCCGCGACTGTCTGCAAAGTTTCGTGGCACAATTCGAATAAATGTGGAAGTTATAAACAAAAGCGCTATCAACTTTAAAACGCGCTAAATTTTGTTGATGTTTTGCGTATTCAGTTTGTATCGACATATCTCCGGCAGTACAAGAGCTGCACTTCTAAAACTTAATACTTCAGTAGAAAAGGCCTATCCGCGACTGTTTGCAAAGGTTCGTGGCACAATTCGAATAAATGTGGAAGTTATGTACAAAAGCGATATCAACTTTAAAACGCGCTAAATTTTGTTGATGTTTTGCGTATTCAGTTTGTATCGACATATCTCCGGCAGTACAAGCGCTGCACTTCTGAAACTTAGTACTTCAGTAGAAAAGCTGTCTCCGCGACTGTCTGCAAAGTTTCGTGTAACAATTCGAATAAATGTGGAAGTTATTAACAAAAGCGATATCAACTTTAAAACGCGCTAAATTTTGTTGATGTTTTGCGTATTCAGTTTATATCGACATATCTCCGGCAGTACAAGAGCTGCACTTCTGAAACATAGTACTTCAGTAGAAAACGCCTATCCGCGACTGTCTGCAAAGTTTCGTTGCACAATTCGAATAAATGTGGAAGTTATTAACAAAAGCGATATCAACTTTAAAACGCGCTAAATTTTGTTGATGTTTTGCGTATTCAGTTTGTATCGACATATCTCCGACAGTACAAGAGCTGCACTTCTGAAACAGAGTACTTCAGTAGAAAAGCTGTCTCCGCGACTGTCTGCAAGGTTTTGTGGCACAATTCGAATAAATGTTGAAGTTATTAACAAAAGCGATATCAACTTTAAAACGCGCTAAATTTTGTTGATGTTTTGCGTATTCAGTTTGTATCGACATATCTCCGGCAGTACAAGAGCTGCACTTCTGAAACATAGTACTTCAGCAGAAAAGGCCTATCCGCGGCTGTCTGCAAAGTTTCGTTGCACAATTCGAATAAATATGGAAGTTATTAACAAAAGCGATTTCAACTTTAAAACGCGCTAAATTTTGTTGATGTTTTGCGTATTCAGTTTGTATCGACATATCTCCGGCAGTACAAGAGCTGCACTTCTGAAACTTGGTACTTCAGTAGAAAATATGCCTCCGCGACTGTCTGCAAAGTTTCGTGTCACAATTCGAATAAATGTGGAAGTTATAAACAAAAGCGATATCAACTTTAAAACGCGCTAAATTTTGTTGATGTTTTGCGTATTCAGTTTGTATCGACATATCTCCGGCAGTACAAGAGCTGCACTTCTAAAACTTGGTACTTAAGTAGAAAATATGTCTCCGCGACTGTCTGCAAAGTTTCGTGGCACAATTCGAATAAATGTGGAAGTTATCAACAAAAGCGCTATCAACTTTAAAACGCGCTAAATTTTGTTGATGTTTTGCGTATTCAGTTTGTATCGACATATCTCCGGCAGTACAAGAGCTGCACTTCTAAAACTTGGTACTTCAGTAGCAAAGGCCTATCCGCGACTGTTTGCAAAGTTTCGTGGCACAATTCGAATAAATGTGGAAGTTATTAACAAAAGCGATATCAACTTTAAAACGCGCTAAATTTTGTTGATGTTTTGCGTATTCAGTTTGTATCGACATATCTCCGGCAGTACAAGAGCTGCACTTCTGAAACATAGTACTTCAGCAGAAAAGGCCTATCCGCGGCTGTCTGCAAAGTTTCGTTGCACAATTCGAATAAATGTGGAAGTTATTAACAAAAGCGATTTCAACTTTAAAACGCGCTAAATTTTGTTGATGTTTTGCGTATTCAGTTTGTATCGACATATCTCCGGCAGTACAAGAGCTGCACTTCTGAAACTTGGTACTTCAGTAGAAAATATGCCTCCGCGACTGTCTGCAAAGTTTCGTAGCACAATTTGAATAAATGTGGAAGTTATCAACACAAGCGATATCAACTTTAAAACGCGCTAAATTTTGTTGATGTTTTGCGTATTTAGTTTGTATCGACATATCTCCGGCAGTACAAGAGCTCCACGTCTAAAACTTGGTACTTCAGTAGAACACATCTCTCTGCGACTGTCTGCAAAGTTTCGTGTCACAATTCGAATAAATGTGGAAGTTATAAACAAAAGCGATATCAACTTTAAAACGCGCTAAATTTTGTTGATGTTTTGCGTATTCAGTTTGTATCGACATATCTCCGGCAGTACAAGAGCTGCACTTCTAAAACTTGGTACTTCAGTAGAAAATATGTCTCCGCGACTGTCTGCAAAGTTTCATGGCACAATTCGAATAAATGTGGAAGTTATTAACAAAAGCGATATCAACTTTAAAACGCGCTGAATTTTATTGATGTTTTGCGTATTCAGTTTGTATCGACATATCTCCGGCAGTACAAGAGCTGCACTTCTAAAACTTGGTACTTCAGTAGAAAAGGCCTATCCGCGACTGTTTGCAAAGTTTCGTGGCACAATTCGAATAAATGTGGAAGTTATTAACAAAAGCGATATCAACTTTAAAACGCGCTAAATTTTGTTGATGTTTTGCGTATTCAGTTTGTATCGACATATCTCCGGCAGTACAAGAGCTGCACTTCTGAAACTTGGTACTTCAGTAGAAAATACGCCTCCGCGACTGTCTGCAAAGTTTCGTAGCACAATTCGAATAAATGTGGAAGTTATCAACACAAGCGATATCAACTTTAAAACGCGCTAAATTTTGTTGATGTTTTGCGTATTCAGTTTGTATCGACATATCTCCGGCAGTACAAGAGCTGCACTTCTGAAACATAGTACTTCAGCAGAAAAGGCCTATCCGCGGCTGTCTGCAAAGTTTCGTGGTACAATTCGAATAAATGTGGAAGTTATTAACAAAAGCGATTTCAACTTTAAAACGCGCTTAATTTTGTTGATGTTTTGCGTATTCAGTTTGTATCGACATATCTCCGGCAGTACAAGAGCTGCACTTCTGAAACTTGGTACTTCAGTAGAAAATATGCCTCCGCGACTGTCTGCAAAGTTTCGTGGCACAATTCGAATAAATGTGGAAGTTATTAACAAAAGCGCTATTAACTTTAAAACGCGCTAAATTTTGTTGATGTTTTGCGTATTCAGTTTGTATCGACATATCTCCGGCAGAACAAGAGCTGCACTTCTAAAACTTGGTACTTCAGTAGAAAAGGCCTATACGCGACTGTTTGCAAAGTTTCGTGGCACAATTCGAATAAATGTGGAAGTTATTAACAAAAGCGATATCAACTTTAAAACGCGCTAAATTTTGTTGATGTTTTGCGTATTCAGTTCGTATCGACATATCTCCGGCAGTACAAGAGCTGCACGTCTAAAACTTGGTACTTCAGTAGAAAACATGTCTCCGGGACTGTCTGCAAAGTTTCGTGTCACAATTCGAATAAATGTGGAAGTTATTAACAAAAGCGATATCAACTTTAAAACGCGCTAAATTTTGTTGATGTTTTGCGTATTCAGTTTGTATCGACATATCTCCGGCAGTACAAGAGCTGCACTTCTGAAACTTGGTAATTCAGTAGAAAATATGCCTCCGCGACTGTCTGCAAAGTTTTGTAGCACAATTCGAATAAATGTGGAAGTTATCAACACAAGCGATATCAACTTTAAAACGCGCTAAATTTTGTTGATGTTTTGCGTATTCAGTTTGTATCGACATATCTTCGGCAGTACAAGAGCTGCACGTCTAAAACTTGGTACGTCAGTAGAAAACATGTCTCCGCGACTGTCTGCAAAGTTTCGTGTCACAATTCGAATAAATGTGGAAGTTATAAACAAAAGCGATATCAACTTTAAAACGCGCTAAATTTTGTTGATGTTTTGCGTATTCAGTTTGTATCGACATATCTCCGGCAGTACAAGAGCTGCACTTCTAAAACTTGGTACTTCAGTAGAAAATATGTCTCCGCGACTGTCTGCAAAGTTTCGTGGCACAATTCGAATAAATGTGGAAGTTATCAACAAAAGCGCTATCAACTTTAAAACGCGCTAAATTTTGTTGATGTTTTGCGTATTCAGTTTGTATCGACATATCTCTGGCAGTACAAGAGCTGCACTTCTAAAACTTATTACTTCAGTAGAAAATGCCTATCCGCGACTGTTTGCAAAGTTTAGAGGCACTATTCGAATAAATGTGGAAGTTATTAACAAAAGCGATATCAACTTTAAAACGCGCTAAATTTTGTTGATGTTTTGCGTATTCAGTTTGTATCGACATATCTCCGGCAGTAGAAGAGCTGCACTTCTGAAACTTAGTACTTCAGTAGAAAAGCTGTCTCCGCGACTGTCTGCAAAGTTTCGTGTAACAATTCGAATAAATGTGGAAGTTATTAACAAAAGCGATATCAACTTTAAAACGCGCTGAATTTTGTTGATGTTTTGCGTATTCAGTTTATATCGACATATCTCCGGCAGTACAAGAGCTGCACTACTGAAACATAGTACTTCAGTAGAAAACGCCTATCCGCGACTGTCTGCAAAGTTTCGTTGCACAATTCGAATAAATGTGGAAGTTATTAACAAAAGCGATATCAACTTTAAAACGCGCTAAATTTTGTTGATGTTTTGCGTATTCAGTTTGTATCGACATATCTCCGACAGTACAAGAGCTGCACTTCTGAAACAGAGTACTTCAGTAGAAAAGCTGTCTCCGCGACTGTCTGCAAGGTTTCGTGTAACAATTCGAATAAATGTGGAAGTTATTAACAAAAGCGATATCAACTTTAAAACGCGCTAAATTTAGTTGATGTTTTGCGTATTCAGTTTGTATCGACATATCTCCGGCAGTACAAGAGCTGCACTTCTGAAACTTAGTACTTCAGTAGAAAAGCTGTCTCCGCGACTGTCTGCAAAGTTTCGTGTAACAATTCGAATAAATGTGGAAGTTATTAACAAAAGCGATATCAACTTTAAAACGCGCTAAATTTTGTTGATGTTTTGCGTATTCAGTTTGTATCGACATATCTCCGACAGTACAAGAGCTGCACTTCTGAAACAGAGTACTTCAGTAGAAAAGCTGTCTCCGCGACTGTCTGCAAAGTTTCGTGGCACAATTCGAATAAATGTGGAAGTTATTAACAAAAGCGATATCAACTTTAAAACGCGCTAAATTTTGTTGATGTTTTGCGTATTCAGTTTGTATCGACATATCTCCGGCAGTACAAGAGCTGCACTTCTGAAACATAGTACTTCAGCAAAAAAAGGTTTATTCGCGACTGTCTGCAAAGTTTTGTTGCACAATTCGAATAAATGTGGAAGTTATAAACACAAGCGATATCAACTTTAAAACGCGCTAAATTTTGTTGATGTTTTGCGTATTCAGTTTGTATCGACATATCTCCGGCAGTACAAGAGCTGCACTTCTTAAACTTGGTACTTCAGTAGAAAACATGCCTCCGTGACTGTCTGCAAAGTTTCGTGGCACAATTCGAATAAATGTGGATGTTATAAACAAAAGCGATATCAACTTTAAAACGCGCTAAATTTTGTTGATGTTTTGCGTATTCAGTTTGTATCGACATATCTCCGGCAGTACAAGAGCTGCACTATTGAAACTTGGTACTTCAGTAGAAAACATGTCTCCGCGACTGTCTGCAAAGTTTCGTGTCACAATTCGAATAAATGTGGAAGTTGTAAAAAAAGCGATATCAACTTTAAAACGCGCTAAATTTTGTTGATGTTTTGCGTATTCAGTTTGTATCGACATATCTCCGGCAGTACAAGAGCTGCACTGCTGAAACTTGGTACTTCAGTAGAAAATCTGTCTCTGCGACAGTCCGCAAAGTTTCGTTGCACAATTCGAATAAATGTTGAAGTTATTTACAAAAGCGATATCAACTTTAAAACGCGCTAAATTTTGTTGATGTTTTGCGTATTCAGTTTGTATCGACATATCTCCGGCAGTACAAGAGCTGCACTTCTGAAACTGTGTACTTCAGTAGAAAAGCTGTCTCCGCGACTGTCTGCAAGGTTTCGTGGCACAATTCGAATAAATGTGGAAGTTATTAACAAAAGCGATATCAACTTTAAAACGCGCTAAATTTTGTTGATGTTTTGCGTATTCAGTTTGTATCGACATATCTCCGGCAGTACAAGAGCTGCACTTCTGAAACATAGTACTTCAGCAGAAAAGGCCTATCCGCGGCTGTCTGCAAAGTTTCGTTGCACAATTCGAATAAATGTGGAAGTTATTAACAAAAGCGATTTCAACTTTAAAACGCGCTAAATTTTGTTGATGTTTTGCGTATTCAGTTTGTATCGACATATCTCCGGCAGTACAAGAGCTGCACTTCTGAAACTTGGTACTTCAGTAGAAAATATGCCTCCGCGACTGTCTGCAAAGTTTCGTAGCACAATTCGAATAAATGTGGAAGTTATAAACACAAGCGATATCAACTTTAAAACGCGCTAAATTTTGTTGAGGTTTTGCGTATTCAGTTTGTATCGACATATCTCCGGCAGTACAAGAGCTGCACGTCTAAAACTTGGTACTTCAGTAGAAAACATGTCTCCGCGACTGTCTGCAAAGTTTCGTGTCACAATTCGAATAAATGTGGAAGTGATAAATAAAAGCGGTATCAACTTTAAAACGCGCTAAATTTTGTTGATGTTTTGCGTATTCAGTTTGTATCGACATATCTCCGGCAGTACAAGAGCTGCACTTCTAAAACTTGGTACTTCAGTAGAAAATATGTCTCCGCGACTGTCTGCAAAGTTTCGTGGCACAATTCGAATAAATGTGGAAGTTATCAACAAAAGCGCTATTAACTTTAAAACGCGCTAAATTTTTTTGATGTTTTGCGTATTCAGTTTGTATCGACATATCTGCGGCAGTACAAGAGCTGCACTTCTAAAACATAGTACTTCAGCAGAAAAGGCCTATCCGCGACTGTCTGCAAAGTTTCGTTGCACAATTCGAATAAATGTTGAAGTTATTAACAAAAGCGATTTCAACTTTAAAACGCGCTAAATTTTGTTGATGTTTTGCGTATTCAGTTTGTATCGACATATCTCCGGCAGTACAAGAGCTGCACTTCTGAAACTTGGTACTTCAGTAGAAAACATGTCTCCGCGACAGTCTGCAAAGTTTCGTTGCACAATTCGAATAAATGTTGAAGTTATTAACAAAAGCGATATCAACTTTAAAGCGCGCTAAATTTTGTTGATGTTTTGCGTATTCAGTTTGTATCGACATATCTCCGGCAGTACAAGAGCTGCACTTCTGAAACTTGGTACTTCAGTAGAAAAGGCCTATCCGCGACTGTCTGCAAAGTTTCGTGGTACAATTCGAATAAATGTGGAAGTTATTAACAAAAGCGATATCAACTTTAAAACGCGCTAAATTTTGTTGATGTTTTGCGTATTCAGTTTGTATCGACATATCTCCGGCAGTACAAGAGCTGCACTTCTGAAACTTGGTACTTCAGTAGCAAACATGTCTCCGAGAATGTCTGCAAAGTTTCGTGGCACAATTCGAATAAATGTGGAAGTTATAAACAAAAGCGATATCAACTTTAAAACGCGCTAAATTTTGTTGATATTTTGCGTATTCAGTTTGTATCGACATATCTCCGGCAATACAAGAGCTGCACTTCTAAAACTTCGTACTTCAGTAGAAAATATGTCTCCGCGACTGTCTGCAAAGTTTCGTGGCACAATTCGAATAAATGTGGAAGTTATTAACAAAAGCGATATCAACTTTAAAACGCGCTAAATTTTGTTGATGTTTTGCGTATTCAGTTTGTATCGACATATCTCCGGCAGTACAAGAGCTGCACTTCTGAAACTTGGTACTTCAGTAGCAAACATGTCTCCGTGAATGTCTGCAAAGTTTCGTGGCACAATTCGAATAAATGTGGAAGTTATTAACAAAAGCGATATCAACTTTAAAACGCGCTAAATTTTGTTGATGTTTTGCGTATTCAGTTTGTATCGACATATCTCCGGCAGTACAAGAGCTGCACTTCTGAAACTGTGTACTTCAGTAGAAAAGCTGTCTCCGCGACTGTCTGCAAGGTTTCGTGGCACAATTCGAATAAATGTGGAAGTTATTAACAAAAGCGATATCAACTTTAAAACGCGCTAAATTTTGTTGATGTTTTGCGTATTCAGTTTGTATCGACATATCTCCGGCAGTACAAGAGCTGCACTTCTGAAACATAGTACTTCAGCAGAAAAGGCCTATCCGCGGCTGTCTGCAAAGTTTCGTTGCACAATTCGAATAAATGTGGAAGTTATTAACAAAAGCGATTTCAACTTTAAAACGCGCTAAATTTTGTTGATGTTTTGCGTATTCAGTTTGTATCGACATATCTCCGGCAGTACAAGAGCTGCACTTCTGAAACTTGGTACTTCAGTAGAAAATATGCCTCCGCGACTGTCTGCAAAGTTTCGTAGCACAATTCGAATAAATGTGGAAGTTATAAACACAAGCGATATCAACTTTAAAACGCGCTAAATTTTGTTGAGGTTTTGCGTATTCAGTTTGTATCGACATATCTCCGGCAGTACAAGAGCTGCACGTCTAAAACTTGGTACTTCAGTAGAAAACATGTCTCCGCGACTGTCTGCAAAGTTTCGTGTCACAATTCGAATAAATGTGGAAGTTATAAATAAAAGCGATATCAACTTTAAAACGCGCTAAATTTTGTTGATGTTTTGCGTATTCAGTTTGTATCGACATATCTCCGGCAGTACAAGAGCTGCACTTCTAAAACTTGGTACTTCAGTAGAAAATATGTCTCCGCGACTGTCTGCAAAGTTTCGTGGCACAATTCGAATAAATGTGGAAGTTATCAACAAAAGCGCTATTAACTTTAAAACGCGCTAAATTTTTTTGATTTTTTGCGTATTCAGTTTGTATCGACATATCTGCGGCAGTACAAGAGCTGCACTTCTAAAACATAGTACTTCAGCAGAAAAGGCCTATCCGCGACTGTCTGCAAAGTTTCGTTGCACAATTCGAATAAATGTTGAAGTTATTAACAAAAGCGATTTCAACTTTAAAACGCGCTAAATTTTGTTGATGTTTTGCGTATTCAGTTTGTATCGACATATCTCCGGCAGTACAAGAGCTGCACTTCTGAAACTTGGTACTTCAGTAGAAAACATGTCTCCGCGACAGTCTGCAAAGTTTCGTTGCACAATTCGAATAAATGTTGAAGTTATTAACAAAAGCGATATCAACTTTAAAGCGCGCTAAATTTTGTTGATGTTTTGCGTATTCAGTTTGTATCGACATATCTCCGGCAGTACAAGAGCTGCACTTCTGAAACTTGGTACTTCAGTAGAAAAGGCCTATCCGCGACTGTCTGCAAAGTTTCGTGGTACAATTCGAATAAATGTGGAAGTTATTAACAAAAGCGATATCAACTTTAAAACGCGCTAAATTTTGTTGATGTTTTGCGTATTCAGTTTGTATCGACATATCTCCGGCAGTACAAGAGCTGCACTTCTGAAACTTGGTACTTCAGTAGCAAACATGTCTCCGCGAATGTCTGCAAAGTTTCGTGGCACAATTCGAATAAATGTGGAAGTTATAAACAAAAGCGATATCAACTTTAAAACGCGCTAAATTTTGTTGATATTTTGCGTATTCAGTTTGTATCGAGATATCTCCGGCAATACAAGAGCTGCACTTCTAAAACTTCGTACTTCAGTAGAAAATATGTCTCCGCGACTGTCTGCAAAGTTTCGTGGCACAATTCGAATAAATGTGGAAGTTATTAACAAAAGCGATATCAACTTTAAAACGCGCTAAATTTTGTTGATGTTTTGCGTATTCAGTTTGTATCGACATATCTCCGGCAGTACAAGAGCTGCACTTCTGAAACTTGGTACTTCAGTAGCAAACATGTCTCCGCGAATGTCTGCAAAATTTCGTGGCACAATTCGAATAAATGTGGAAGTTATTAACAAAAGCGATATCAACTTTAAAACGCGCTAAATTTTGTTGATGTTTTGCGTATTCAGTTTGTATCGACATATCTCCGGCAGTACAAGAGCTGCACTTCTGAAACTGTGTACTTCAGTAGAAAAGCTGTCTCCGCGACTGTCTGCTAGGTTTCGTGGCACAATTCGAATAAATGTGGAAGTTATTAACAAAAGCGATATCAACTTTAAAACGCGCTAAATTTTGTTGATGTTTTGCGTATTCAGTTTGTATCGACATATCTCCGGCAGTACAAGAGCTGCACTTCTGAAACATAGTACTTCAGCAGAAAAGGCCTATCCGCGGCTGTCTGCAAAGTTTCGTTGCACAATTCGAATAAATGTGGAAGTTATTAACAAAAGCGATTTCAACTTTAAAACGCGCTAAATTTTGTTGATGTTTTGCGTATTCAGTTTGTATCGACATATCTCCGGCAGTACAAGAGCTGCACTTCTGAAACTTGGTACTTCAGTAGAAAATATGCCTCCGCGACTGTCTGCAAAGTTTCGTAGCACAATTCGAATAAATGTGGAAGTTATAAACACAAGCGATATCAACTTTAAAACGCGCTAAATTTTGTTGAGGTTTTGCGTATTCAGTTTGTATCGACATATCTCCGGCAGTACAAGAGCTGCACGTCTAAAACTTGGTACTTCAGTAGAAAACATGTCTCCGCGACTGTCTGCAAAGTTTCGTGTCACAATTCGAATAAATGTGGAAGTTATAAATAAAAGCGATATCAACTTTAAAACGCGCTAAATTTTGTTGATGTTTTGCGTATTCAGTTTGTATCGACATATCTCCGGCAGTACAAGAGCTGCACTTCTAAAACTTGGTACTTCAGTAGAAAATATGTCTCCGCGACTGTCTGCAAAGTTTCGTGGCACAATTCGAATAAATGTGGAAGTTATCAACAAAAGCGCTATTAACTTTAAAACGCGCTAAATTTTTTTGATGTTTTGCGTATTCAGTTTGTATCGACATATCTGCGGCAGTACAAGAGCTGCACTTCTAAAACATAGTACTTCAGCAGAAAAGGCCTATCCGCGACTGTCTGCAAAGTTTCGTTGCACAATTCGAATAAATGTTGAAGTTATTAACAAAAGCGATTTCAACTTTAAAACGCGCTAAATTTTGTTGATGTTTTGCGTATTCAGTTTGTATCGACATATCTCCGGCAGTACAAGAGCTGCACTTCTGAAACTTGGTACTTCAGTAGAAAACATGTCTCCGCGACAGTCTGCAAAGTTTCGTTGCACAATTCGAATAAATGTTGAAGTTATTAACAAAAGCGATATCAACTTTAAAGCGCGCTAAATTTTGTTGATGTTTTGCGTATTCAGTTTGTATCGACATATCTCCGGCAGTACAAGAGCTGCACTTCTGAAACTTGGTACTTCAGTAGAAAAGGCCTATCCGCGACTGTCTGCAAAGTTTCGTGGTACAATTCGAATAAATGTGGAAGTTATTAACAAAAGCGATATCAACTTTAAAACGCGCTAAATTTTGTTGATGTTTTGCGTATTCAGTTTGTATCGACATATCTCCGGCAGTACAAGAGCTGCACTTCTGAAACTTGGTCCTACAGTAGCAAACATGTCTCCGCGAATGTCTGCAAAGTTTCGTGGCACAATTCGAATAAATGTGGAAGTTATAAACAAAAGCGATATCAACTTTAAAACGCGCTAAATTTTGTTGATATTTTGCGTATTCAGTTTGTATCGACATATCACCGGCAATACAAGAGCTGCACTTCTAAAACTTCGTACTTCAGTAGAAAATATGTCTCCGCGACTGTCTGCAAAGTTTCGTGGCACAATTCGAATAAATGTGGAAGTTATTAACAAAAGCGATATCAACTTTAAAACGCGCTAAATTTTGTTGATGTTTTGCGTATTCAGTTTGTATCGACATATCTCCGGCAGTACAAGAGCTGCACTTCTGAAACTTGGTACTTCAGTAGCAAACATGTCTCCGCGAATGTCTGCAAAATTTCGTGGCACAATTCGAATAAATGTGGAAGTTATTAACAAAAGCGATATCAACTTTAAAACGCGCTAAATTTTGTTGATGTTTTGCGTATTCAGTTTGTATCGACATATCTCCGGCAGTACAAGAGCTGCACTTCTGAAACTGTGTACTTCAGTAGAAAAGCTGTCTCCGCGACTGTCTGCTAGGTTTCGTGGCACAATTCGAATAAATGTGGAAGTTATTAACAAAAGCGATATCAACTTTAAAACGCGCTAAATTTTGTTGATGTTTTGCGTATTCAGTTTATATCGACATATCTCCGGCAGTACAAGAGCTGCACTTCTGAAACATAGTACTTCAGCAGAAAAGGCCTATCCGCGGCTGTCTGCAAAGTTTCGTTGCACAATTCGAATAAATGTGGAAGTTATTAACAAAAGCGATTTCAACTTTAAAACGCGCTAAATTTTGTTGATGTTTTGCGTATTCAGTTTGTATCGACATATCTCCGGCAGTACAAGAGCTGCACTTCTGAAACTTGGTACTTCAGTAGAAAATATGCCTCCGCGACTGTCTGCAAAGTTTCGTAGCACAATTCGAATAAATGTGGAAGTTATTAACAAAAGCGATATCAACTTTAAAACGCGCTAAATTTTGTTGAGGTTTTGCGTATTCAGTTTGTATCGACATATCTCCGGCAGTACAAGAGCTGCACTTCTTAAACTTGGTACTTCAGTAGAAAAGGCCTATCCGCGACTGTTGGCAAAGTTTCGTGGCACAATTCGAATAAATGTGGAAGTTATTAACAAAAGCGATATCAACTTTAAAACGCGCTAAATTTTGTTGATGTTTTGCGTATTCAGTTTGTATCGACATATCTCCGGCAGTACAAGAGCTGCACTTCTGAAACTTAGTACTTCAGTAGAAAAGCTGTCTCCGCGACTGTCTGCAAAGTTTCGTGTAACAATTCGAATAAATGTGGAAGTTATTAACAAAAGCGATATCAACTTTAAAACGCGCTAAATTTTGTTGATGTTTTGCGTATTCAGTTTATATCGACATATCTCCGGCAGTACAAGAGCTGCACTTCTGAAACATAGTACTTCAGTAGAAAACGCCTATCCGCGACTGTCTGCAAAGTTTCGTTGCACAATTCGAATAAATGTGGAAGTTATTAACAAAAGCGATATCAACTTTAAAACGCGCTAAATTTTGTTGATGTTTTGCGTATTCAGTTTGTATCGACATATCTCCGACAGTACAAGAGCTGCACTTCTGAAACAGAGTACTTCAGTAGAAAATATGTCTCCGCGACTGTCTGCAAAGTTTCGTGGCACAATTCGAATAAATGTGGAAGTTATTAACAAAAGCGATATCAACTTTAAAACGCGCTAAATTTTGTTGATGTTTTGCGTATTCAGTTTGTATCGACATATCTCCGGCAGTACAAGAGCTGCACTTCTGAAACATAGTACTTCAGCAAAAAAAGGCTTATCCGCGACTGTCTGCAAAGTTTCGTTGCACAATTCGAATAAATGTGGAAGTTATAAACAAAAGCGATATCAACTTTAAAACGCGCTAAATTTTGTTGATGTTTTGCGTATTCAGTTTGTATCGACATATCTCCGGCAGTACAAGAGCTGCACTTCTGAAACTTGGTACTTCAGTAGAAAATATGCCTCCGTGACTGTCTGCAAAGTTTCATGGCACAATTCGAATAAATGTGGATGTTATAAACAAAAGCGATATCAACTTTAAAACGCGCTAAATTTTGTTGATGTTTTGCGTATTCAGTTTGTATCGACATATCTCCGGCAGTACAAGAGCTGCACTTCTGAAACTTGGTACTTCAGTAGAAAACATGTCTCCGCGACTGTCTGCAAAGTTTCGTGTCACAATTCGAATAAATGTGGAAGTTGTAAACAAAAGCGATATCAACTTTAAAACGCGCTAAATTTTGTTAGTGTTTTGCGTATTCAGTTTGTATCGACATATCTCCGGCAGTACAAGAGCTGCACTTCTGAAACTGTGTACTTCAGTAGAAAAGCTGTCTCCGCGACTGTTTGCAAGGTTTCGTGGCACAATTCGAATAAATGTGGAAGTTATTAACAAAAGCGATATCAACTTTAAAACGCGCTAAATTTTGTTGATGTTTTGCGTATTCAGTTTGTATCGACATATCTCCGGTAGTACAAGAGCTGCACTTCTGAAACTTGGTACTTCAGTAGAAAATATGCCCTCGCGACTGTCTGCAAAGTTTCGTAGCACAATTCGAATAAATGTGGAAGTTATCAACACAAGCGATATCAACTTTAAAACGCGCTAAATTTTGTTGATGTTTTGCGTATTCAGTTTGTATCGACATATCTCCGGCAGTACAAGAGCTGCAAGTCTTAAACTTGGTACTTCAGTAGAAAACATGTCTCCGCGACTGTCTCCAAAGTTTTGTGTCACAATTCGAATAAATGTGGAAGTTATAAACAAAAGCGATATCAACTTTAAAACGCGCTAAATTTTGTTGATGTTTTGCGTATTCAGTTTGTATCGACATATCTCCGGCAGTACAAGAGCTGCACTTCTGAAACTTGGTACTTCAGTAGAAAATCTGTCTCCGCGACTGTCTGCAAAGTTTCGTGCCACAATTCGAATAAATGTGGAAGTTATCAACAAAAGCGCTATCAACTTTAAAACGCGCTAAATTTTGTTGATGTTTTGCGTATTCAGTTTGTATCGACATATCTGCGGTAGTACCAGAGCTGCACTTCTGAAACATAGTACTTCAGCAGAAAAGGCCTATCCGCGACTGTCTGCAAAGTTTCGTTGCACAATTCGAATAAATGTTGAAGTTATTAACTAAAGCGATTTCAACTTTAAAACGCGCTAAATTTTGTTGATGTTTTGCGTATTCAGTTTGTATCGACATATCTCCGGCAGTACAAGAGCTGCACTTCTGAAACTTGGTACTTCAGTTGAAAAGCTGTCTCCGCGACTGTTTGCAAAGTTTCGTGGCACAATTCGAATAAATGTGGAAGTTATTAACAAAAGCGATATCAACTTTAAAACGCGCTAAATTTTGTTGATGTCTTGCGTATTCAGTTTGTATCGACATATCTCCGGCAGTACAAGAGCTGCACTTCTGAAGTTTAGTACTTCAGTAGAAAAGGCCTATCCGCGACTGTCTGCAAAGTTTCGTTGCACAATTCGAATAAATGTGGAAGTTATCAACAAAAGCGCTATCAACTTTAAAACGCGCTAAATTTTGTTGATGTTTTGCGTATTCAGTTTGTATCGACATATCTGCGGTAGTACCAGAGCTGCACTTCTGAAACATAGTACTTCAGCAGAAAAGGCCTATCCGCGACTGTCTGCAAAGTTTCGTTGCACAATTCGAATAAATGTTGAAGTTATTAACTAAAGCGATTTCAACTTTAAAACGCGCTAAATTTTGTTGATGTTTTGCGTATTCAGTTTGTATCGACATATCTCCGGCAGTACAAGAGCTGCACTTCTGAAACTTGGTACTTCAGTAGAAAATATGCCTCCGTGACTGTCTGCAAAGTTTCATGGCACAATTCGAATAAATGTGGATGTTATAAACAAAAGCGATATCAACTTTAAAACGCGCTAAATTTTGTTGATGTTTTGCGTATTCAGTTTGTATCGACATATCTCCGGCAGTACAAGAGCTGCACTTCTGAAACTTGGTACTTCAGTAGAAAACATGTCTCCGCGACTGTCTGCAAAGTTTCGTGTCACAATTCGAATAAATGTGGAAGTTGTAAACAAAAGCGATATCAACTTTAAAACGCGCTAAATTTTGTTAGTGTTTTGCGTATTCAGTTTGTATCGACATATCTCCGGCAGTACAAGAGCTGCACTTCTGAAACTGTGTACTTCAGTAGAAAAGCTGTCTCCGCGACTGTCTGCAAGGTTTCGTGGCACAATTCGAATAAATGTGGAAGTTATTAACAAAAGCGATATCAACTTTAAAACGCGCTAAATTTTGTTGATGTTTTGCGTATTCAGTTTGTATCGACATATCTCCGGTAGTACAAGAGCTGCACTTCTGAAACTTGGTACTTCAGTAGAAAATATGCCCTCGCGACTGTCTGCAAAGTTTCGTAGCACAATTCGAATAAATGTGGAAGTTATCAACACAAGCGATATCAACTTTAAAACGCGCTAAATTTTGTTGATGTTTTGCGTATTCAGTTTGTATCGACATATCTCCGGCAGTACAAGAGCTGCAAGTCTTAAACTTGGTACTTCAGTAGAAAACATGTCTCCGCGACTGTCTCCAAAGTTTTGTGTCACAATTCGAATAAATGTGGAAGTTATAAACAAAAGCGATATCAACTTTAAAACGCGCTAAATTTTGTTGATGTTTTGCGTATTCAGTTTGTATCGACATATCTCCGGCAGTACAAGAGCTGCACTTCTGAAACTTGGTACTTCAGTAGAAAATATGTCTCCGCGACTGTCTGCAAAGTTTCGTGCCACAATTCGAATAAATGTGGAAGTTATCAACAAAAGCGCTATCAACTTTAAAACGCGCTAAATTTTGTTGATGTTTTGCGTATTCAGTTTGTATCGACATATTTGCGGTAGTACCAGAGCTGCACTTCTGAAACATAGTACTTCAGCAGAAAAGGCCTATCCGCGACTGTCTGCAAAGTTTCGTTGCACAATTCGAATAAATGTTGAAGTTATTAACTAAAGCGATTTCAACTTTAAAACGCGCTAAATTTTGTTGATGTTTTGCGTATTCAGTTTGTATCGACATATCTCCGGCAGTACAAGAGCTGCACTTCTGAAACTTGGTACTTCAGTTGAAAAGCTGTCTCCGCGACTGTTTGCAAAGTTTCGTGGCACAATTCGAATAAATGTGGAAGTTATTAACAAAAGCGATATCAACTTTAAAACGCGCTAAATTTTGTTGATGTCTTGCGTATTCAGTTTGTATCGACATATCTCCGGCAGTACAAGAGCTGCACTTCTGAAGTTTAGTACTTCAGTAGAAAAGGCCTATCCGCGACTGTCTGCAAAGTTTCGTTGCACAATTCGAATAAATGTGGAAGTTATCAACAAAAGCGCTATCAACTTTAAAACGCGCTAAATTTTGTTGATGTTTTGCGTATTCAGTTTGTATCGACATATCTGCGGTAGTACCAGAGCTGCACTTCTGAAACATAGTACTTCAGCAGAAAAGGCCTATCCGCGACTGTCTGCAAAGTTTCGTTGCACAATTCGAATAAATGTTGAAGTTATTAACTAAAGCGATTTCAACTTTAAAACGCGCTAAATTTTGTTGATGTTTTGCGTATTCAGTTTGTATCGACATATCTCCGGCAGTACAAGAGCTGCACTTCTGAAACTTGGTACTTCAGTAGCAAACATGTCTCCGCGAATGTCTGCAAAGTTTCGTGGCACAATTCGAATAAATGTGGAAGTTATTAACAAAAGCGATATCAACTTTAAAACGCGCTAAATTTTGTTGATGTTTTGCGTATTCAGTTTGTATCGACATATCTCCGGCAGTACAAGTGCTGCACTTCTGAAACTTGGTACTTCAGTAGAAAAGGCCTATCCGCGACTGTCTGCAAAGTTTCGTGGCACAATTCGAATAAATGTGGAAGTTATTAACAAAAGCTATATAAACTTTAAAACGCCCTAAATTTTGTTGATGTTTTGCGTATTCAGTTTGTATCGACATATCTCCTGCAGTACAAGAGCTGCACTTCTAAAACTTCGTACTTCAGTAGAAAATATGTCTCCGCGACTGTCTGCAAAGTTTCGTGGCACAATTCGAATAAATGTGGAAGTTATTAACAAAAGCGATATCAACTTTAAAACGCGCTAAATTTTGTTGATGTCTTGCGTATTCAGTTTGTATCGACATATCTCCGGCAGTACAAGAGCTGCACTTCTGAAGTTTAGTACTTCAGTAGAAAAGGCCTATCCGCGACTGTCTGCAAAGTTTCGTTGCACAATTCGAATAAATGTGGAAGTTATTAACAAAAGCTATATCAACTTTAAAACGCGCTAAATTTTGTTGATGTATTGCGTATTCAGTTTGTATCGACATATCTCCGGCAGTACAAGAGCTGCACTTCTTAAACTTGGTACTTCAGTAGAAAAGGCCTATCTGCGACTGTTGGCAAAGTTTCGTGGCACAATTCGAATAAATGTGGAAGTTATTAACAAAAGCGATATCAACTTTAAAACGCGCTAAATTTTGTTGATGTTTTGCGTATTCAGTTTGTATCGACATATCTCCGGCAGTACAAGAGCTGCACTTCTGAAACTTAGTACTTCAGTAGAAAAGCTGTCTCCGCGACTGTCTGCAAAGTTTCGTGTAACAATTCGAATAAATGTGGAAGTTATTAACAAAAGCGATATCAACTTTAAAACGCGCTAAATTTTGTTGATGTTTTGCGTATTCAGTTTATATCGACATATCTCCGGCAGTACAAGAGCTGCACTTCTGAAACATAGTACTTCAGTAGAAAACGCCTATCCGCGACTGTCTGCAAAGTTTCGTTGCACAATTCGAATAAATGTGGAAGTTATTAACAAAAGCGATATCAACTTTAAAACGCGCTAAATTTTGTTGATGTTTTGCGTATTCAGTTTGTATCGACATATCTCCGACAGTACAAGAGCTGCACTTCTGAAACAGAGTACTTCAGTAGAAAATATGTCTCCGCGACTGTCTGCAAAGTTTCGTGGCACAATTCGAATAAATGTGGAAGTTATTAACAAAAGCGATATCAACTTTAAAACGCGCTAAATTTTGTTGATGTTTTGCGTATTCAGTTTGTATCGACATATCTCCGGCAGTACAAGAGCTGCACTTCTGAAACATAGTACTTCAGCAAAAAAAGGCTTATCCGCGACTGTCTGCAAAGTTTCGTTGCACAATTCGAATAAATGTGGAAGTTATAAACAAAAGCGATATCAACTTTAAAACGCGCTAAATTTTGTTGATGTTTTGCGTATTCAGTTTGTATCGACATATCTCCGGCAGTACAAGAGCTGCACTTCTGAAACTTGGTACTTCAGTAGAAAATATACCTCCGTGACTGTCTGCAAAGTTTCATGGCACAATTCGAATAAATGTGGATGTTATAAACAAAAGCGATATCAACTTTAAAACGCGCTAAATTTTGTTGATGTTTTGCGTATTCAGTTTGTATCGACATATCTCCGGCAGTACAAGAGCTGCACTTCTGAAACTTGGTACTTCAGTAGAAAACATGTCTCCGCGACTGTCTGCAAAGTTTCGTGTCACAATTCGAATAAATGTGGAAGTTGTAAACAAAAGCGATATCAACTTTAAAACGCGCTAAATTTTGTTAGTGTTTTGCGTATTCAGTTTGTATCGACATATCTCCGGCAGTACAAGAGCTGCACTTCTGAAACTGTGTACTTCAGTAGAAAAGCTGTCTCCGCGACTGTCTGCAAGGTTTCGTGGCACAATTCGAATAAATGTGGAAGTTATTAACAAAAGCGATATCAACTTTAAAACGCGCTAAATTTTGTTGATGTTTTGCGTATTCAGTTTGTATCGACATATCTCCGGTAGTACAAGAGCTGCACTTCTGAAACTTGGTACTTCAGTAGAAAATATGCCTCCGCGACTGTCTGCAAAGTTTCGTAGCACAATTCGAATAAATGTGGAAGTTATCAACACAAGCGATATCAACTTTAAAACGCGCTAAATTTTGTTGATGTTTTGCGTATTCAGTTTGTATCGACATATCTCCGGCAGTACAAGAGCTGCACGTCTAAAACTTGGTACTTCAGTAGAAAACATGTCTCCGCGACTGTCTGCAAAGTTTCGTGTCACAATTCGAATAAATGTGGAAGTTATAAACAAAAGCGATATCAACTTTAAAACGCGCTAAATTTTGTTGATGTTTTGCGTATTCAGTTTGTATCGACATATCTCCGGCAGTACAAGAGCTGCACTTCTAAAACTTGGTACTTCAGTAGAAAATATGTCTCCGCGACTGTCTGCAAAGTTTCGTGCCACAATTCGAATAAATGTGGAAGTTATCAACAAAAGCGCTATCAACTTTAAAACGCGCTAAATTTTGTTGATGTTTTGCGTATTCAGTTTGTATCGACATATCTGCGGTAGTACCAGAGCTGCACTTCTGAAACATAGTACTTCAGCAGAAAAGGCCTATCCGCGACTGTCTGCAAAGTTTCGTTGCACAATTCGAATAAATGTTGAAGTTATTAACTAAAGCGATTTCAACTTTAAAACGCGCTAAATTTTGTTGATGTTTTGCGTATTCAGTTTGTATCGACATATCTCCGGCAGTACAAGAGCTGCACTTCTGAAACTTGGTACTTCAGTTGAAAAGCTGTCTCCGCGACTGTTTGCAAAGTTTCGTGGCACAATTCGAATAAATGTGGAAGTTATTAACAAAAGCGATATCAACTTTAAAACGCGCTAAATTTTGTTGATGTCTTGCGTATTCAGTTTGTATCGACATATCTCCGGCAGTACAAAGAGCTGCACTTCTGAAGTTTAGTACTTCAGTAGAAAAGGCGTATCCGCGACTGTCTGCAAAGTTTCGTTGCACAATTCGAATAAATGTGGAAGTTATTAACAAAAGCTATATCAACTTTAAAACGCGCTAAATTTTGTTGATGTTTTGCGTATTCAGTTTGTATCGACATATCTCCGGCAGTACAAGAGCTGCACTTCTAAAACTTGGTACTTCAGTAGAGAAGGCCTATCCGCGACTGTTGGCAAAGTTTCGTGGCACAATTCGAATAAATGTGGAAGTTATCAACAAAAGCGATATCAACTTTAAAACGCGCTAAATTTTGTTGATGTTTTGCGTATTCAGTTTGTATCGACATATCTCCGGCAGTACAAGAGCTGCACTTCTGAAACTTAGTACTTCAGTAGAAAAGCTGTCTCCGCGACTGTCTGCAAAGTTTCGTGTAACAATTCGAATAAATGTGGAAGTTATTAACAAAAGCGATATCAACTTTAAAACGCGCTAAATTTTGTTGATGTTTTGCGTATTCAGTTTATATCGACATATCTCCGGCAGTACAAGAGCTGCACTTCTGAAACATAGTACTTCAGTAGAAAACGCCTATCCGCGACTGTCTGCAAAGTTTCGTTGCACAATTCGAATAAATGTGGAAGTTATTAACAAAAGCGATATCAACTTTAAAACGCGCTAAATTTTGTTGATGTTTTGCGTATTCAGTTTGTATCGACATATCTCCGACAGTACAAGAGCTGCACTTCTGAAACAGAGTACTTCAGTAGAAAATATGTCTCCGCGACTGTCTGCAAAGTTTCGTGGCACAATTCGAATAAATGTGGAAGTTATTAACAAAAGCGATATCAACTTTAAAACGCGCTAAATTTTGTTGATGTTTTGCGTATTCAGTTTGTATCGACATATCTCCGGCAGTACAAGAGCTGCACTTCTGAAACATAGTACTTCAGCAAAAAAAGGCTTATCCGCGACTGTCTGCAAAGTTTCGTTGCACAATTCGAATAAATGTGGAAGTTATAAACAAAAGCGATATCAACTTTAAAACGCGCTAAATTTTGTTGATGTTTTGCGTATTCAGTTTGTATCGACATATCTCCGGCAGTACAAGAGCTGCACTTCTGAAACTTGGTACTTCAGTAGAAAATATGCCTCCGTGACTGTCTGCAAAGTTTCATGGCACAATTCGAATAAATGTGGATGTTATAAACAAAAGCGATATCAACTTTAAAACGCGCTAAATTTTGTTGATGTTTTGCGTATTCAGTTTGTATCGACATATCTCCGGCAGTAAAAGAGCTGCACTTCTGAAACTTGGTACTTCAGTAGAAAACATGTCTCCGCGACTGTCTGCAAAGTTTCGTGTCACAATTCGAATAAATGTGGAAGTTGTAAACAAAAGCGATATCAACTTTAAAACGCGCTAAATTTTGTTAGTGTTTTGCGTATTTAGTTTGTATCGACATATCTCCGGTAGTACAAGAGCTGCACTTCTGAAACTGTGTACTTCAGTAGAAAAGCTGTCTCCGCGACTGTCTGCAAGGTTTCGTGGCACAATTCGAATAAATGTGGAAGTTATTAACAAAAGCGATATCAACTTTAAAACGCGCTAAATTTTGTTGATGTTTTGCGTATTCAGTTTGTATCGACATATCTCCGGCAGTACAAGAGCTGCACTTCTGAAACATAGTACTTCAGCAGAAAAGGCCTATCCGCGGCTGTCTTCAAAGTTTCGTTGACACAATTCGAATAAATGTGGAAGTTATTAACAAAAGCGATTTCAACTTTAAAACGCGCTAAATTTTGTTGATGTTTTGCGTATTCAGTTTGTATCGACATATCTCCGGTAGTACAAGAGCTGCACTTCTGAAACTTGGTACTTCAGTAGAAAATATGCCTCCGCGACTGTCTGCAAAGTTTCGTAGCACAATTCGAATAAATGTGGAAGTTATCAACACAAGCGATATCAACTTTAAAACGCGCTAAATTTTGTTTATGTTTTGCGTATTCAGTTTGTATCGACATATCTCCGGCAGTACAAGAGCTGCACGTCTAAAACTTGGTACTTCAGTAGAAAACATGTCTCCGCGACTGTCTGCAAAGTTTCGTGTCACAATTCGAATAAATGTGGAAGTTATAAACAAAAGCGATATCAACTTTAAAACGCGCTAAATTTTGTTGATGTTTTGCGTATTCAGTTTGTATCGACATATCTCCGACAGTACAAGAGCTGCACTTCTGAAACAGAGTACTTCAGTAGAAAATATGTCTCCGCGACTGTCTGCAAAGTTTCGTGGCACAATTCGAATAAATGTGGAAGTTATTAACAAAAGCGATATCAACTTTAAAACGCGCTAAATTTTGTTGATGTTTTGCGTATTCAGTTTGTATCGACATATCTCCGGCAGTACAAGAGCTGCACTTCTGAAACATAGTACTTCAGCAAAAAAAGGCTTATCCGCGACTGTCTGCAAAGTTTCGTTGCACAATTCGAATAAATGTGGAAGTTATAAACAAAAGCGATATCAACTTTAAAACGCGCTAAATTTTGTTGATGTTTTGCGTATTCAGTTTGTATCGACATATCTCCGGCAGTACAAGAGCTGCACTTCTGAAACTTGGTACTTCAGTAGAAAATATGCCTCCGTGACTGTCTGCAAAGTTTCATGGCACAATTCGAATAAATGTGGATGTTATAAACAAAAGCGATTTCAACTTTAAAACGCGCTAAATTTTGTTGATGTTTTGCGTATTCAGTTTGTATCGACATATCTCCGGCAGTACAAGAGCTGCACTTCTGAAACTTGGTACTTCAGTAGAAAATATGCCTCCGTGACTGTCTGCAAAGTTTCATGGCACAATTCGAATAAATGTGGATGTTATAAACAAAAGCGATATCAACTTTAAAACGCGCTAAATTTTGTTGATGTTTTGCGTATTCAGTTTGTATCGACATATCTCCGGCAGTACAAGAGCTGCACTTCTGAAACTGTGTACTTCAGTAGAAAAGCTGTCTCCGCGACTGTCTGCAAGGTTTCGTGGCACAATTCGAATAAATGTGGAAGTTATTAACAAAAGCGATATCAACTTTAAAACGCGCTAAATTTTGTTGATGTTTTGCGTATTCAGTTTGTATCGACATATCTCCGGCAGTACAAGAGCTGCACTTCTGAAACATAGTACTTCAGCAGAAAAGGCCTATCCGCGGCTGTCTGCAAAGTTTCGTTGACACAATTCGAATAAATGTGGAAGTTATTAACAAAAGCGATTTCAACTTTAAAACGCGCTAAATTTTGTTGATGTTTTGCGTATTCAGTTTGTATCGACATATCTCCGGTAGTACAAGAGCTGCACTTCTGAAACTTGGTACTTCAGTAGAAAATATGCCTCCGCGACTGTCTGCAAAGTTTCGTAGCACAATTCGAATAAATGTGGAAGTTATCAACACAAGCGATATCAACTTTAAAACGCGCTAAATTTTGTTTATGTTTTGCGTATTCAGTTTGTATCGACATATCTCCGGCAGTACAAGAGCTGCACGTCTAAAACTTGGTACTTCAGTAGAAAACATGTCTCCGCGACTGTCTGCAAAGTTTCGTGTCACAATTCGAATAAATGTGGAAGTTATAAACAAAAGCGATATCAACTTTAAAACGCGCTAAATTTTGTTGATGTTTTGCGTATTCAGTTTGTATCGACATATCTCCGGCAGTACAAGAGCTGCACTTCTAAAACTTGGTACTTCAGTAGAAAATATGTTTCCGCGACTGTCTGCAAAGTTTCGTGCCACAATTCGAATAAATGTGGAAGTTATCAACAAAAGCGCTATCAACTTTAAAACGCGCTAAATTTTGTTGATGTTTTGCGTATTCAGTTTGTATCGACATATCTGCGGTAGTACCAGAGCTGCACTTCTGAAACATAGTACTTCAGCAGAAAAGGCCTATCCGCGACTGTCTGCAAAGTTTCGTTGCACAATTCGAATAAATGTTGAAGTTATTAACTAAAGCGATTTCAACTTTAAAACGCGCTAAATTTTGTTGATGTTTTGCGTATTCAGTTTGTATCGATCTACCGGCAGTACAAGAGCTGCACTTCTGAAACTTGGTACTTCAGTAGCAAACATGTCTCTGCGAATGTCTGCAAAGTTTCGTGGCACAATTCGAATAAATGTGGAAGTTATTAACAAAAGCGATATCAACTTTAAAACGCGCTAAATTTTGTTGATGTTTTGCGTATTCAGTTTGTATCGACATATCTCCGGCAATACAAGAGCTGCACTTCTAAAACTTCGTACTTCAGTAGAAAATATGTCTCCGCGACTGTCTGCAAAGTTTCGTGGCACAATTCGAATAAATGTGGAAGTTATTAACAAAAGCGATATCAACTTTAAAACGCGCTAAATTTTGTTGATGTTTTGCGTATTCAGTTTGTATCGACATATCTCCGGCAGTACAAGAGCTGCACTTCTGAAACTTGGTACTTCAGTAGAAAATCTGTCTCCGCGACAGTCTGCAAAGTTTCGTTGCACAATTCGAATAAATGTGGAAGTTATTAACAAAAGCGATATCAACTTTAAAGCGTGCTAAATTTTGTTGATGTTTTGCGTATTCAGTTTGTATCGACATATCTCCGGCAGTACAAGAGCTGCACTTCTGAAACTTGGTACTTCAGTAGAAAATATGTCTCCGCGACTGTCTGCAAAGTTTCGTGGCACAATTCGAATAAATGTTGAAGTTATTAACAAAAGCGATATCAACTTCAAAGCGCACTAAATTTTGTTGATGTTTTGCGTATTCAGTTTGTATCGACATATCTCCGGCAGTACAAGAGTTGCACTTCTGAAACTTGGTACTTCAGTAGAAAAGGCCTATCCGCGACTGTTTGCAAAGTTTCGTGGCACGATTCGAATAAATGTGGAAGTTATTAACAAAAGCGATATCAACTTTAAAACGCGCTAAATTTTGTTGATGTTTTGCGTATTCAGTTTGTATCGACATATCTCCGGCAGTACAAGAGCTGCACTTCTGAAACTTGGTACTTCAGTAGAAAATATGTCTCCGCGACTGTCTGCACAGTTTCGTGGCACAATTCGAATAAATGTGGAAGTTATAAACAAAAGCGATATCAACTTTAAAACGCGCTAAATTTTGTTGATTTTTTGCGTATTCAGTTTGTATCGACATATCTCCGGCAGTACAAGAGCTGCACTTCTGAAACTTGGTACTTCAGTAGAAAATATGTCTCCGTGACTGTCTGCAAAGTTTCGTGGCACAATTCGAATAAATGTTGAAGTTATTAACAAAAGCGATATCAACTTTAAAACGTGCTAAATTTTGTTGATGTTTTACGTATTCAGTTTGTATCGACATATCTCCGGCAGTACAAGAGCTGCACTTCTGAAATATAGTACTTCAGTAGAATACGCCTATCCGCGACTGTCTGCAAAGTTTCGTTGCACAATTCCAATAAATGTGGAAGTTATTAACAAAAGCGATATCAACTTCTAAACGCGCTAAATTTTGTTGATGTTTTGCGTATTCAGTTTGTATCGACATATCTCCGGCAGTACAAGAGCTGCACTTCTGAAACTTGGTACTGCAGTAGAAAATCTGTCTCCGCGACTGTCTGCAAAGTTTCGTAGCATAATTCGAATAAATGTGGAAGTTATCAACACAAGCGATATCAACTTTAAAACGCGCTAAATTTTGATGATGTTTTGCGTATTCAGTTTGTATCGACATATCTCCGGCAGTACAAGAGCTGCACGTCTAAAACCTGGTACTTCAGTAGAAAACATGTCTCCGCGACTGTCTGCAAAGTTTCGTGTCACAATTCGAATAAATGTGGAAGTTATAAACAAAAGCGATATCAACTTTAAAACGCGCTAAATTTTGTTGATGTTTTGCGTATTCAGTTTGTATCGACATATCTCCGGCAGTACAAGAGCTGCACTTCTAAAACTTGGTACCTCAGTAGAAAATATGTCTCCGCGACTGTCTGCAAAGTTTCGTGGCACAATTCGAATAAATGTGGAAGTTATTAACAAAAGCGATATCAACTTTTAAACGCGCTAAATTTTGTTTATGTTTTGCGTATTCAGTTTGTATCGACATATCTCCGGCAGTACAAGAGCTGCACTTCTGAAACTTGGTACTTCAGTAGAAAATCTGTCTCCGCGACAGTCTGCAAAGTTTCGTTGCACAATTCGAATAAATGTGGAAGTTATTAACAAAAGCGATATCAACTTTAAAGCGTGCTAAATTTTGTTGATGTTTTGCGTATTCAGTTTGTATCGACATATCTCCGGCAGTCCAAGAGCTGCACTTCTGAAACTTGGTACTTCAGTAGAAAATATGTCTCCGCGACTGTCTGCAAAGTTTCGTGGCACAATTCGAATAAATGTTGAAGTTATTAACAAAAGCGATATCAACTTCAAAGCGCACTAAATTTTGTTGATGTTTTGCGTATTCAGTTTGTATCGACATATCTCCGGCAGTACAAGAGCTGCACTTCTGAAACTTGGTACCTCAGTAGAAAATATGTCTCCGCGACTGTCTGCACAGTTTCGTGGCACAATTCGAATAAATGTGGAAGTTATAAACAAAAGCGATATCAACTTTAAAACGCGCTAAATTTTGTTGATTTTTTGCGTATTCAGTTTGTATCGACATATCTCCGGCAGTACAAGAGCTGCACTTCTGAAACTTGGTACTTCAGTAGAAAATATGTCTCCGTGACTGTCTGCAAAGTTTCGTGGCACAATTCGAATAAATGTTGAAGTTATTAACAAAAGCGATATCAACTTTAAAACGCGCTAAATTTTGTTGATGTTTTACGTATTCAGTTTGTATCGACATATCTCCGGCAGTACAAGAGCTGCACTTCTGAAACATAGTACTTCAGTAGAAAACGCCTATCCGCGACTGTCTGCAAAGTTTCGTTGCACAATTCGAATAAATGTGGAAGTTATTAACAAAAGCGATATCAACTTCTAAACGCGCTAAATTTTGTTGATGTTTTGCGTATTCAGTTTGTATCGACATATCTCCGGCAGTACAAGAGCTGCACTTCTGAAACTTGGTACTGCAGTAGAAAATCTGTCTCCGCGACTGTCTGCAAAGTTTCGTAGCATAATTCGAATAAATGTGGAAGTTATCAACACAAGCGATATCAACTTTAAAACGCGCTAAATTTTGATGATGTTTTGCGTATTCAGTTTGTATCGACATATCTCCGGCAGTACAAGAGCTGCACGTCTAAAACCTGGTACTTCAGTAGAAAACATGTCTCCGCGACTGTCTGCAAAGTTTCGTGTCACAATTCGAATAAATGTGGAAGTTATAAACAAAAGCGATATCAACTTTAAAACGCGCTAAATTTTGTTGATGTTTTGCGTATTCAGTTTGTATCGACATATCTCCGGCAGTACAAGAGTTGCACTTCTAAAACTTGGTACTTCAGTAGAAAATATGTCTCCGCGACTGTCTGCAAAGTTTCGTTGCACAATTCGAATAAATGTGGAAGTTATTAACAAAAGCGCTATCAAGTTTAAAACGCGCTAAATTTTGTTGATGTTTTGCGTATTCAGTTTGTATCGACATATCTCCGGCAGTACAAGAGCTGCACTGCTGAAACTTGGTACTTCAGTAGAAAATCTGTCTCCGCGACAGTCCGCAAAGTTTCGTTGCACAATTCGAATAAATGTTGAAGTTATTAACAAAAGCGATATCAACTTTAAAACGCGCTAAATTTTGTTGATGTTTTGCGTATTCAGTTTGTATCGACATATCTCCACCAGTACAAGAGCTGCACTTCTGAAACATAGTACTTCAGCAGAAAAGGCCTATCCGCGACTGTCTGCAAAGTTTCGTGGCACAATTCGAATAAATGTGGAAGTTATCAACACAAGCGATATCAACTTTAACACGCGCTAAATTTTGTTGATGTTTTGCGTATTCAGTTTGTATCGACATATCTCCGGCAGTACAAGAGCTGCACTTCTAAAACTTGGTACTTCAGTAGAAAATATGTCTCCGCGACTGTCTGCAAAGTGTCGTTGCACAATTCGAACAAATGTGGAAGTTATTAACAAAAGCGCTATCAACTTTAAAACGCGCTAAATTTTGTTGATGTTTTGCGTATTCAGTTTGTATCGACATATCTCCGGCAGTACAATGGCTGCACTGCTGAAACTTGGTACTTCAGTAGAAAATATGTCTCCGCGACAGTCCGCAAAGTTTCGTTGCACAATTCGAATAAATGTTGAAGTTATTAACAAAAGCGATATCAACTTTAAAGCGCGCTAAATTTTGTTGATGTTTTGCGTATTCAGTTTGTATCGACATATCTCCGGCAGTACAAGAGCTGCACTTCTGAAACTTGGTACTTCAGTAGAAAATATGTCTCCGCGACTGTCTGCAAAGTTTCGTAGCACAATTCGAATAAATGTGGAAGTTATCAACACAAGCGATATAAACTTTAAAACGCGCTAAATTTTGTTGATGTTTTGCGTATTCAGTTTGTATCGACATATCTCCGGCAGTACAAGAGCTGCACTTCTGAAACATAGTACTTCAGTAGAAAAGGCCTATCCGAAACTGTCTGCAAAGTTTCGTTGCACAATTCGAATAAATGTGGAAGTTATTAACAAAAGCGATATCAACTTTAAAACGCGCTAAATTTTGTTGATGTTTTGCGTATTCAGTTTGTATCGACATATCTCCGGCAGTACAAGAGCTGCACTTCTGAAACTTGGTACTTCAGTAGAAAATATGTCTCCGCGACTGTCTGCAAAGTTTCGTAGCACAATTCGAATAAATGTGGAAGTTATCAACACAAGCGATATCAACTTTAAAACGCGCTCAATTTTGTTGATGTTTTGCGTATTCAGTTTGTATCGACATATCTCCGGCAGTACAAGAGCTGCACGTCTGAAACTTGGTACTTCAGTAGAAAAGCTGTCTCCGCGACTGTCTGCAAAGTTTCGTGTCACAATTCGAATAAATGTAGAAGTTATAAACAAAAGCGATATCAACTTTAAAACGCGCTAAATTTTGTTGATGTTTTGCGTATTCAGTTTGTATCGACATATCTCCGGCAGTACAAGAGCTGCACTTCTAAAACTTGGTACTTCAGTAGAAAATATGTCTCCGCGACTGTCTGCAAAGTTTCGTAGCACAATTCGAATAAATGTGGAAGGTCTTAACAAAAGCGCTATCAACTTGAAAACGCGCTAAATTTTATTGATGTTTTGCGTATTCAGTTTGTATCGACATATCTCCGGCAGTACAAGAGCTGCACTTCTGAAACCTGGTACTTCAGTAGAAAACATGTCTCCGCGACTGTCTGCAAAGTTTCGTGTCACAATTCGATTAAATGTGGAAGTTATTAACAAAAGCGATATCAACTTTAAAACGCGCTAAATTTTGTTGATGTTTTGCGTATTCAGTTTGTATCGACATATCTCCGGCAGTACAAGAGCTGCACTTCTGAAACTTGGTACTTCAGTAGAAAATATGTCTCCGTGACTGTCTGACCAGTTTCGTGGCACAATTCGAATAAATGTGGAAGTTATAAACAAAAGAGATATCAACTTTAAAACGCGCTAAATTTTGTTGATTTTTTGCGTATTCAGTTTGTATCGACATATCTCCGGCAGTACAAGAGCTGCACTTCTGAAACTTGGTACTTCAGTAGAAAATATGTCTCCGCGACTGTCTGCAAAGTTTCGTGGCACAATTCGAATAAATGTTGAAGTTATTAACAAAAGCGATATCAACTTTAAAACGCGCTAAATTTTGTTGATGTTTTGCGTATTCAGTTTGTATCGACATATCTCCGACAGTACAAGAGCTTCACTTCTGAAACATAGTACTTCAGTAGAAAACGCCTATCCGCGACTGTCTGCAAAGTTTCGTTGCACAATTCCAATAAATGTGGAAGTTATTAACAAAAGCGATATCAACTTTAAAACGCGCTAAATTTTGTTGATGTTTTGCGTATTCAGTTTGTATCGACATATCTCCGGCAGTACAAGAGCTGCACTTCTGAAACTTGGTACTGCAGTAGAAAATCTGTCTCCGCGACTGTCTGCAAAGTTTCGTAGCATAATTCGAATAAATGTGGAAGTTATCAACACAAGCGATATCAACTTTAAAACGCGCTAAATTTTGATGATGTTTGCGTATTCAGTTTGTATCGACATATCTCCGGCAGTACAAGAGCTGCACGTCTAAAACCTGGTACTTCAGTAGAAAACATGTCTCCGCGACTGTCTGCAAAGTTTCGTGTCACAATTCGAATAAATGTGGAAGTTATAAACAAAAGCGATATCAACTTTAAAACGCGTTAAATTTTGTTGATGTTTTGCGTATTCAGTTTGTATCGACATATCTCCGGCAGTACAAGAGTTGCACTTCTAAAACTTGGTACTTCAGTAGAAAATATGTCTCCGCGACTGTCTGCAAAGTTTCGTTGCACAATTCGAATAAATGTGGAAGTTATTAACAAAAGCGCTATCAAGTTTAAAACGCGCTAAATTTTGTTGATGTTTTGCGTATTCAGTTTGTATCGACATATCTCCGGCAGTACAAGAGCTGCACTGCTGAAACTTGGTACTTCAGTAGAAAATCTGTCTCCGCGACAGTCCGCAAAGTTTCGTAGCACAATTCGAATAAATGTTGAAGTTATTAACAAAAGCGATATCAACTTTAAAACGCGCTAAATTTTGTTGATGTTTTGCGTATTCAGTTTGTATCGACATATCTCCACCAGTACAAGAGCTGCACTTCTGAAACATAGTACTTCAGCAGAAAAGGCCTATCCGCGACTGTCTGCAAAGTTTCGTGGCACAATTCGAATAAATGTGGAAGTTATTAACAAAAGCGATATCAACTTTAAAACGCGCTAAATTTTGTTGATGTTTTGCGTATTCAGTTTGTATCGATATATCTCCGGCAGTACAAGAGCTGCACTTCTGAAACTTGGTACTTCAGTAGAAAATATGCCTCCGCGACTGTCTGCAAAGTTTCGTAGCACAATTCGAATAAATGTGGAAGTTATCAACACAAGCGATATCAACTTTAACACGCGCTAAATTTTGTTGATGTTTTGCGTATTCAGTTTGTATCGACATATCTCCGGCAGTACAAGAGCTGCACTTCTGAAACTTGGTACTTCAGTAGAAAATATGTCTCCGCGACTGTCTGCAAAGTTTCGTAGCACAATTCGAATAAATGTGGAAGTTATCAACACAAGCGATATAAACTTTAAAACGCGCTAAATTTTGTTGATGTTTTGCGTATTCAGTTTGTATCGACATATCTCCGGCAGTACAAGAGCTGCACTTCTGAAACATAGTACTTCAGTAGAAAAGGTCTATCCGCGACTGTCTGCAAAGTTTCGTTGCACAATTCGAATAAATGTGGAAGTTATTAACAAAAGCGATATCAACTTTAAAACGCGCTAAATTTTGTTGATGTTTTGCGTATTCATTTTGTATCGACATATCTCCGGCAGTACAAGAGCTGCACTTCTGAAACTTGGTACTTCAGTAGAAAATATGTCTCCGCGACTGTCTGCAAAGTTTCGTAGCACAATTCGAATAAATGTGGAAGTTATCAACACAAGCGATATCAACTTTAAAACGCGCTAAATTTTGTTGATGTTTTGCGTATTCAGTTTGTATCGACATATCTCCGACAGTACAAGAGCTGCACGTCTGAAACTTGGTACTTCAGTAGAAAACATGTCTCCGCGACTGTCTGCAAAGTTTCGTGTCACAATTCGAATAAATGTAGAAGTTATAAACAAAAGCGATATCAACTTTAAAACGCGCTAAATTTTGTTGATGTTTTGCGTATTCAGTTTGTATCGACATATCTCCGGCAGTACAAGAGCTGCACTGCTGAAACTTGGTACTTCAGTAGAAAATCTGTCTCCGCGACAGTCCGCAAAGTTTCGTTGCACAATTCGAATAAATATGGAAGTTATTAACAAAAGCGATATCAACTTTAAAACGCGCTAAATTTTGTTGATGTTTTGCGTATTAAGTTTGTATCGACATATCTCCGGAAGTACAAGAGCTGCACTTCTGAAACTTGGTACTTCAGTAGAAAATATGTCTCCGCGACTGTCTGCAAAGTTTCGTGGCACAATTCGAATAAATGTGGAAGTTATTAACAAAAGCGATATCAACTTTAAAACGCGCTAAATTTTGTTGATGTTTTGCGTATTCAGTTTGTATCGACATATCTCCGGCAGTACAAGAGCTGCACTTCTGAAACATAGTACTTCAGCAGTAAATGGCCTATCCGCGAATGTCTGCAAAGTTTCGTTGCACAATTCGAATAAATGTGGAAGTTATTAACAGAAGCGATATCAACTTTAAAACGCGCTAAATTTTGTTGATGTTTTGCGTATTCAGTTTGTATCGACATATCTCCGGCAGTACAAGAGCTGCACGTCTAAAACTTGGTACTTCAGTAGAAAATATGTCTCCGCGACTGTCTGCAAAGTTTCATGTCACAATTCGAATAAATGTGGAAGTTATAAACAAAAGCGTTATAAACTTTAAAACGCGCTAAATTTTGTTGATGTTTTGCGTATTCAGTTTGTATCGACATATCTCCGGCAGTACAAGAGCTGCACGTCTGAAACATAGTACTTCAGTAGAAAAGGCCTATCCGCGACTGTCTGCAAAGTTTCGTTGCACAATTCGAATAAATGTGGAAGTTATTAACAAAAGCGATATCAACTTTAAAACGCGCTAAATTTTGTTGATGTTTTGCGTATTCAGTTTGTATCGACATATCTCCGGCAGTACAAGAGCTGCACTCGTGAAACTTGGTACTTCAGTAGAAAATATGTCTCCGCGACTGTCTGCAAAGTTTCGTAGCACAATTCGAATAAATGTGGAAGTTATCAACACAAGCGATATCAACTTTAAAACGCGCTAAATTTTGTTGATGTTTTGCGTATTCAGTTTGTATCGACATATCTCCGGCAGTACAAGAGCTGCACGTCTGAAACTTGGTACTTCAGTAGCAAACATGTCTCCGCGACTGTCTGCAAAGTTTCGTGTCACAATTCGAATAAATGTGGAAGTTATAAACAAAAGCGATATCAACTTTAAAACGCGCTAAATTTTGTTGATATTTTGCGTATTCAGTTTGTATCGACATATCTCCGGCAGTACAAGAGCTGCACTGCTGAAACTTGGTACTTCAGTAGAAAATCTGTCTCCGCGACAGTCCGCAAAGTTTCGTTGCACAATTCGAATAAATGTTGAAGTTATTAACAAAAGCGATATCAACTTCAAAACGCGCTAAATTTTGTTGATGTTTTGCGTATTCAGTTTGTATCGACATATCTCCGGCAGTACAAGAGCTGCACTTCTGAAACTGTGTACTTCAGTAGAAAAGCTGTCTCCGCGACTGTCTGCAAGTTTCGTGGTACAATTCGAATAAATGTGGAAGTTATTAACAAAAGCGATATCAACTTTAAAACGCGCTAAATTTTGTTGATGTTTTGCGTATTCAGTTTGTATCGACATATCTCCAACAGTACAAGAGCTGCACTTCTGAAACATAGTACTTCAGCAGAAAAGGCCTATCCGCGACTGTCTGCAAAGTTTCGTTGCACAATTCGAATAAATGTGGAAGTTATTAACAAAAGCGATATCAACTTTAAAACGCGCTAAATTTTGTTGATGTTTTGCGTATTCAGTTTGTATCGACATATCTCCGGCAGTACAAGAGCTGCACTTCTGAAACTTGGTATTTCAGTTAAAAATCTGTCTCCGCGACTGTCTGCAAAGTTTCGTAGCACAATTCGAATAAATGTGGAAGTTATCAACACAAGCGATATCAACTTTAAAACGCGCTAAATTTTGTTGATGTTTTGCGTATTCAGTTTGTATCGACATATCTCTGGCAGTACAAGAGCTGCACTTCTAAAACTTGGTACTTCAGTAGAAAATATGTCTCCGCAACTGTCTGCAAAGTTTCGTAGCACAATTCGAATAAATGTGGAAGGTCTTAACAAAAGCGCTATCAACTTTAAAACGCGCTAAATTTTGTTGATGTTTTGCGTATTCAGTTTGTATCGACATATCTCCGGTAGTACAAGAGCTGCACTACTGAAACTTGGTACTTCAGTAGAAAATATGCCTCCGCGACTGTCTGCAAAGTTTCGTTGCACAATTCGAATAAATGTGGAAGTTATTAACAAAAGCGCTATCAACTTTAAAACGCGCTAAATTTTGTTGATGTTTTGCGTATTCAGTTTGTATCGACATATCTCCGGCAGTACAAGAGCTGCACTGCTGAAACTTGGTACTTCAGTAGTAAATCGGTCTCCGCGACGGTCCGCAAAGTTTCGTTGCACAATTCGAATAAATGTGGAAGTTATTAACAAAAGCGATATCAACTTTAAAACGCGCTAAATTTTGTTGATGTTTTGCGTATTCAGTTTGTATCGACATATCTCCGGCAGTACAAGAGCTGCACTTCTGAAACTTGGTACTTCAGTAGAAAATCTGTCTCCGCGACTGTCTGCAAAGTTTCGTGGCACAATTCGAATAAATGTGGAAGTTATTAACAAAAGCGATATCAACTTTAAAACGCGCTAAATTTTGTTGATGTTTTGCGTATTCAGTTTGTATCGACATATCTCCGGCAGTACAAGAGCTGCACTTCTGAAACATAGTACTTCAGCAGAAAATGGCCTATCCGCGACTGTCTGCAAAGTTTCGTTGCACAATTCGAATAAATGTGGAAGTTATTAACAGAAGCGATATCAACTTTAAAACGCGCTAAATTTTGTTGATGTTTTGCGTATTCAGTTTGTATCGACATATCTCCGGCAGTACAAGAGCTGCACTCGTGAAACTTGGTACTTCAGTAGAAAATATGCCTCCGCGACTGTCTGCAAAGTTTCGTAGCACAATTCGAATAAATGTGGAAGTTATCAACACAAGTGATATCAACTTTAAAACGCGCTAAATTTTGTTGATGTTTTGGGTATTCAGTTTGTATCGACATATCTCCGGCAGTACAAGAGCTGCACGTCAAAAACTTGGTACTTCAGTAGAAAACATGTCTCCGCGACTGTCTGCAAAGTTTCGTGTCACAATTCGAATAAATGTGGAAGTTATAAACAAAAGCGATATCAACTTTAAAACGCGCTAAATTTTGTTGATGTTTTGCGTATTCAGTTTGTATCGACATATCTCCGGCAGTACAAGAGCTGCACTTCTAAAACTTGGTACTTCAGTAGAAAATATGTCTCCGCGACTGTCTGCAAAGTTTCGTTGCACAATTCGAATGAATGGGGAAGTTATTAACAAAAGCGATATCAACTTTAAAACGCGCTAAATTTTGTTGATGTTTTGCGTATTCAGTTTGTATCGACATATCTCCGGCAGTACAAGAGCTGCACTGCTGAAACTTGGTACTTCAGTGGAAAATCTGTCTCCGCGACAGTCCGCAAAGTTTCGTTGCACAATTCGAATAAATGTTGAAGTTATTAACAAAAGCGATATCAACTTTAAAGCGCGCTAAATTTTGTTGATGTTTTGCGTATTCAGTTTGTATCGACATATCTCCGGCAGTACAAGAGCTGCACTTCTGAAACTTGGTACTTCAGTAGAAAATATGTCTCCGCGACTGTCTGCAAAGTTTCGTAGCATAATTCGAATAAATGTGGAAGTTATTAACACAAGCGATATCAACTTTAAAACGCGCTAAATTTTGTTGATGTTTTGCGTATTCAGTTTGTATCGACATAACTCCGGCAGTACAAGAGCTGCACGTCTGAAACATAGTACTTCAGTAGAAAACATGTCTCCGCGACTGTCTGCAAAGTTTCGTGTCAAAATTCGAATAAATGTGGAAGTTATAAACAAAAGCGATATCAACTTTAAAACGCGCTAAATTTTGTTTATGTTTTGCATATTCAGTTTGTATCGACATATCTCCGGCAGTACAAGAGCTGCACTTCTGAAACATAGTACTTCAGCAGAAAAGGCCTATCCGCGACTGTCTGCAAAGTTTCGTTGCACAATTCCAATAAATGTGGAAGTTATTAACAAAAGCGATATCAACTTTAAAACGCGCTAAATTTTGTTGATGTTTTGCGTATTCAGTTTGTATCGACATATCTCCGGCAGTACAATAGCGGCACTTCTAAAACTTAATACTTCAGTAGAAAATATGTCTCCGCGACTGTCTGCAAAGTTTCGTGGCACAATTCGAATAAATGTGGAAGTTATTAACAAAAGCGCTATCAACTTTAAAACGCGCTAAATTTTGTTGATGTTTTGCGTATTCAGTTTGTATCGACATATCTCCGGCAGTACAAGAGCTGCACTGCTGAAACTTGGTACTTCAGTAGAAAATATGTCTCCGCGACTGTCTGCAAAGTTTCGTAGCACAATTCGAATGAATGTGGAAGTTATCAACACAAGCGATATCAACTTTAAAACGCGCTAAATTTTGTTGATGTTTTGCGTATTCAGTTTGTATCGACATATATCCGGCAGTTTAAAAGCTGCACTTCTGAAACTTCGTACTTCTGTAGAAAAAGCCCATCCACGACTGTCTGCAAAGTTTCGTGGCACAATTCGAATAAATGTGGACGTTATTAACAAAAGCGATATCAACTTTAAAACGCGCTAAATTTTGTTGATGTTTTGCCTATTCAGTTTGTATCGACATATCTCCGGCAGTACAAGGGCTGCACTTCTGAAACTTGGTACTTGAGTAGATAACATGTCTCCGCGACTGTCTGCAAAGTTTCGTGGCACAATTCGAATAAATGTGGAAGTTATTAACAAAAGCGATATCAACTTTAGAACGCGCTAAATTTTGTTGATGTTTTGCGTATTCAGTTTGTATCGACATATCTCCGGCAGTACAAGAGCAGCAGTTCTGAAACTTGGTACTTCAGTAGAAAATATGTCTCCGCGACTGTCTGCAAAGTTTCGTGGCACAATTCGAATAAATGTGTAAGTTATTAACAAAAGCGATATCAACTTTAAAACGCGCTCAATTTTGTTGATGTTTTGCGTATTCAGTTTGTATCGACATATCTCCGGCAGTACAAGAGCTGCACTTCTGAAACTTGGTACTTCAGTAGAAAAGGCCTATCCGCGACTGTAAGCAAAGTTTCGTGGTACAATTCGAATAAATGTGGAAGTTATTAACAAAAGCGATATCAACTTTGAAACGCGCTAAATTTTGTTGATGTTTTGCGTAATCAGTTTGTATCGACATATCTCCGGTAGTACAAGAGCTGCACTTCTGAAACTTAGTACTTCAGTAGAAAATCTGTCTCCGCGACTGTCTGCAAAGTTTCGTGGCACAATTCGAATAAATGTGGAAGTTATTAACAAAAGCGATATCAACTTTAAAACGCGCTAAATTTTGTTGATGTTTTGCGTATTCAGTTTGTATCGACATATCTCCGGTAGTACAAGAGCTGCACTTCTGAAACTTGGTACTTTTGTAGAAGATCAGTTTCCGCGACTGTCTGCAAAGTTTCGTGGCACAATTCGAATAAATGTTGAAGTTATTAACAAAAGCGATATCAACTTTAAAACGCGCTAAATTTTGTTGATGTTTTGGGTATTCAGTTTGTATCGACATATCTCCGGCAGTACAAGAGTTGTAATTCTGAAACTTGGTACTTCAGTAGCAAAAGCCTATCCGCGACTGTCTGCAAAGTTTCGTTGCACAATTCGAATAAATGTGGAAGTTATTAACAAAAGCGATATCAACTTTAAAACGCGCTAAATTCTGTTGATGTTTTGCGTATTCAGTTTGTATCGACATATCTCCGGCAGTACAATAGCTGCACTGCTGAAACTTGGTACTTCAGTAGAAGATCAGTCTCCGCGACTGTCTGCAAAGTTTCGTCGCACAATTCGAATAAATGTGGAAGTTATTAACAAAAGCGATATCAACTTTAAAACGCGCTAAATTTTGTTGATGTTTTGCCCATTCAGTTTGTATCGACATATCTCCGGCAGTACAAGAGCTGCACTTCTGAAACTTAGTACTTCAGTAGAAAAGGCCAATCCACGACTGTCTGCAAAGTTTCGTTGCACAATTAAAATTAATGTGGACGTTATTAACAAAAGCGATATATACTTTAAAACGCGCTAAATTTTGTTGATGTTTTGCGTATTCAGTTTGTATCGACATATCTCCGGCAGTACAAAGGCTGCACTTCTGAAACTTGGTACTTCAGTAGAAAACATGTCTCCGCGACTGTCTGCAAAGTTTCGTGGCACAATTCGAATAAATGTGGAAGTTATTAACAAAAGCGATATCAACTTTAGAACGCGCTGAATTTTGTTGATGTTTTGCGTATTCAGTTTGTATCGACATATCTCCGGTAGTACAAGAGCTTCACTTCTGAAACTTGGTACTTTAGTAGAAGATCAGTTTCCGCGACTGTCTGCTAAGTTTCGTAGCACAATTCGAATAAATGTTGAAGTTATTAACAAAAGCGATATCAACTTTAAAACGCGCTAAATTTTGTTTATGTTTTGCGTATTCAGTTTGTATCGACATATCTCCGGCAGTACAAGAGTTCTAATTCTGAAACTTGGTACTTCAGCAGAAAAGGCCTATCCGCGACTGTCTGCAAAGATTCGTGGCACAATTCGCATAAATGTGGAAGTTATTAACAAAAGCGATATCAACTTTAAAACGCGCTAAATTTTGTTGATGTTTTGCGTATTCAGTTTGTATCGACATATCTCCGGCAGTACAAGAGCTGCACTTCTTAAACTAAGTACTTCAGTAGAAAAGCTGTCTCCGCGACTGTCTGAAAGTTTCGTGGTACAATTCGAATAAATGTTGAAGTTATTAACAAAAGCGATATCAACTTTAAAACGCGCTAAATTTTGTTGATGTTTTGCGTATTCAGTTTGTATCGACATATCTCCTGCAGTACAATAGCTGCACTGCTGAAACTTGGTGCTTCAGTAGAAAATTAGTCTCCGCGACAGTCCGCAAAGTTTCGTTGCACAATTCGAATAAATGTTGAAGTTATTAACAAAAGCGATATCAACTTTAAAACGCGCTAAATTTTGTTGATGTTTTGCGTATTCAGTTTGTATCGACATATCTCCGGCAGTACAAGAGCTGCACTTCTGAAACATAGTACTTCAGCAGAAAAGGCCTATCCGCGACTGTCTGCAAAGTTTCGTTGCACAATTCGAATAAATGTGGAAGTTATCAACAAAAGCGATATCAACTTTAAAACGCGCTAAATTTTGTTGATGTTTTGCGTATTCGGTTTGTATCGACATATCTCCGGCAGTACAAGAGCTGCACTTCTGAAACTTGGTACTTTAGTAGAAAATATGCCTCCGTGACTGTCTGAAAAGTTTCGTAGCACAATTCGAATAAATGTGGAAGTTATCAACACAAGCGATATCAACTTTAAAACGCGCTAAATTTTGTTGATGTTTTGCGTATTCATTTTGTATCGACATATCTCCGGCAGTACAAGAGCTGCACGTCTAAAACTTGGTACTTTAGTAGAAAACATGTCTCCGCGACTGTCTGCAAAGTTTCGTGTCAAAATTCGAATAAATGTGGAAGTTATAAACAAAAGCGATATCAACTTTAAAACGCGCTAAATTTTGTTGATGTTTTGCATATTCAGTTTGTATCGACATATCTCCGGCAGTACAAGAGCTGCACTTCTGAAACATAGTACTTCAGCAGAAAAAGCCTATCCGCGACTGTCTGCAAAGTTTCGTTGCACAATTCCAATAAATGTGGAAGTTATCAACAAAAGCGATATCAACTTTAAAACGCGCTAAATTTTGTTGATGTTTTGCGTATTCAGTTTGTATCGACATATCTCCGGCAGTACAAGAGCTGCACTTCTAAAACCTAATACTTCAGTAGAAAATATGTCTCCGCGACTGTCTGCAAAGTTTCGTGGCACAATTCAGATAAATGTGGAAGTTATTAACAAAAGCGCTATCAACTTTAAAACGCGCTAAATTTTGTTGATGTTTTGCGTATTCAGTTTGTATCGACATATCTCCGGCAGTAGAAGAGCTGCACTGCTGAAACTTGGTACTTCAGTAGAAAATATGTCTCCGCGACTGTCTGCAAAGTTTCGTAGCACAATTCGAATGAATGTGGAAGTTATCAACACAAGCGATATCAACTTTAAAACGCGCTAAATTTTGTTGATGTTTTGCGTATTGAGTTTGTATCGACATATATCCGGCAGTTGAAAGCTGCACTTCTGAAACTTCGTACTTCAGTAGAAAAAGTCCATCCACGACTGTCTGCAAAGTTTCGTAGCACAATTCGAATAAATGTGGACGTTATTAACAAAAGCGATATCAACTTTAAAACGCGCTAAATTTTGTTGATGTTTTGCGTATTCAGTTTGTATCGACATATCTCCGGCAGTACAAGGGCTGCACTTCTGAAACTTGGTACTTGAGTAGATAACATGTCTCCGCGACTGTCTGCAAAGTTTCGTGGCACAATTCGAATAAATGTGGAAGTTATTAACAAAAGCGATATCAACTTTAGAACGCGCTAAATTTTGTTGATGTTTTGCGTATTCAGTTTGTATCGACATATCTCCGGCAGTACAAGAGCAGCAGTTCTGAAACTTGGTACTTCAGTAGAAAATATGTCTCCGCGACTGTCTGCAAAGTTTCGTGGCACAATTCGAATAAATGTGTAAGTTATTAACAAAAGCGATATCAACTTTAAAACGCGCTCAATTTTGTTGATGTTTTGCGTATTCAGTTTGTATCGACATATCTCCGGCAGTACAAGAGCTGCACTTCTGAAACTTGGTACTTCAGTAGAAAAGGCCTATCCGCGACTGTCTGCAAAGTTTCGTGGTACAATTCGAATAAATGTTGAAGTTATTAACAAAAGCGATATCAACTTTAAAACGCGCTAAATTTTGTTGATGTTTTGCGTAATCAGTTTGTATCGACATATCTCCAGCAGTACAAGAGCTGCACTTCTGAAACTTAGTACTTCAGTAGAAAATCTGTCTCCGCGACTGTCTGCAAAGTTTCGTGGCACAATTCGAATAAATGTGGAAGTTATAAACAAAAGCGATATCAACTTTAAAACGCGCTAAATTTTGTTGATGTTTTGCCCATTCAGTTTGTATCGACATATCTCCGGCAGTACAAGAGCTGCACTTCTGAAACTTGGTACTTCAGTAGAATACATGTCTCCGCGACTGTCTGCAAAGTTTCGTGGCACAATTCGAATAAATGTGGAAGTTATTAACAAAAGCGATATCAACTTTAGAACGCGCTAAATTTTGTTGATGTTTTGCGTATTCAGTTTGTATCGACATATCTCCGGTAGTACAAGAGCTGCACTTCTGAAACTTGGTACTTTAGTAGAAGATTAGTTTCCGCGACTGTCTGCAAAGTTTCGTGGCACAATTCGAATAAATGTTGAAGTTATTAACAAAAGCGATATCAACTTTAAAACGCGCTAAATTTTGTTGATGTTTTGCGTATTCAGTTTGTATCGACATATCTCCGGCAGTACAAGAGTTGTAATTCTGAAACTTGGTACTTCAGTAGCTAAGGCCTATCCGCGACTGTCTGCAAAGTCTCGTTGCACAATTCGAATAAATGTGGAAGTTATTAACAAAAGCGATATCAACTTTAAAACGCGCTAAATTTTGTTGATGTTTTGCGTATTCTGTTTGTATCGACATATCTCCGGCAGTACAAGAGCTGCACTTCTGAAACTTGGTACTTCAGTAGAAGATCAGTCTCCGCGACTGTCTGCAAAGTTTCGTCGCACAATTCGAATAAATGTTGAAGTTATTAACAAAAGCGATATCAACTTTAAAACGCGCTAAATTTTGTTGATGTTTTGCGTAATCAGTTTGTATCGACATATCTCCGGCAGTACAAGAGCTGCACTTCTGAAACTTAGTACTTCAGTAGAAAATCTGTCTCCGCGACTGTCTGCAAAGTTTCGTGGCACAATTCGAATAAATGTGGAAGTTATTAACAAAAGCGATATCAACTTTAAAACGCGCTAAATTTTGTTGATGTTTTGCCCATTCAGTTTGTATCGACATATCTCCGGCAGTACAAGAGCTGCACTTCGGAAACTTAGTACTTCAGTAGAAAAGGCCAATCCACGACTGTCTGCAAAGTTTCGTTGCACAATTAAAATTAATGTGGACGTTATTAACAAAAGCGATATCAACTTTAAAACGCGCTAAATTTTGTTGATGTTTTGCGTATTCAGTTTGTATCGACATATCTCCGGCAGTACAAGGGCTGCACTTCTGAAACTTGGTACTTCAGTGGAAAACATGTCTCCGCGACTGTCTGCAAAGTTTCGTGGCACAATTCGAATAAATGTGGAAGTTATTAACAAAAGCGATATCAACTTTAGAACGCGCTAAATTTTGTTGATGTTTTGCGTATTCAGTTTGTATCGACATATCTCCGGTAGTACAAGAGCTGCACTTCTGAAACTTGGTACTTTAGTAGAAGATCAGTTTCCGCGACTGTCTGCAAAGTTTCGTGGCACAATTCGAATAAATGTTGAAGTTATTAACAAAAGCGATATCAACTTTAAAACGTACTAAATTTTGTTTATGTTTTGCGTATTCAGTTTGTATCGACATATCTCCGGCAGTACAAGAGTTCTAATTCTGAAACTTGGTACTTCAGCAGAAAAGGCCTATCCGCGACTGTCTGCAAAGTTTCGTGGCACAATTCAAATAAATGTGGAAGTTATTAACAAAAGCGATATCAACTTTAAAACGCGCTAAATTTTGTTGATGTTTTGCGTATTCAGTTTGTATCGACATATCTCCGGCAGTACAAGAGCTGCACTTCTGAAACTTGGTACTTCAGTAGAAGATCAGTCTCCGCGACTGTCTGCAAAGTTTCGTCGCACAATTCGAATAAATGTTGAAGTTATTAACAAAAGCGATATTAGCTTTAAAACGCGCGAAATTTTGTTGATGTTTTGCGTATTCAGTTTGTATCGACATATCTCCGGCAGTACCAGAGCTGCACTTCTGAAACTTGGTACTTCAGTAGAAGATCAGTCTCCGCGACTGTCTGCAAAGTTTCGTCGCACAATTCGAATAAATGTGGAAGTTATAAACAAAAGCGTTATCAACTTTAAAACGCGCTTAATTTTGTTGATGTTTTGCGTATTCAGTTTGTATCGACATATCTCCGGCAGTACAAGAGCTGCACTTCTGAAACTTGGTACTTTAGTAGAAAATATGTCTCCGCGACAGTCTGCAAAGTTTCGTAGCACAATTCGAATAAATATTGAAGTTATTAACAAAAGCGATATCAACTTTAAAGCGCGCTTAATTTTGTTGATGTTTTGCGTATTCAGTTTGTATCGACATATCTCCGGCAGTACAAGAGCTGCACTTCTGAAACTTGGTACTTCAGTAGAAGATGCGTCTCCGCGACTGTCTGCAAAGTTTCGTCGCACAATTCGAATAAATGTTGAAGTTATTAACAAAAGCGATATCAACTTTAAAACGCGCTAAATTTTGTTTATGTTTTGCGTATTCAGTTTGTATCGACATATCTCCGGCAGTACATGAGTTGCACTTCTGAACCCTGGTACTTCAGTAGAAAAGGTTTATCCGCGACTGTCTGCACAGTTTCGTGGCACAATTCGAATAAATGTGGAAGTTATTAACAAAAGCGTAATCAACTTTAAAACGCGCTAAATTTTGTTGATGTTTTGCGTATTCAGTTTGTATCGACATATCTCCGGCAGTACAAGAGCTGCACTTCTGAAATTAATAGTTCAGTAGAAAATATGTCTCCGCGACTGTCTGCAAAGTTTCGTGGCACAATTCGAATATGTGGAAGTTATTAACAAAAGCGATATCAACTTTAAAACGCGCTTAATTTTATTGATGTTTTGCGTATTCAGTTTGTATCGACATATCTCCGGCAGTACAAGAGCTGCACTTCTGAAACTTGGTACTTCAGTAGAAGATCAGTCTCCGCGACTGTCTGCAAAGTTTCGTCGCACAATTCGAATAAATGTTGAAGTTATTAACAAAAGCGATATCAACTTTAAAACGCGCTAAATTTTGTTGATGTTTTGCGTATTCAGTTTGTATCGACATATCTCCGGCAGTACAAGAGCTGCATTTCTGATACTTGGTACTTCAGTAGAAAAGGCCTATCCGCGACTGTCTGCAAAGTTTCGTGGTACAATTCGAATAAATGTGGAAGTTATTAACAAAAGCGATATCAACTTTAAAACGCGCTAAATTTTGTTGATGTTTTGCGTATTCAGTTTGTATCGACATATCTCCGGCAGTACAAGAGCTGCACTTCTTAAACTAAGTACTTCAGTAGACAATCTGTCTCCGCGACTGTCTGCAAAGTTTCGTGGCACAATTCGAATAAATGTTGAAGTTATTAACAAAAGCGATATCAACTTTAAAACGCGCTAAATTTTGTTGATGTTTTGCGTATTCAGTTTGTATCGACATATCTCCGGCAGTACAAGAGCTGCACTTCTGAAACTTGGTACTTCAGTAGAAAAGGCATATCCGCGACTGACTCCAAAGTTTCGTGGTACAATTCGAATAAATGTTGAAGTTATTAACAAAAGCGATATCAACTTTAAAACGCGCTAAATTTTGTTGATGTTTTGCGTATTCAGTTTGTATCGACATATCTCCGGCAGTACAAGAGGTGCACTTCTGAAACTTGGTACTTCAGTAGAAAATATGTCTCCGCGACAGTCTGCAAAGTTTCGTTGCACAATTCGAATAAATGTTGAAGTTATTAACAAAAGCGATATCAACTTTAAAGCGCGCTAAATTTTGTTGATGTTTTGCGTATTCAGTTTGTATCGACATATCTCCGGCAGTACAAGAGCTGCACTTCTGAAACTTGGTACTTCAGTAGAACAGGCCCATCCGCGACTGTCTCCAAAGTTTCGTGGTACAATTCGAATAAATGTGGAAGTTATTAACAAAAGCGATATCAACTTTAAAACGCGCTAAATTTTGTTGATGTTTTGCGTATTCAGTTTGTATCGACATATCTCCGGGAGTACAAGAGCTGCACTTCTGAAACTTGGTACTTCATAAGAAGATAAGTCTCCGCGACTGTCTGCAAAGTTTCGTGGCACAATTCGAATAAATGTTGAAGTTATTAACAAAAGCGATATCAACTTTAAAACGCGCTAAATTTTGTTTATGTTTTGCGTATTCAGTTTGTATCGACATATCTCCGGCAGTACAAGAGTTGCACTTCTGAAACTTGGTACTTCAGTAGAAAAGGCCTCTCCGCGACTGTCTGCAAAGTTTCGTGGCACAATTCGAATAAATGTGGAAGTTATTAACAAAAGCGTTATTAACTTTAAAACGCGCTAAATTTTGTTGATGTTTTGCGTATTCAGTTTGTATCGACATATCTCGGGCAGTACAAGAGCTGCACTTCTGAAACTTGGTAGTTCAGTAGTAAACATGTCTCCGCGACTGTCTGCAAAGTTTCGTGGCACAATTCGAATAAATGTGGAAGTTATAAACAAAAGCGATATCAACTTTAAAACGCGCTAAATTTTGTTGATGTTTTGCGTATTCAGTTTGTATCGACATATCTCCGGCAGTACAAGAGCTGCACTTCTGAAACTTGGTACTTCAGTAGAAAATCTGTCTCCGCGACTGTCTCCAAGGTTTCGTGGTACAATTCGAATAAATGTGGTAGTTATTAACAAAAGCGATATCAACTTTAAAACGCGCTAAATTTTGTTGATGTTTTGCGTATTCAGTTTGTATCGACATATCTCCGGCAGTACAAGAGGTGCACTTCTGAAACTTGGTCCTTCAGTAGAAAACATGTCTCCGCGACTGTCTGCAAAGTTTCGTTGCTCAATTCGAATAAATGTGGAAGTTATTAACAAAAGCGATATCAACTTTAAAACGCGCTAAATTTTGTTGATGTTTTGCGTATTCAGTTTGTATCGACATATCTCCGGCAGTACAAGAGCAGCACTTCTGAAACTTGGTACTTCAGTAGAAAATATCTCTCTGCGACGGTCTGCAAAGTTTCGTGTCACAATTTGAATAAATGTTGAGGTTATAAACAAAAGCGATATCAACTTTTAAGCGCGCTTAATTTTGTTGATGTTTTGCGTATTCAGTTTGTATCGACATATCTCCGGCAGTACAAGAGCTGCACTTCTGAAACTTGGTACGTCAGTAGAAAAGGCCCATCCGCGACTGTCTGCAAAGTTTCGTGGTACAATTCGAATAAATATCGAAGTTATTAACAAAAGCGATATCAACTTTAAAACGCGCTAAATTTTGTTGTTGTTTAGCTTATTCAGTTTGTATAGACATATCTCCGGCAGTACAAGAGCTGCACTTCTGAAACTTGGTACTCCAGTAGAAGATCTGTCTCCGCGACTGTCTGCAAAGTTTCGTGGAACAATTCGAATAAATGTGGAAGTTATAAACAAAAGCGATATCAACTTTAAAGCGCGCTAAATTTTGTTGATGTTTTGCGTATTCAGTTTGTATCGACATATCTCCGGCAGTACAAGAGCTGCACTTCTGAAACTTAGTACTTCAGTAGAAAATCTGTCTGCGCGACTGTCTGCAAAGTTTCGTGGCACAATTCGAATAAATGTTGAAGTTATTAACAAAAGCGATATCTACTTTAAAACGCGCTAAATTTTGTTGATGTTTTGCGTATTCAGTTTGTATCGACATATATCCGGCAGTAACGAGCTGCACTTCTGAAACTTGGTACTTCAGTAGAAAACCTGTCTCCGCGACTGTCTGCAAAGTTTCGTGGCAAAATTCGAATAAATGTGGAAGTTATAAACAAAAGCGATATCAACTTTAAAACGCGCTAAATTTTGTGTATGTTTTGCGTATTCAGTTTGTATCGACATCTCTCTTGCAGTACAAAGAATGCACTTCTGAAACTTAGTACTTCAGTAGAAAAGCTGTCTCCGCGACTGTCTGCAAAGTTTCGTTGCACAATTCGAATAAATGTGGAAGTTATTAACAAAAGCGATATCAACTTTAAAACGCGCTAAATTGTGTTGATGTTTTGCGTATACAGTTTGTATCGACATATCTCCGGCAGTACAAGAGCTGCACTTCTCAAACTTGGTACTTCAGTAGAAAAGGCCTATCCGCGACTGTCTGCAATGTTTCGTTGCACAATTCTAATAAATGTGGAAGTTATAAACAAAAGCGATATCAACTTTAAAACGCGCTAAATTTTGTTGATGTTTTGCGTATTCAGTTTGTATCGACATATCTCCGGCTATACAAGAGCTGCACCTCTAAAACTTAGTACTTCAGTAGAAAACATGTCTCCGCGACTGTCTGCAAAGTTTCGTGTCACAATTCCAATAAATGTGGAAGTTATATACAAAACGATATCAACTTTAAAACGCGCTAAATTTTGTTGATGTTTTGCGTATTCAGTTTGTATCGACATATCTCCGGCAGTACAAGAGCTGCACTTCTGAAACTTGGTACTTCAGTAGAACATATGTCTCCGCGACAGTCTGCAAAGTTTCGTTGCACAATTCGAATAAATGTAGAAGTTATTAACAAAAGCGATATCTACTTTAAAGCGCGCTAAATTTTGTTGATGTTTTGCGTATTCAGTTTGTATCGAGATATCTCCGGCAGTACAAGGGCTGCACTTCTGAAACTAGGTACTTCAGTAGAAAAGGCCTATCAGCGACTGTCTGCAAAGTTTCGTGGTACAATTCGAATTAATGTGGAAGTGATTAACAAAAGCGATATCAACTTTAAAACGCGCTAAATTTTGTTGATGTTTTGCGTATTCAGTTTCTATCGACATCTCTCTTGCAGTACAAAAGCTGCACTTCTGAAACTTGGTACTTGAGTAGAAAAGCTGTCTCCGCGACTGTCTGCAAAGTTTCGTTGCACAATTCGAATAAATGTGGAAGTTATTAACAAAAGCGATATCAACTTTAAAACGCGCTAAATTTTGTTGATGTTTTGCGTATTCAGTTTGTATCGACATATCTCCGGCAGTACAAGAGGTGCACTTCTGAAACTTAGTCCTTCAGTAGAAAACATGTCTCCGCGACTGTCTGCAAAGTTTCGTTGCACAATTCGAATAAATGTGGAAGTTATTAACAAAAGCGATATCAACTTTAAAACGCGCTAAATTTTGTTGATGTTTTGCGTATTCAGTTTGTATCGACATATCTCCGGCAGTACAAGAGCAGCACTTCTGAAACTTGGTACTTCAGTAGAAAATATCTCTCTGCGACGGTCTGCAAAGTTTCGTGTCACAATTTGAATAAATGTTGAGGTTATAAACAAAAGCGATATCAACTTTTAAGCGCGCTTAATTTTGTTGATGTTTTGCGTATTCAGTTTGTATCGACATATCTCCGGCAGTACAAGAGCAGCACTTCTGAAACTTGGTACTTCAGTAGAAAAGGCCCATCCGCGACTGTCTGCAAAGTTTCGTGGTACAATTCGAATAAATATGGAAGTTATTAACAAAAGCGATATCAACTTTAAAACGCGCTAAATTTTGTTGTTGTTTAGCGTATTCAGTTTGTATAGACATATCTCCGGCAGTACAAGAGCTGCACTTCTGAAACTTGGTACTCCAGTAGAAAATCTGTCTCCGCGACTGTCTGCAAAGTTTCGTGGAACAATTCGAATAAATGTGGAAGTTATAAACAAAAGCGATATCAACTTTAAAGCGCGCTAAATTTTGTTGATGTTTTGCGTATTCAGTTTGTATCGACATATCTCCGGCCCTACAAGAGCTGCACCTCTAAAACTTAGTACTTCAGTAGAAAACATGTCTCCGCGACTGTCTGCAAAGTTTCGTGTCACAATTCCAATAAATGTGGAAGTTATAAACAAAACGATATCAACTTTAAAACGCGCTAAATTTTGTTGATGTTTTGCGTATTCAGTTTGTATCGACATATCTCCGGCAGTACAAGAGCTGCACTTCTGAAACTTGGTACTTCAGTAGAAAATATGTCTCCGCGACAGTCTGCAAAGTTTCGTTGCACAATTCGAATAAATGTAGAAGTTATTAACAAAAGCGATATCTACTTTAAAGCGCGCTAAATTTTGTTGATGTTTTGCGTATTCAGTTTGTATCGACATATCTCCGGCAGTACAATGGCTGCACTTCTGAAACTAGGTACTTCAGTAGAAAACGCCTATCAGCGACTGTCTGCAAAGTTTCGTGGTACAATTCGAATAAATGTTGAAGTTATTAACAAAAGCGATATCAACTTTAAAACGCGCTAAATTTTGTTGATGTTTTGCGTATTCAGTTTCTATCGACATCTCTCTTGCAGTACAAAAGCTGCACTTCTGAAACTTGGTACTTCAGTAGAAAAGCTGTCTCCGCGACTGTCTGCAAAGTTTCGTTGCACAATTCGAATAAATGTGGAAGTTATTAACAAAAGCGATATCAACTTTAAAACGCGCTAAATTTTGTTGATGTTTTGCGTATTCAGTTTGTATCGACATATCTCCGGCAGTACAAGAGGTGCACTTCTGAAACTTAGTCCTTCAGTAGAAAACATGTCTCCGCGACTGTCTGCAAAGTTTCGTTGCACAATTCGAATAAATGTAGAAGTTATTAACAAAAGCGATATCAACTTTAAAACGCGCTAAATTTTGTTGATGTTTTGCGTATTCAGTTTGTATCGACATATCTCCGGCAGTACAAGAGCAGCTTTTCTGAAACTTGGTACTTCAGTAGAGAATATCTCTCTGCGACGGTCTGCAAAGTTTCGTGTCACAATTTGAATAAATGTTGAGGTTATAAACAAAAGCGATATCAACTTTTAAGCGCGCTTAATTTTGTTGATGTTTTGCGTATTCAGTTTGTATCGACATATCTCCGGCAGTACAAGAGCTGCACTTCTGAAACTTGGTACTTCAGTAGAAAAGGCCCATCCGCGACTGTCTGCAAAGTTTCGTGGTACAATTCGAATAAATATGGAAGTTATTAACAAAAGCGATATCAACTTTAAAACGCGCTAAATTTTGTTGTTGTTTAGCGTATTCAGTTTGTATAGACATATCTCCGGCAGTACAAGAGCTGCACTTCTGAAACTTGGTACTCCAGTAGAAAATCTGTCTCCGCGACTGTCTGCAAAGTTTCGTGGAACAATTCGAATAAATGTGGAAGTTATAAACAAAAGCGATATCAACTTTAAAGCGCGCTAAATTTTGTTGATGTTTTGCGTATTCAGTTTGTATCGACATATCTCCGGCAGTACAAGAGCAGCACTTCTGAAACTTAGTACTTCAGTAGAAAATCTGTCTGCGCGACTGTCTGCAAAGTTTCGTGGCACAATTCGAATAAATGTTGAAGTTATTAACAAAAGCGATATCTACTTTAAAACGCGCTAAATTTTGTTGATGTTTTGCGTATTCAGTTTGTATCGACATATATCTGGCAGTAACGAGCTGCACTTCTGAAACTTGGTACTTCAGTAGAAAACCTGTCTCCGCGACTGTCTGCAAAGTTTCGTGGCAAAATTCGAATAAATGTGGAAGTTATAAACAAAAGCGATATCAACTTTAAAACGCGCTAAATTTTGTTGATGTTTTGCGTATTCAGTTTGTATCGACATCTCTCTTGCAGTACAAAGAATGCACTTCTGAAACTTAGTACTTCAGTAGAAAAGCTGTCTCCGCGACTGTCTGCAAAGTTTCGTTGCACAATTCGAATAAATGTGGAAGTTATTAACAAAAGCGATATCAACTTTAAAACGCGCTAAATTGTGTTGATGTTTTGCGTATACAGTTTGTATCGACATATCTCCGGCAGTACAAGAGCTGCACTTCTCAAACTTGGTACTTCAGTAGAAAAGGCCTATCCGAGACTGTCTGCAATGTTTCGTGGCACAATTCTAATAAATGTGGAAGTTATAAACAAAAGCGATATCAACTTTAAAACGCGCTAAATGTTGTTGAGGTTTTGCGTATTCAGTTTGTATCGACATATCTCCGGCCCTACAAGAGCTGCACCTCTAAAACTTAGTACTTCAGTAGAAAACATGTCTCCGCGACTGTCTGCAAAGTTTCGTGTCACAATTCGAATAAATGTGGAAGTTATAAACAAAACGATATCAACTTTAAAACGCGCTAAATTTTGTTGATGTTTTGCGTATTCAGTTTGTATCGACATATCTCCGGCAGTACAAGAGCTGCACTTCTGAAACTTGGTACTTCAGTAGAACATATGTCTCCGCGACAGTCTGCAAAGTTTCGTGGCACAATTCGAATAAATGTAGAAGTTATTAACAAAAGCGATATCTACTTTAAAGCGCGCTAAATTTTGTTGATGTTTTGCGTATTCAGTTTGTATCGACATATCTCCGACAGTACAAGGGCTGCACTTCTGAAACTAGGTACTTCAGTAGAAAAGGCCTATCAGCGACTGTCTGCAAAGTTTCGTGGTACAATTCGAATAAATGTGGAAGTTATTAACAAAAGCGATATCAACTTTAAAACGCGCTAAATTTTGTTGATGTTTTGCGTATTCAGTTTCTATCGACATCTCTCTTGCAGTACAAAAGCTGCACTGTTGAAACTTGGTACTTCAGTAGAAAAGCTGTCTCCGCGACTGTCTGCAAAGTTTCGTTGCACAATTCGAATAAATGAGGAAGTTATTAACAAAAGCGATATCAACTTTAAAACGCGCTAAATTGTGTTGATGTTTTGCGTATACAGTTTGTATCGACATATCTCCGTCAGTACAAGAGCTGCACTTCTGAAACTTAGTACTTAAGTAGAAAAGCTGTCTCCGCGACTGTCTGCAAAGTTTCGTGGCACAATTCGAATAAATGTGGAAGTTATTAACAAAAGCGATATAAACTTAAAAACGCGCTAAATTTTGTTGATGTTTTGCGTATTCAGTTTGTATCGACATATCTCCGGCAGTACAAGAGCTGCACTTCTGAAACTTGGTACTTCAGTAGAACATATGTCTCCGCGACTATCTGCAAAGTTTCGTAGCACAATTAAAATAAATGTGGAAGTTATCAACACAAGCGATATCAACTTTAAAACGCGCTAAATTTTGTTGATGTTTTGCGTATTCAGTTTGTATCGACATATCTCCGGCAGTACAAGAGCTGCACGTCTAAAACTTGGTACTTCAGTAGAAAATATGTCTCCGCGACTGTCTGCAAAGTTTCGTTGCACAATTCGAATAAATGTGGAAGTTATTAACAAAAGCGATATCAACTGTAAAACGCGCTAAATTGTGGTGTATGTTTTGCGTATACAGTTTGTATCGACATATCTCCGGCAGTACAAGAGCTGCACTTCTCAAACTTGGTACTTCAGTAGAAAAGGCTTATCCGCGACTGTCTGCAATGTTTCGTGGCACAATTCTAATAAATGTGGAAGTTATAAACAAAAGCGATATCAACTTTAAAACGCGCTAAATTGTGTTGATGTTTTGCGTATTCAGTTTGTATCGACATATCTCCGGCCCTACAAGAGCTGCACGTCTAAAACTTGGTACTTCAGTAGAAAACATGTCTCCGCGACTGTCTGCAAAGTTTCGTGGCACAATTCGAATAAATGTGGAAGTTATAAACAAAAACGATATCAATTTTAAAACGCGCTAAATTTTGTTGATGTTTTGCGTATTCAGTTTGTATCGACATATCTCCGGCAGTACAAAAGCTGCACTTCTGAAACTTGATACTTCAGTAGAAAATATGTCTCCGCGACAGTCTGCAAAGTTTCGTTGCACAATTCGAATAAATGTAGAAGTTATTAACAAAAGCGATATCAACTTTAAAGCGCGCTAAATTTTGTTGATGTTTTGCGTATTCAGTTTGTATCGACATATCTCCGGCAGTACAAGAGCTGCACTTCTGAAACTAGGTACTTCAGTAGAAAAGGCCTATCAGCGACTGTCTGCAAAGTTTCGTGGTACAATTCGAATAAATGTGGAAGTTATTAACAAAAGCGATATCAACTTTAAAACGCGCTAAATTTTGTTGATGTTTTGCGTATTCAGTTTCTATCGACATCTCTCTTGCAGTACAAAAGCTGCACTTCTGAAACTTGGTACTTCAGTAGAAAAGCTGTCTCCGCGACTGTTAGCAAAGTTTCGTTGCACAATTCGAATAAATGTGGAAGTTATAAACAAAAGCGATATCAACTTTAAAACGCGCTAAATTGTGTTGATGTTTTGCGTATACAGTTTGTATCGACATATCTCCGGCAGTACAAGAGCTGCACTTCTGAAACTTGGTACTTCAGTAGAAAAGGCCCATCCGCGACTGTCTGCAAAGTTTCGTGGTACAATTCGAATAAATGTGGAAGTTATTAACAAAAGCGATATCAACTTAAAAACGCGCTAAATTTTGTTGATGTTTTGCGTATTCAGTTTGTATCGACATATCTCCGGAAGTACAAGAGCTGCACTTCTGAAACTTGGTACTTCAGTAGAAAAGCTGTCTCCGCGACTGTCTGCAAAGTTTCGTAGCACAATTCGAATAAATGTGGAAGTTATCAACACAAGCGATATCAACTTTAAAACGCGCTAAATTTTGTTGATGTTTTGCGTATTCAGTTTGTATCGACATATCTCCGGCAGTACAAGAGCTGCACGTCTAAAACTTGGTACTTCAGCAGAAAATATGTCTCCGCGACTGTCTGCAAAGTTTCGTGGCACAATTTGAATAAATGTGGAAGTTATAAACAAAAGCGATATCAACTTTAATAAAACGCGCTAAATTTTGTTGATGTTTTGCGTATTCAGTTTGTATCGACATATCTCCGGCAGTACAAGAGCTGCACGTCTAAAACTTGGTACTTCAGCAGAAAATATGTCTCCGCGACTGTCTGCAAAGTTTCGTGGTACAATTCGAATAAATGTGGAAGTTATAAACAAAAGCGATATCAACTTTAATAAAACGCGCTAAATTTTGTTGATGTTTGCGTATTCAGTTTGTATCGACATATCTCCGGCAGTACAAGAGCTGCATTACTGCAACTTGGTACTTCAGTAGAAAATATGTCTCCGCAATAGTCTGCAAAGTTTCGTGGCACAATTCGAATACATGTGGAAGTTATTAACAAAAGCGATATCAACTTTAAAACGCGCTAAATTTTGTTGATGTTTTGCGTATTCAGTTTGTATCGACATATCTCCGGCAGTACAAGAGCTGCACTTCGTAAACTTGGTACTTCAGTAGGAAATCTGTCACCGACACAGTCTGCAAAGTTTCGTTGCACAATTCGAATAAATGTTGAAGTTATTAACAAAAGCGATATCAACTTTAAAGCGCGCTAAATTTTGTTGATGTTTTGCGTATTCAGTTTGTATCGACATATCTCCGGCAGTACAAGAGCTGCACTTCTGAAACTAGGTACTTCAGTAGAAAAGGCCTATCAGCGACTGTCTGCAAAATTTCGTGGTACAATTCGAATAAATGTGGAAGTTATTAACAAAAGCGATATCAACTTTAAAACGCGCTAAATTTTGTTTATGTTTTGCGTATTCAGTTTGTGCCGACATATCTCCGGCAGTACAAGAGCTGCACTTCTGAAACTTGGTACTTCAGTAGAAAACATGTCTCCGCGACTGTCTGCAAAGTTTCGTGGCACAATTCGAATAAATGTCAAAGTTATAAACAAAAGCGATATCAACTTTAAAACGCGCTAAATTTTGTTGATTTTTTGCGTATTCAGTTTTTAACGACATATCTCCGGCAGTACAAGAGCTGCACTTCTGAAACTTAGTACTTCCGTAAAAAAGCTGTCTCAGCGACTGTCTGCAAAGTTTCGTAGCACAATTCGAATAAATGTGGAAGTTATTAACAAAAGCGATATCAACTTTAAAACGCGCTAAATTTTGTTGATGTTTTGCGTATTCAGTTTGTATCGACATATCTCCGGCAGTACAAGAGCTGCACTTCTGAAACTTGGTACTTCAGTAGAAAATATGCCTCCGCGACTATCTGCAAAGTTTTGTAGCACAAGTGGAATAAATGTGGAAGTTATCAACACAAGCGATATCAACTTTAAAACGCGCTAAATTTTGTTGATGTTTTGCGTATTCAGTTTGTATCGACATATCTCCGGCAGTACAAGAGCTGCACGTCTAAAACTTGGTACTTCAGCAGAAAATATGTCTCCGCGACTGTCTGCAAAGTTTCGTTGCACAATTCGAATAAATGTGGAAGTTATAAACCAAAGCGATATCAACTTTAAAACGCGCTAAATTTTGTTGATGTTTTGCGTATTCAGTTTGTATCGACATATCTCCGGCAGTACAAGAGCTGCACTTCTGAAACTTGGTACTCCAGTAGAAAATCTGTCTCCGCGACTGTCTGCAAAGTTTCGTGGCACAATTCGAATAAATGTGGAAGTTATAAACAAAAGCAATATCAACTTTAATACGCGCTAAATTTTGTTGATGTTTTGCGTATTCAGTTTGTATCGACATATCTCCGGCAGTACAAGAGCTGCACTTCTGAAACTTGGTACTTCAGTAGAAAATATGTCTCCGCGACTGTCTGCAAAGTTTCGTGTCACAATTCGAATAAATGTGGAAGTTATTAACAAAAGCGATATCAACTTTTAAACGCGCTAAATTTTGTTGATGTTTTGCGTATTCAGTTTGTATCGACATATCTCCGGCAGTACAAGAGCTGCACTTCGTAAACTTGGTACTTCAGTAGAAAATCTGTCTCCGACACAGTCTGCAAAGTTTCGTTGCACAATTCGAATAAATGTTGAAGTTATTAACAAAAGCGATATCAACTTTAAAGCGCGCTAAATTTTGTTGATGTTTTGCGTATTCAGTTTGTATCGACATATCTCCGGCAGTACAAGAGCTGCACTTCTGAAACTAGGTACTTCAGTAGAAAAGGCCTATCAGCGACTGTCTGCAAAGTTTCGTGGTACAATTCGAATAAATGTGGAAGTTATTAACAAAAGCGATATCAACTTTAAAACGCGCTAAATTTTGCTTATGTTTTGCATATTCAGTTTGTATCGACATATCTCCGGCAGTACAAGAGCTGCACTTCTAAAACTTAGTACTTCTGTAAAAAAGCTGTCTCCGCGACTGTCTGCAAAGTTTCGTGGCACAATTCGAATAAATGTGGAAGTTATTAACAAAAGCGATATCAACTTAAAAACGCGCTAAATTTTGTTGATGTTTTGCGTATTCAGTTTGTATCGACATATCTCCGGCAGTACAAGAGCTGCACTTCTGAAACTTGGTACTTCAGTAGAAAATCTGTCTCTGCGACAGTCTGCAAAGTTTCGTTGCACAATTCGAATCCATGTTTAAGTTATTTACAAAAGCGATATCAACTTTAAAGCGCGCTAAATTTTGTTGATGTTTTGCGTATTCAGTTTGTATCGACATATCTCCGGCAGTACAAGAGCTGCACGTCTAAAACTTGGTACTTCAGTAGAAAATATGTCTCCGCGACTGTCTGCAAAGTTTCGTGGCACAATTCGAATAAATGTGGAAGTTATAAACAAAAGCGATATCAACTTTAAAACGCGCTAAATTTTGTTGATGTTTTGCGTATTCAGTTTGTATCGACATATCTCCGGCAGTACAAGAGCTGCACTTCTGAAACTTGGTACTTCAGTAGAAAATATGTCTCCGCGACTGTCTGCAAAGTTACGTGTCACAATTCGAATAAATGTGGAAGTTATAAACAAAAGCGATATCAACTTTAAAACGCGCTAAATTTTGTTGATGTTTTGCGTATTCAGTTTGTATCGACATATCTCCGGCAGTAAAAGAGCTGCATTACTGCAACTTGGTACTTCAGTAGAAAATATGTCTCCGCAATAGTCTGCAAAGTTTCGTGGCACAATTCGAATACATGTGGAAGTTATTAACAAAAGCGATATCAACTTTAAAACGCGCTAAATTTTGTTGATGTTTTGCGTATTCAGTTTGTATCGACATATCTCCGGCAGTACAAGAGCTGCACTTCGTAAACTTGGTACTTCAGTAGGAAATCTGTCACCGACACAGTCTGCAAAGTTTCGTTGCACAATTCGAATAAATGTTGAAGTTATTAACAAAAGCGATATCAACTTTAAAGCGCGCTAAATTTTGTTGATGTTTTGCGTATTCAGTTTGTATCGACATATCTCCGGCAGTACAAGAGCTGCACTTCTGAAACTAGGTACTTCAGTAGAAAAGGCCTATCAGCGACTGTCTGCAAAGTTTCGTGGTACAATTCGAATAAATGTGGAAGTTATTAACAAAAGCGATATCAACTTTAAAACGCGCTAAATTTTGTTTATGTTTTGCATATTCAGTTTGTATCGACATATCTCCGGCAGTACAAGAGCTGCACTTCTAAAACTTAGTACTTCTGTAAAAAAGCTGTCTCCGCGACTGTCTGCAAAGTTTCGTGGCACAATTCGAATAAATGTGGAAGTTATTAACAAAAGCGATATCAACTTAAAAACGCGCTAAATTTTGTTGATGTTTTGCGTATTCAGTTTGTATCGACATATCTCCGGCAGTACAAGAGCTGCACTTCTGAAACTTGGTACTTCAGTAGAAAATCTGTCTCCGCGACAGTCTGCAAAGTTTCGTTGCACAATTCGAATCCATGTTTAAGTTATTTACAAAAGCGATATCAACTTTAAAGCGCGCTAAATTTTGTTGATGTTTTGCGTATTCAGTTTGTATCGACATATCTCCGGCAGTACAAGAGCTGCACGTCTAAAACTTGGTACTTCAGTAGAAAATATGTCTCCGCGACTGTCTGCAAAGTTTCGTGGCACAATTCGAATAAATGTGGAAGTTATAAACAAAAGCGATATCAACTTTAAAACGCGCTAAATTTTGTTGATGTTTTGCGTATTCAGTTTGTATCGACATATCTCCGGCAGTACAAGAGCTGCACTTCTGAAACTTGGTACTTCAGTAGAAAATATGTCTCCGCGACTGTCTGCAAAGTTTCGTGTCACAATTCGAATAAATGTGGAAGTTATAAACAAAAGCGATATCAACTTTAAAACGCGCTAAATTTTGTTGATGTTTTGCGTATTCAGTTTGTATCGACATATCTCCGGCAGTAAAAGAGCTGCATTACTGCAACTTGGTACTTCAGTAGAAAATATGTCTCCGCAATAGTCTGCAAAGTTTCGTGGCACAATTCGAATACATGTGGAAGTTATTAACAAAAGCGATATCAACTTTAAAACGCGCTAAATTTTGTTGATGTTTTGCGTATTCAGTTTGTATCGACATATCTCCGGCAGTACAAGAGCTGCACTTCGTAAACTTGGTACTTCAGTAGGAAATCTGTCACCGACACAGTCTGCAAAGTTTCGTTGCACAATTCGAATAAATGTTGAAGTTATTAACAAAAGCGATATCAACTTTAAAGCGCGCTAAATTTTGTTGATGTTTTGCGTATTCAGTTTGTATCGACATATCTCCGGCAGTACAAGAGCTGCACTTCTGAAACTAGGTACTTCAGTAGAAAAGGCCTATCAGCGACTGTCTGCAAAGTTTCGTGGTACAATTCGAATAAATGTGGAAGTTATTAACAAAAGCGATATCAACTTTAAAACGCGCTAAATTTTGTTTATGTTTTGCGTATTCAGTTTGTGCCGACATATCTCCGGCAGTACAAGAGCTGCACTTCTGAAACTTGGTACTTCAGTAGAAAACATGTCTCCGCGACTGTCTATAAAGTTTCGTGGCACAATTCGAATAAATGTCAAAGTTATAAACAAAAGCGATATCAACTTTAAAACGCGCTAAATTTTGTTGATTTTTTGCGTATTCAGTTTTTAACGACATATCTCCGGCAGTACAAGAGCTGCACTTCTGAAACTTAGTACTTCCGTAAAAAAGCTGTTTCAGCGACTGTCTGCAAAGTTTCGTAGCACAATTCGAATAAATGTGGAAGTTATTAACAAAAGCGATATCAACTTTAAAACGCGCTAAATTTTGTTGATGTTTTGCGTATTCAGTTTGTATCGACATATCTCCGGCAGTACAAGAGCTGCACTTCTGAAACTTGGTACTTCAGTAGAAAATATGCCTCCGCGACTATCTGCAAAGTTTTGTAGCACAAGTGGAATAAATGTGGAAGTTATCAACACAAGCGATATCAACTTTAAAACGCGCTAAATTTTGTTGATGTTTTGCGTATTCAGTTTGTATCGACATATCTCCGGCAGTACAAGAGCTGCACGTCTAAAACTTGGTACTTCAGCAGAAAATATTTCTCCGCGACTGTCTGCAAAGTTTCGTGGCACAATTCGAATAAATGTGGAAGTTATAAACCAAAGCGATATCAACTTTAAAACGCGCTAAATTTTGTTGATGTTTTGCGTATTCAGTTTGTATCGACATATCTCCGGCAGTACAAGAGCTGCACTTCTGAAACTTGGTACTCCAGTAGAAAATCTGTCTCCGCGACTGTCTGCAAAGTTTCGTGGCACAATTCGAATAAATGTGGAAGTTATAAACAAAAGCAATATCAACTTTAATACGCGCTAAATTTTGTTGATGTTTTGCGTATTCAGTTTGTATCGACATATCTCCGGCAGTACAAGAGCTGCACTTCTGAAACTTGGTACTTCAGTAGAAAATATGTCTCCGCGACTGTCTGCAAAGTTTCGTGTCACAATTCGAATAAATGTGGAAGTTATTAACAAAAGCGATATCAACTTTAAAACGCGCTAAATTTTGTTGATGTTTTGCGTATTCAGTTTGTATCGACATATCTCCGGCAGTACAAGAGCTGCACTTCGTAAACTTGGTACTTCAGTAGAAAATCTGTCTCCGACACAGTCTGCAAAGTTTCGTTGCACAATTCGAATAAATGTTGAAGTTATTAACAAAAGCGATATCAACTTTAAAGCGCGCTAAATTTTGTTGATGTTTTGCGTATTCAGTTTGTATCGACATATCTCCGGCAGTACAAGAGCTGCACTTCTGAAACTAGGTACTTCAGTAGAAAAGGCCTATCAGCGACTGTCTGCAAAGTTTCGTGGCACAATTCGAATAAATGTGGAAGTTATTAACAAAAGCGATATCAACTTTAAAACGCGCTAAATTTTGTTTATGTTTTGCGTATTCAGTTTGTATCGACATATCTCCGGCAGTACAAGAGCTGCACTTCTAAAACTTAGTACTTCTGTAAAAAAGCTGTCTCCGCGACTGTCTGCAAAGTTTCGTGGCACAATTCGAATAAATGTGGAAGTTATTAACAAAAGCGATATCAACTTAAAAACGCGCTAAATTTTGTTGATGTTTTGCGTATTCAGTTTGTATCGACATATCTCCGGCAGTACAAGAGCTGCACTTCTGAAACTTGGTACTTCAGTAGAAAATCTGTCTCCGCGACAGTCTGCAAAGTTTCGTTGCACAATTCGAATAAATGTTTAAGTTATTTACAAAAGCGATATCAACTTTAAAGCGCGCTAAATTTTGTTGATGTTTTGCGTATTCAGTTTGTATCGACATATCTCCGGCAGTACAAGAGCTGCACGTCTAAAACTTGGTACTTCAGTAGAAAATATGTCTCCGCGACTGTCTGCAAAGTCTCGTGGCACAATTCGAATAAATGTGGAAGTTATAAACAAAAGCGATATCAACTTTAAAACGCGCTAAATTTTGTTGATGTTTTGCGTATTCAGTTTGTATCGACATATCTCCGGCAGTACAAGAGCTGCACTTCTGAAACTTGGTACTTCAGTAGAAAATATGTCTCCGCGACTGTCTGCAAAGTTTCGTGTCACAATTCGAATAAATGTGGAAGTTATAAACAAAAGCGATATCAACTTTAAAACGCGCTAAATTTTGTTGATGTTTTGCGTATTCAGTTTGTATCGACATATCTCCGGCAGTACAAGAGCTGCACTTCGTAAACTTGGTACTTCAGTAGAAAATCTGTCTCCGACACAGTCTGCAAAGTTTCGTTGCACAATTCGAATAAATGTGGAAGTTATCAACACAAGCGATATCAACTTTAAAACGCGCTAAATTTTGTTGATGTTTTGCGTATTCAGTTTGTATCGACATATCTCCGGCAGTACAAGAGCTGCACTTCTGAAACTTGGTACTTCAGTAGAAAAAGCCTATCCGCGACTGTCTTCAAAGTTTCGTGGTTCAATTCGAATAAATGTGGAAGTTATTAACAAAAGCGATATCAACTTTAAAACGCGCTAAATTTTGTTGATGTTTTGCGTATTCAGTTTGTATCGACATATCTCCGGCAGTACAAGAGCTGCACTTCTGAAACTTGGTACTTCGGTAGAAAACATGTCTCCGCGACTGTCTGCAAAGTTTCGTGGCACAATTCGAATAAATGTGGAAGTTATAAACAAAAGCGATATCAACTTTAAAACGCGCTAAATTTTGTTGATGTTTTGCGTATTCAGTTTGTATCGACATATCTCCGGCAGTACAAGAGCTGCACTTCTGAGACTTGGTACTTCAGTAGAAAAGGCCTATCCGCGACTGTCTGCAAAGTTTCGTTGCACAATTCGAATAAATGTGGAAGTTATTAACAAAAGCGATATCAACTGTAAAACGCGCTAAATTTTGTTGATGTTTTGCGTATTCAGTTTGTATCGACATATCCTCGGGAAGTACAAGAGCTGAACTTCTGAAACTTGGTACTTCAGTTGAAAACATGTCTCCGCGACTGTCTGCAAAGTTTCGTAGCACAATTCGAATAAATGTGGAAGTTATCAACACAAGCGATATCAACTTTAAAACGCGCTAAATTTTGTTGATGTTTTGCGTATTCAGTTTGTATCGACATATCTCCGGCAGATGAATGGCTGCACTTCTAAAACATGGTACTTCAGTAGAAAATATGTCTCCGCAACTGTCTGCAAAGTTTCGTGTCACAATTCGGTAAATGTGGAAGTTATAAACAAAAGCGATATCAACTTTAAAACGCGCTAAATTTTGTTGATGTTTTGCGTATTCAGTTTGTATCGACATATCTCCGGCAGTAATAGAGCTGCACTTCTGAAACTTGGTACTTCAGTAGAAAATCTGTCTCCGCGACAGTCTGCAAAGTTTCGTTGCACAATTCGAATAAATGTTAAAGTTATTAACAAAAGCGATATCAACTTTAAAGCGCGCTTAATTTTGTTGATGTTTTGCGTATTCAGTTTGTATCGACATATCTCCGGCAGTACAAGAGCTGCACTACTAAAACTTGGTACTTCAGTAGAAAAGGCCTATCCGACACTGTCTGCAAAGTTTCGTGGTACAATTCGAATAAATGTGGAAGTTATTAACAAAAGCGATATCAACTTTAAAACGCGCTAAATTTTGTTGATGTTTTGCGTATTCAGTTTGTATCGACATATCTCCGGCAGTACAAGAGCTGCACTTCTGAAACTTGGTACTTCAGTAGAGATTCTGTCTCCGCGACTGTCTGCCAGATTTCATAGCACAATTCGAATAAATGTGGAAGTTATAAACAAAAGCGATATCAACTTTAAAACGCGCTAAATTTTGTTGATGTTTTGCGTATTCAGTTTGTATCGACATATCTCCGGCAGTACAAGAGCTGCACTTCTGAAACTTAGTACTTCAGTAGAAGATCAGTCTCCGCGACTGTCTGCAAAGTTTCGTGGCACAATTCGAATAAATGTTCAAGTTATTAACAAAAGCGATATCAACTTTAAAACGCGCTAAATTTTGTTGATGTTTTGCGTATTCAGTTTGTATCGACATATCTCCGGCAGTACAAGAGTTGCACTTCTGAAACTTGGTACTTCAGTAGAAAAGGCCTATCCGCGACTGTCTGCAAAGTTTCGTGGCACAATTCGAATAAATGTGGAAGTTATTAACAAAAGCGTTATCAACTTTAAAACGCGCTAAATTTTGTTAATGTTTTGCGTATTCAGTTTGTATCGACATATCTCCGGCAGTAAAAGAGCTGCATTACTGCAACTTGGTACTTCAGTAGAAAATATGTCTCCGCAATAGTCTGCAAAGTTTCGTGGCACAATTCGAATAAATGTGGAAGTTATAAACAAAAGCGATATCAACTTTAAAACGCGCTAAATTTTGTTGATGTTTTGCGTATTCAGTTTGTATCGACATATCTCCAGCAGTACAAGAGCTGCACTTCTGAAACTTGGTACTTCAGTAGAAAATCAGTCTCCGCGACTGTCTGCAAAGTTTCGTTGCACAATTCGAATAAATGTGGAAGTTATTAACAAAAGCGTTATCAACTTTAAAACGCGCTAAATTTTGTTAATGTTTTGCGTATTCAGTTTGTATCGACATATCTCCGGCAGTAAAAGAGCTGCATTACTGCAACTTGGTACTTCAGTAGAAAATATGTCTCCGCAATAGTCTGCAAAGTTTCGTGGCACAATTCGAATAAATGTGGAAGTTATAAACAAAAGCGATATCAACTTTAAAACGCGCTAAATTTTGTTGATGTTTTGCGTATTCAGTTTGTATCGACATATCCTCGAAAAGTACAAGAGCTGCACTTCTGAAACTTGGTACTTCAGTTGAAAACATGTCTCCGCGACTGTCTGCAAAGTTTCGTAGCACAATTCGAATAAATGTGGAAGTTATCAACACAAGCGATATCAACTTTAAAACGCGCTAAATTTTGTTGATGTTTTGCGTATTCAGTTTGTATCGACATATCTCCGGCAGATCAATGGCTGCACTTCTAAAACTTGGTACTTCAGTAGAAAATATGTCTCCGCAACTGTCTGCAAAGTTTCGTGTCACAATTCGAATAAATGTGGAAGTTATAAATAAAAGCGATATCAACTTTAAAACGCGCTAAATTTTGTTGATGTTTTGCGTATTCAGTTTGTATCGACATATCTCCGGCAGTACAAGAGCTGCACTACTAAAACTTGGTACTTCAGTAGAAAAGGCCTATCCGACACTGTCTGCAAAGTTTCGTGGTACAATTCGAATAAATGTGGAAGTTATTAACAAAAGCGATATCAACTTTAAAACGCGCTAAATTTTGTTGATGTTTTGCGTATTCAGTTTGTATCGACATATCTCCGGCAGTACAAGAGCTGCACTTCTGAAACTTGGTACTTCAGTAGAGATTCTGTCTCCGCGACTGTCTGCCAGATTTCATAGCACAATTCGAATAAATGTGGAAGTTATAAACAAAAGCGATATCAACTTTAAAACGCGCTAAATTTTGTTGATGTTTTGCGTATTCAGTTTGTATCGACATATCTCCGGCAGTACAAGAGCTGCACTTCTGAAACTTAGTACTTCAGTAGAAGATCAGTCTCCGCGACTGTCTGCAAAGTTTCGTGGCACAATTCGAATAAATGTTCAAGTTATTAACAAAAGCGATATCAACTTTAAAACGCGCTAAATTTTGTTGATGTTTTGCGTATTCAGTTTGTATCGACATATCTCCGGCAGTACAAGAGTTGCACTTCTGAAACTTGGTACTTCAGTAGAAAAGGCCTATCCGCGACTGTCTGCAAAGTTTCGTGGCACAATTCGAATAAATGTGGAAGTTATTAACAAAAGCGTTATCAACTTTAAAACGCGCTAAATTTTGTTAATGTTTTGCGTATTCAGTTTGTATCGACATATCTCCGGCAGTAAAAGAGCTGCATTACTGCAACTTGGTACTTCAGTAGAAAATATGTCTCCGCAATAGTCTGCAAAGTTTCGTGGCACAATTCGAATAAATGTGGAAGTTATAAACAAAAGCGATATCAACTTTAAAACGCGCTAAATTTTGTTGATGTTTTGCGTATTCAGTTTGTATCGACATATCTCCAGCAGTACAAGAGCTGCACTTCTGAAACTTGGTACTTCAGTAGAAAATCAGTCTCCGCGACTGTCTGCAAAGTTTCGTTGCACAATTCGAATAAATGTGGAAGTTATTAACAAAAGCGTTATCAACTTTAAAACGCGCTAAATTTTGTTAATGTTTTGCGTATTCAGTTTGTATCGACATATCTCCGGCAGTAAAAGAGCTGCATTACTGCAACTTGGTACTTCAGTAGAAAATATGTCTCCGCAATAGTCTGCAAAGTTTCGTGGCACAATTCGAATAAATGTGGAAGTTATAAACAAAAGCGATATCAACTTTAAAACGCGCTAAATTTTGTTGATGTTTTGCGTATTCAGTTTGTATCGACATATCCTCGAAAAGTACAAGAGCTGCACTTCTGAAACTTGGTACTTCAGTTGAAAACATGTCTCCGCGACTGTCTGCAAAGTTTCGTAGCACAATTCGAATAAATGTGGAAGTTATCAACACAAGCGATATCAACTTTAAAACGCGCTAAATTTTGTTGATGTTTTGCGTATTCAGTTTGTATCGACATATCTCCGGCAGATCAATGGCTGCACTTCTAAAACTTGGTACTTCAGTAGAAAATATGTCTCCGCAACTGTCTGCAAAGTTTCGTGTCACAATTCGAATAAATGTGGAAGTTATAAATAAAAGCGATATCAACTTTAAAACGCGCTAAATTTTGTTGATGTTTTGCGTATTCAGTTTGTATCGACATATCTCCGGCAGTACAAGAGTTGCACTTCTGAAACTTGGTACTTCAGTAGAAAAGGCCTATCCGCGACTGTCTGCAAAGTTTCGTGGCACAATTCGAATAAATGTGGAAGTTATTAACAAAAGCGTTATCAACTTTAAAACGCGCTAAATTTTGTTGATGTTTTGCGTATTCAGTTTGTATCGACATATCTCCGGCAGTACAAGAGCTGCATTACTGCAACTTGGTACTTCAGTAGAAAATATGTCTCCGCAATAGTCTACAAAGTTTCGTGGCACAATTCGAATAAATGTGGAAGTTATAAACAAAAGCGATATCAACTTTAAAACGCGCTAAATTTTGTTGATGTTTTGCGTATTCTGTTTGTATCGACATATCTCCGGCAGTACAAGAGCTGCACTTCTGAAACTTGGTACTTCAGTAGGAAATTAGTCTACGCGACTGTCTGCAAAGTTTCGTGGCACAAGTCGAATAAATGTTCAAGTTATTAACAAAAGCGATATCAACTTTAAAACGCGCTAAATTTTGTTGATGTTTTGCGTATTCAGTTTGTATCAACATATCTCCGGCAGTACAAGAGCTGCACTTCTGAAACTTGGTACTTTAGTAGAAAAGGCCTATCCGCGACTGTCTGCAAAGTTTCGTGGTACAATTCGAATAAATGTGGAAGTTATTAACAAAAGCGATATCAACTTTAAAACGCGCTAAATTTTGTTGATGTTTTGCGTATTCAGTTTGTATCGACATATCTCCGGCAGTACAAGACCTGCACTTCTGAAACTTGGTACTTCAGTAGAAAAATGTCTCCGCGACTGTCTGCAAAGTTTCGTGGCACAATTCGAATAAATGTGGAAGTTATCAACACAAGCGATATCAACTTGAAAACGCGCTAAATTTTGTTGATGTTTTGCGTATTCAGTTTGTATCGACATATCTCCGGCAGTACAAGAGCTGCACGTCTAAAACTTGGTACTTCAGTAGAAAATATGTCTCCGCGACTGTCTGCAAGGTTTCGTGTCACAATTCGAATAAATGTGGAAGTTATAAACAAAAGCGGTATCAACTTTAAAACGCGCTAAATTTTGTTGATGTTTTGCGTATTCAGTTTGTATCGACATATCTCCGGCAGTAAAAGAGCTGCACGTCTCAAAAGTGGTACTTCAGTAGAAAACATGTCTCCGCGACTGTCTGCAAAGTTTCGTGTCACAATTCGAATAAATGTGGAAGTTATTAACAAAAGCGATATCAACTTTAAAACGCGCTAAATTTTGTTGATGTTTTGCGTATTCAGTTTGTATCGACATATCTCCGGCAGTACAAGAGCTGCACTTCTGAAACTTGGTGCTTCAGTAGAAAAGGCCTATCCGCGACTGTCGACAAAGTTTCGTGGCACAATGCTAATAAATGTAGAAAGTTATAAACAAAAGCGATATCAACTTTAAAACGCGCTAAATTTTGTTGATGTTTTGCGTATTCAGTTTGTATCGACATATCTCCGGCCCTAAAAGAGCTGCACGTCTAAAACTTAGTACTTCAGTAGAAAACATGTCTCCGCGACTGTCTGCAAAGTTTCGTGTCACAATTCCAATAAATGTGGAAGTTATAAACAAAAGCGATATCAACTTTAAAACGCGCTAAATGTTGTTGATGTTTTGCGTATTCAGTTTGTATCGACATATCTCCGGCAGTACAAGAGCTGCACTTCTGAAACTTGGTACTTCAGTAGAGAATATGTCTCTGCGACTGTCTGCAAAGTGTCGTGGCACAATTCGAATAAATGTGGAAGTTATTAACAAAAGCGATATCAACTTTAAAACGCGCTAAATTTTGTTGATGTTTTGCGTATTCAGTTTGTATCGACATATCTCCGGCAGTACAAGAGCTGCACTTCTGAAACTTGGTACTTCAGTAGAAAATATGTCTCTGCGACAGTCTGCAAAGTTTCGTTGCACAATTCGAATAAATGTAGAAGTTATTAACAAAAGCGATATCAACTTTAAAGCGCGCTAAATTTTGTTGATGTTTTGCGTATTCAGTTTGTATCGACATATCTCCGGCAGTACAAGAGCTGCACTTCTGAACCTTGGTACTTCAGTAGAAGATCAGTCTCCGCGACTGTCTGCAAAGTTTCGTGGCACAATTCGAATAAATATTCAAGTTATAAACAAAAGCGATATCAACTTTAAAACGCCTAAATTCTGTTGATGTTTTGCGTATTCAGTTTGTATCGACATATCTCCGGCAGTACAAGAGTTGCACTTCTGAAACTTGGTACTTCAGTAGAAAAGGCCTATCCACGACTGTCTGCAAAGTTTCGTGGCACAATTCGAATAAATGTGGAAGTTATTAACAAAAGCGTTATCAACTTTAAAACGCGCTAAATTTTGTTAATGTTTTGCGTATTCAGTTTGTATCGACATATCTCCGGCAGTAAAAGAGCTGCATTACTGCAACTTGGTACTTCAGTAGAAAATATGTCTCCGCAATAGTCTGCAAAGTTTCGTGGCACAATTCGAATACATGTGGAAGTTATTAACAAAAGCGATATCAACTTTAAAACGCGCTAAATTTTGTTGATGTTTTGCGTATTCAGTTTGTATCAACATATCTCCGGCAGTACAAGAGCTGCACTTCTGAAACTTGGTACTTCAGTAGGAAAGGCCTATCCGCGACTGTTTGCAAAGTTTCGTGGTACAATTCGAATAAATGTGGAAGTTATTAACAAAAGCGATATCAACTTTAAAACGCGCTAAATTTTGTTGATGTTTTGCGTATTCAGTTTGTATCGACATATCTCCGGCAGTAAAAGAGCTGCACGTCTAAAACTTGGTACTTCAGTAGAAAACATGTCTCCGCGACTGTCTGCAAAGTTTCGTGTCACAATTCGAATAAATGTGGAAGTTATAAACAAAAGCGATATCAACTTTAAAACGCGCTAAATTTTGTTGATGTTTTGCGTATTCAGTTTGTATCGACATATCTCCGGCAGTACAAGAGCTGCACTTCAAAAACTTGGTACTTCAGTAGAAAATATGTCTCCGCGACTGTCTACAAAGTTTCGTGGCACAATTCGAATAAATGTGGAAGTTATTAACAAAAGCGATATCAATTTTAAAACGCGCTAAATTTTGTTGATGTTTTGCGTATTCAGTTTGTATCGACATATCTCCGGCAGTACAAGAGCTGCACTTCTGAAACTTGGTACTTCAGTAGAAGATCTGTCTCCGCGACAGTCTGCAAAGTTTCGTTGCACAATTCGAATAAATGTTGAAGTTATTAACAAAAGCGATATCAACTTTAAAGCGCGCTAAATTTTGTTGATGTTTTGCGTATTCAGTTTGTATCGACATATCTCCGGCAGTACAAGAGCTGCACTTCTGAAACTTGGTACTTCAGTAGTAAAAGCCTATCCGCGACGTTCCGCAAAGTTTCGTGGTACAATTCGAATAAATGTGGAAGTTATTAACAAAAGCGAGATCAACTTTAAAACGCGCTAAATTTTGTTGATGTTTTGCGTATTCAGTTTGTATCGACATATCTCCGGCAGTACAAGAGCTGCACTTCTGAAACTTGGTACTTCAGTAGAAAACATGTCTCCGCGACTGTCTGCAAAGTTTCGTGGCACAATTCGAATAAATGTGGAAGTTATAAACAAAAGCGGTATCAACTTTAAAACGCGCTAAATTTTGTTGATGTTTTGCGTATTCAGTTTGTATCGACATATCTCCGGCAGTACAAGAGCCGCACTTCTGAAACTTGGTACTTCAGTAGAAGATCAGTCTCCGCAACTGTCTGCAAAGTTTCGTGGCACAATTCGAATAAATATTCAAGTTATAAACAAAAGCGATATCAACTTTAAAACGCGCAAAATTTTGTTGATGTTTTGCGTATTCAGTTTGTATCGACATATCTCCGGCAGTACAAGAGTTGCACTTCTGAAACTTGGTACTTCAGTAGAAAAGGCCTATCCACGACTGTCTGCAAAGTTTCGTGGCACAATTCGAATAAATGTGGAAGTTATTAACAAAAGCGTTATCAACTTTAAAACGCGCTAAAATTTGTTAATGTTTTGCGTATTCAGTTTGTATCGACATATCTCCGGCAGTAAAAGAGCTGCATTACTGCAACTTGGTACTTCAGTAGATAATATGTCTCCGCAATAGTCTGCAAAGTTTCGTGGCACAATTCGAATACATGTGGAAGTTATTAACAAAAGCGATATCAACTTTAAAACGCGCTAAATTTTGTTGATGTTTTGCGTATTCAGTTTGTATCAACATATCTCCGGCAGTACAAGAGCTGCACTTCTGAAACTTGGTACTTCAGTAGAAAAGGCCTATCCGCGACTGTTTGCAAAGTTTCGTGGTACAATTCGAATAAATGTGGAAGTTATTAACAAAAGCGAGATCAACTTTAAAACGCGCTAAATTTTGTTGATGTTTTGCGTATTCAGTTTGTATCAACATATCTCCGGCAGTAAAAGAGCTGCACGTCTAAAACTTGGTACTTCAGTAGAAAACATGTCTCCGCGACTGTCTGCAAAGTTTCGTGTCACAATTCGAATAAATGTGGAAGTTATAAACAAAAGCGATATCAACTTTAAAACGCGCTAAATTTTGTTGATGTTTTGCGTATTCAGTTTGTATCGACATATCTCCGGCAGTACAAGAGCTGCACTTCAAAAACTTGGTACTTCAGTAGAAAATATGTCTCCGCGACTGTCTGCAAAGTTTCGTGGCACAATTCGAATAAATGTGGAAGTTATTAACAAAAGCGATATCAATTTTAAAACGCGCTAAATTTTGTTGATGTTTTGCGTATTCAGTTTGTATCGACATATCTCCGGCAGTACAAGAGCTGCACTTCTGAAACTTGGTACTTCAGTAGAAGATCTGTCTCCGCGACAGTCTGCAAAGTTTCGTTGCACAATTCGAATAAATGTTGAAGTTATTAACAAAAGCGATATCAACTTTAAAGCGCGCTAAATTTTGTTGATGTTTTGCGTATTCAGTTTGTATCGACATATCTCCGGCAGTACAAGAGCTGCACTTCTGAAACTTGGTACTTCAGTAGAAGATCAGTCTCCGCGACTGTCTGCAAAGTTTCGTGGCACAAGTTGAATAAATGTTCAAGTTATTAACAAAAGCGATATCAACTTTAAAACGCGCTAAATTTTGTTGATGTTTTGCGTATTCAGTTTGTATCGACATATCTCCGGCAGTACAAGAGTTGCACTGCTGAAACTTGGTACTTCAGTAGAAAAGGCCTATCCGCGACTGTCTGCAAAGTTTCGTGGCACAATTCGAATAAATGTGGAAGTTATTAACAAAAGCGTTATCAACTTTAAAACGCGCTAAATTTTGTTAATGTTTTGCGTATTCAGTTTGTATCGACATATCTCCGGCAGTACAAGAGCTGCATTACTGCAACTTAGTACTTCAGTAGAAAATATGTCTCCGCAATAGTCTACAAAGTTTCGTGGCACAATTCGAATAAATGTGGAAGTTATAAACAAAAGCGATATCAACTTTAAAACGCGCTAAATTTTGTTGATGTTTTGCGTATTCTGTTTGTATCGACATATCTCCGGCAGTACAAGAGCTGCACTTCTGAAACTTGGTACTTCAGTAGAAAATCATTCTCCGCGACTGTCTGCAAAGTTTCGTGGCACAAGTCGAATAAATGTTCAAGTTATTAACAAAAGCGATATCAACTTTAAAACGCGCTAAATTTTGTTGATGTTTTGCGTATTCAGTTTGTATCAACATATCTCCGGCAGTACAAGAGCTGCACTTCTGAAACTTGGTACTTCAGTAGAAAAGGCCTATCCGCGACTGTCTGCAAAGTTACGTGGTACAATTCGAATAAATGTGGAAGTTATTAACAAAAGCGATATCAACTTTAAAACGCGCTAAATTTTGTTGATGTTTTGCGTATTCAGTTTGTATCGACATATCTCCGGCAGTACATGACCTGCACTTCTGAAACGTTGTACTTCAGTAGAAAAATTTCTCCGCGACTGTCTGCAAAGTTTCGTGGCACAATTCGAATAAATGTGGAAGTTATCAACACAAGCGATATCAACTTGAAAACGCGCTAAATTTTGTTGATGTTTTGCGTATTCAGTTTGTATCGACATATCTCCGGCAGTACAAGAGCTGCACTTCAAAAACTTGGTACTTCAGTAGAAAATATGTCTCCGCGACTGTCTGCAAAGTTTCGTGGCACAATTCGAATAAATGTGGAAGTTATTAACAAAAGCGATATCAATTTTAAAACGCGCTAAATTTTGTTGATGTTTTGCGTATTCAGTTTGTATCGACATATCTCCGGCAGTACAAGAGCTGCACTTTTGAAACTTGGTACTTCAGTAGAAGATCTGTCTCCGCGACAGTCTGCAAAGTTTCGTTGCACAATTCGAATAAATGTTGAAGTTATTAACAAAAGCGATATCAACTTTAAAGCTCGCTAAATTTTGTTGATGTTTTGCGTATTCAGTTTGTATCGACCTATCTCCGGCAGTACAAGAGCTGCACTTCTGAAACTTGGTACTTCAGTAGTAAAACCTATCCGCGACTGTCTGCAAAGTTTCGTGGTACAATTCGAATAAATGTGGAAGTTATTAACAAAAGCGAGATCAACTTTAAAACGCGCTAAATTTTGTTGATGTTTTGCGTATTCAGTTTGTATCGACATATCTCCGGCAGTACAAGAGCTGCACTTCTGAAACTTGGTGCTTCAGTAGAAAATATGTCTCCGCGACAGTCTGCAAAGTTTCGTTGCACAATTCGAATAAATGTAGAAGTTATTAACAAAAGCGATATCAACTTTAAAGCGCGCTAAATTTTGTTGATGTTTTGCGTATTCAGTTTGTATCGACATATCTCCGGCAGTACAAGAGCTGCACTTCTGAAACTTGGTACTTCAGTAGAACATATGTCTCCGCGACTATCTGCAAAGTTTCGTAGCACAATTGGAATAAATGTGGAAGTTATCAACACAAGCGATATCAACTTTAAAACGCGCTAAATTTTGTTGATGTTTTGCGTATTCAGTTTGTATCGACATATCTCCGGCAGTAAAAGAGCTGCACGTCTAAAACTTGGTACTTCAGTAGAAAACATGTCTCCGCGACTGTCTGCAAAGTTTCGTGTCACAATTCGAATAAATGTGGAAGTTATAAACAAAAGCGATATCAACTTTAAAACGCGCTAAATTTTGTTGATGTTTTGCGTATTCAGTTTGTATCGACATATCTCCGGCAGTACAAGAGCTGCACTTCAAAAATTTTGTACTTCAGTAGAAAATATGTCTCCGCGACTGTCTGCAAAGTTTCGTGGCACAATTCGAATAAATGTGGAAGTTATAAACAAAAGCGGTATCAACTTTAAAACGCGCTAAATTTTGTTGATGTTTTGCGTATTCAGTTTGTATCGACATATCTCCGGCAGTACAAGAGCTGCACTTCTGAAACTTGGTACTTCAGTAGAAGATCAGTCTCCGCGACTGTCTGCAAAGTTTCGTGGCACAATTCGAATAAATATTGAAGTTATCAACAAAAGCGATATCAACTTTAAAACGCGCTAAATTTTGTTGATGTTTTGCGTATTCAGTTTGTATCGACATTTCTCCGGCAGTACAAGAGTTGCACTTCTGAAACTTGGAACTTCAGTAGAAAAGGCCTATCCACGACTGTCTGCAAAGTTTCGTGGCACAATTCGAATAAATGTGGCAGTTATTAACAAAAGCGTTATCAACTTTAAAACGCGCTAAATTTTGTTAATGTTTTGCGTATTCAGTTTGTATCGACATATCTCCGGCAGTAAAAGAGCTGCATTACTGCAACTTGGTACTTCAGTAGAAAATATGTCTCCGCAATAGTCTGCAAAGTTTCGTGGCACAATTCGAATACATGTGGAAGTTATTAACAAAAGCGATATCAACTTTAAAACGCGCTAAATTTTGTTGATGTTTTGCGTATTCAGTTTGTATCAACATATCTCCGGCAGTACAAGAGCTGCACTTCTGAAACTTGGTACCTCAGTAGAAAAGGCCTATCCGCGACTGTTTGCAAAGTTTCGTGGTACAATTCGAATAAATGTGGAAGTTATTAACAAAAGCGATATCAACTTTAAAACGCGCTAAATTTTGTTGATGTTTTGCGTATTCAGTTTGTATCGACATATCCTCAGCAGTAAAAGAGCTGCACGTCTAAAACTTGGTACTTCAGTAGAAAACATGTCTCCGCGACTGTCTGCAAAGTTTCGTGTCACAATTCGAATAAATGTGGAAGTTATAAACAAAAGCGATATCAACTTTAAAACGCGCTAAATTTTGTTGATGTTTTGCGTATTCAGTTTGTATCGACATATCTCCGGCAGTACAAGAGCTGCACTTCAAAAACTTGGTACTTCAGTAGAACATATGTCTCCGCGACTGTCTGCAAAGTTTCGTGGCACAATTCGAATAAATGTGGAAGTTATTAACAAAAGCGATATCAATTTTAAAACGCGCTAAATTTTGTTGATGTTTTGCGTATTCAGTTTGTATCGACATATCTCCGGCAGTACAAGAGCTGCACTTCTGAAACTTGGTACTTCAGTAGAAGATCTGTCTCCCCGACAGTCTGCAAAGTTTCGTTGCACAATTCGAATAAATGTTGAAGTTATTAACAAAAGCGATATCAACTTTAAAGCGCGCTAAATTTTGTTGATGTTTTGCGTATTCAGTTTGTATCGACATATCTCCGGCAGTACAAGAGCTGCACTTCTGAAACTTGGTACTTCAGTAGTAAAAGCCTATCCGCGACGTTCCGCAAAGTTTCGTGGTACAATTCGAATAAATGTGGAAGTTATTAACAAAAGCGAGATCAACTTTAAAACGCGCTAAATTTTGTTGATGTTTTGCGTATTCAGTTTGTATCGACATATCTCCGGCAGTACAAGAGCTGCACTTCTGAAACTTGGTACTTCAGTAGAAAATATGTCTCCGCGACAGTCTGCAAAGTTTCGTTGCACAATTCGAATAAATGTAGAAGTTATTAACAAAAGCGATATCAACTTTAAAGCGCGCTAAATTTTGTTGATGTTTTGCGTATTCAGTTTGTATCGACATATCTCCGGCAGTACAAGAGCTGCACTTCTGAAACTTGGTACTTCAGTAGAACATATGTCTCCGCGACTATCTGCAAAGTTTCGTAGCACAATTGGAATAAATGTGGAAGTTATCAACACAAGCGATATCAACTTTAAAACGCGCTAAATTTTGTTGATGTTTTGCGTATTCAGTTTGTATCGACATATCTCCGGCAGTAAAAGAGCTGCACGTCTAAAACTTGGTACTTCAGTAGAAAACATGTCTCCGCGACTGTCTGCAAAGTTTCGTGTCACAATTCGAATAAATGTGGAAGTTATAAACAAAAGCGATATCAACTTTAAAACGCGCTAAATTTTGTTGATGTTTTGCGTATTCAGTTTGTATCGACATATCTCCGGCAGTACAAGAGCTGCACTTCAAAAATTTGGTACTTCAGTAGAAAATATGTCTCCGCGACTGTCTGCAAAGTTTCGTGGCACAATTCGAATAAATGTGGAAGTTATTAACAAAAGCGATATCAATTTTAAAACGCGCTAAATTTTGTTGATGTTTTGCGTATTAAGTTTGTATCGACATATCTCCAGCAGTACAAGAGCTGCACTTCTGAAACTTGGTACTTCAGTAGAAGATCTGTCTCCGCGACAGTCTGCAAAGTTTCGTTGCACAATTCGAATAAATGTTGAAGTTATTAACAAAAGCGATATCAACTGTAAAGCGCGTTAAATTTTGTTGATGTTTTGCGTATTCAGTTTGTATCGACATATCTCCGGCAGTACAAGAGCTGCACTTCTGAAACTTGGTACTTCAGTAGTAAAAGCCTATCCGCGACGTTCCGCAAAGTTTCGTGGTACAATTCGAATAAATGTGGAAGTTATTAACAAAAGCGAGATCAACTTTAAAACGCGCTAAATTTTGTTGATGTTTTGCGTATTCAGTTTGTATCGACATATCTCCGGCAGTACAAGAGCTGCACTTCTGAAACTTGGTACTTCAGTAGAAAACATGTCTCCGCGACTGTCTGCAAAGTTTCGTGGCACAATTCGAATAAATGTGGAAGTTATAAACAAAAGCGGTATCAACTTTAAAACGCGCTAAATTTTGTTGATGTTTTGCGTATTCAGTTTGTATCGACATATCTCCGGCAGTACAAGAGCTGCACTTCTGAAACTTGGTACTTCAGTAGAAGATCAGTCTCCGCGACTGTCTGCAAAGTTTCGTGGCACAATTCGAATAAATATTCAAGTTATAAACAAAAGCGATATCAACTTTAAAACGCGCTAAATTTTGTTGATGTTTTGCGTATTCAGTTTGTATCGACATATCTCCGGCAGTACAAGAGTTGCACTTCTGAAAATTGGTACTTCAGTAGAAAAGGCCTATCCACGACTGTCTGCAAAGTTTCGTGGCACAATTCGAATAAATGTGGAAGTTATTAACAAAAGCGTTATCAACTTTAAAACGCGCTAAATTTTGTTAATGTTTTGCGTATTCAGTTTGTATCGACATATCTCCGGCAGTAAAAGAGCTGCATTACTGCAACTTGGTACTTCAGTAGAAAATATGTCTCCGCAATAGTCTGCAAAGTTTCGTGGCACAATTCGAATACATGTGGAAGTTATTAACAAAAGCGATATCAACTTTAAAACGCGCTAAATTTTGTTGATGTTTTGCGTATTCAGTTTGTATAAACATATCTCCGGCAGTACATGAGCTGCACTTCTGAAACTTGGTACTTCAGTAGAAAAGGCATATCCGCGACTGTTTGCAAAGTTTCGTGGTACAATTCGAATAAATGTGGAAGTTATTAACAAAAGCGATATCAACTTTAAAACGCGCTAAATTTTGTTGATGTTTTGCGTATTCAGTTTGTATCGACATATCTCCGGCAGTAAAAGAGCTGCACGTCTAAAACTTGGTACTTCAGTAGAAAACATGTCTCCGCGACTGTCTGCAAAGTTTCGTGTCACAATTCGAATAAATGTGGAAGTTATAAACAAAAGCGATATCAACTTTAAAACGCGCTAAATTTTGTTGATGTTTTGCGTATTCAGTTTGTATCGACATATCTCCGGCAGTACAAGAGCTGCACTTCAAAAACTTGGTACTTAAGTAGAAAATATGTCTCCGCGACTGTCTACAAAGTTTCGTGGCACAATTCGAATAAATGTGGAAGTTATTAACAAAAGCGATATCAATTTTAAAACGCGCTAAATTTTGTTGATGTTTTGCGTATTCAGTTTGTATCGACATATCTCCGGCAGTACAAGAGCTGCACTTCTTAAACTTGGTACTTCAGTAGAAGATCTGTCTCCGCGACAGTCTGCAAAGTTTCGTGCACAATTCGAATAAATGTTCAAGTTATTAACAAAAGCGATATCAACTTTAAAGCGCGCTAAATTTTGTTGATGTTTTGCGTATTCAGTTTGTATCGACATATCTCCGGCAGTACAAGAGCTGCACTTCTGAAACTTGGTACTTCAGTAGTAAAAGCCTATCCGCGACGTTCCGCAACGTTTCGTGGTACAATTCGAGCAAATGTGGAAGTTATTAACAAAAGCGAGATCAACTTTAAAACGCGCTAAATTTTGTTGATGTTGTGCGTATTCAGTTTGTATCGACATATCTCCGGCAGTACAAGAGCTGCACTTCTGAAACTTGGTACTTCAGTAGAAAACATGTCTCCGCGACTGTCTGCAAAGTTTCGTGGCACAATTCGAATAAATGTGGAAGTTATAAACAAAAGCGGTATCAACTTTAAAACGCGCTAAATTTTGTTGATGTTTTGCGTATTCAGTTTGTATCGACATATCTCCGGCAGTACAAGAGCTGCACTTCTGAAACTTGGTACTTCAGTAGAAGATCAGTCTCCGCGACTGTCTGCAAAGTTTCGTGGCACAATTCGAATAAATATTCAAGTTATAAACAAAAGCGATATCAACTTTAAAACGCGCTAAATTTTGTTGATGTTTTGCGTATTCAGTTTGTATCGACATATCTCCGGCAGTACAAGAGTTGCACTTCTGAAACTTGGTACTTCAGTAGAAAAGGCCTATCCACGACTGTCTGCAAAGTTTCGTGGCACAATTCGAATAAATGTGGAAGTTATTAACAAAAGCGTTATCAACTTTAAAACGCGCTAAATTTTGTTAATGTTTTGCGTATTCAGTTTGTATCGACATATCTCCGGCAGTAAAAGAGCTGCATTACTGCAACTTGGTACTTCAGTAGAAAATATGTCTCCGCAATAGTCTGCAAAGTTTCGTGGCACAATTCGAATACATGTGGAAGTTATTAACAAAAGCGATATCAATTTTAAAACGCGCTAAATTTTGTTGAGTTTTTGCGTATTCAGTTTGTATCAACATATCTCCGGCAGTACAACAGCTGCACTTCTGAAACTTGGTACTTCAGTAGAAAAGGCCTATCCGCGACTGTTTGCTTAGTTTCGTGGTACAATTCGAATAAATGTGGAAGTTATTAACAAAAGCGATATCAACTTTAAAACGCGCTAAATTTTGTTGATGTTTTGCGTATTCAGTTTGTGTCGACATATCTCCGGCAGTAAAATAGCTGCACGTCTAAAACTTGGTACTTCAGTAGAAAATATGTCTCCGCGACTGTCTGCAAAGTTTCGTGGCACAATTCGAATAAATGTGGAAGTTATTAACAAAAGCGAGATCAACTTTAAAACGCGCTAAATTTTGTTGATGTTTTGCGTATTCAGTTTGTATCGACATATCTCCGGCAGTACAAGAGCTGCACTTCTGAAACTTGGTACTTCAGTAGAAAACATGTCTCCGCGACTGTCTGCAAAGTTTCGTGGCACAATTCGAATAAATGTGGAAGTTATAAACAAAAGCGGTATCAACTTTAAAACGCGCTAAATTTTGTTGATGTTTTGCGTATTCAGTTTGTATCGACATATCTCCGGCAGTACAAGAGCTGCACTTCTGAAACTTGGTACTTCAGTAGAAGATCAGTCTCCGCGACTGTCTGCAAAGTTTCGTGGCACAATTCGAATAAATATTCAAGTTATAAACAAAAGCGATATCAACTTTAAAACGCGCTAAATTTTGTTGATGTTTTGCGTATTCAGTTTGTATCGACATATCTCCGGCAGTACAAGAGTTGCACTTCTGAAAATTGGTACTTCAGTAGAAAAGGCCTATCCACGACTGTCTGCAAAGTTTCGTGGCACAATTCGAATAAATGTGGAAGTTATTAACAAAAGCGTTATCAACTTTAAAACGCGCTAAATTTTGTTAATGTTTTGCGTATTCAGTTTGTATCGACATATCTCCGGCAGTAAAAGAGCTGCATTACTGCAACTTGGTACTTCAGTAGAAAATATGTCTCCGCAATAGTCTGCAAAGTTTCGTGGCACAATTCGAATACATGTGGAAGTTATTAACAAAAGCGATATCAACTTTAAAACGCGCTAAATTTTGTTGATGTTTTGCGTATTCAGTTTGTATAAACATATCTCCGGCAGTACATGAGCTGCACTTCTGAAACTTGGTACTTCAGTAGAAAAGGCATATCCGCGACTGTTTGCAAAGTTTCGTGGTACAATTCGAATAAATGTGGAAGTTATTAACAAAAGCGATATCAACTTTAAAACGCGCTAAATTTTGTTGATGTTTTGCGTATTCAGTTTGTATCGACATATCTCCGGCAGTAAAAGAGCTGCACGTCTAAAACTTGGTACTTCAGTAGAAAACATGTCTCCGCGACTGTCTGCAAAGTTTCGTGTCACAATTCGAATAAATGTGGAAGTTATAAACAAAAGCGATATCAACTTTAAAACGCGCTAAATTTTGTTGATGTTTTGCGTATTCAGTTTGTATCGACATATCTCCGGCAGTACAAGAGCTGCACTTCAAAAACTTGGTACTTAAGTAGAAAATATGTCTCCGCGACTGTCTACAAAGTTTCGTGGCACAATTCGAATAAATGTGGAAGTTATTAACAAAAGCGATATCAATTTTAAAACGCGCTAAATTTTGTTGATGTTTTGCGTATTCAGTTTGTATCGACATATCTCCGGCAGTACAAGAGCTGCACTTCTTAAACTTGGTACTTCAGTAGAAGATCTGTCTCCGCGACAGTCTGCAAAGTTTCGTTGCACAATTCGAATAAATGTTGAAGTTATTAACAAAAGCGATATCAACTTTAAAGCGCGCTAAATTTTGTTGATGTTTTGCGTATTCAGTTTGTATCGACATATCTCCGGCAGTACAAGAGCTGCACTTCTGAAACTTGGTACTTCAGTAGTAAAAGCCTATCCGCGACGTTCCGCAACGTTTCGTGGTACAATTCGAGCAAATGTGGAAGTTATTAACAAAAGCGAGATCAACTTTAAAACGCGCTAAATTTTGTTGATGTTGTGCGTATTCAGTTTGTATCGACATATCTCCGGCAGTACAAGAGCTGCACTTCTGAAACTTGGTACTTCAGTAGAAAACATGTCTCCGCGACTGTCTGCAAAGTTTCGTGGCACAATTCGAATAAATGTGGAAGTTATAAACAAAAGCGGTATCAACTTTAAAACGCGCTAAATTTTGTTGATGTTTTGCGTATTCAGTTTGTATCGACATATCTCCGGCAGTACAAGAGCTGCACTTCTGAAACTTGGTACTTCAGTAGAAGATCAGTCTCCGCGACTGTCTGCAAAGTTTCGTGGCACAATTCGAATAAATATTCAAGTTATAAACAAAAGCGATATCAACTTTAAAACGCGCTAAATTTTGTTGATGTTTTGCGTATTCAGTTTGTATCGACATATCTCCGGCAGTACAAGAGTTGCACTTCTGAAACTTGGTACTTCAGTAGAAAAGGCCTATCCACGACTGTCTGCAAAGTTTCGTGGCACAATTCGAATAAATGTGGAAGTTATTAACAAAAGCGTTATCAACTTTAAAACGCGCTAAATTTTGTTAATGTTTTGCGTATTCAGTTTGTATCGACATATCTCCGGCAGTAAAAGAGCTGCATTACTGCAACTTGGTACTTCAGTAGAAAATATGTCTCCGCAATAGTCTGCAAAGTTTCGTGGCACAATTCGAATACATGTGGAAGTTATTAACAAAAGCGATATCAATTTTAAAACGCGCTAAATTTTGTTGAGTTTTTGCGTATTCAGTTTGTATCAACATATCTCCGGCAGTACAACAGCTGCACTTCTGAAACTTGGTACTTCAGTAGAAAAGGCCTATCCGCGACTGTTTGCTTAGTTTCGTGGTACAATTCGAATAAATGTGGAAGTTATTAACAAAAGCGATATCAACTTTAAAACGCGCTAAATTTTGTTGATGTTTTGCGTATTCAGTTTGTGTCGACATATCTCCGGCAGTAAAAGAGCTGCACGTCTAAAACTTGGTACTTCAGTAGAAAATATGTCTCCGCGACTGTCTGCAAAGTTTCGTGGCACAATTCGAATAAATGTGGAAGTTATTAACAAAAGCGATATCAATTTTAAAACGCGCTAAATTTTGTTGATGTTTTGCGTATTCAGTTTGTATCGACATATCTCCGGCAGTACAAGAGCTGCACTTCTGAAACTTGGTACTTCAGTAGAAGATCTGTCTCCGCGACAGTCTGCAAAGTTTCGTTGCACAATTCGAATAAATGTTGAAGTTATTAACAAAAGCGATATCAACTTTAAAACGCGCTAAATTTTGTTGATGTTTTGCGTATTCAGTTTGTATCGACATATCTCCGGCAGTACAAGAGCTGCACTTCTGAAACTTGGTACTTCGGTAGTAAAAGCCTATCCGCGACTGTCTGCAAAGTTTCGTGGTACAATTCGAATAAATGTGGAAGTTATTAACAAAAGCGAGATCAACTTTAAAACGCGCTAAATTTTGTTGATGTTTTGCGTATTCAGTTTGTATCGACATATCTCCGGCAGTAAAAGAGCTGCACGTCTAAAACTTGGTACTTCAGTAGAAAACATGTCTCCGCGACTGTCTGCAAAGTTTCGTGTCACAATTCGAATAAATGTGGAAGTTATAAACAAAAGCGATATCAACTTTAAAACGCGCTAAATTTTGTTGATGTTTTGCGTATTCAGTTTGTATCGACATATCTCCGGCAGTACAAGAGCTGCACTTCAAAAACTTGGTACTACAGTAGAAAATATGTCTCCGCGACTGTCTGCAAAGTTTCGTGGCACAATTCGAATAAATGTGGAAGTTATTAACAAAAGCGATATCAATTTTAAAACGCGCTAAATTTTGTTGATGTTTTGCGTATTCAGTTTGTATCGACATATCTCCGGCAGTACAAGAGCTGCACTTCTGAAACTTGGTACTTCAGTAGAAGATCTGTCTCCGCGACAGTCTGCAAAGTTTCGTTGCACAATTCGAATAAATGTTGAAGTTATTAACAAAAGCGATATCAACTTTAAAGCGCGCTAAATTTTGTTGATGTTTTGCGTATTCAGTTTGTATCGACCTATCTCCGGCAGTACAAGAGCTGCACTTCTGAAACTTGGTACTTCAGTAGTAAAAGCCTATCCGCGACTGTCTGCAAAGTCTCGTGGTACAATTCGAATAAATGTGGAAGTTATTAACAAAAGCGAGATCAACTTTAAAACGCGCTAAATTTTGTTGATGTTTTGCGTATTCAGTTTGTATCGACATATCTCCGGCAGTACAAGAGCTGCACTTCTGAAACTTGGTACTTCAGTAGAAAATATGTCTCCGCGACAGTCTGCAAAGTTTCGTTGCACAATTCGAATAAATGTAGAAGTTATTAACAAAAGCGATATCAACTTTAAAGCGCGCTAAATTTTGTTGATGTTTTGCGTATTCAGTTTGTATCGACATATCTCCGGCAGTACAAGAGCTGCACTTCTGAAACTTGGTACTTCAGTAGAAGATCAGTCTCCGCGACTGTCTGCAAAGTTTCGTGGCACAATTCGAATAAATATTCAAGTTATAAACAAAAGCGATATCAACTTTAAAACGCGCTAAATTTTGTTGATGTTTTGCGTATTCAGTTTGTATCGACATATCTCCGGCAGTACAAGAGTTGCACTTCTGAAACTTGGTACTTCAGTAGAAAAGGCCTATCCACGACTGTCTGCAAAGTTTCGTGGCACAATTCGAATAAATGTGGAAGTTATTAACAAAAGCGTTATCAACTTTAAAACGCGCTAAATTTTGTTAATGTTTTGCGTATTCAGTTTGTATCGACATATCTCCGGCAGTAAAAGAGCTGCATTACTGCAACTTGGTACTTCAGTAGAAAATATGTCTCCGCAATAGTCTGCAAAGTTTCGTGGCACAATTCGAATACATGTGGAAGTTATTAACAAAAGCGATATCAATTTTAAAACGCGCTAAATTTTGTTGAGTTTTTGCGTATTCAGTTTGTATCAACATATCTCCGGCAGTACAACAGCTGCACTTCTGAAACTTGGTACTTCAGTAGAAAAGGCCTATCCGCGACTGTTTGCTTAGTTTCGTGGTACAATTCGAATAAATGTGGAAGTTATTAACAAAAGCGATATCAACTTTAAAACGCGCTAAATTTTGTTGATGTTTTGCGTATTCAGTTTGTGTCGACATATCTCCGGCAGTAAAAGAGCTGCACGTCTAAAACTTGGTACTTCAGTAGAAAATATGTCTCCGCGACTGTCTGCAAAGTTTCGTGGCACAATTCGAATAAATGTGGAAGTTATTAACAAAAGCGATATCAATTTTAAAACGCGCTAAATTTTGTTGATGTTTTGCGTATTCAGTTTGTATCGACATATCTCCGGCAGTACAAGAGCTGCACTTCTGAAACTTGGTACTTCAGTAGAAGATCTGTCTCCGCGACAGTCTGCAAAGTTTCGTTGCACAATTCGAATAAATGTTGAAGTTATTAACAAAAGCGATATCAACTTTAAAGCGCGCTAAATTTTGTTGATGTTTTGCGTATTCAGTTTGTATCGACATATCTCCGGCAGTACAAGAGCTGCACTTCTGAAACTTGGTACTTCGGTAGTAAAAGCCTATCCGCGACTGTCTGCAAAGTTTCGTGGTACAATTCGAATAAATGTGGAAGTTATTAACAAAAGCGAGATCAACTTTAAAACGCGCTAAATTTTGTTGATGTTTTGCGTATTCAGTTTGTATCGACATATCTCCGGCAGTAAAAGAGCTGCACGTCTAAAACTTGGTACTTCAGTAGAAAACATGTCTCCGCGACTGTCTGCAAAGTTTCGTGTCACAATTCGAATAAATGTGGAAGTTATAAACAAAAGCGATATCAACTTTAAAACGCGCTAAATTTTGTTGATGTTTTGCGTATTCAGTTTGTATCGACATATCTCCGGCAGTACAAGAGCTGCACTTCAAAAACTTGGTACTACAGTAGAAAATATGTCTCCGCGACTGTCTGCAAAGTTTCGTGGCACAATTCGAATAAATGTGGAAGTTATTAACAAAAGCGATATCAATTTTAAAACGCGCTAAATTTTGTTGATGTTTTGCGTATTCAGTTTGTATCGACATATCTCCGGCAGTACAAGAGCTGCACTTCTGAAACTTGGTACTTCAGTAGAAGATCTGTCTCCGCGACAGTCTGCAAAGTTTCGTTGCACAATTCGAATAAATGTTGAAGTTATTAACAAAAGCGATATCAACTTTAAAGCGCGCTAAATTTTGTTGATGTTTTGCGTATTCAGTTTGTATCGACCTATCTCCGGCAGTACAAGAGCTGCACTTCTGAAACTTGGTACTTCAGTAGTAAAAGCCTATCCGCGACTGTCTGCAAAGTCTCGTGGTACAATTCGAATAAATGTGGAAGTTATTAACAAAAGCGAGATCAACTTTAAAACGCGCTAAATTTTGTTGATGTTTTGCGTATTCAGTTTGTATCGACATATCTCCGGCAGTACAAGAGCTGCACTTCTGAAACTTGGTACTTCAGTAGAAAATATGTCTCCGCGACAGTCTGCAAAGTTTCGTTGCACAATTCGAATAAATGTAGAAGTTATTAACAAAAGCGATATCAACTTTAAAGCGCGCTAAATTTTGTTGATGTTTTGCGTATTCAGTTTGTATCGACATATCTCCGGCAGTACAAGAGCTGCACTTCTGAAACTTGGTACTTCAGTAGAACATATGTCTCCGGGACTATCTGCAAAGTTTCGTAGCACAATTGGAATAAATGTGGAAGTTATCAACACAAGCGATATCAACTTTAAAACGCGCTAAATTTTGTTGATGTTTTGCGTATTCAGTTTGTATCGACATATCTCCGGCAGTAAAAGAGCTGCACGTCTAAAACTTGGTACTTCAGTAGAAAACATGTCTCCGCGACTGTCTGCAAAGTTTCGTGTCACAATTCGAATAAATGTGGAAGTTATAAACAAAAGCGATATCAACTTTAAAACGCGCTAAATTTTGTTGATGTTTTGCGTATTCAGTTTGTATCGACATATCTCCGGCAGTACAAGAGCTGCACTTCAAAAACTTGGTACTTCAGTAGAAAATATGTCTCCGCGACTGTCTGCAAAGTTTCGTGGCACAATTCGAATAAATGTGGAAGTTATTAACAAAAGCGATATCAATTTTAAAACGCGCTAAATTTTGTTGATGTTTTGCGTATTCAGTTTGTATCGACATATCTCCGGCAGTACAAGAGCTGCACTTCTGAAACTTGGTACTTCAGTAGAAGATCTGTCTCCGCGACAGTCTGCAAAGTTTCGTTGCACAATTCGAATAAATGTTGAAGTTATTAACAAAAGCGATATCAACTGTAAAGCGCGCTAAATTTTGTTGATGTTTTGCGTATTCAGTTTGTATCGACATATCTCCGGCAGTACAAGAGCTGCACTTCTGAAACTTGGTACTTCAGTAGTAAAAGCCTATCCGCGACGTTCCGCAAAGTTTCGTGGTACAATTCGAATAAATGTGGAAGTTATTAACAAAAGCGAGATCAACTTTAAAACGCGCTAAATTTTGTTGATGTTTTGCGTATTCAGTTTGTATCGACATATCTCCGGCAGTACAAGAGCTGCACTTCTGAAACTTGGTACTTCAGTAGAAAACATGTCTCCGCGACTGTCTGCAAAGTTTCGTGGCACAATTCGAATAAATGTGGAAGTTATAAACAAAAGCGGTATCAACTTTAAAACGCGCTAAATTTTGTTGATGTTTTGCGTATTAAGTTTGTATCGACATATCTCCGGCAGTACAAGAGCTGCACTTCTGAAACTTGGTACTTCAGTAGAAGATCAGTCTCCGCGACTGTCTGCAAAGTTTCGTGGCACAATTCGAATAAATATTCAAGTTATAAACAAAAGCGATATCAACTTTAAAACGCGCTAAATTTTGTTGATGTTTTGCGTATTCAGTTTGTATCGACATATCTCCGGCAGTACAAGAGTTGCACTTTTGAAACTTGGTACTTCAGTAGAAAAGGCCTATCCACGACTGTCTGCAAAGTTTCGTGGCACAATTCGAATAAATGTGGAAGTTATTAACAAAAGCGTTATCAACTTTAAAACGCGCTAAATTTTGTTAATGTTTTGCGTATTCAGTTTGTATCGACATATCTCCGGCAGTAAAAGAGCTGCGATACTGCAACTTGGTACTTCAGTAGAAAATATGTCTCCGCAATAGTCTGCAAAGTTTCGTGGCACAATTCGAATACATGTGGAAGTTATTAACAAAAGCGATATCAACTTTAAAAAGCGCTAAATTTTGTTGATGTTTTGCGTATTCAGTTTGTATCAACATATCTCCGGCAGTACAAGAGCTGCACTTCTGAAACTTGGTACTTCAGTAGAAAAGGCCTATCCGCGACTGTTTGCAAAGTTTCGTGGTACAATTCGAATAAATGTGGAAGTTATTAACAAAAGCGATATCAACTTTAAAACGCGCTAAATTTTGTTGATGTTTTGCGTATTCAGTTTGTATCGACATATCTCCGGCAGTAAAAGAGCTGCACGTCTAAAACTTGGTACTTCAGTAGAAAACATGTCTCCGCGACTGTCTGCAAAGTTTCGTGTCACAATTCGAATAAATGTGGAAGTTATAAACAAAAGCGATATCAACTTTAAAACGCGCTAAATTTTGTTGATGTTTTGCGTATTCAGTTTGTATCGACATATCTCCGGCAGTACAAGAGCTGCACTTCAAAAACTTGGTACTTCAGTAGAAAATATGTCTCCGCGACTGTCTGCAAAGTTTCGTGGCACAATTCGAATAAATGTGGAAGTTATTAACAAAAGCGATATCAATTTTAAATCGCGCTAAATTTTGTTGATGTTTTGCGTATTCAGTTTGTATCGACATATCTCCGGCAGTACAAGAGCTGCACTTCTGAAACTTGGTACTTCAGTAGAAGATCTGTCTCCGCGACAGTCTGCAAAGTTTCGTTGCACAATTCGAATAAATGTGGAAGTTATTAACAAAAGCGATATCAACTTTAAAGCGCGCTACTTTTTGTTGATGTTTTGCGTATTCAGTTTGTATCGACATATCTCCGGCAGTACAAGAGCTGCACTTCTGAAACTTGGGACTTCAGTAGAAAACATGTCTACGCGACTGTCTGCAAAGTTTCGTGGCACAATTCGAATAAATGTGGAAGTTATAAACAAAAGCGGTATCAACTTTAAAACGCGCTAAATTTTGTTGATGTTTTGCGTATTCAGTTTGTATCGACATATCTCCGGCAGTACAAGAGCTGCACTTCTGAAACTTGGTACTTCAGTAGAAGATCAGTCTCCGCGACTGTCTGCAAAGTTTCGTGGCACAATTCGAATAAATGTTCAAGTTATAAACAAAAGCGATATCAACTTTAAAACGCGCTAAATTTTGTTGATGTTTTGCGTATTCAGTTTGTATCGACATATCTCCGGCAGTACAAGAGTTGCACTTCTGAAACTTTGTACTTCAGTAGAAAAAACCTATCCACGACTGTCTGCAAAGTTTCGTGGCACAATTCGAATAAATGTGGAAGTTATTAACAAAAGCGTTATCAACTTTAAAACGCGCTAAATTTTGTTAATGTTTTGCGTATTCAGTTTGTATCGACATATCTCCGGCAGTAAAAGAGCTGCATTACTGCAACTTGGTACTTCAGTAGAAAATATGTCTCCGCAATAGTCTGCAAAGTTTCGTGGCACAATTCGAATAAATGTGGAAGTTATTAACAAAAGCGATATCAACTTTAAAACGCGCTAAATTTTGTTGATGTTTTGCGTATTCAGTTTGTATCAACATATCTCCGGCAGTACAAGAGCTGCACTTCTGAAACTTGGTACTTCAGTAGAAAAGGCCTATCCGCGACTGTTTGCAAAGTTTCGTGGTACAATTCGAATAAATGTGGAAGTTATTAACAAAAGCGATATCAACTTTAAAACGCGCTAAATTTTGTTGATGTTTTGCGTATTCAGTTTGTATCGACATATCTCCGGCAGTACAAGAGCTGCACTTCTGAAACTTGGTACTTCAGTAGAAAAATGTCTCCGCGACTGTCTGCAAAGTTTCGTGGCACAATTCGAATAAATGTGGAAGTTATCAACACAAGCGATATCAACTTTAAAACGCGCTAAATTTTGTTGATGTTTTGCGTATTCAATTTGTATCGACATATCTCCGGCAGTACAAGAGCTGCACGTCTAAAACTTGGTACTTCAGTAGAAAATATGTCTCCGCGACTGTCTGCAAAGTTTCGTGGCACAATTCGAATAAATGTGGAAGTTATAAACAAAAGCGATATCAACTTTAAAACGCGCTAAATTTTGTTGATGTTTTGCGTATTCAGTTTGTATCGACATATCTCCGGCAGATCAATGGCTGCACTTCTAAAACTTTGTACTTCAGTAGAAAATATGTCTCCGAAACTGTCTGCAAAGTTTCGTAGCACAATTGGAATAAATGTGGAAGTTACTAACACAAGCGATATCAACTTTAAAACGCGCTAAATTTTGTTGATGTTTTGCGTATTCAGTTTGTATCGACATATCTCCGGCAGTAAAAGAGCTGCACTTCAAAAACTTGGTACTTCAGTAGAAAATATGTCTCCGCGACTGTCTGCAAAGTTTCGTGGTACAATTCGAATAAATGTGGAAGTTATTAACAAAAGCGATATCAACTTTAAAGCGCGCTAAATTTTGTTGATATTTTGCGTATTCAGTTTGTATCGACATATCTCCGGCAGTACAAGAGCTGCACTTCTGAAACTTGGTACTTCAGTAGTAAAAGCCTATCCGCGACTGTCTGCAAAGTTTCGTGGTACAATTCGAATAAATGTGGAAGTTATTAACAAAAACGATATCAACTTTAAAACGCGCTAAATTTTGTTGATGTTATTCGTGTTCAGTTTGTATCGACATATCTCCGGCAGTACAAGAGCTGCACTTCTGAAACTTGGTACTTCAGTAGAAAACATGTCTCCGCGACTGTCTGCAAAGTTTCGTGGCACAATTCGAATAAATGTGGAAGTTATAAACAAAAGCGGTATCAACTTTAAAACGCGCTAAATTTTGTTGATGTTTTGCGTATTCAGTTTGTATCGACATATCTCCGGCAGTACAAGAGCTGCACTTCTGAAACTTCCTACTTCAGTAGAAGATCAGTCTCCGCGACTGTCTGCAAAGTTTCGTGGCACAATTCGAATAAATGTTCAAGTTATTAACAAAAGCGATATCAACTTTAAAACGCGCTAAATTTTGTTGATGTTTTGCGTATTCAGTTTGTATCGACATATCTCCGGCAGTACAAGAGTTGCACTTCTGAAACTTGGTACTTAAGTAGAAAAGGCCTATCCGCGACTGTCTGCAAAGTTTCGTGGCACAATTCGAATAAATGTGGAAGTTATTAACAAAAGCGTTATCAACTTTAAAACGTTCTAAATTTTGTTAATGTTTTGCGTATTCAGTTTGTATCGACATATCTCTGGCAGTAAAAGAGCTGCATTACTGCAACTTGGTACTTCAGTAGAAAATATGTCTCCGCAATAGTCTGCAAAGTTTCGTGGCACAATTCGAATAAATGTGGAAGTTATTAACAAAAGCGATATCAACTTTAAAACGCGCTAAATTTTGTTGATGTTTTGCGTATTCAGTTTGTATCAACATATCTCCGGCAGTACAAGAGCTGCACTTCTGAAACTTGGTACGTCAGTAGAAAAGGCCTATCCGCGACTCTTTGCAAAGTTTCGTGGTACAATTCGAATAAATGTGGAAGTTATTAACAAAAGCGATATCAACTTTAAAACGCGCTAAATTTTGTTGATGTTTTGCGTATTCAGTTTGTATCGACTTATCTCCGGCAGTACAAAGGCTGCACTTCTGAAACTTGGTACTTCAGTAGAAAAATGTCTCCGCGACTGTCTGCAAAGTTTCGTGGCACAATTCGAATAAATGTGGAAGTTATCAACACAAGCGATATCAACTTTAAAACGCGCCAAATTTTGTTGATGTTTTGCGTATTCAATTTGTATCGACATATCTCCGGCAGTACAAGAACTGCACGTCTAAAACTTGGTACTTCAGTAGAAAATATGTCTCCGCAACTGTCTGCAAAGTTTCGTGTCACAATTCGAATAAATGTTGAAGTTATAAACAAAAGCGATATCAACTTTAAAACGCGCTAAATTTTGTTGATGTTTTGCGTATTCAGTTTGTATCGACATATCTCCGGCAGTACAAGAGTTGCACTTCTGAAACTTGGTACTTCAGTAGAAAAGGCCAATCCGCGACTGTCTGCAAAGTTTCGTGGCACAATTCGAATAAATGTGGAAGTTATTAACAAAAGCGTTATCAACTTTAAAACGCGCTAAATTTTGTTAATGTTTTGCGTATTCAGTTTGTATCGACATATCTCCGGCAGTACAAGAGCTGCACTTCTGAAACTTGGTACTTAAGTAGAAAAGGCCTATCCGCGACTGTCTGCAAAGTTTCGTGGCACAATTCGAATAAATGTGGAAGTTATCAACAAAAGCGATATCAACTTTAAAACGCGCTTAATTGTGTTGATGTTTTGCGTATTCAGTTTGTATCGACATATCTCCGGCAGTACAAGAGCTGCACTTCTGAAACTTGGTACTTCAGTAGAACATATGTCTCCGCGACTATCTGCAAAGTTTCGTAGCACAATTGGAATAAATGTGGAAGTTATCAACACAAGCGATATCAACTTTAAAACGCGCTAAATTTTGTTGATGTTTTGCGTATTCAGTTTGTATCGACATATCTCCGGCAGTAAAAGAGCTGCACGTCTAAAACTTAGTACTTCAGTAGAAAACATGTCTCCGCGACTGTCTGCAAAGTTTCGTGTCACAATTCGAATAAATGTGGAAGTTATTAACAAAAGCGTTATCAAATTTAAAACGCGCTAAATTTTGTTAATGTTTTGCGTATTCAGTTTGTATCGACATATCTCCGGCAGTACAAGAGCTGCACTTCTGAAACTTGGTACTTAAGTAGAAAAGGCCTATCCGCAACTGTCTGCAAAGTTTCGTGGCACAATCCGAATAAATGTGGAAGTTATCAACAAAAGCGATATCAACTTTAAAACGCGCTTAATTGTGTTGATGTTTTGCGTATTCAGTTTGTATCGACATATCTCCGGCAGTACAAGAGCTGCACTTCTGAAACTTGGTACTTCAGTAGAACATATGTCTCCGCGACTATCTGCAAAGTTTCGTAGCACAATTGGAATAAATGTGGAAGTTATCAACACAAGCGATATCAACTTTAAAACGCGCTAAATTTTGTTGATGTTTTGCGTATTCAGTTTGTATCGACATATCTCCAGCAGTAAAAGAGCTGCACTTCAAAAACTTGGTACTTCAGTAGAAAATATGTCTCCGCGACTGTCTGCAAAGTTTCGTGGCACAATTCGAATAAATGTGGAAGTTATTAACAAAAGCGATATAAATTTTAAAACGCGCTAAATTTTGTTGATGTTTTGCGTATTCAGTTTGTATCGACATATCTCCGGCAGTACAAGAGCTGCACTTATGAAACTTGGTACTTCAGTAGAAGATCTGTCTCCGCGACAGTCTGCAAAGTTTCGTGGCACAATTCGAATAAATGTTTAAGTTATTAACAAAAGCGATATCAACTTTAATGCGCGCTAAATTTTGTTGATGTTTTGCGTATTCAGTTTGTATCGACATATCTCCGGCAGTACAAGAGCTGCACTTCTGAAACTTGGTACTTCAGTAGTAAAAGCCTATCCGCGACTGTCTGCAAAGTTTCGTGGTACAATTCGAATAAATGTGGAAGTTATTAACAAAAGCGATATCAACTTTAAAACGCGCTAAATTTTGTTGATGTTTTGCGTATTCAGTTTGTATCGACTTATCTCCGGCAGTACAAAGGCTGCACTTCTGAAACTTGGTACTTCAGTAGAAAAATGTCTCCGCGACTGTCTGCAAAGTTTCGTGGCACAATTCGAATAAATGTGGAAGTTATCAACACAAGCGATATCAACTTTAAAACGCGCCAAATTTTGTTGATGTTTTGCGTATTCAATTTGTATCGACATATCTCCGGCAGTACAAGAACTGCACGTCTAAAACTTGGTACTTCAGTAGAAAATATGTCTCCGCAACTGTCTGCAAAGTTTCGTGTCACAATTCGAATAAATGTTGAAGTTATAAACAAAAGCGATATCAACTTTAAAACGCGCTAAATTTTGTTGATGTTTTGCGTATTCAGTTTGTATCGACATATCTCCGGCAGTACAAGAGTTGCACTTCTGAAACTTGGTACTTCAGTAGAAAAGGCCAATCCGCGACTGTCTGCAAAGTTTCGTGGCACAATTCGAATAAATGTGGAAGTTCTTAACAAAAGCGTTATCAACTTTAAAACGCGCTAAATTTTGTTAATGTTTTGCGTATTCAGTTTGTATCGACATATCTCCGGCAGTACAAGAGCTGCACTTCTGAAACTTGGTACTTAAGTAGAAAAGGCCTATCCGCGACTGTCTGCAAAGTTTCGTGGCACAATTCGAATAAATGTGGAAGTTATCAACAAAAGCGATATCAACTTTAAAACGCGCTTAATTGTGTTGATGTTTTGCGTATTCAGTTTGTATCGACATATCTCCGGCAGTACAAGAGCTGCACTTCTGAAACTTGGTACTTCAGTAGAACATATGTCTCCGCGACTATCTGCAAAGTTTCGTAGCACAATTGGAATAAATGTGGAAGTTATCAACACAAGCGATATCAACTTTAAAACGCGCTAAATTTTGTTGATGTTTTGCGTATTCAGTTTGTATCGACATATCTCCGGCAGTAAAAGAGCTGCACGTCTAAAACTTAGTACTTCAGTAGAAAACATGTCTCCGCGACTGTCTGCAAAGTTTCGTGTCACAATTCGAATAAATGTGGAAGTTATTAACAAAAGCGTTATCAACTTTAAAACGCGCTAAATTTTGTTAATGTTTTGCGTATTCAGTTTGTATCGACATATCTCCGGCAGTACAAGAGCTGCACTTCTGAAACTTGGTACTTAAGTAGAAAAGGCCTATCCGCAACTGTCTGCAAAGTTTCGTGGCACAATCCGAATAAATGTGGAAGTTATCAACAAAAGCGATATCAACTTTAAAACGCGCTTAATTGTGTTGATGTTTTGCGTATTCAGTTTGTATCGACATATCTCCGGCAGTACAAGAGCTGCACTTCTGAAACTTGGTACTTCAGTAGAACATATGTCTCCGCGACTATCTGCAAAGTTTCGTAGCACAATTGGAATAAATGTGGAAGTTATCAACACAAGCGATATCAACTTTAAAACGCGCTAAATTTTGTTGATGTTTTGCGTATTCAGTTTGTATCGACATATCTCCGGCAGTAAAAGAGCTGCACTTCAAAAACTTGGTACTTCAGTAGAAAATATGTCTCCGCGACTGTCTGCAAAGTTTCGTGGCACAATTCGAATAAATGTGGAAGTTATTAACAAAAGCGATATAAATTTTAAAACGCGCTAAATTTTGTTGATGTTTTGCGTATTCAGTTTGTATCGACATATCTCCGGCAGTACAAGAGCTGCACTTATGAAACTTGGTACTTCAGTAGAAGATCTGTCTCCGCGACAGTCTGCAAAGTTTCGTGGCACAATTCGAATAAATGTTTAAGTTATTAACAAAAGCGATATCAACTTTAATGCGCGCTAAATTTTGTTGATGTTTTGCGTATTCAGTTTGTATCGACATATCTCCGGCAGTACAAGAGCTGCACTTCTGAAACTTGGTACTTCAGTAGTAAAAGCCTATCCGCGACTGTCTGCAAAGTTTCGTGGTACAATTCGAATAAATGTGGAAGTTATTAACAAAAGCGATATCAACTTTAAAACGCGCTAAATTTTGTTGATGTTTTGCGTATTCAGTTTGTATCGACATATCTCCGACAGTACAAGAGCTGCACTTCTGAAACTTGGTACTTCAGTAGAAAACATGTCTCCGCGACTGTCTGCAAAGTTTCGTGGCACAATTCGAATAAATGTGGAAGTGATAAACAAAAGCGGTATCAACTTTAAAACGCGCTAAATTTTGTTGATGTTTTGCGTATTCAGTTTGTATCGACATATCTCCGGCAGTACAAGAGCTGCACTTCTGAAACTTGGTACTTCAGTAGAAGATCAGTCTCCGCGACTGTCTGCAAAGTTTCGTGGCACAATTCGAATAAATGTTTAAGTTATTAACAAAAGCGATATCAACTTTAAAACGCGCTAAATTTTGTTGATGTTTTGCGTATTCAGTTTGTATCGACATATCTCCGGCAGTACAAGAGTTGCACTTCTGAAACTTGGTACTTCAGTAGAAAAGGCCTATCCGCGACTGTCTGCAAAGTTTCGTGGCACAATTCGAATAAATGTGGAAGTTATTAACAAAAGCGTTATCAACTTTAAAACGCGCTAAATTGTGTTGATGTTTTGCGTATTCAGTTTGTATCGACATATCTCCGGCAGTAAAAGAGCTGCATTACTGCAATTTGGTACTTCAGTAAAAAATATGTCTCCGCAATAGTCTGCAAAGTTTCGTCGCACAATTCGAATAAATGTGGAAGTTATTAACAAAAGCGATATCAACTTTAAAACGCGCTAAATTTTGTTGATGTTTTGCGTATTCAGTTTGTATCAACATATCTCCGGCAGTACAAGAGCTGCACTTCTGAAACTTGGTACTTCAGTAGAAAAGGCCTATCCACTACTGTTTGCAAAGTTTCGTGGTACAATTCGAATAAATGTGGAAGTTATTAACAAAAGCGATATCAACTTTAAAACGCGCTAAATTTTTTGATGTTTTGCGTATTCAGTTTGTATCGACATATCTCCGGCAGTACAAGAGCTGCACTTCTGAAACTTGGTACTTCAGTAGAAACATGTCTCCGCGACTGTCTGCAAAGTTTCGTGGCACAATTCGAATAAATGTGGAAGTTATTAACAAAAGCGTTATCAACTTTAAAACGCGCTAAATTTTGTTAATGTTTTGCGTATTCAGTTTGTATCGACATATCTCCGGCAGTAAAAGAGCTGCATTACTGCAACTTGGTACTTCAGTAGAAAATATGTCTCCGCAATAGTCTGCAAAGTTTCGTGTCACAATTCGAATAAATGTGGAAGTCATTAACAAAAGCGATATCAACTTTAAAACGCGCTAAATTTTGTTGATGTTTTGCGTATTCAGTTTGTATCAACATATCTCCGGCAGTACAAGAGCTGCACTTCTGAAACTTGGTACTTCAGTAGAAAAGGCCTATCCGCGACTGTTTGCAAAGTTTCGTGGTATAATTCGAATAAATGTGGAAGTTATTAACAAAAGCGATATCAACTTTAAAACGCGCTAAATTTTGTTGATGTTTTGCGTATTCAGTTTGTATCGACATATCTCCGGCAGTACAAGAGCTGCACTTCTGAAACTTGGTACTTCAGTAGAAAAATGTCTCCGCGACTGTCTGCAAAGTTTCGTGGCACAATTCGAATAAATGTGGAAGTTATCAACACAAGCGATATCAACTTTAAAACGCGCCAAATTTTGTTGATGTTTTGCGTATTCAATTTGTATCGACATATCTCCGGCAGTACAAGAACTGCACGTCTAAAACTTGGTACTTCAGTAGAAAATATGTCTCCGCGACTGTCTGCAAGGTTTCGTGTCACAATTCGAATAAATGTGGAAGTTATAAACAAAAGCGATATCAACTTTAAAACGCGCTAAATTTTGTTGATGTTTTGCGTATTCAGTTTGTATCGACATATCTCCGGCAGATCAATGGCTGCACTTCTAAAACTTGGTATATCAGTAGAAAATATGTCTCCGCAACTGTCTGCAAAGTTTCGTGTCACAATTCGAATAAATGTGGAAGTTATAAACAAAAGCGATATCAACTTTAAAACGCGCTAAATTTTTTTGATGTTTTGCGTATTCAGTTTGTATCGACATATCTCCGGCAGTACAAGAGTTGCACTTCTGAAACTTGGTACTTCAGTAGAAAAGGCCAATCCGCGACTGTCTGCAAAGTTTCGTGGCACAATTCGAATAAATGTGGAAGTTATTAACAAAAGCGTTATCAACTTTAAAACGCGCTAAATTTTGTTAATGTTTTGCGTATTCAGTTTGTATCGACATATCTCCGGCAGTACAAGAGCTGCACTTCTGAAACTTGGTACTTAAGTAGAAAAGGCCTATCCGCGACTGTCTGCAAAGGTTCGTGGCACAATTCGAATAAATGTGGAAGTTATAAACAAAAGCGATATCAACTTTAAAACGCGCTTAATTGTGTTGATGTTTTGCGTATTCAGTTTGTATCGACATATCTCCGGCAGTAAAAGAGCTGCACTTCTGAAACTTGGTACTTCAGTAGTACATATGTCTCCGCGACTATCTGCAAAGTTTCGTAGCACAATTGGAATAAATGTGGAAGTTATCAACACAAGCGATATCAACTTTAAAACGCGCTAAATTTTGTTGATGTTTTGCGTATTCAGTTTGTATCGACATATCTCCGGCAGTAAAAGAGCTGCACGTCTAAAACTTGGTACTTCAGTAGAAAACATGTCTCCGCGACTGTCTGCAAAGTTTTGTGTCACAATTCGAATAAATGTGGAAGTTATATACAAAAGCGATATCAACTTTAAAACGCGCTAAATTTTGTTGATGTTTTGCGTATTCAGTTTGTATCGACATATCTCCGGCAGTACAAGAGCTGCACTTCTGAAACTTGGTACTTAAGTAGAAAAGGCCTATCCGCGACTGTCTGCAAAGTTTCGTGGCACAATTCGAATAAATGTGGAAGTTATAAACAAAAGCGATATCAACTTTAAAACGCGCTTAATTGTGTTGATGTTTTGCGTATTCAGTTTGTATCGACATATCTCCGGCAGTAAAAGAGCTGCACTTCTGAAACTTGGTACTTCAGTAGTACATATGTCTCCGCGACTATCTGCAAAGTTTCGTAGCACAATTGGAATAAATGTGGAAGTTATCAACACAAGCGATATCAACTTTAAAACGCGCTAAATTTTGTTGATGTTTTGCGTATTCAGTTTGTATCGACATATCTCCGGCAGTAAAAGAGCTGCACGTCTAAAACTTGGTACTTCAGTAGAAAACATGTCTCCGCGACTGTCTGCAAAGGTTCGTGGTACAATTCGAATAAATGTGGAAGTTATTAACAAAAGCGATATCAACTTTAAAGCGCGCTAAATTTTGTTGATATTTTGCGTATTCAGTTTGTATCGACATATCTCCGGCAGTACAAGAGCTGCACTTCTTAAACTTGGTACTTCAGTAGTAAAAGCCTATCCGCGACTGTCTGCAAAGTTTCGTGGTACAATTCGAATAAATGTGGAAGTTATTAACAAAAGCGATATCAACTTTAAAACGCGCTAAATTTTGTTGATGTTATTCGTGTTCAGTTTGTATCGACATATCTCCGGCAGTACAAGAGCTGCACTTCTGAAACTTGGTACTTCAGTAGAAAACATGTCTCCGCGACTGTCTGCAAAGTTTCGTGGCACAATTCGAATAAATGTGGAAGTTATAAACAAAAGCGGTATCAACTTTAAAACGCGCTAAATTTTGTTGATGTTTTGCGTATTCAGTTTGTATCGACATATCTCCGGCAGTACAAGAGCTGCACTTCTGAAACTTCCTACTTCAGTAGAAGATCAGTCTCCGCGACTGTCTGCAAAGTTTCGTGGCACAATTCGAATAAATGTTCAAGTTATTAACAAAAGCGATATCAACTTTAAAACGCGCTAAATTTTGTTGATGTTTTGCGTATTCAGTTTGTATCGACATATCTCCGGCAGTACAAGAGTTGCACTTCTGAAACTTGGTACTTAAGTAGAAAAGGCCTATCCGCGACTGTCTGCAAAGTTTCGTGGCACAATTCGAATAAATGTGGAAGTTATTAACAAAAGCGTTATCAACTTTAAAACGTTCTAAATTTTGTTAATGTTTTGCGTATTCAGTTTGTATCGACATATCTCTGGCAGTAAAAGAGCTGCATTACTGCAACTTGGTACTTCAGTAGAAAATATGTCTCCGCAATAGTCTGCAAAGTTTCGTGGCACAATTCGAATAAATGTGGAAGTTATTAACAAAAGCGATATCAACTTTAAAACGCGCTAAATTTTGTTGATGTTTTGCGTATTCAGTTTGTATCAACATATCTCCGGCAGTACAAGAGCTGCACTTCTGAAACTTGGTACGTCAGTAGAAAAGGCCTATCCGCGACTGTTTGCAAAGTTTCGTGGTACAATTCGAATAAATGTGGAAGTTATTAACAAAAGCGATATCAACTTTAAAACGCGCTAAATTTTGTTGATGTTTTGCGTATTCAGTTTGTATCGACTTATCTCCGGCAGTACAAAGGCTGCACTTCTGAAACTTGGTACTTCAGTAGAAAAATGTCTCCGCGACTGTCTGCAAAGTTTCGTGGCACAATTCGAATAAATGTGGAAGTTATCAACACAAGCGATATCAACTTTAAAACGCGCCAAATTTTGTTGATGTTTTGCGTATTCAATTTGTATCGACATATCTCCGGCAGTACAAGAACTGCACGTCTAAAACTTGGTACTTCAGTAGAAAATATGTCTCCGCAACTGTCTGCAAAGTTTCGTGTCACAATTCGAATAAATGTTGAAGTTATAAACAAAAGCGATATCAACTTTAAAACGCGCTAAATTTTGTTGATGTTTTGCGTATTCAGTTTGTATCGACATATCTCCGGCAGTACAAGAGTTGCACTTCTGAAACTTGGTACTTCAGTAGAAAAGGCCAATCCGCGACTGTCTGCAAAGTTTCGTGGCACAATTCGAATAAATGTGGAAGTTATTAACAAAAGCGTTATCAACTTTAAAACGCGCTAAATTTTGTTAATGTTTTGCGTATTCAGTTTGTATCGACATATCTCCGGCAGTACAAGAGCTGCACTTCTGAAACTTGGTACTTAAGTAGAAAAGGCCTATCCGCGACTGTCTGCAAAGTTTCGTGGCACAATTCGAATAAATGTGGAAGTTATCAACAAAAGCGATATCAACTTTAAAACGCGCTTAATTGTGTTGATGTTTTGCGTATTCAGTTTGTATCGACATATCTCCGGCAGTACAAGAGCTGCACTTCTGAAACTTGGTACTTCAGTAGAACATATGTCTCCGCGACTATCTGCAAAGTTTCGTAGCACAATTGGAATAAATGTGGAAGTTATCAACACAAGCGATATCAACTTTAAAACGCGCTAAATTTTGTTGATGTTTTGCGTATTCAGTTTGTATCGACATATCTCCGGCAGTAAAAGAGCTGCACGTCTAAAACTTGGTACTTCAGTAGAAAACATGTCTCCGCGACTGTCTGCAAAGTTTCGTGTCACAATTCGAATAAATGTGGAAGTTATTAACAAAAGCGTTATCAACTTTAAAACGCGCTAAATTTTGTTAATGTTTTGCGTATTCAGTTTGTATCGACATATCTCCGGCAGTACAAGAGCTGCACTTCTGAAACTTGGTACTTAAGTAGAAAAGGCCTATCCGCAACTGTCTGCAAAGTTTCGTGGCACAATCCGAATAAATGTGGAAGTTATCAACAAAAGCGATATCAACTTTAAAACGCGCTTAATTGTGTTGATGTTTTGCGTATTCAGTTTGTATCGACATATCTCCGGCAGTACAAGAGCTGCACTTCTGAAACTTGGTACTTCAGTAGAACATATGTCTCCGCGACTATCTGCAAAGTTTCGTAGCACAATTGGAATAAATGTGGAAGTTATCAACACAAGCGATATCAACTTTATAACGCGCTAAATTTTGTTGATGTTTTGCGTATTCAGTTTGTATCGACATATCTCCGGCAGTAAAAGAGCTGCACTTCAAAAACTTGGTACTTCAGTAGAAAATATGTCTCCGCGACTGTCTGCAAAGTTTCGTGGCACAATTCGAATAAATGTGGAAGTTATTAACAAAAGCGATATAAATTTTAAAACGCGCTAAATTTTGTTGATGTTTTGCGTATTCAGTTTGTATCGACATATCTCCGGCAGTACAAGAGCTGCACTTATGAAACTTGGTACTTCAGTAGAAGATCTGTCTCCGCGACAGTCTGCAAAGTTTCGTGGCACAATTCGAATAAATGTTTAAGTTATTAACAAAAGCGATATCAACTTTAATGCGCGCTAAATTTTGTTGATGTTTTGCGTATTCAGTTTGTATCGACATATCTCCGGCAGTACAAGAGCTGCACTTCTGAAACTTGGTACTTCAGTAGTAAAAGCCTATCCGCGACTGTCTGCAAAGTTTCGTGGTACAATTCGAATAAATGTGGAAGTTATTAACAAAAGCGATATCAACTTTAAAACGCGCTAAATTTTGTTGATGTTTTGCGTATTCAGTTTGTATCGACATATCTCCGACAGTACAAGAGCTGCACTTCTGAAACTTGGTACTTCAGTAGAAAACATGTCTCCGCGACTGTCTGCAAAGTTTCGTGGCACAATTCGAATAAATGTGGAAGTGATAAACAAAAGCGGTATCAACTTTAAAACGCGCTAAATTTTGTTGATGTTTTGCGTATTCAGTTTGTATCGACATATCTCCGGCAGTACAAGAGCTGCACTTCTGAAACTTGGTACTTCAGTAGAAGATCAGTCTCCGCGACTGTCTGCAAAGTTTCGTGGCACAATTCGAATAAATGTATAAGTTATTAACAAAAGCGATATCAACTTTAAAACGCGCTAAATTTTGTTGATGTTTTGCGTATTCAGTTTGTATCGACATATCTCCGGCAGTACAAGAGTTGCACTTCTGAAACTTGGTACTTCAGTAGAAAAGGCCTATCCGCGACTGTCTGCAAAGTTTCGTGGCACAATTCGAATAAATGTGGAAGTTATTAACAAAAGCGTTATCAACTTTAAAACGCGCTAAATTGTGTTGATGTTTTGCGTATTCAGTTTGTATCGACATATCTCCGGCAGTAAAAGAGCTGCATTACTGCAACTTGGTACTTCAGTAAAAAATATGTCTCCGCAATAGTCTGCAAAGTTTCGTCGCACAATTCGAATAAATGTGGAAGTTATTAACAAAAGCGATATCAACTTTAAAACGCGCTAAATTTTGTTGATGTTTTGCGTATTCAGTTTGTATCAACATATCTCCGGCAGTACAAGAGCTGCACTTCTGAAACTTGGTACTTCAGTAGAAAAGGCCTATCCACTACTGTTTGCAAAGTTTCGTGGTACAATTCGAATAAATGTTGAAGTTATTAACAAAAGCGATATCAACTTTAAAACGCGCTAAATTTTTTGATGTTTTGCGTATTCAGTTTGTATCGACATATCTCCGGCAGTACAAGAGCTGCACTTCTGAAACTTGGTACTTCAGTAGAAACATGTCTCCGCGACTGTCTGCAAAGTTTCGTGGCACAATTCGAATAAATGTGGAAGTTATTAACAAAAGCGTTATCAACTTTAAAACGCGCTAAATTTTGTTAATGTTTTGCGTATTCAGTTTGTATCGACATATCTCCGGCAGTAAAAGAGCTGCATTACTGCAACTTGGTACTTCAGTAGAAAATATGTCTCCGCAATAGTCTGCAAAGTTTCGTGTCACAATTCGAATAAATGTGGAAGTCATTAACAAAAGCGATATCAACTTTAAAACGCGCTAAATTTTGTTGATGTTTTGCGTATTCAGTTTGTATCAACATATCTCCGGCAGTACAAGAGCTGCACTTCTGAAACTTGGTACTTCAGTAGAAAAGGCCTATCCGCGACTGTTTGCAAAGTTTCGTGGTATAATTCGAATAAATGTGGAAGTTATTAACAAAAGCGATATCAACTTTAAAACGCGCTAAATTTTGTTGATGTTTTGCGTATTCAGTTTGTATCGACATATCTCCGGCAGTACAAGAGCTGCACTTCTGAAACTTGGTACTTCAGTAGAAAAATGTCTCCGCGACTGTCTGCAAAGTTTCGTGGCACAATTCGAATAAATGTGGAAGTTATCAACACAAGCGATATCAACTTTAAAACGCGCCAAATTTTGTTGATGTTTTGCGTATTCAATTTGTATCGACATATCTCCGGCAGTACAAGAACTGCACGTCTAAAACTTGGTACTTCAGTAGAAAATATGTCTCCCCGACTGTCTGCAAGGTTTCGTGTCACAATTCGAATAAATGTGGAAGTTATAAACAAAAGCGATATCAACTTTAAAACGCGCTAAATTTTGTTGATGTTTTGCGTATTCAGTTTGTATCGACATATCTCCGGCAGATCAATGGCTGCACTTCTAAAACTTGGTATATCAGTAGAAAATATGTCTCCGCAACTGTCTGCAAAGTTTCGTGTCACAATTCGAATAAATGTGGAAGTTATAAACAAAAGCGATATCAACTTTAAAACGCGCTAAATTTTTTTGATGTTTTGCGTATTCAGTTTGTATCGACATATCTCCGGCAGTACAAGAGTTGCACTTCTGAAACTTGGTACTTCAGTAGAAAAGGCCAATCCGCGACTGTCTGCAAAGTTTCGTGGCACAATTCGAGTAAATGTGGAAGTTATTAACAAAAGCGTTATCAACTTTAAAACGCGCTAAATTTTGTTAATGTTTTGCGTATTCAGTTTGTATCGACATATCTCCGGCAGTACAAGAGCTGCACTTCTGAAACTTGGTACTTAAGTAGAAAAGGCCTATCCGCGACTGTCTGCAAAGTTTCGTGGCACAATTCGAATAAATGTGGAAGTTATAAACAAAAGCGATATCAACTTTAAAACGCGCTTAATTGTGTTGATGTTTTGCGTATTCAGTTTGTATCGACATATCTCCGGCAGTACAAGAGCTGCACTTCAAAAACTTGGTACTTCAGTAGAAAATATGTCTCCGCGACTGTCTGCAAAGTTTCGTGGCACAATTCGAATAAATGTGGAAGTTATTAACAAAAGCGATATCAATTTTAAAACGCGCTAAATTTTGTTGATGTTTTGCGTATTCAGTTTGTATCGACATATCTCCGGCAGTACAAGAGCTGCACTTCTGAAACTTGGTACTTCAGTAGAAGATCTGTCTCCGCGACAGTCTGCAAAGTTTCGTGGCACAATTCGAATAAATGTTTAAGTTATTAACAAAAGCGTTATCAACTTTAAAGCGCGCTAAATTTTGTTGATGTTTTGCGTATTCAGTTTGTATCGACATATCTTCGGCAGTACAAGAGCTGCACTTCTGAAACTTGGTACTTCAGTAGAAGATCAGTCTCCGCGACTGTCTGCAAAGTTTCGTGGCACAATTCGAATAAATGTGGAAGTTATTAACAAAAGCGTTATCAACTTTAAAACGCGCTAAATTTTGTTAATGTTTTGCGTATTCAGTTTGTATCGACATATCTCCGGCAGTAAAAGAGCTGCATTACTGCAACTTGGTACTTCAGTAGAAAATATGTCTCCGCAATAGTCTGCAAAGTTTCGTGGCACAATTCGAATAAATGTGGAAGTTATTAACAAAAGCGATATCAACTTTAAAACGCGCTAAATTTTGTTAATGTTTTGCGTATTCAGTTTGTATCGACATATCTCCGGCAGTAAAAGAGCTGCATTACTGCAACTTGGTACTTCAGTAGAAAATATGTCTCCGCAATAGTCTGCAAAGTTTCGTGGCACAATTCGAATAAATGTGGAAGTTATTAACAAAAGCGATATCAACTTTAAAACGCGCTAAATTTTGTTGATGTTTTGCGTATTCAGTTTGTATCGACATATCTCCGGCAGTACAAGAGCTGCACTTCTGAAACTTGGTACTTCAGTAGAAGATCTGTCTCCGCGACAGTCTGCAAAGTTTCGTGGCACAATTCGAATAAATGTTTAAGTTATTAACAAAAGCGATATCAACTTTAAAGCGCGCTAAATTTTGTTGATGTTTTGCGTATTCAGTTTGTATCGACATATCTCCGGCAGTACAAGAGCTGCACTTCTGAAACTTGGTACTTCAGTAGTAAAAGCCTATCCGCGACTGTCTGCAAAGTTTCGTGGTACAATTCGAATAAATGTGGAAGTTATTAACAAAAGCGATATCAACTTTAAAACGCGCTAAATTTTGTTGATGTTTTGCGTATTCAGTTTGTATCGACATATCTCCGGCAGTACAAGAGCTGCACTTCTGAAACTTGGTACTTCAGTAGAAAAGGCCAATCCGCGACTGTCTGCAAAGTTTCGTGGCACAATTCGAATAAATGTGGAAGTTATTAACAAAAGCGTTATCAACTTTAAAACGCGCTAAATTTTGTTAATGTTTTGCGTATTCAGTTTGTATCGAGATATCTCCGGCAGTACAAGAGCTGCACTTCTGAAACTTGGTACTTAAGTAGAAAAGGCCTATCCGCGACTGTCTGCAAAGTTTCGTGGCACAATTCGAATAAATGTGGAAGTTATAAACAAAAGCGATATCAACTTTAAAACGCGCTTAATTGTGTTGATGTTTTGCGTATTCAGTTTGTATCGACATATCTCCGGCAGTAAAAGAGCTGCATATCTGAAACTTGGTACTTCAGTAGAACATATGTCTCCGCGACTATCTGCAAAGTTTCGTAGCACAATTGGAATAAATGTGGAAGTTATCAACACAAGCGATATCAACTTTAAAACGCGCTAAATTTTGTTGATGTTTTGCGTATTCAGTTTGTATCGACATATCTCCGGCAGTAAAAGAGCTGCACGTCTAAAACTTGGTACTTCAGTAGAAAACATGTCTCCGCGACTGTCTGCAAAGTTTCGTGTCACAATTCGAATAAATGTGGAAGTTATAAACAAAAGCGATATCAACTTTAAAACGCGCTAAATTTTGTTGATGTTTTGCGTATTCAGTTTGTATCGACATATCTCCGGCAGTACAAGAGCTGCACTTCAAAAACTTGGTACTTCAGTAGAAAATATGTCTCCGCGACTGTCTGCAAATTTTCGTGGCACAATTCGAATAAATGTGGAAGTTATTAACAAAAGCGATATCAATTTTAAAACGCGCTAAATTTTGTTGATGTTTTGCGTATTCAGTTTGTATCGACATATCTCCGGCAGTACAAGAGCTGCACTTCTGAAACTTGGTACTTCAGTAGAAGATCTGTCTCCGCGACAGTCTGCAAAGTTTCGTGGCACAATTCGAATAAATGTTTAAGTTATTAACAAAAGCGATATCAACTTTAAAGCGCGCTAAATTTTGTTGATGTTTTGCGTATTCAGTTTGTGTCGACATATCTCCGGCAGTACAAGAGCTGCACTTCTGAAACTTGGTACTTCAGTAGTAAAAGCCTATCCGCGACTGTCTGCAAAGTTGCGTGGTACAATTCGAATAAATGTGGAAGTTATTAACAAAAGCGATATCAACTTTAAAACGCGCTAAATTTTGTTGATGTTTTGCGTATTCAGTTTGTATCGACATATCTCCGGCAGTACAAGAGCTGCACTTCTGAGACTTGGTACTTCAGTAGAAAACATGTCTCCGCGACTGTCTGCAAAGTTTCGTGGCACAATTCGAATAAATGTGGAAGTTATAAACAAAAGCGGTATCAACTTTAAAACGCGCTAAATTTTGTTGATGTTTTGCGTATTCAGTTTGTATCGACATATCTCCGGCAGTACAAGAGCTGCACTTCTGAAACTTGGTACTTCAGTAGAAGATCAGTCTCTGCGACTGGCTGCAAAGTTTCGTTGCACAATTCGAATAAATGTGGAAGTTATTAACAAAAGCGTTACCAACTTTAAAACGCGCTAAATTTTGTTAATGTTTTGCGTATTCAGTTTGTATCGACATATCTCCGGCAGTAAAAGAGCTGCATTACTGCAACTTGGTACTTCAGTAGAAAATATGTCTCCGCAATAGTCTGCAAAGTTTCGTGGCACAATTCGAATAAATGTGGAAGTTATTAACAAAAGCGATATCAACTTTAAAACGCGCTAAATTTTGTTAATGTTTTGCGTATTCAGTTTGTATCGACATATCTCTGGCAGTAAAAGAGCTGCATTACTGCAACTTGGTACTTCAGTAGAAAATATGTCTCCGCAATAGTCTGCAAAGTTTCGTGGCACAATTCGAATAAATGTGGAAGTTATTAACAAAAGCGATATCAACTTTAAAACGCGCTAAATTTTGTTGATGTTTTGCGTATTCAGTTTGTATCAACATATCTCCGGCAGTACAAGAGCTGCACTTCTGATCTTGGTACTTCAGTAGAAAAGGCCTATCCGCGACTGTCTGCAAAGTTTCGTGGCACAATTCGAATAAATGTGGAAGTTATTAACAAAAGCGTTATCAACTTTAAAACGCGCTAAATTTTGTTAATGTTTTGCGTATTCAGTTTGTATCGACATATCTCCGGCAGTAAAAGAGCTGCATTACTGCAACTTGGTACTTCAGTAGAAAATATGTCTCCGCAATAGTCTGCAAAGTTTCGTGGCACAATTCGAATAAATGTGGAAGTTATTAACAAAAGCGATATCAACTTTAAAACGCGCTAAATTTTGTTGATGTTTTGCGTATTCAGTTTGTATCGACATATCTCCGGCAGTACAAGAGCTGCACTTCTGAAACTTGGTACTTCAGTAGAAGATCTGTCTCCGCGACAGTCTGCAAAGTTTCGTGGCACAATTCGAATAAATGTTTAAGTTATTAACAAAAGCGATATCAACTTTAAAGCGCGCTAAATTTTGTTGATGTTTTGCGTATTCAGTTTGTATCGACATATCTCCGGCAGTACAAGAGCTGCACTTCTGAAACTTGGTACTTCAGTAGTAAAAGCCTATCCGCGACTGTCTGCAAAGTTTCGTGGCACAATTCGAATAAATGTGGAAGTTATTAACAAAAGCGTTATCAACTTTAAAACGCGCTAAATTTTGTTAATGTTTTGCGTATTCAGTTTGTATCGACATATCTCCGGCAGTAAAAGAGCTGCATTACTGCACCTTGGTACTTCAGTAGAAAATATGTCTCCGCAATAGTCTGCAAAGTTTCGTGGCACAATTCGAATAAATGTGGAAGTTATTAACAAAAGCGATATCAACTTTAAAACGCGCTAAATTTTGTTAATGTTTTGCGTATTCAGTTTGTATCGACATATCTCCGGCAGTAAAAGAGCTGCATTACTGCAACTTGGTACTTCAGTAGAAGATATGTCTCCGCAATAGTCTGCAAAGTTTCGTGGCACAATTCGAATAAATGTGGAAGTTATTAACAAAAGCGATATCAACTTTAAAACGCGCTAAATTTTGTTGATGTTTTGCGTATTCAGTTTGTATCAACATATCTCCGGCAGTACAAGAGCTGCACTTCTGAAACTTGGTACTTCAGTAGAAAAGGCCTATCCACTACTGTTTGCAAAGTTTCGTGGTACAATTCGAATAAATGTGGAAGTTATTAACAAAAGCGATATCAACTTTAAAACGCGCTAAATTTTGTTGATGTTGGACGTATTCAGTTTGTATCGACATATCTCCGGCAGTACAAGAGCTGCACTTCTGAAACTTGGTACTTCAGTAGAAAACATGTCTCCGCGACTGTCTGCAAAGTTTCGTGGCACAATTCGAATAAATGTGGAAGTTATAAACAAAAGCGATATCAACTTTAAAACGCGCTAAATTTTGTTGATGTTTTGCGTATTCAGTTTGTATCGACATATCTCCGGCAGATCAATGGCTGCACTTCTAAAACTTGGTACTTCAGTAGAAAATATGTCTTCGCAACTGTCTGCAAAGTTTCGTGTCACAATTCGAATAAATGTGGAAGTTATTAACAAAAGCGTTATCAACTTTAAAACGCGCTAAATTTTGTTAATGTTTTGCGTATTCAGTTTGTATCGACATATCTCCGGCAGTACAAGAGCTGCACTTCTGAAACTTGGTACTTCAGTAGAAAAGGCCTATCCGACCCTGTCTGCAAAGTTTCGTGGCACAATTCGAATAAATGTGGAAGTTATAAACAAAAGCGGTATCAACTTTAAAACGCGCTAAATTTTGTTAATGTTTTGCGTATTCAGTTTGTATCGACATATCTCCGGCAGTACAAGAGCTGCACTTCTGAAACTTGGTACTTAAGTAGAAAAGGCCTATCCGCGACTGTCTGCAAAGTTTCGTGGCACAATTCGAATAAATGTGGAAGTTATCAACAAAAGCGATATCAACTTTAAAACGCGCTTAATTGTGTTGATGTTTTGCGTATTCAGTTTGTATCGACATATCTCCGGCAGTACAAGAGCTGCACTTCTGAAACTTGGTACTTCAGTAACACATATGTCTCCGCGACTATCTGCAAAGTTTCGTAGCACAATTGGAATAAATGTGGAAGTTATCAACACAAGCGATATCAACTTTAAAACGCGCTAAATTTTGTTGATGTTTTGCGTATTCAGTTTGTATCGACATATCTCCGGCAGTACAAGAGCTGCACTTCAAAAACTTGGTACTTCAGTAGAAAATATGTCTCCGCGACTGTCTGCAAAGTTTCGTGGCACAATTCGAATAAATGTGGAAGTTATTAACAAAAGCGATATCAATTTTAAAACGCGCTAAATTTTGTTGATGTTTTGTGTATTCAGTTTGTATCGACATATCTCCGGCAGTACAAGAGCTGCACTTCTGAAACTTGGTACTTCAGTAGAAGATCTGTCTCCGCGACAGTCTGCAAAGTTTCGTGGCACAATTCGAATAAATGTTTAAGTTATTAACAAAAGCGATATCAACTTTAAAGCGCGCTAAATTTTGTTGATGTTTTGCGTATTCAGTTTGTATCGACATATCTCCGGCAGTACAAGAGCTGCACTTCTGAAACTTGGTACTTCAGTAGAAAACATGTCTCCGCGACTGTCTGCAAAGTTTCGTGGCACAATTCGAATAAATGTGGAAGTTATAAACAAAAGCGGTATCAACTTTAAAACGCGCTAAATTTTGTTGATGTTTTGCGTATTCAGTTTGTATCGACATATCTCCGGCAGTACAAGAGCTGCACTTCTGAAACTTGGTACTTCAGTAGAAGATCAGTCTCCGCGACTGTCTGCAAAGTTTCGTGGCACAATTCGAATAAATGTTCAAGTTATTAACAAAAGCGATATCCACTTTAAAACGCGCTAAATTTTGTTGATGTTTTGCGTATTCAGTTTGTATCGACATATCTCCGGCAGTACAAGAGTTGCACTTCTGAACCTTGGTACTTCAGTAGAAAAGGCCTATCCGCGACTGTCTGCAAAGTTTCGTGGCACAATTCGAATAAATGTGGAAGTTATTAACAAAAGCGTTATCAACTTTAAAACGCGCTAAATTTTGTTAATGTTTTGCGTATTCAGTTTGTATCGACATATCTCCGGCAGTAAAAGAGCTGCATTACTGCAACTTGGTACTTCAGTAGAAAATATGTCTCCGCAATAGTCTGCAAAGTTTCGTGGCACAATTCGAATAAATGTGGAAGTTATTAACAAAAGCGATATCAACTTTAAAACGCGCTAAATTTTGTTGATGTTTTGCGTATTCAGTTTGTATCGACATATCTCCGGCAGTACAAGAGCTGCACTTCTGAAACTTGGTACTTCAGTAGAAAAGGCCTATCCGCGACTGTCTGCAAAGTTTCGTGGCACAATTCGAATAAATGTGGAAGTTATAAACAAAAGCGATATCAACTTTAAAACGCGCTAAATTTTGTTGATGTTTTGCGTATTCAGTTTGTATCGACATATCTCCGGCAGATCAATGGCTGCACTTCTAAAACTTGGTACTTCAGTAGAAAATATGTCTTCGCAACTGTCTGCAAAGTTTCGTGTCACAATTCGAATAAATGTGGAAGTTATTAACAAAAGCGTTATCAACTTTAAAACGCGCTAAATTTTGTTAATGTTTTGCGTATTCAGTTTGTATCGACATATCTCCGGCAGTACAAGAGCTGCACTTCTGAAACTTGGTACTTCAGTAGAAAAGGCCAATCCGACCCTGTCTGCAAAGTTTCGTGGCACAATTCGAATAAATGTGGAAGTTATAAACAAAAGCGGTATCAACTTTAAAACGCGCTAAATTTTGTTAATGTTTTGCGTATTCAGTTTGTATCGACATATCTCCGGCAGTACAAGAGCTGCACTTCTGAAACTTGGTACTTAAGTAGAAAACGCCTATCCGCGACTGTCTGCAAAGTTTCGTGGCACAATTCGAATAAATGTGGAAGTTATCAACAAAAGCGATATCAACTTTAAAACGCGCTTAATTGTGTTGATGTTTTGCGTATTCAGTTTGTATCGACATATCTCCGGCAGTACAAGAGCTGCACTTCTGAAACTTGGTACTTCAGTAACACATATGTCTCCGCGACTATCTGCAAAGTTTCGTAGCACAATTGGAATAAATTTGGAAGTTATCAACACAAGCGATATCAACTTTAAAACGCGCTAAATTTTGTTGATGTTTTGCGTATTCAGTTTGTATCGACATATCTCCGGCAGTACAAGAGCTGCACGTATAAAACTTGGTACTTCAGTAGAAAACATGTCTCCGCGACTGTCTGCAAAGTTTCGTGTCACAATTCGAATAAATGTGGAAGTTATAAACAAAAGCGATATCAACTTTAAAACGCGCTAAATTTTGTTGATGTTTTGCGTATTCAGTTTGTATCGACATATCTCCGGCAGTACAAGAGCTGCACTTCAAAAACTTGGTACTTCAGTAGAAAATATGTCTCCGCGACTGTCTGCAAAGTTTCGTGGCACAATTCGAATAAATGTGGAAGTTATTAACAAAAGCGATATCAATTTTAAAACGCGCTAAATTTTGTTGATGTTTTGCGTATTCAGTTTGTATCGACATATCTCCGGCAGTACAAGAGCTGCACTTCTGAAACTTGGTACTTCAGTAGAAGATCTGTCTCCGCGACAGTCTGCAAAGTTTCGTGGCACAATTCGAATAAATGTGGAAGTTATTAACAAAAGCGATATCAACTTTAAAGCGCGCTAAATTTTGTTGATGTTTTGCGTATTTAGTTTGTATCGACATATCTCCGGCAGTACAAGAGCTGCACTTCTGAAACTTGGTACTTCAGTAGAAAACATGTCTCCGCGACTGTCTGCAAAGTTTCGTGGCACAATTCGAATAAATGTGGAAGTTATAAACAAAAGCGGTATCAACTTTAAAACGCGCTAAATTTTGTTGATGTTTTGCGTATTCAGTTTGTATCGACATATCTCCGGCAGTACAAGAGCTGCACTTCTGAAACTTGGTACTTCAGTAGAAGATCAGTCTCCGCGACTGTCTGCAAAGTTTCGTGGCACAATTCGAATAAATGTTCAAGTTATTAACAAAAGCGATATCCACTTTAAAACGCGCTAAATTTTGTTGATGTTTTGCGTATTCAGTTTGTATCGACATATCTCCGGCAGTACAAGAGTTGCACTTCTGAACCTTGGTACTTCAGTAGAAAAGGCCTATCCGCGACTGTCTGCAAAGTTTCGTGGCACAATTCTAATAAATGTGGAAGTTATTAACAAAAGCGTTATCAACTTTAAAACGCGCTAAATTTTGTTAATGTTTTGCGTATTCAGTTTGTATCGACATATCTCCGGCAGTAAAAGAGCTGCATTACTGCAACTTGGTACTTCAGTAGAAAATATGTCTCCGCAATAGTCTGCAAAGTTTCGTGGCACAATTCGAACCAATGTGGAAGTTATTAACAAAAGCGATATCAACTTTAAAACGCGCTAAATTTTGTTAATGTTTTGCGTATTCAGTTTGTATCGACATATCTCCGGCAGTAAAAGAGCTGCATTACTGCAACTTGGTACTTCAGTAGAAAAGGCCTATCCGCGACTGTCTGCAAAGTTTCGTGGCACAATTCGAATAAATGTGGAAGTTATCAACACAAGCGATATCAACTTTAAAACGCGCTAAATTTTGTTGATGTTTTGCGTATTCAATTTGTATCGACATATCTCCGGCAGTACAAGAGCTGCACGTCTAAAACTGGGTACTTTAGTAGAAAATATGTCTCCGCGACTGTCTGCAAGGTTTCGTGTCACAATTCGAATAAATGTGGAAGTTATAAACAAAAGCGATATCAACTTTAAAACGCGCTAAATTTTGTTGATGTTTTGCGTATTCAGTTTGTATCGACATATCTCCGGCAGTACAAGAGTTGCACTTCTGAAACTTGGTACTTCAGTAGAAAAGGCCTATCCGCGACTGTCTGCAAAGTTTCGTGGCACAATTCGAATAAATGTGGAAGTTATTAACAAAAGCGTTATCAACTTTAAAACGCGCTAAATTTTGTTAATGTTTTGCGTATTCAGTTTGTATCGACATATCTCCGGCAGTACAAGAGCTGCACTTCTGAAACTTGGTACTTAAGTAGAAAATGCCTATCCGCGACTGTCTGCAAAGTTTCGTGGCACAATTCGAATAAATGTGGAAGTTATCAACAAAAGCGATATCAACTTTAAAACGCGCTGATTGTGTTGATGTTTTGCGTATCTAGTTTGTATCGACATATCTCCGGCAGTAAAAGAGCTGCACTTCTGAAACTTGGTACTTCAGTAGAAAAGGCCTATCCGCGACTGTCGACAAAGTTTCGTGTCACAATGCTAATAAATGTAGAAAGTTATAAACAAAAGCGATATCAACTTTAAAACGCGCTAAATTTTGTTGATGTTTTGCGTATTCAGTTTGTATCGACATATCTCCGGCCCTACAAGAGCTGCACGTCTAAAACTTGGTACTTCAGTAGAAAACATGTCTCCGCGACTGTCTGCAAAGTATCGTGTCACAATTCCAATAAATGTAGAAGTTATAAACAAAAGCGATATCAACTTTAAAACGCGCTAAATTGTGTTGATGTTTTGCGTATTCAGTTTGTATCGACATATCTCCGGCAGTACAAGAGCTGCACTTCTAAAACTTCGTACTTCAGTAGAAAATATGTCTCCGCGACTGTCTGCAAAGTTTCGTGTCACAATTCGAATAAATGTGGAAGTTATAAACAAAAGCGATATCAACTTTAAAACGCGCTAAATTTTGTTGATGTTTTGCGTATTCAGTTTGTATCGACATATCTCCGGCAGTACAAAAGTTGCACTTCTAAAACTTGGTACTTCAATAGAAAATATGTCTCTGCGACAGTCTGCAAAGTTTCGTGGCACAATTCGAATAAATGTGGAAGTTATTAACAAAAGCGATATCAACTTTAAAACGCGCTAAATTTTGTTGATGTTTTGCGTATTCAGTTTGTATCGACATATCTCCGGCAGTACAAGAGCTGCACTTCTGAAACTTGGTACTTCAGTAGTACATATGTCTCCGCGACTATCTGCAAAGTTTCGTAGCACAATTGGAATAAATGTGGAAGTTATTAACAAAAGCGATATCAACTTTAAAACGCGCTAAATTTTGTTAATGTTTTGCGTATTCAGTTTGTATCGACATATCTCCGGCAGTAAAAGAGCTGCATTACTGCAACTTGGTACTTCAGTAGAAAAGGCCTATCCGCGACTGTCTGCAAAGTTTCGTGGCACAATTCGAATAAATGTGGAAGTTATCAACACAAGCGATATCAACTTTAAAACGCGCTAAATTTTGTTGATGTTTTGCGTATTCAATTTGTATCGACATATCTCCGGCAGTACAAGAGCTGCACGTCTAAAACTGGGTACTTTAGTAGAAAATATGTCTCCGCGACTGTCTGCAAGGTTTCGTGTCACAATTCGAATAAATGTGGAAGTTATAAACAAAAGCGATATCAACTTTAAAACGCGCTAAATTTTGTTGATGTTTTGCGTATTCAGTTTGTATCGACATATCTCCGGCAGATCAATGGCTGCACTTCTAAAACTTGGTACTTCAGTAGAAAATATGTCTCCGCAACTGTCTGCAAAGTTTCGTGTCACAATTCGAATAAATGTGGAAGTTATAATCAAAAGCGATATCAACTTTAAAACGCGCTAAATTTTGTTGATGTTTTGCGTATTCAGTTTGTATCGACATATCTCCGGCAGTACAAGAGTTGCACTTCTGAAACTTGGTACTTCAGTAGAAAAGGCCTATCCGCGACTGTCTGCAAAGTTTCGTGGCACAATTCGAATAAATGTGGAAGTTATTAACAAAAGCGTTATCAACTTTAAAACGCGCTAAATTTTGTTAATGTTTTGCGTATTCAGTTTGTATCGACATATCTCCGGCAGTACAAGAGCTGCACTTCTGAAACTTGGTACTTCAGTAGAAAACATGTCTCCGCGACTGTCTGCAAAGTTTCGTGGCACAATTCGAATAAATGTGGAAGTTATCAACAAAAGCGATATCAACTTTAAAACGCGCTTAATTGTGTTGATGTTTTGCGTATCTAGTTTGTATCGACATATCTCCGGCAGTAAAAGAGCTGCACTTCTGAAACTTGGTACTTCAGTAGAAAAGGCCTATCCGCGACTGTCGACAAAGTTTCGTGTCACAATGCTAATAAATGTAGAAAGTTATAAACAAAAGCGATATCAACTTTAAAACGCGCTAAATTTTGTTGATGTTTTGCGTATTCAGTTTGTATCGACATATCTCCGGCCCTACAAGAGCTGCACGTCTAAAACTTGGTACTTCAGTAGAAAACATGTCTCCGCGACTGTCTGCAAAGTATCGTGTCACAATTCCAATAAATGTAGAAGTTATAAACAAAAGCGATATCAACTTTAAAACGCGCTAAATTGTGTTGATGTTTTGCGTATTCAGTTTGTATCGACATATCTCCGGCAGTACAAGAGCTGCACTTCTAAAACTTCGTACTTCAGTAGAAAACATGTCTCCGCGACTGTCTGCAAAGTTTCGTGTCACAATTCGAATAAATGTGGAAGTTATAAACAAAAGCGATATCAACTTTAAAACGCGCTAAATTTTGTTGATGTTTTGCGTATTCAGTTTGTATCGACATATCTCCGGCAGTACAAAAGTTGCACTTCTAAAACTTGGTACTTCAATAGAAAATATGTCTCTGCGACAGTCTGCAAAGTTTCGTGGCACAATTCGAATAAATGTGGAAGTTATTAACAAAAGCGATATCAACTTTAAAACGCGCTAAATTTTGTTGATGTTTTGCGTATTCAGTTTGTATCGACATATCTCCGGCAGTACAAGAGCTGCACTTCTGAAACTTGGTACTTCAGTAGTACATATGTCTCCGCGACTATCTGCAAAGTTTCGTAGCACAATTGGAATAAATGTGGAAGTTATCAACAAAAGCGATATCAACTTTAAAACGCGCTAAATTTTGTTGATGTTTTGCGTATTCAGTTTGTATCGACATATCTCCGGCAGTACAAGAGTTACACTTCTGAAACTTGGTACTTCAGTAGAAGATCTGTCTCCGCGACAGTCTGCAAAGTTTCGTTGCACAATTCGAATAAATGTTTAAGTTATTAACAAAAGCGATATCAACTTTAAAGCGCGCTAAATTTTGTTGATGTTTTGCGTATTCAGTTTGTATCGACATATCTCCGGCAGTACAAGAGCTGCACTCCTGAAACTTGGTACATCAGTAGTAAAAGCCTATCCGCGACTGTCTGCAAAGTTTCGTGGTACAATTCGAATAAATGTGGAAGTTATTAACAAAAGCGATATCAACTTTAAAACGCGCTAAATTTTGTTGATGTTTTGCGTATTCAGTTTGTATCGACATATCTCCGGCAGTACAAGAGCTGCACTTCTGAAACTTGGTACTTCAGTAGAAAACATGTCTCCGCGACTGTCTGCAAAGTTTCGTGGCACAATTCGAATAAATGTGGAAGTTATAAACAAAAGCGGTATCAACTTTAAAACGCGCTAAATTTTGTTGATGTTTTGCGTATTCAGTTTGTATCGACATATCTCCGGCAGTACAAGAGCTGCACTTCTGAAACTTGGTACTTCAGTAGAAGATCAGTTTCCGCGACTGTCTGCAAAGTTTCGTGGCACAATTCGAATAAATGTGGAAGTTATTAACAAAAGCGTTATCAACTTTAAAACGCGCTAAATTTTGTTAATGTTTTGCGTATTCAGTTTGTATCGACATATCTCCGGCAGTAAAAGAGCTGCATTACTGCAACTTGGTACTTCAGTAGAAAATATGTCTCCGCAATAGTCTGCAAAGTTTCGTGGCACAATTCGAACCAATGTGGAAGTTATTAACAAAAGCGATATCAACTTTAAAACGCGCTAAATTTTGTTAATGTTTTGCGTATTCAGTTTGTATCGACATATCTCCGGCAGTACAAGAGCTGCATTACTGCAACTTGGTACTTCAGTAGAAAATATGTCTCCGCAATAGTCTGCAAAGTTTCGTGGCACAATTCGAATAAATGTGGAAGTTATTAACAAAAGCGATATCAACTTTAAAACGCGCTAAATTTTGTTGATGTTTTGCGTATTCAGTTTGTATCAACATATCTCCGGCAGTACAAGAGCTGCACTTCTGAAACTTGGTACTTCAGTAGAAAAGGCCTATCCGCGACTGTCTGCAAAGTTTCGTGGCACAATTCGAATAAATGTGGAAGTTATTAACAAAAGCGTTATCAACTTTAAAACGCGCTAAATTTTGTTAATGTTTTGCGTATTCAGTTTGTATCGACATATCTCCGGCAGTAAAAGAGCTGCATTACTGCAACTTGGTACTTCAGTAGAAAATATGTCTCCGCAATAGTCTGCAAAGTTTCGTGGCACAATTCGAATAAATGTGGAAGTTATTAACAAAAGCGATATCAACTTTAAAACGCGCTAAATTTTGTTGATGTTTTGCGTATTCAGTTTGTATCGACATATCTCCGGCAGTACAAGAGCTGCACTTCTGAAACTTGGTACTTCAGTAGAAGATCGGTCTCCGCGACAGTCTGCAAAGTTTCGTGGCACAATTCGAATAAATGTTTAAGTTATTAACAAAAGCGATATCAACTTTAAAGCGCGCTAAATTTTGTTGATGTTTTGCGTATTCAGTTTGTATCGACATATCTCCGGCAGTACAAGAGCTGCACTTCTGAAACTTGGTACTTCAGTAGTAAAAGCCTATCCGCGACTGTCTGCAAAGTTTCGTGGTACAATTCGAATAAATGTGGAAGTTATTAACAAAAGCGATATCAACTTTAAAACGCGCTAAATTTTGTTGATGTTTTGCGTATTCAGTTTGTATCGACATATCTCCGACAGTACAAGAGCTGCACTTCTGAAACTTAATACTTCAGTAGAAAACATGTCTCCGCGACTGTCTGCAAAGTTTCGTGGCACAATTCGAATAAATGTGGAAGTTATAAACAAAAGCGGTATCAACTTTAAAACGCGCTAAATTTCGTTGATGTTTTGCGTATTCAGTTTGTATCGACATATCTCCGGCAGTACAAGAGCTGCACTTCTGAAACTTGGTACTTCAGTAGAAGATCAGTCTCCGCGACTGTCTGCAAAGTTTCGTGGCACAATTCGAATAAATGTGGAAGTTATTAACAAAAGCGTTATCAACTTTAAAACGCGCTAAATTTTGTTTATGTTTTGCGTATTCAGTTTGTATCGACATATCTCCGGCAGTAAAAGAGCTGCATTACTGCAACTTGGTACTTCAGTAGAAAATATGTCTCCGCAATAGTCTGCAAAGTTTCGTGGCACAATTCGAATAAATGTGGAAGTTATTAACAAAAGCGATATCAACTTTAAAACGCGCTAAATTTTGTTAATGTTTTGCGTATTCAGTTTGTATCGACATATCTCCGGCAGTAAAAGAGCTGCATTACTGCAACTTGGTACTTCAGTAGAAAATATGTCTCCGCAATAGTCTGCAAAGTTTCGTGGCACAATTCGAATAAATGTGGAAGTTATTAACAAAAGCGATATCAACTTTAAAACGCGCTAAATTTTGTTGATGTTTTGCGTATTCAGTTTGTATCGACATATCTCCGGCAGTACAAGAGCTGCACTTCTGAAACTTGGTACTTCAGTAGAAGATCGGTCTCCGCGACAGTCTGCAAAGTTTCGTGGCACAATTCGAATAAATGTTTAAGTTATTAACAAAAGCGATATCAACTTTAAAGCGCGCTAAATTTTGTTGATGTTTTGCGTATTCAGTTTGTATCGACATATCTCCGGCAGTACAAGAGCTGCACTTCTGAAACTTGGTACTTCAGTAGTAAAAGCCTATCCGCGACTGTCTGCAAAGTTTCGTGGTACAATTCGAATAAATGTGGAAGTTATTAACAAAAGCGATATCAACTTTAAAACGCGCTAAATTTTGTTGATGTTTTGCGTATTCAGTTTGTATCGACATATCTCCGACAGTACAAGAGCTGCACTTCTGAAACTTGGTACTTCAGTAGAAAACATGTCTCCGCGACTGTCTGCAAAGTTTCGTGGCACAATTCGAATAAATGTGGAAGTTATAAACAAAAGCGGTATCAACTTTAAAACGCGCTAAATTTCGTTGATGTTTTGCGTATTCAGTTTGTATCGACATATCTCCGGCAGTACAAGAGCTGCACTTCTGAAACTTGGTACTTCAGTAGAAGATCAGTCTCCGCGACTGTCTGCAAAGTTTCGTGGCACAATTCGAATAAATGTGGAAGTTATTAACAAAAGCGTTATCAACTTTAAAACGCGCTAAATTTTGTTTATGTTTTGCGTATTCAGTTTGTATCGACATATCTCCGGCAGTAAAAGAGCTGCATTACTGCAACTTGGTACTTCAGTAGAAAATATGTCTCCGCAATAGTCTGCAAAGTTTCGTGGCACAATTCGAATAAATGTGGAAGTTATTAACAAAAGCGATATCAACTTTAAAACGCGCTAAATTTTGTTAATGTTTTGCGTATTCAGTTTGTATCGATATATCTCCGGCAGTAAAAGAGCTGCATTACTGCAACTTGGTACTTCAGTAGAAAATATGTCTCCGCAATAGTCTGCAAAGTTTCGTGGCACAATTCGAATAAATGTTCAAGTTATTTACAAAAGCGATATCAACTTTAAAACGCGCTAAATTTTGTTGATGTTTTGCGTATTCAGTTTGTATCACCATATCTCCGGCAGTACAAGAGCTGCACTTCTGAAACTTGGTACTTCAGTAGAAAAGGCCTATCCGCGACTGTCTGCAAAGTTTCGTGGCACAATTCGAATATATGTGGAAGTTATTAACAAAAGCGTTATCAACTTTAAAACGCGCTAAATTTTGTTAATGTTTTGCGTATTCAGTTTGTATCGACATATCTCCGGCAGTAAAAGAGCTGCATTACTGCAACTTGGTACTTCAGTAGAAAATATGTCTCCGCAATAGTCTGCAAAGTTTCGTGGCACAATTCGAATAAATGTGGAAGTTATTAACAAAAGCGATATCAACTTTAAAACGCGCTAAATTTTGTTGATGTTTTGCGTATTCAGTTTGTATCGACATATCTCCGGCAGTACAAGAGCTGCACTTCTGAAACTTGGTACTTCAGTAGAAAAGGCCTATCCACTACTGTTTGCAAAGTTTCGTAGTACAATTCGAATAAATGTGGAAGTTATTAACAAAAGCGATATCAACTTTAAAACGCGCTAAATTTTGTTGATGTTTTGCGTATTCAGTTTGTATCGACATATCTCCGGCAGTACAAGAGCTGCACTTCTGAAACTTGGTACTTCAGTAGAAAACATGTCTCCGCGACTGTCTGCAAAGTTTCGTGGCACAATTCGAATAAATGTGGAAGTTATAAACAAAAGCGATATCAACTTTAAAACGCGCTAAATTTTGTTGATGTTTTGCGTATTCAGTTTGTATCGACATATCTCTGGCAGATCAATGGCTGCACTTCTAAAACTTAGTACTTCAGTAGAAAATATGTCTTCGCAACTGTCTGCAAAGTTTCGTGTCACAATTCGAATAAATGTGGAAGTTATAAACAAAAGCGATATCAACTTTAAAACGCGCTAAATTTTGTTGATGTTTTGCGTATTCAGTTTGTATCGACATATCTCCGGCAGTACAAGAGTTGCACTTCTGAAACTTGGTACTTCAGTAGAAAAGGCCAATACGACCCTGTCTGCAAAGTTTCGTGGCACAATTCGAATAAATGTGGAAGTTATTAACAAAAGCGTTATCAACTTTAAAACGCGCTAAATTTTGTTAATGTTTTGCGTATTCAGTTTGTATCGACATATCTCCGGCAGTACAAGAGCTGCACTTCTGAAACTTGGTACTTAAGTAGAAAAGGCCTATCCGCGACTGTCTGCAAAGTTTCGTGGCACAATTCGAATAAATGTGGAAGTTATCAACAAAAGCGATATCAACTTTAAAACGCGCTTAATTGTGTTTATGTTTTGCGTATTCAGTTTGTATCGACATATCTCCGGCAGTACAAGAGCTGCACTTCTGAAACTTGGTACTTCAGTAGAACATATGTCTCCGCGACTATCTGCAAAGTTTCGTAGCACAATTGCATTAAATGTGGAAGTTATCAACACAAGCGATATCAACTTTAAAACGCGCTAAATTTTGTTGATGTTTTGCGTATTCAGTTTGTATCGACATATCTCCGGCAGTAAAAGAGCTGCACGTCTAAAACTTGGTACTTCAGTAGAAAATATGTCTCCGCGACTGTCTGCAAAGTTTCGTGTCACAATTCGAATAAATGTGGAAGTTATAAACAAAAGCGATATCAACTTTAAAACGCGCTAAATTTTGTTGATGTTTTGCGTATTCAGTTTGTATCGACATATCTCCGGCAGTACAAGAGCTGCACTTCAAAAACTTGGTACTTCAGTAGAAAATATGTCTCCGCGACTGTCTGCAAAGTTTCGTGGCACAATTCGAATAAATGTGGAAGTTATTAACAAAAGCGATATCAATTTTAAAACGCGCTAAATTTTGTTGATGTTTTGCGTATTCAGTTTGTATCGACATATCTCCGGCAGTACAAGAGCTGCACTTCTGAAACTTGGTACTTCAGTAGAAGATCTGTCTCCGCGACAGTCTGCAAAGTTTCGTGGCACAATTCGAATAAATGTTGAAGTTATTAAAAAAAGCGATATCAACTTTAAAGCGCGCTAAATTTTGTTGATGTTTTGCGTATTCAGTTTGTATCGACATATCTCCGGCAGTACAAGAGCTGCACTTCTAAAACTTGGTACTTCAGTAGTTAAAGCCTATCCGCGACTGTCTGCAAAGTTTTGTGGTACAATTCGAATAAATGTGGTAGTTATTAACAAAAGCGATATCAACTTTAAAACGCGCTAAATTTTGTTGATGTTTTGCGTATTCAGTTTGTATCGAAATATCTCCGGGAGTACAAGAGCTGCACTTCTGAAACTTGGTATTTCAGTAGAAAACATGTCTCCGCGACTGTCTGCAAAGTTTCGTGGCACAATTCGAATAAATGTGGAAGTTATAAACAAAAGCGGTATCAACTTTAAAACGCGCTAAATTTTGTTGATGTTTTGCGTATTCAGTTTGTATCGACATATCTCCGGCAGTACAAGGGCTGCACTTCTGAAACTTTGTACTTCAGTAGAAGATCAGTCTCCGCGACTGTCTGCAAAGTTTCGTGGCACAATTCGAATAAATGTTCAAGTTATTAACAAAAGCGATATCAACTTTAAAACGCGCTAAATTTTGTTAATGTTTTGCGTATTCAGTTTGTATCGACATATCTCCGGCAGTAAAAGAGCTGCATTACTGCAACTTGGTACTTCAGTAGAAAATATGTCTCCGCAATAGTCTGCAAAGTTTCGTGGCACAATTCGAATAAATGTTCAAGTTATTTACAAAAGCGATATCAACTTTAAAACGCGCTAAATTTTGTTGATGTTTTGCGTATTCAGTTTGTATCACCATATCTCCGGCAGTACAAGAGCTGCACTTCTGAAACTTGGTACTTCAGTAGAAAAGGCCTATCCGCGACTGTCTGCAAAGTTTCGTGGCACAATTCGAATATATGTGGAAGTTATTAACAAAAGCGTTATCAACTTTAAAACGCGCTAAATTTTGTTAATGTTTTGCGTATTCAGTTTGTATCGACATATCTCCGGCAGTAAAAGAGCTGCATTACTGCAACTTGGTACTTCAGTAGAAAATATGTCTCCGCAATAGTCTGCAAAGTTTCGTGGCACAATTCGAATAAATGTGGAAGTTATTAACAAAAGCGATATCAACTTTAAAACGCGCTAAATTTTGTTGATGTTTTGCGTATTCAGTTTGTATCGACATATCTCCGGCAGTACAAGAGCTGCACTTCTGAAACTTGGTACTTCAGTAGAAAAGGCCTATCCACTACTGTTTGCAAAGTTTCGTAGTACAATTCGAATAAATGTGGAAGTTATTAACAAAAGCGATATCAACTTTAAAACGCGCTAAATTTTGTTGATGTTTTGCGTATTCAGTTTGTATCGACATATCTCCGGCAGTACAAGAGCTGCACTTCTGAAACTTGGTACTTCAGTAGAAAACATGTCTCCGCGACTGTCTGCAAAGTTTCGTGGCACAATTCGAATAAATGTGGAAGTTATAAACAAAAGCGATATCAACTTTAAAACGCGCTAAATTTTGTTGATGTTTTGCGTATTCAGTTTGTATCGACATATCTCTGGCAGATCAATGGCTGCACTTCTAAAACTTAGTACTTCAGTAGAAAATATGTCTTCGCAACTGTCTGCAAAGTTTCGTGTCACAATTCGAATAAATGTGGAAGTTATAAACAAAAGCGATATCAACTTTAAAACGCGCTAAATTTTGTTGATGTTTTGCGTATTCAGTTTGTATCGACATATCTCCGGCAGTACAAGAGTTGCACTTCTGAAACTTGGTACTTCAGTAGAAAAGGCCAATACGACCCTGTCTGCAAAGTTTCGTGGCACAATTCGAATAAATGTGGAAGTTATTAACAAAAGCGTTATCAACTTTAAAACGCGCTAAATTTTGTTAATGTTTTGCGTATTCAGTTTGTATCGACATATCTCCGGCAGTACAAGAGCTGCACTTCTGAAACTTGGTACTTAAGTAGAAAAGGCCTATCCGCGACTGTCTGCAAAGTTTCGTGGCACAATTCGAATAAATGTGGAAGTTATCAACAAAAGCGATATCAACTTTAAAACGCGCTTAATTGTGTTTATGTTTTGCGTATTCAGTTTGTATCGACATATCTCCGGCAGTACAAGAGCTGCACTTCTGAAACTTGGTACTTCAGTAGAACATATGTCTCCGCGACTATCTGCAAAGTTTCGTAGCACAATTGCATTAAATGTGGAAGTTATCAACACAAGCGATATCAACTTTAAAACGCGCTAAATTTTGTTGATGTTTTGCGTATTCAGTTTGTATCGACATATCTCCGGCAGTAAAAGAGCTGCACGTCTAAAACTTGGTACTTCAGTAGAAAATATGTCTCCGCGACTGTCTGCAAAGTTTCGTGTCACAATTCGAATAAATGTGGAAGTTATAAACAAAAGCGATATCAACTTTAAAACGCGCTAAATTTTGTTGATGTTTTGCGTATTCAGTTTGTATCGACATATCTCCGGCAGTACAAGAGCTGCACTTCAAAAACTTGGTACTTCAGTAGAAAATATGTCTCCGCGACTGTCTGCAAAGTTTCGTGGCACAATTCGAATAAATGTGGAAGTTATTAACAAAAGCGATATCAATTTTAAAACGCGCTAAATTTTGTTGATGTTTTGCGTATTCAGTTTGTATCGACATATCTCCGGCAGTACAAGAGCTGCACTTCTGAAACTTGGTACTTCAGTAGAAGATCTGTCTCCGCGACAGTCTGCAAAGTTTCGTGGCACAATTCGAATAAATGTTGAAGTTATTAAAAAAAGCGATATCAACTTTAAAGCGCGCTAAATTTTGTTGATGTTTTGCGTATTCAGTTTGTATCGACATATCTCCGGCAGTACAAGAGCTGCACTTCTAAAACTTGGTACTTCAGTAGTTAAAGCCTATCCGCGACTGTCTGCAAAGTTTTGTGGTACAATTCGAATAAATGTGGTAGTTATTAACAAAAGCGATATCAACTTTAAAACGCGCTAAATTTTGTTGATGTTTTGCGTATTCAGTTTGTATCGAAATATCTCCGGGAGTACAAGAGCTGCACTTCTGAAACTTGGTATTTCAGTAGAAAACATGTCTCCGCGACTGTCTGCAAAGTTTCGTGGCACAATTCGAATAAATGTGGAAGTTATAAACAAAAGCGGTATCAACTTTAAAACGCGCTAAATTTTGTTGATGTTTTGCGTATTCAGTTTGTATCGACATATCTCCGGCAGTACAAGGGCTGCACTTCTGAAACTTTGTACTTCAGTAGAAGATCAGTCTCCGCGACTGTCTGCAAAGTTTCGTGGCACAATTCGAATAAATGTTCAAGTTATTAACAAAAGCGATATCCACTTTAAAACGCGCTAAATTTTGTTGATGTTTTGCGTATTCAGTTTGTATCGACATATCTCCGGCAGTACAAGAGTTGCACTTCTGAACCTTGGTACTTCAGTAGAAAAGGCCTATCCGCGACTGTCTGCAAAGTTTCGTGGCACAATTCGAATAAATGTGGAAGTTATTAACAAAAGCGTTATCAACTTTAAAACGCGCTAAATTTTGTTAATGTTTTGCGTATTCAGTTTGTATCGACATATCTCCGGCAGTAAAAGAGCTGCATTACTGCAACTTGGTACTTCAGTAGAAAATATGTCTCCGCAATAGTCTGCAAAGTTTCGTGGCACAATTCGAATAAATGTGGAAGTTATTAACAAAAGCGATATCAACTTTAAAACGCGCTAAATTTTGTTGATGTTTTGCGTATTCAATTTGTATCGACATATCTCCGGCAGTACAAGAGCTGCACGTCTAAAACTGGGTACTTCAGTAGAAAATATGTCTCCGCGACTGTCTGCAAGGTTTCGTGTCACAATTCGAATAAATGTGGAAGTTATAAACAAAAGCGATATCAACTTTAAAACGCGCTAAATTTTGTTGATGTTTTGCGTATTCAGTTTGTATCGACATATCTCCGGCAGATCAATGGCTGCACTTCTAAAACTTGGTACTTCAGTAGAAAATATTTCTCCGCAACGGTCTGCAAAGTTTCGTGTCACAATTCGAATAAATGTGGAAGTTATAAACAAAAGCGATATCAACTTTAAAACGCGCTAAATTTTGTTGATGTTTTGCGTATTCAGTTTGTATCGACATATCTCCGGCAGTACAAGAGTTGCACTTCTGAAACTTGGTACTTCAGTAGAAAAGGCCTATCCGCGACTATCTGCAAAGTTTCGTGGCACAATTCGAATAAATGTGGAAGTTATTAACAAAAGCGTTATCAACTTTAAAACGCGCTAAATTTTGTTAATGTTTTGCGTATTCAGTTTGTATCGACATATCTCCGGCAGTACAAGAGCTGCACTTCTGAAACTTGGTACTTAAGTAGAAAATGCCTATCCGCGACTGTCTGCAAAGTTTCGTGGCACAATTCGAATAAATGTGGAAGTTATCAACAAAAGCGATATCAACTTTAAAACGCGCTTAATTGTGTTGATGTTTTGCGTATTCAGTTTGTATCGACATATCTCCGGCAGTACAAGAGCTGCACTTCTGAAACTTGGTACTTCAGTAGAAAAGGCCTATCCGCGACTGTCGACAAAGTTTCGTGTCACAATGCTAATAAATGTAGAAAGTTATAAACAAAAGCGATATCAACTTTAAAACGCGCTAAATTTTGTTGATGTTTTGCGTATTCAGTTTGTATCGACATATCTCCGGCCCTACAAGAGCTGCACGTCTAAAACTTGGTACTTCAGTAGAAAACATGTCTCCGCGACGGTCTGCAAAGTTTCGTGTCACAATTCCAATAAATGTAGAAGTTATAAACAAAAGCGATATCAACTTTAAAACGCGCTAAATTTTGTTGATGTTTTGCGTATTCAGTTTGTATCGACATATCTCCGGCAGTACAAGAGCTGCACTTCTAAAACTTCGTACTTCAGTAGAAAATATGTCTCCGCGACTGTCTGCAAAGTTTCGTGTCACAATTCGAATAAATGTGGAAGTTATAAACAAAAGCGATATCAACTTTAAAACGCGCTAAATTTTGTTGATGTTTTGCGTATTCAGTTTGTATCGACATATCTCCGGCAGTACAAAAGCTGCACTTCTAAAACTTGGTACTTCAATAGAAAATATGTCTCTGCGACTGTCTGCAAAGCGTCGTGGCACAATTCGAATAAATGTGGAAGTTATTAACAAAAGCGATATCAACTTTAAAACGCGCTAAATTTTGTTGATGTTTTGCGTATTCAGTTTGTATCGACATATCTCCGGCAGTACAAGAGCTGCACTTCTGAAACTTGGTACTTCAGTAGAAAATATGTCTCCGCGACAGTCTGCAAAGTTTCGTTGCACAATTCGAATAAATGTAGAAGTTATTAACAAAAGCGATATCAACTTTAAAGCGCGCTAAATTTTGTTGATGTTTTGCGTATTCAGTTTGTATCGACATATCTCCGGCAGTACAAGAGCTGCACTTCTGAAACTTGGTACTTCAGTAGTACATATGTCTCCGCGACTATCTGCAAAGTTTCGTAGCACAATTGGAATAAATGTGGAAGTTATCAACAAAAGCGATATCAACTTTAAAACGCGCTAAATTGTGTTGATGTTTTGCGTATTCAGTTTGTATTGACATATCTCCGGCAGTACAAGAGTTGCACTTCTGAAACTTGGTACTTCAGTAGAAGATCTGTCTCCGCGACAGTCTGCAAAGTTTCGTTGCACAATTCGAATAAATGTTTAAGTTATTTACAAAAGCGATATCAACTTTAAAGCGCGCTAAATTTTGTTGATGTTTTGCGTATTCAGTTTGTATCGACATATCTCCGGCAGTACAAGAGCTGCACTTCTGAAACTTGGTACTTCAGTAGAAAAGGCCTATCCGCGACTGTCTGCAAAGTTTCGTGGTACAATTTGAATAAATGTGGAAGTTATTAACAAAAGCGATATCAACTTTAAAATGCGCTAAATTTTGTTGATGTTTTGCGTATTAAGTTTGTATCGACATATCCCCGGCAGTACAAGAGCTGCACTTCTGAAACTTGGTACTTCAGTAGAAAACATGTCTCCGCGACTGTCTGCAAAGTTTCGTGGCACAATTCGAATAAATGTGGAAGTTATAAACAAAAGCGATATCAACTTTAAAACGCGCTAAATTTTGTTGATGTTTTGCGTATTCAGTTTGTATCGACATATCTCCGGCAGTACAAGAGTTGCACTTCTGAAACTTGGTACTTCAGTAGAAAATATGTCTGCGCGACTGTCTGCAAAGTTTCGTGGCACAATTCGAATAAATGTGGAAGTTATTAACAAAAGCGATATCAACTTTAAAACGCGCTAAATTTGTTGATGTTTGCGTATTCAGTTTGTACTGACATATCTCCGGCAGTACGAGAGATGCACTTCTGACCCTTAGTACTTCAGTAGAAAAGGCCTATCCGCGACTGTCTGCAAAGTTTCGTTGCACAATTCGAATAAATGTGGAAGTTATTAACAAAAGCGATATCAACTTTAAAACGCGCTAAATTTTGTTGATGTTTTGCGTATTCAGTTTGTATCGACATATCTCCAGAAGTACAAGAGCTGCACTTCTTAAACTTGGTACTGCAGTAGAAAAGCTGTCTCCGCGACTGTCTGCAAAGTTTCGTAGCACAATTCGAATAAATGTGGAAGTTATCAACACAAGCGATATCAACTTTAAAACGCGCTAAATTTTGTTGATGTTTTGCGTATTCAGTTTGTATCGACATATCTCCGGCAGTACAAGAGTTGCACTTCTGAAACTTGGTACTTCAGTAGAAAAGGCCTATCCGCGACTATCTGCAAAGTTTCGTGGCACAATTCGAATAAATGTGGAAGTTATTAACAAAAGCGTTATCAACTTTAAAACGCGCTAAATTTTGTTAATGTTTTGCGTATTCAGTTTGTATCGACATATCTCCGGCAGTACAAGAGCTGCACTTCTGAAACTTGGTACTTAAGTAGAAAATGCCTATCCGCGACTGTCTGCAAAGTTTCGTGGCACAATTCGAATAAATGTGGAAGTTATCAACAAAAGCGATATCAACTTTAAAACGCGCTTAATTGTGTTGATGTTTTGCGTATTCAGTTTGTATCGACATATCTCCGGCAGTACAAGAGCTGCACTTCTGAAACTTGGTACTTCAGTAGAAAAAGCCTATCCGCGACTGTCGACAAAGTTTCGTGTCACAATGCTAATAAATGTAGAAAGTTATAAACAAAAGCGATATCAACTTTAAAACGCGCTAAATTTTGTTGATGTTTTGCGTATTCAGTTTGTATCGACATATCTCCGGCCCTACAAGAGCTGCACGTCTAAAACTTGGTACTTCAGTAGAAAACATGTCTCCGCGACGGTCTGCAAAGTTTCGTGTCACAATTCCAATAAATGTAGAAGTTATAAACAAAAGCGATATCAACTTTAAAACGCGCTAAATTTTGTTGATGTTTTGCGTATTCAGTTTGTATCGACATATCTCCGGCAGTACAAGAGCTGCACTTCTAAAACTTCGTACTTCAGTAGAAAATATGTCTCCGCGACTGTCTGCAAAGTTTCGTGTCACAATTCGAATAAATGTGGAAGTTATAAACAAAAGCGATATCAACTTTAAAACGCGCTAAATTTTGTTGATGTTTTGCGTATTCAGTTTGTATCGACATATCTCCGGCAGTACAAAAGCTGCACTTCTAAAACTTGGTACTTCAATAGAAAATATGTCTCTGCGACTGTCTGCAAAGCGTCGTGGCACAATTCGAATAAATGTGGAAGTTATTAACAAAAGCGATATCAACTTTAAAACGCGCTAAATTTTGTTGATGTTTTGCGTATTCAGTTTGTATCGACATATCTCCGGCAGTACAAGAGCTGCACTTCTGAAACTTGGTACTTCAGTAGAAAATATGTCTCCGCGACAGTCTGCAAAGTTTCGTTGCACAATTCGAATAAATGTAGAAGTTATTAACAAAAGCGATATCAACTTTAAAGCGCGCTAAATTTTGTTGATGTTTTGCGTATTCAGTTTGTATCGACATATCTCCAGCAGTACAAGAGCTGCACTTCTGAAACTTGGTACTTCAGTAGTACATATGTCTCCGCGACTATCTGCAAAGTTTCGTAGCACAATTGGAATAAATGTGGAAGTTATCAACAAAAGCGATATCAACTTTAAAACGCGCTAAATTGTGTTGATGTTTTGCGTATTCAGTTTGTATCGACATATCTCCGGCAGTACAAGAGTTGCACTTCTGAAACTTGGTACTTCAGTAGAAGATCTGTCTCCGCGACAGTCTGCAAAGTTTCGTTGCACAATTCGAATAAATGTTTAAGTTATTAACAAAAGCGATATCAACTTTAAAGCGCGCTAAATTTTGTTGATGTTTTGCGTATTCAGTTTGTATCGACATATCTCCGGCAGTACAAGAGCTGCACTTCTGAAACTTGGTACTTCAGTAGAAAAGGCCTATCCGCGACTGTCTGCAAAGTTTCGTGGTACAATTCGAATAAATGTGGAAGTTATTAACAAAAGCGATATCAACTTTAAAACGCGCTAAATTTTGTTGATGTTTTGCGTATTAAGTTTGTATCGACATATCCCCGGCAGTACAAGAGCTGCACTTCTGAAACTTGGTACTTCAGTAGAAACCATGTCTCCGCGACTGTCTGCAAAGTTTCGTGGCACAATTCGAATAAATGTGGAAGTTATAAACAAAAGCGATATCAACTTTAAAACGCGCTAAATTTTGTTGATGTTTTGCGTATTCAGTTTGTATCGACATATCTCCGGCAGTACAAGAGTTGCACTTCTGAAACTTGGTACTTCAGTAGAAAATATGTCTGCGCGACTGTCTGCAAAGTTTCGTGGCACAATTCGAATAAATGTGGAAGTTATTAACAAAAGCGATATAAACTTTAAAACGCGCTAAATTTGTTGATGTTTGCGTATTCAGTTTGTACCGACATATCTCCGGCAGTACAAGAGATGCACTTCTGACCCTTAGTACTTCAGTAGAAAAGGCCTATCCGCGACTGTCTGCAAAGTTTCGTTGCACAATTCGAATAAATGTGGAAGTTATTAACAAAAGCGATATCAACTTTAAAACGCGCTAAATTTTGTTGATGTTTTGCGTATTCAGTTTGTATCGACATATCTCCAGAAGTACAAGAGCTGCACTTCTGAAACTTGGTACTGCAGTAGAAAAGCTGTCTTCGCGACTGTCTGCAAAGTTTCGTAGCACAATTCGAATAAATGTGGAAGTTATCAACACAAGCGATATCAACTTTAAAACGCGCTAAATTTTGTTGATGTTTTGCGTATTCAGTTTGTATCGACATATCTCCGGCAGTACAAGAGTTGCACTTCTGAAACTTGGTACTTCAGTAGAAAAGGCCTATCCGCGACTATCTGCAAAGTTTCGTGGCACAATTCGAATAAATGTGGAAGTTATTAACAAAAGCGTTATCAACTTTAAAACGCGCTAAATTTTGTTAATGTTTTGCGTATTCAGTTTGTATCGACATATCTCCGGCAGTACAAGAGCTGCACTTCTGAAACTTGGTACTTAAGTAGAAAATGACTATCCGCGACTGTCTGCAAAGTTTCCGAGCACAATTCGAATAAATGTGGAAGTTATCAACAAAAGCGATATCAACTTTAAAACGCGCTTAATTGTGTTGATGTTTTGCGTATTCAGTTTGTATCGACATAGCTCCGGCAGTACAAGAGCTGCACTTCTGAAACTTGGTACTTCAGTAGAAAAGGCCTATCCGCGACTGTCGACAAAGTTTCGTGTCACAATGCTAATAAATGTAGAAAGTTATAAACAAAAGCGATATCAACTTTAAAACGCGCTAAATTTTGTTGATGTTTTGCGTATTCAGTTTGTATCGACATATTTCCGGCCCTACAAGAGCTGCACGTCTAAAACTTGGTACTTCAGTAGAAAACATGTCTCCGCGACGGTCTGCAAAGTTTCGTGTCACAATTCCAATAAATGTAGAAGTTATAAACAAAAGCGATATCAACTTTTAAACGCGCTAAATTTTGTTGATGTTTTGCGTATTCAGTTTGTATCGACATATCTCCGGCAGTACAAGAGCTGCACTTCTAAAACTTCGTACTTCAGTAGAAAATATGTCTCCGCGACTGTCTGCAAAGTTTCGTGTCACAATTCGAATAAATGTGGAAGTTATAAACAAAAGCGATATCAACTTTAAAACGCGCTAAATTTTGTTGATGTTTTGCGTATTCAGTTTGTATCGACATATCTCCGGCAGTACAAAAGCTGCACTTCTAAAACTTGGTACTTCAATAGGAAATATGTCTCTGCGACTGTCTGCAAAGCGTCGTGGCACAATTCGAATAAATGTTGAAGTTATTAACAAAAGCGATATCAACTTTAAAACGCGCTAAATTTTGTTGATGTTTTGCGTATTCAGTTTGTATCGACATATCTCCGGCAGTACAAGAGCTGCACTTCTGAAACTTGGTACTTCAGTAGAAAATATGTCTCCGCGACAGTCTGCAAAGTTTCGTTGCACAATTCGAATAAATGTAGAAGTTATTAACAAAAGCGATATCAACTTTAAAGCGCGCTAAATTTTGTTGATGTTTTGCGTATTCAGTTTGTATCGACATATCTCCGGCAGTACAAGAGCTGCACTTCTGAAACTTGGTACTGCAGTAGTACATATGTCTCCGCGACTATCTGCAAAGTTTCGTAGCACAATTGGAATAAATGTGGAAGTTATCAACAAAAGCGATATCAACTTTAAAACGCGCTAAATTGTGTTGATGTTTTGCGTATTCAGTTTGTATCGACATATCTCCGGCAGTACAAGAGTTGCACTTCTGAAACTTGGTACTTCAGTAGAAGATCTGTCTCCGCGACAGTCTGCAAAGTTTCGTTGCACAATTCGAATAAATGTTTAAGTTATTAACAAAAGCGATATCAACTTTAAAGCGCGCTAAATTTTGTTGATGTTTTGCGTATTCAGTTTGTATCGACATATCTCCGGCAGTACAAGAGCTGCACTTCTGAAACTTGGTACTTCAGTAGAAAAGGCCTATCCGCGACTGTCTGCAAAGTTTCGTGGTACAATTCGAATAAATGTGGAAGTTATTAACAAAAGCGATATCAACTTTAAAACGCGCTAAATTTTGTTGATGTTTTGCGTATTAAGTTTGTATCGACATATCCCCGGCAGTACAAGAGCTGCACTTCTGAAACTTGGTACTTCAGTAGAAAACATGTCTCCGCGACTGTCTGCAAAGTTTCGTGGCACAATTCGAATAAATGTGGAAGTTATAAACAAAAGCGATATCAACTTTAAAACGCGCTAAATTTTGTTGATGTTTTGCGTATTCAGTTTGTATCGACATATCTCCGGCAGTACAAGAGTTGCACTTCTGAAACTTGGTACTTCAGTAGAAAATATGTCTGCGCGACTGTCTGCAAAGTTTCGTGGCACAATTCGAATAAATGTGGAAGTTATTAACAAAAGCGATATCAACTTTAAAACGCGCTAAATTTGTTGATGTTTGCGTATTCAGTTTGTACTGACATATCTCCGGCAGTACAAGAGATGCACTTCTGACCCTTAGTACTTCAGTAGAAAAGGCCTATCCGCGACTGTCTGGAAAGTTTCGTTGCACAATTCGAATAAATGTGGAAGTTATTAACAAAAGCGATATCAACTTTAAAACGCGCTAAATTTTGTTGATGTTTTGCGTATTCAGTTTGTATCGACATATCTCCAGAAGTACAAGAGCTGCACTTCTGAAACTTGGTACTGCAGTAGAAAAGCTGTCTCCGCGACTGTCTGCAAAGTTTCGTAGCACAATTCGAATAAATGTGGAAGTTATCAACACAAGCGATATCAACTTTAAAACGCGCTAAATTTTGTTGATGTTTTGCGTATTCAGTTTGTATCGACATATCTCCGGCAGTACAAGAGCTGCACTTCTAAAACTGCGTACTTCAGTAGAAAATATGTCTCCGCGACTGTCTGCAAAGTTTCGTGGCACAATTCGAATAAATGTGGAAGTTATAAACAAAAGCGATATCAACTTTAAAACGCGCTAAATTTTGTTGATGTTTTGCGTATTCAGTTTGTATCGACATATCTCCGGCAGTACAAGAGCTGCACTTCTGAAACTTCGTACTTCAGTAGAAAATATGTCTCCGCGACTGTCTGCAAAGTTTCGTGGCACAATTCGCATAAATGTGGAAGTTATCAACACAAGCGATATCAACTTTAAAACGCGCTAAATTTTGTTGATGTTTTGCGTATTCAGTTTGTATCGACATATCTCCGGCAGTACAAGAGCTGCACTTCTGAAACTTGGTACTTCAGTAGAAAATATGTCTCCGCGACAGTCTGCAAAGTTTCGTTGCACAATTCGAATAAATGTAGAAGTTATTAACAAAAGCGATATCAACTTTAAAGCGCGCTAAATTTTGTTGATGTTTTGCGTATTCAGTTTGTATCGACATATCTCCGGCAGTACAAGAGCTGCACTTCTGAAACTTGGTACTTCAGTAGTACATATGTCTCCGCGACTATCTGCAAAGTTTCGTAGCACAATTGGAATAAATGTGGAAGTTATCAACAAAAGCGATATCAACTTTAAAACGCGCTAAATTGTGTTGATGTTTTGCGTATTCAGTTTGTATCGACATATCTCCGGCAGTACAAGAGTTGCACTTCTGAAACTTGGTACTTCAGTAGAAGATCTGTCTCCGCGACAGTCTGCAAAGTTTCGTTGCACAATTCGAATAAATGTTTAAGTTATTAACAAAAGCGATATCAACTTTAAAGCGCGCTAAATTTTGTTGATGTTTTGCGTATTCAGTTTGTATCGACATATCTCCGGCAGTACAAGAGCTGCACTTCTGAAACTTGGTACTTCAGTAGAAAAGGCCTATCCGCGACTGTCTGCAAAGTTTCGTGGTACAATTCGAATAAATGTGGAAGTTATTAACAAAAGCGATATCAACTTTAAAACGCGCTAAATTTTGTTGATGTTTTGCGTATTAAGTTTGTATCGACATATCCCCGGCAGTACAAGAGCTGCACTTCTGAAACTTGGTACTTCAGTAGAAAACATGTCTCCGCGACTGTCTGCAAAGTTTCGTGGCACAATTCGAATAAATGTGGAAGTTATAAACAAAAGCGATATCAACTTTAAAACGCGCTAAATTTTGTTGATGTTTTGCGTATTCAGTTTGTATCGACATATCTCCGGCAGTACAAGAGTTGCACTTCTGAAACTTGGTTCTTCAGTAGAAAATATGTCTGCGCGACTGTCTGCAAAGTTTCGTGGCACAATTCGAATAAATGTGGAAGTTATTAACAAAAGCGATATCAACTTTAAAACGCGCTAAATTTGTTGATGTTTGCGTATTCAGTTTGTACTGACATATCTCCGGCAGTACAAGAGATGCACTTCTGACCCTTAGTACTTCAGTAGAAAAGGCCTATCCGCGACTGTCTGCAAAGTTTCGTTGCACAATTCGAATAAATGTGGAAGTTATTAACAAAAGCGATATCAACTTTAAAACGCGCTAAATTTTGTTGATGTTTTGCGTATTCAGTTTGTATCGACATATCTCCAGAAGTACAAGAGCTGCACTTCTGAAACTTGGTACTGCAGTAGAAAAGCTGTCTCCGCGACTGTCTGCAAAGTTTCGTAGCACAATTCGAATAAATGTGGAAGTTATCAACACAAGCGATATCAACTTTAAAACGCGCTAAATTTTGTTGATGTTTTGCGTATTCAGTTTGTATCGACATATCTCCGGCAGTACAAGAGCTGCACTTCTAAAACTTCGTACTTCAGTAGAAAATATGTCTCCGCGACTGTCTGCAAAGTTTCGTGGCACAATTCGAATAAATGTGGAAGTTATAAACAAAAGCGATATCAACTTTAAAACGCGCTAAATTTTGTTGATGTTTTGCGTATTCAGTTTGTATCGACATATCTCCGGCAGTACAAGAGCTGCACTTCTGAAACTTGGTACTTCAGTAGAAAATCTGTCTCCGCGACTGTCTGCAAAGTTTCGTGGCACAATTCGCATAAATGTGGAAGTTATCAACACAAGCGATATCAACTTTAAAACGCGCTAAATTTTGTTGATGTTTTGCGTATTCAGTTTGTATCAACATATCTCCGGCAGTACAAGAGCTGCACTTCTGAAACTTTGTACTTCAGTAGAAAATCTGTCTCCGCGACAGTCTGCAAAGTTTCGTTGCACAATTCGAATAAATGTGGAAGTTATTAACAAAAGCGATATCAACTTTAAAGCGCGCTAAATGTTGTTGATGTTTTGCGTATTCAGTTTGTATCGACATATCTCCGGCAGTACAAGAGCTGCACTTCTGAAACTTGGTACTTCAGTAGAAAAGGCCTATCCGCGACTGTCTGCAAAGTTTCGTAGCACAATTCGAATAAATGTGGAAGTTATCAACACAAGCGATATCAACTTTAAAACGCGCTAAATTTTGTTGATGTTTTGCGTATTCAGTTTGTATCGACATATCTCCCGCAGTACAAGAGCTGCACGTCTAAAACTTCGTACTTCAGTAGAAAATATGTCTCCGCGACTGTCTGCAAAGTTTCGTAGCACAATTCGAATAAATGTGGAAGTTATAAACAAAAGCGATATCAACTTTAAAACGCGCTAAATTTTGTTGATGTTTTGCGTATTCAGTTTGTATCGACATATCTCCGGCCCTACAAGGGCTGCACGTCTAAAACTTGGTACTACAGTAGAAAACATGTCTCCGCGACTGTCTGCAAAGTTTCGTGTCACAATTCCAATAAATTTGGAAGTTATAAACAAAAGCGATATCAACTTTAAAACGCGCTAAATTTTGTTGATGTTTTGCGTATTCAGTTTGTATCGACATATTTCCAGCAGTACAAGAGCTGCACTTCAAAAACTTGGTACTTCAGTAGAAAATATGTCTCCGCGACTGTCTACAAAATTTCGTGTCACAATTCGAATAAATGTGGAAGTTATAAACAAAAGCGATATCAACTTTAAAACGCGCTAAATTTTGTTGATGTTTTGCGTATTCAGTTTGTATCGACATATCTCCGGCAGTACAAGAGCTGCACTTCTAAAACTTGGTACTTCAGTAGAAAATATGTCTCCGCGACAGTCTGCAAAGTTTCGTTGCACAATTCGAATAAATGTAGAAGTTATTAACAAAAGCGATATCAACTTTAAAGCGCGCTAAATTTTGTTGATGTTTTGCGTATTCAGTTTGTATCGACATATCTCCGGCAGTACAAGAGCTGCACTTCTGAAACTAAGTACCTCAGTAGAAAAGGCCTATCAGCGACTGTCTGCAAAGTTTCGTGGCACAATTCGAATAAATGTGGAAGTTATAAACAAAAGCGATATCAACTTTAATACGCCATTAATTTTTTGCGTATTCAGTTTTAACGACATATCTCCGGCAGTACAAGAGCTGCACTTCTGAAACTTAGTACTTCAGTAGAAACGCTGTCTCCGCGACTGTCTGCAAAGTTTCGTGGCACAATTCGAATAAATGTGGAAGTTATTAACAAAAGCGATATCAACTTAAAAACGCGCTAAATTTTGTTGATGTTTTGCGTATTCAGTTTGTATCGACATATCTCCGGCAGTACAAGAGCTGCACTTCTGAAACTTGGTACTTCAGTAGAAAACATGTCTCCGCGACTATCTGCAAAGTTTCGTAGCACAATTGGAATAAATGTGGAAGTTATCAACACAAGCGATATCAACTTTAAAACGCGCTAAATTTTGTTGATGTTTTGCGTATTCAGTTTGTATCGACATATCTCCGGCAGTACAAGAGCTGCACGTCTAAAACTTGGTACTTCAGTAGAAAACATGTCTCCGCGACTGTCTGCAAAGTTTCGTGTCACAACTCGAATAAATGTGGAAGTAATAAACAAAAGCGATATCAACTTTAAAACGCGCTAAATTTTGTTGATGTTTTGCGTATTCAGTTTGTATCGACATATCTCCGGCAGTACAAGAGCTGCACTTCAAAAACTTAGTACTTCAGTAGAAAATATGTCTCCGCGACTGTCATCAAAGTTTCGTGGCACAATTCGAATAAATGTGGAAGTTATTAACAAAAGCGATATCAACTTTAAAACGCGCTAAATTTTGTTGATGTTTTGCGTATTCAGTTTGTATCGACATATCTCTGGCAGTACAAGAGCTGCACTTCTGAAACTTGGTACTTCAGTAGAAGATCTGTCTCCGCGACAGTCTGCAAAGTTTCGTTGCACAAACGAATAAATGTTAAAGTTATTAACAAAAGCGATATCAACTTTAAAACGCGCTAAATTTTGTTGATGTTTTGCGTATTCAGTTTGTATCGACATATCTCCGGCAGTACAAGAGCTGCACTTCTGAAACTTTGTACTTCAGTAGAAAAGGCGTATCCGCGACTGTCTGCAAAGTTTCGTGGTACAATTCGAATAAATGTGGAAGTTATTAACAAAAGCGATATCAACTTTAAAACGCGCTAAATTTTGTTGATGTTTTGCGTATTCAGTTTGTATCGACATATCTCCGGCAGTACAAGTACTGCACTTCTGAAACTTGGTACTTCAGTAGAAAACATGTCTTCGCGACTGTCTGCAAAGTTTCGTGGCACAATTCGAATAAATGTGGAAGTTATAAACAAACGCGATATCAACTTTAAAACGCGCTAAATTTTGTTGATGTTTTGCGTATTCAGTTTGTATCGACATATCTCCGGCAGTACAAGGGCTGCACTTCTAAAACTTCGTACTTCAGTAGAAAATAAGCCTCCGCGACTGTCTGCACAGTTTTGTGTCACAATTCGAATAAATGTGGAAGTTATAAACAAAAGCGATATCAACTTTAAAACGCGCTAAATTTTGTTGATGTTTTGCGTATTCAGTTTGTATCGACATATCTCCGGCAGTACAAGAGCCGCACTTCTTAAACTTGATACTTCAGTAGAAAACATGTCTCCGCGACTGTCTGCAAAGTTTCGTTGCACAATTCGAATAAATGTGGAAGTTATAAACAAGAGCGATATCAACTTTAAAACGCGCTAAATTTTGTTGATGTTTTGCGTATTCAGTTTGTATCGACATATCTCCGGCAGTACAAGAGCTGCACTTCTGAAACTTGGTACTTCAGTAGAAAATCTGTCTCCGGGACTGTCTGCAAAGTTTCGTGGCGCAATTCGAATAAATGTTCAAGTTATTAACAAAAGCGATATCAACTTTAAAACGCGCTAAATTTTGTTGATGTTTTGCGTATTCAGTTTGTATCGACATATCTCCGGCAGTACAAGAGCTGCACGTCTAAAACCCGGTACTTCAGTAGAAAACATGTCTCCGCGACTGTCTGCAAAGTTTCGTGTCCCAACTCGAATAAATGTGGAAGTTATAAACAAAAGCGATATCAACTTTAAAACGCGCTAAATTTTGTTGATGTTTTGCGTATTCAGTTTGTATCGACATATCTCCGGCAGTACAAGAGCTGCACTTCAAAAACTTGGTACTTCAGTAGAAAATATGTCTCCGCGACTGTCTGCAAAGTTTCGTGGAACAATTCGAATAAATGTGGAAGTTATTAACAAAAGCGATATCAACTTTAAAACGCGCTAAATTTTGTTGATGTTTTGCGTATTCAGTTTGTATCGACATATCTCCGGCAGTACAAGAGCTGCACTTCTGAAACTTGGTACTTTAGTAGAAGATCTGTCTCCGCGACAGTCTGCAAAGTTTCGTTGCACAATTCGAATAAATGTTAAAGTTATTAACAAAAGCGATATCAACTTTAAAACGCGCTAAATTTTGTTGATGTTTTGCGTATTCAGTTTGTATCGACATATCTCCGGCAGTACAGTAGCTGCACTTCTGAAACTTTGTACTTCAGTAGAAAAGGCCTATCCGCGACTGTCTGCAAAGTTTCGTGGTACAATTCGAATAAATGTGGAAGTTATTAACAAAAGCGATATCAACTTTAAAACGCGCTAAATTTTGTTGATGTTTTGCGTATTCAGTTTGTATCGACATATCTCCGGCAGTACAAGAGCTGCACTTCTGAAACTTGGTACTTCAGTAGAAAACATGTCTTCGCGACTGTCTGCAAAGTTTCGTGGCACAATTCGAATAAATGTGGAAGTTATAAACAAACGCGATATCAACTTTAAAACGCGCTAAATTTTGTTGATGTTTTGCGTATTCAGTTTGTATCGACATATCTCCGGCAGTACAAGGGCTGCACTTCTAAAACTTCGTACTTCAGTAGAAAATAAGTCTCCGCGACTGTCTGCAAAGTTTTGTGTCACAATTCGAATAAATGTGGAAGTTATAAACAAAAGCGATATCAACTTTAAAACGCGCTAAATTTTGTTGATGTTTTGCGTATTCAGTTTGTATCGACATATCTCCGGCAGTACAAGAGCCGCACTTCTTAAACTTGATACTTCAGTAGAAAACATGTCTCCGCGACTGTCTGCAAAGTTTCGTTGCACACTTCGAATAAATGTTGAAGTTATAAACAAGAGCGATATCAACTTTAAAACGCGCTAAATTTTGTTGATGTTTTGCGTATTCAGTTTGTATCGACATATCTCCGGCAGTACAAGAGCTGCACTTCTGAAACTTGGTACTTCAGTAGAAAATCTGTCTCCGGGACTGTCTGCAAAGTTTCGTGGCGCAATTCGAATAAATGTTCAAGTTATTAACAAAAGCGATATCAACTTTAAAACGCGCTAAATTTTGTTGATGTTTTGCGTATTCAGTTTGTATCGACATATCTCCGGCAGTACAAGAGCTGCACGTCTAAAACCTAGTACTTGAGTAGAAAACATGTCTCCGCGACTGTCTGCAAAGTTTCGTGTCACAACTCGAATAAATGTGGAAGTTATAAACAAAAGCGATATCAACTTTAAAACGCGCTTAATTTTGTTGATGTTTTGCGTATTCAGTTTGTATCGACATATCTCCGGCAGTACAAGAGCTGCACTTCAAAAACTTGGTACTTCAGTAGAAAATATGTCTCCGCGACTGTCTGCAAAGTTTCGTGGCACAATTCGAATAAATGTGGAAGTAATTAACAAAAGCGATATCAACTTTAAAACGCGCTAAATTTTGTTGATGTTTTGCGTATTCAGTTTGTATCGACATATCTCCGGCAGTACAAGAGCTGCACTTCTGAAACTTGGTACTTCAGTAGAAGATCTGTCTCCGCGACAGTCTGCAAAGTTTCGTTGCACAATTCGAATAAATGTTAAAGTTATTAACAAAAGCGATATCAACTTTAAAACGCGCTAAATTTTGTTGATGTTTTGCGTATTCAGTTTGTATCGACATATCTCCGGCAGTACAAGAGCTGCACGTCTAAAACCCGGTACTTCAGTAGAAAACATGTCTCCGCGACTGTCTGCAAAGTTTCGTGTCCCAACTCGAATAAATGTGGAAGTTATAAACAAAAGCGATATCAACTTTAAAACGCGCTAAATTTTGTTGATGTTTTGCGTATTCAGTTTGTATCGACATATCTCCGGCAGTACAAGAGCTGCACTTCAAAAACTTGGTACTTCAGTAGAAAATATGTCTCCGCGACTGTCTGCAAAGTTTCGTGGAACAATTCGAATAAATGTGGAAGTTATTAACAAAAGCGATATCAACTTTAAAACGCGCTAAATTTTGTTGATGTTTTGCGTATTCAGTTTGTATCGACATATCTCCGGCAGTACAAGAGCTGCACTTCTGAAACTTGGTACTTTAGTAGAAGATCTGTCTCCGCGACAGTCTGCAAAGTTTCGTTGCACAATTCGAATAAATGTTAAAGTTATTAACAAAAGCGATATCAACTTTAAAACGCGCTAAATTTTGTTGATGTTTTGCGTATTCAGTTTGTATCGACATATCTCCGGCAGTACAGTAGCTGCACTTCTGAAACTTTGTACTTCAGTAGAAAAGGCCTATCCGCGACTGTCTGCAAAGTTTCGTGGTACAATTCGAATAAATGTGGAAGTTATTAACAAAAGCGATATCAACTTTAAAACGCGCTAAATTTTGTTGATGTTTTGCGTATTCAGTTTGTATCGACATATCTCCGGCAGTACAAGAGCTGCACTTCTGAAACTTGGTACTTCAGTAGAAAACATGTCTTCGCGACTGTCTGCAAAGTTTCGTGGCACAATTCGAATAAATGTGGAAGTTATAAACAAACGCGATATCAACTTTAAAACGCGCTAAATTTTGTTGATGTTTTGCGTATTCAGTTTGTATCGACATATCTCCGGCAGTACAAGGGCTGCACTTCTAAAACTTCGTACTTCAGTAGAAAATAAGTCTCCGCGACTGTCTGCAAAGTTTTGTGTCACAATTCGAATAAATGTGGAAGTTATAAACAAAAGCGATATCAACTTTAAAACGCGCTAAATTTTGTTGATGTTTTGCGTATTCAGTTTGTATCGACATATCTCCGGCAGTACAAGAGCCGCACTTCTTAAACTTGATACTTCAGTAGAAAACATGTCTCCGCGACTGTCTGCAAAGTTTCGTTGCACACTTCGAATAAATGTTGAAGTTATAAACAAGAGCGATATCAACTTTAAAACGCGCTAAATTTTGTTGATGTTTTGCGTATTCAGTTTGTATCGACATATCTCCGGCAGTACAAGAGCTGCACTTCTGAAACTTGGTACTTCAGTAGAAAATCTGTCTCCGGGACTGTCTGCAAAGTTTCGTGGCGCAATTCGAATAAATGTTCAAGTTATTAACAAAAGCGATATCAACTTTAAAACGCGCTAAATTTTGTTGATGTTTTGCGTATTCAGTTTGTATCGACATATCTCCGGCAGTACAAGAGCTGCACGTCTAAAACCTAGTACTTGAGTAGAAAACATGTCTCCGCGACTGTCTGCAAAGTTTCGTGTCACAACTCGAATAAATGTGGAAGTTATAAACAAAAGCGATATCAACTTTAAAACGCGCTTAATTTTGTTGATGTTTTGCGTATTCAGTTTGTATCGACATATCTCCGGCAGTACAAGAGCTGCACTTCAAAAACTTGGTACTTCAGTAGAAAATATGTCTCCGCGACTGTCTGCAAAGTTTCGTGGCACAATTCGAATAAATGTGGAAGTAATTAACAAAAGCGATATCAACTTTAAAACGCGCTAAATTTTGTTGATGTTTTGCGTATTCAGTTTGTATCGACATATCTCCGGCAGTACAAGAGCTGCACTTCTGAAACTTGGTACTTCAGTAGAAGATCTGTCTCCGCGACAGTCTGCAAAGTTTCGTTGCACAATTCGAATAAATGTTAAAGTTATTAACAAAAGCGATATCAACTTTAAAACGCGCTAAATTTTGTTGATGTTTTGCGTATTCAGTTTGTATCGACATATCTCCGGCAGTACAAGAGCTGCACTTCTGAAACTTGGTACTTCAGTAGTAAAGGCCTATCCGCGACTGTCTGCAAAGTTTCGTGGTACAATTCGAATAAATGTGAAAGTTATTAACTAAAGCGATATCAACTTTAAAACGCGCTAAATTGTGTTGATGTTTTGCGTATTCAGTTTGTATCGACATATCTCCGGCAGTACAAGAGCTGCACTTCTGAAACTTGGTACTTCAGTAGAAAACATGTCTCCACGACTGTCTGCAAAGTTTCGTGGCACAATTCGAATAAATGTGGAAGTTATAAACAAAAGCGGTATCAACTTTAAAACGCGCTAAATTTTGTTGATGTTTTGCGTATTCAGTTTGTATCGACATATCTCCGGCAGTACAAGAGCTGCACTTCTGAAACTTGGTACTTCAGTAGAAAATATGTCTGCGCGACTGTCTGCAAAGTTTCGTGGCACAATTCGAATAAATGTGGAAGTTATTAACAAAAGCGATATCAACTTTAAAACGCGCTAAATTTGTTGATGTTTTGCGTATTCAGTTTGTACTGACATATCTCCGGCAGTACAAGAGATGCACTTCTGACCCTTAGTACTTCAGTAGAAAAGGCCTATCCGCGACTGTCTGCAAAGTTTCGTTGCACAATTCGAATAAATGTGGAAGTTATTAACAAAAGCGATATCAACTTTAAAACGCGCTAAATTTTGTTGATGTTTTGCGTATTCAGTTTGTATCGACATATCTCCGGAAGTACAAGAGCTGCACTTCTGAAACTTGGTACTGCAGTAGAAAAGCTGTCTCCGCGACTGTCTGCAAAGTTTCGTAGCACAATTCGAATAAATGTGGAAGTTATCAACACAAGCGATATCAACTTTAAAACGCGCTAAATTTTGTTGATGTTTTGCGTATTCAGTTTGTATCGACATATCTCCGGCAGTACAAGAGCTGCACGTCTAAAACTTAGTACTTCAGTAGAAAATCTGTCTCCGACACAGTCTGCAAAGTTTCGTGGCACAATTCGAATAAATGTGGAAGTTATCAACACAAGCGATATCAACTTTAAAACGCGCTAAATTTTGTTGATGTTTTGCGTATTCAGTTTGTATCGACATATCTCCGGCAGTACAAGAGCTGCACGTCTAAAACTTGGTACTTCAGTAGAAAACATGTCTCCGCGACTGTCTGCAAAGTTTCGTGTCACAACTCGAATTAATGTGGAAGTTATAAACAAAAGCGATATCAACTTTAAAACGCGCTAAATTTTGTTGATGTTTTGCGTATTCAGTTTGTATCGACATATCTCCGGCAGTACAAGAGCTGCACTTCAAAAACTTGGTACTTCAGTAGAAAATATGTCTCCGCGACTGTCTGCAAAGTTTCGTGGCACAATTCGAATAAATGTGGAAGTTATTAACAAAAGCGATATCAACTTTAAAACGCGCTAAATTTTGTTGATGTTTTGCGTATTCAGTTTGTATCGACATATCTCTGGCAGTACGAGAGCTGCACTTCTGAAACTTGGTACTTCAGTAAAAGATCTGTCTCCGCGACGGTCTGCAAAGTTTCGTTGCACAATTCGAATAAATGTTAAAGTTATTAACAAAAGGGATATCAACTTTAAAACGCGCTAAATTTTGTTGATGTTTTGCGTATTCAGTTTGTATCGACATATCTCCGGCAGTACAAGAGCTGCACTTCTGAAACTTGGTACTTCAGTAGAAAAGGCCTATCCGCGACTGTCTGTAAAGTTTCGTGGTACAATTCGAATAAATGTGGAAGTTATTAACAAAAGCGATATCAACTTTAAAACGCGCTAAATTTTGTTGATGTTTTGCGTATTCAGTTTGTATCGACATATCTCCGGCAGTACAAGAGCTGCACTTCTGAAACTTGGTACTTCAGTAGAAAACATGTCTCCGCGACACTCTGAAAAGTTTCGTGGCACAATTCGAATAAATGTGGAAGTTATAAACAAACGCGATATCAACTTTAAAACGCGCTAAATTTTGTTGATGTTTTGCGTATTCAGTTTGTTTCGACATATCTCCGGCAGTACAAGAGCTGCACTTCTGAAACTTGGTACTTCAGTAGAAAACATGTCTCCGCGACTGTCTGCAAAGTTTCGTAGCACAATTCGAATAAATGTGGAAGTTATAAACAAAAGCGATATCAACTTTAAAACGCGCTAAATTTTGTTGATGTTTTGCGTATTCAGTTTGTATCGACATATCTCCGGCAGTACAAGAGCTGCACTTCTGAAACTTGGTACTTCAGTAGAAAATCTGTCTCCGCGACTGTCTACAAAGTTTCGTGGCGCAATTCGAATAAATGTGGAAGTTATTAACAAAAGCGATATCTACTTTAAAACGCGCTAAATTTTGTTGATGTTTTGCGTATTCAGTTTGTATCGACATATCTCCGGCAGTACAAGAGCTGCACGTCTAAAATTTGGTACTTCAGTAAAAAACATGTCTCCGCGACTGTCTGAAAAGTTTCGTGTCACAACTCGAATAAATGTGGAAGTTATAAACAAAAGCGATATCAACTTTAAAACGCGCTAAATTTTGTTGATGTTTTGCGTATTCAGTTTGTATCGACATATCTCCGGCAGTACAAGAGCTGCACTTCAAAAACTTGGTACTTCAGTAGAAGATCTGTCTCCGCGACTGTCTGCAAAGTTTCGTGGCACAATTCGAATAAATGTGGAAGTTATTAACACAAGCGATATCAACTTTAAAACGCGCTAAATTTTGTTGATGTTTTGCGTATTCAGTTTGTATCGACATATCTCTGGCAGTACAAGAGCTGCACTTCTGAAACTTGGTACTTCAGTAGAAAAGCTGTCTCCGCGACAGTCTGCAAAGTTTCGTTGCACAATTCGAATAAATGTTAAAGTTATTAACAAAAGCGATATCAACTTTAAAACGCGCTAAATTTTGTTGATGTTTTGCGTATTCAGTTTGTATCGACATATCTCCGGCAGTACAAGAGGTGCACTTCTGAAACTTGGTACTTCAGTAGAAGATATGTCTGCGCGACTGTCTGCAAAGTTTCGTGGCACAATTCGAATAAATGTGGAAGTTATTAACAAAAGCGATATCAACTTTAAAACGCGCTAAATTTGTTGATGTTTTGCGTATTCAGTTTGTACTGACATATCTCCGGCAGTACAAGAGCTGCACGTCTAAAACCTGGTACTTCAGTAGAAAACATGTCTCCGCGACTGTCTGCAAAGTTTCGTGTCCCAACTCGAATAAATGTGGAAGTTATAAACAAAAGCGATATCAACTTTAAAACGCGCTAAATTTTGTTGATGTTTTGCGTATTCAGTTTGTATCGACATATCTCCGGCAGTACAAGAGCTGCACTTCAAAAACTTGGTACTTCAGTAGAAAATATGTCTCCGCGACTGTCTGCAAAGTTTCGTGGCACAATTCGAATAAATGTGGAAGTTATTAACAAAAGCGATATCAACTTTAAAACGCGCTAAATTTTGTTGATGTTTTGCGTATTCAGTTTGTATCGACATATCTCCGGCAGTACAAGAGCTGCACTTCTGAAACTTGGTACTTCAGTAGAAGATCTGTCTCCGCGACAGTCTGCAAAGTTTCGTTGCACAATTCGAATAAATGTTAAAGTTATTAACAAAAGCGATATCAACTTTAAAACGCGCTAAATTTTGTTGATGTTTTGCGTATTCAGTTTGTATCGACATATCTCCGGCAGTACAATAGCTGCACTTCTGAAACTTTGTACTTCAGTAGAAAAGGCCTATCCGCGACTGTCTGCAAAGTTTCGTGTCACAATTCCAATAAATTTGGAAGTTATTAACAAAAGCGATATCAACTTTAAAACGCGCTAAATTTTGTTGATGTTTTGCGTATTCAGTTTGTATCGACATATCTCCGGCAGTACAAGAGCTGCACTTCTGAAACTTGGTACTTCAGTAGAAAACATGTCTTCGCGACTGTCTGCAAAGTTTCGTGGCACAATTCGAATAAATGTGGAAGTTATAAACAAACGCGATATCAACTTTAAAACGCGCTAAATTTTGTTGATGTTTTGCGTATTCAGTTTGTATCGACATATCTCCGGCAGTACAAGGGCTGCACTTCTAAAACTTCGTACTTCAGTAGAAAATAAGTCTCCGCGACTGTCTGCAAAGTTTTGTGTCACAATTCAAATAAATGTGGAAGTTATAAACAAAAGCGATATCAACTTTAAAACGCGCTAAATTTTGTTGATGTTTTGCGTATTCAGTTTGTATCGACATATCTCCGGCAGTACAAGAGCCGCACTTCTTAAACTTGATACTTCAGTAGAAAATCTGTCTCCGGGACTGTCTGCAAAGTTTCGTGGCGCAATTCGAATAAATGTTCAAGTTATTAACAAAAGCGATATCAACTTTAAAACGCGCTAAATTTTGTTGATGTTTTGCGTATTCAGTTTGTATCGACATATCTCCGGCAGTACAAGAGCTGCACGTCTAAAACCTGGTACTTGAGTAGAAAACATGTCTCCGCGACTGTATGCAAAGTTTCGTGTCACAACTCGAATAAATGTGGAAGTTATAAACAAAAGCGATATCAACTTTAAAACGCGCTAAATTTTGTTGATGTTTTGCGTATTCAGTTTGTATCGACATATCTCCGGCAGTACAAGAGCTGCACTTCAAAAACTTGGTACTTCAGTAGAAAATATGTCTCCGCGACTGTCTGCAAAGTTTCGTGGCACAATTCGAATAAATGTGGAAGTTATTAACAAAAGCGATATCAACTTTAAAACGCGCTAAATTTTGTTGATGTTTTGCGTATTCAGTTTGTATCGACATATCTCCGGCAGTACAAGAGCTGCACTTCTGAAACTTGGTACTTCAGTAGAAGATCTGTCTCCGCGACAGTCTGCAAAGTTTCGTGGCACAATTTGAATAAATGTGGAAGTTATTAACAAAAGCGATATCAACTTTAAAACGCGCTAAATTTTGTTGATGTTTTGCGTATTCAGTTTGTATCGACATATCTCCGGCAGTACAAGAGCTGCACTTCTGAAACTTGGTACTTCAGTAGAAAACATGTCTCCGCGACTGTCTGCAAAGTTTCGTGGCACAATTCGAATAAATGTGGAAGTTATAAACAAAAGCGGTATCAACTTTAAAACGCGCTAAATTTTGTTGATGTTTTGCGTATTCAGTTTGTATCGACATATCTCCGGCAGTACAAGAGCTGCACTTCTGAAACTTGGTACTTCAGTAGAAAATATGTCTGCGCGACTGTCTGCAAAGTTTCGTGGCACAATTCGAATAAATGTGGAAGTTATTAACAAAAGCGATATCAACTTTAAAACGCGCTAAATTTGTTGATGTTTTGCGTATTCAGTTTGTACTGACATATCTCCGGCAGTACAAGAGATGCACTTCTGACCCTTAGTACTTCAGTAGAAAAGGCCTATCCGCGACTGTCTGCAAAGTTTCGTTGCACAATTCGAATAAATGTGGAAGTTATTAACAAAAGCGATATCAACTTTAAAACGCGCTAAATTTTGTTGATGTTTTGCGTATTCAGTTTGTATCGACATATCTCCGGAAGTACAAGAGCTGCACTTCTGAAACTTGGTACTGCAGTAGAAAACATGTCTCCGCGACTGTCTGCAAAGTTTCGTAGCACAATTCGAATAAATGTGGAAGTTATCAACACAAGCGATATCAACTTTAAAAGCGCTAAATTTTGTTGATGTTTTGCGTATTCAGTTTGTATCGACATATCTCCGGCAGTACAAGAGCTGCACGTCTAAAACTTAGTACTTCAGTAGAAAATCTGTCTCCGACACAGTCTGCAAAGTTTCGTGGCACAATTCGAATAAATGTGGAAGTTATCAACACAAGCGATATCAACTTTAAAACGCGCTAAATTTTGTTGATGTTTTGCGTATTCAGTTTGTATCGACATATCTCCGGCAGTACAAGAGCTGCACGTCTAAAACTTGGTACTTCAGTAGAAAACATGTCTCCGCGACTGTCTGCAAAGTTTCGTGTCACAACTCGAATAAATGTGGAAGTTATAAACAAAAGCGATATCAACTTTAAAACGCGCTAAATTTTGTTGATGTTTTGCGTATTCAGTTTGTATCGACATATCTCCGGCAGTACAAGAGCTGCACTTCAAAAACTTGGTACTTCAGTAGAAAATATGTCTCCGCGACTGTCTGCAAAGTTTCGTTGCACAATTCGAATAAATGTGGAAGTTATTAACAAAAGCGATATCAACTTTAAAACGCGCTAAATTTTGTTGATGTTTTGCGTATTCAGTTTGTATCGACATATCTCTGGCAGTACGAGAGCTGCACTTCTGAAACTTGGTACTTCAGTAGAAGATCTGTCTCCGCGACGGTCTGCAAAGTTTCGTTGCACAATTCGAATAAATGTTAAAGTTATTAACAAAAGGGATATCAACTTTAAAACGCGCTAAATTTTGTTGATGTTTTGCGTATTCAGTTTGTATCGACATATCTCCGGCAGTACAAGAGCTGCACTTCTGAAACTTGGTACTTCAGTAGAAAAGGCCTATCTGCGACTGTCTGTAAAGTTTCGTGGTACAATTCGAATAAATGTGGAAGTTATTAACAAAAGCGATATCAACTTTAAAACGCGCTAAATTTTGTTGATGTTTTGCGTATTCAGTTTGTATCGACATATCTCCGGCAGTACAAGAGCTGCACTTCTGAAACTTGGTACTTCAGTAGAAAACATGTCTCCGCGACACTCTGAAAAGTTTCGTGGCACAATTCGAATAAATGTGGAAGTTATAAACAAACGCGATATCAACTTTAAAACGCGCTAAATTTTGTTGATGTTTTGCGTATTCAGTTTGTATCGACATATCTCCGGCAGTACAAGAGCTGCACTTCTGAAACTTGGTACTTCAGTAGAAAACATGTCTCCGCGACTGTCTGCAAAGTTTCGTAGCACAATTCGAATAAATGTGGAAGTTATAAACAAAAGCGATATCAACTTTAAAACGCGCTAAATTTTGTTGATGTTTTGCGTATTCAGTTTGTATCGACATATCTCCGGCAGTACAAGAGCTGCACTTCTGAAACTTGGTACTTCAGTAGAAAATCTGTCTCCGCGACTGTCTACAAAGTTTCGTGGCGCAATTCGAATAAATGTGGAAGTTATTAACAAAAGCGATATCTACTTTAAAACGCGCTAAATTTTGTTGATGTTTTGCGTATTCAGTTTGTATCGACATATCTCCGGCAGTACAAGAGCTGCACGTCTAAAATTTGGTACTTCAGTAAAAAACATGTCTCCGCGACTGTCTGCAAAGTTTCGTGTCACAACTCGAATAAATGTGGAAGTTATAAACAAAAGCGATATCAACTTTAAAACGCGCTAAATTTTGTTGATGTTTTGCGTATTCAGTTTGTATCGACATATCTCCGGCAGTACAAGAGCTGCACTTCAAAAACTTGGTACTTCAGTAGAAGATCTGTCTCCGCGACTGTCTGCAAAGTTTCGTGGCACAATTCGAATAAATGTGGAAGTTATTAACACAAGCGATATCAACTTTAAAACGCGCTAAATTTTGTTGATGTTTTGCGTATTCAGTTTGTATCGACATATCTCTGGCAGTACAAGAGCTGCACTTCTGAAACTTGGTACTTCAGTAGAAAAGCTGTCTCCGCGACAGTCTGCAAAGTTTCGTTGCACAATGCGAATAAATGTTAAAGTTATTAACAAAAGCGATATCAACTTTAAAACGCGCTAAATTTTGTTGATGTTTTGCGTATTCAGTTTGTATCGACATATCTCCGGCAGTACAAGAGCTGCACTTCTGAAACTTGGTACTTCAGTAGAAGATATGTCTGCGCGACTGTCTGCAAAGTTTCGTGGCACAATTCGAATAAATGTGGAAGTTATTAACAAAAGCGATATCAACTTTAAAACGCGCTAAATTTGTTGATGTTTTGCGTATTCAGTTTGTACTGACATATCTCCGGCAGTACAAGAGATGCACTTCTGACCCTTAGTACTTCAGTAGAAAAGGCCTATCCGCGACTGTCTGCAAAGTTTCGTTGCACAATTCTAATAAATGTGGAAGTTATTAACAAAAGCGATATCAACTTTAAAACGCGCTAAATTTTGTTGATGTTTTGCGTATTCAGTTTGTATCGACATATCTCCGGAAGTACAAGAGCTGCACTTCTGAAACTTGGTACTGCAGTAGAAAAGCTGTCTCCGCGACTGTCTGCAAAGTTTCGTAGCACAATTCGAATAAATGTGGAAGTTATCAACACAAGCGATATCAACTTTAAAACGCGCTAAATTTTGTTGATGTTTTGCGTATTCAGTTTGTATCGACATATCTCCAGCAGTACAAGAGCTGCACGTCTAAAACTTGGTACTTCAGTAGAAAATATGTCTCCGCGACTGTCTGCAAAGTTTCGTGGCACAATTCGAATAAATGTGGAAGTTATAAACAAAAGCGATATCAACTTTAAAACGCGCTAAATTTTGTTGATGTTTTGCGTATTCAGTTTGTATCGACATATCTCCGGCAGTACAAGAGCTGCACTTCTGAAACTTGGTACTTCAGTAGAAAAGGCCTATCCGCGACTGTCTGTAAAGTTTCGTGGTACAATTCGAATAAATGTGGAAGTTATTAACAAAAGCGATATCAACTTTAAAACGCGCTAAATTTTGTTGATGTTTTGCGTATTCAGTTTGTATCGACATATCTCCGGCAGTACAAGAGCTGCACTTCTGAAACTTGGTACTTCAGTAGAAAACATGTCTCCGCGACACTCTGAAAAGTTTCGTGGCACAATTCGAATAAATGTGGAAGTTAAAAACAAACGCGATATCAACTTTAACACGCGCTAAATTTTGTTGATGTTTTGCGTATTCAGTTTGTATCGACATATCTCCGGCAGTACAAGAGCTGCACTTCTAAAACTTCGTACTTCAGTTGAAAATATGTCTTCGCGACTGTCTGCAAAGTTTCGTGTCACAATTCGAATAAATGTGGAAGTTATAAACAAAAGCGATATCAACTTTAAAACGCGCTAAATTTTTCTGATGTTTTGCGTATTCAGTTTGTATCGACATATCTCCGGCAGTACAAGAGCTGCACTTCTGAAACTTGGTACTTCAGTAGAAAACATGTCTCCGCGACTGTCTGCAAAGTTTCGTAGCACAATTCGAATAAATGTGGAAGTTATAAACAAAAGCGATATCAACTTTAAAACGCGCTAAATTTTGTTGATGTTTTGCGTATTCAGTTTGTATCGACATATCTCCGCCAGTACAAGAGCTGCACTTCTGAAACTTGGTACTTCAGTAGAAAATCTGTCTCCGCGACTGTCTGCAAAGTTTCGTGGCGCAATTCGAATAAATGTGGAAGTTATTAACAAAAGCGATATCAACTTTAAAACGCGCTAAATTTTGTTGATGTTTTGAGTATTCAGTTTGTATCGACATATCTCCGGCAGTACAAGAGCTGCACGTCTAAAACTTGCTACTTCAGTAGAAAACATGTCTCCGCGACTGTCTGCAAAGTTTCGTGTCACAACTCGAATAAATGTGGAAGTTATAAACAAAAGCGATATCAACTTTAAAACGCGCTAAATTTTGTTGATGTTTTGCGTATTCAGTTTGTATCGACATATCTCCGGCAGTACAAGAGCTGCACTTCAAAAACTTGGTACTTCAGTAGAAGATCTGTCTCCGCGACTGTCTGCAAAGTTTCGTGGCACAATTCGAATAAATGTGGAAGTTATTAACACAAGCGATATCAACTTTAAAACGCGCTACATTTTGTTGATGTTTTGCGTATTCAGTTTGTATCGACATATCTCTGGCAGTACAAGAGCTGCACTTCTGAAACTTGGTACTTCAGTAGAAGATCTGTCTCCGCGACAGTCTGCAAAGTTTCGTTGCACAATTCGAATAAATGTTAAAGTTATTAACAAAAGCGATATCAACTTTAAAACGCGCTAAATTTTGTTGATGTTTTGCGTATTCAGTTTGTATCGACATATCTCCGGCAGTACAAGAGCTGCACTTCTGAAACTTGGTACTTCAGTAGAAGATATGTCTGCGCGACTGTCTGCAAAGTTTCGTGGCACAATTCGAATAAATGTGGAAGTTATTAACAAAAGCGATATCAACTTTAAAACGCGCTAAATTTGTTGATGTTTTGCGTAGTCAGTTTGTACTGACATATCTCCGGCAGTACAAGAGATGCACTTCTGACCCTTAGTACTTCAGTAGAAAAGGCCTATCCGCGACTGTCTTCAAAGTTTCGTTGCACAATTCGAATAAATGTGGAAGTTATTAACAAAAGCGATATCAACTTTAAAACGCGCTAAATTTTGTTGATGTTTTGCGTATTCAGTTTGTATCGACATATCTCCGGAAGTACAAGAGCTGCACTTCTGAAACTTGGTACTGCAGTAGAAAAGCCGTCTCCGCGACTGTCTGCAAAGTTTCGTAGCACAATTCGAATAAATGTGGAAGTTATCAACACAAGCGATATCAACTTTAAAACGCGCTAAATTTTGTTAATGTTTTGCGTATTCAGTTTGTATCGACATATCTCCGGCAGTACAAGAGCTGCACGTCTAAAACTTGGTACTTCAGTAGAAAACATGTCTCCGCGACTGTCTGCAAAGTTTCGTAGCACAATTCGAATAAATGTGGAAGTTATCAACACAAGCGATATCAACTTTAAAACGCGCTAAATTTTGTTGATGTTTTGCGTATTCAGTTTGTATCGACATATCTCCGGCAGTACAAGAGCTGCACGTCTAAAACTTAGTACTTCAGTAGAAAATCTGTCTCCGACACAGTCTGCAAAGTTTCGTGGCACAATTCGAATAAATGTGGAAGTTATCAACACAAGCGATATCAACTTTAAAACGCGCTAAATTTTGTTGATGTTTTGCGTATTCAGTTTGTATCGACATATCTCCGGCAGTACAAGAGCTGCACGTCTAAAACTTGGTACTTCAGTAGAAAACATGTCTCCGCGACTGTCTGCAAAGTTTCGTGTCACAACTCGAATAAATGTGGAAGTTATAAACAAAAGCTATATCAACTTTAAAACGCGCTAAATTTTGTTGATGTTTTGCGTATTCAGTTTGTATCGACATATCTCCGGCAGTACAAGAGCTGCACTTCAAAAACTTGGTACTTCAGTAGAAAATATGTCTCCGCGACTGTCTGCAAAGTTTCGTGGCACAATTCGAATAAATGTGGAAGTTATTAACAAAAGCGATATCAACTTTAAAACGCGCTAAATTTTGTTGATGTTTTGCGTATTCAGTTTGTATCGACATATCTCTGGCAGTACGAGAGCTGCACTTCTGAAACTTGGTACTTCAGTAGAAGATCTGTCTCCGCGACGGTCTGCAAAGTTTCGTTGCACAATTCGAATAAATGTTAAAGTTATTAACAAAAGGGATATCAACTTTAAAACGCGCTAAATTTTGTTGATGTTTTGCGTATTCAGTTTGTATCGACATATCTCCGGCAGTACAAGAGCTGCACTTCTGAAACTTGGTACTTCAGTAGAAAAGGCCTATCCGCGACTGTCTGTAAAGTTTCGTGGTACAATTCGAATAAATGTGGAAGTTATTAACAAAAGCGATATCAACTTTAAAACGCGCTAAATTTTGTTGATGTTTTGCGTATTCAGTTTGTATCGACATATCTCCGGCAGTACAAGAGCTGCACTTCTGAAACTTGGTACTTCAGTAGAAAACATGTCTCCGCGACACTCTGAAAAGTTTCGTGGCACAATTCGAATAAATGTGGAAGTTATAAACAAACGCGATATCAACTTTAAAACGCGCTAAATTTTGTTGATGTTTTGCGTATTCAGTTTGTATCGACATATCTCCGGCAGTACAAGAGCTGCACTTCTGAAACTTGGTACTTCAGTAGAAAACATGTCTCCGCGACTGTCTGCAAAGTTTCGTAGCACAATTCGAATAAATGTGGAAGTTATAAACAAAAGCGATATCAACTTTAAAACGCGCTAAATTTTGTTGATGTTTTGCGTATTCAGTTTGTATCGACATATCTCCGGCAGTACAAGAGCTGCACTTCTGAAACTTGGTACTTCAGTAGAAAATCTGTCTCCGCGACTGTCTACAAAGTTTCGTGGCGCAATTCGAATAAATGTGGAAGTTATTAACAAAAGCGATATCTACTTTAAAACGCGCTAAATTTTGTTGATGTTTTGCGTATTCAGTTTGTATCGACATATCTCCGGCAGTACAAGAGCTGCACGTCTAAAATTTGGTACTTCAGTAAAAAACATGTCTCCGCGACTGTCTGCAAAGTTTCGTGTCACAACTCGAATAAATGTGGAAGTTATAAACAAAAGCGATATCAACTTTAAAACGCGCTAAATTTTGTTGATGTTTTGCGTATTCAGTTTGTATCGACATATCTCCGGCAGTACAAGAGCTGCACTTCAAAAACTTGGTACTTCAGTAGAAGATCTGTCTCCGCGACTGTCTGCAAAGTTTCGTGGCACAATTCGAATAAATGTGGAAGTTATTAACACAAGCGATATCAACTTTAAAACGCGCTAAATTTTGTTGATGTTTTGCGTATTCAGTTTGTATCGACATATCTCTGGCAGTACAAGAGCTGCACTTCTGAAACTTGGTACTTCAGTAGAAAAGCTGTCTCCGCGACAGTCTGCAAAGTTTCGTTGCACAATTCGAATAAATGTTAAAGTTATTAACAAAAGCGATATCAACTTTAAAACGCGCTAAATTTTGTTGATGTTTTGCGTATTCAGTTTGTATCGACATATCTCCGGCAGTACAAGAGCTGCACTTCTGAAACTTGGTACTTCAGTAGAAGATATGTCTGCGCGACTGTCTGCAAAGTTTCGTGGCACAATTCGAATAAATGTGGAAGTTATTAACAAAAGCGATATCAACTTTAAAACGCGCTAAATTTGTTGATGTTTTGCGTATTCAGTTTGTACTGACATATCTCCGGCAGTACAAGAGATGCACTTCTGACCCTTAGTACTTCAGTAGAAAAGGCCTATCCGCGATTGTCTGCAAAGTTTCGTTGCACAATTCTAATAAATGTGGAAGTTATTAACAAAAGCGATATCAACTTTAAAACGCGCTAAATTTTGTTGATGTTTTGCGTATTCAGTTTGTATCGACATATCTCCGGAAGTACAAGAGCTGCACTTCTGAAACTTGGTACTGCAGTAGAAAAGCTGTCTCCGCGACTGTCTGCAAAGTTTCGTAGCACAATTCGAATAAATGTGGAAGTTATCAACACAAGCGATATCAACTTTAAAACGCGCTAAATTTTGTTAATGTTTTGCGTATTCAGTTTGTATCGACATATCTCCAGCAGTACAAGAGCTGCACGTCTAAAACTTGGTACTTCAGTAGAAAATATGTCTCCGCGACTGTCTGCAAAGTTTCGTGGCACAATTCGAATAAATGTGGAAGTTATAAACAAAAGCGATATCAACTTTAAAACGCGCTAAATTTTGTTGATGTTTTGCGTATTCAGTTTGTATCGACATATCTCCGGCAGTACAAGAGCTGCACTTCTGAAACTTGGTACTTCAGTAGAAAATCTGTCTCCGCGACGGTCTGCAAAGTTTCGTTGCACAATTCGAATAAATGTTAAAGTTATTAACAAAAGGGATATCAACTTTAAAACGCGCTAAATTTTGTTGATGTTTTGCGTATTCAGTTTGTATCGACATATCTCCGGCAGTACAAGAGCTGCACTTCTGAAACTTGGTACTTCAGTAGAAAAGGCCTATCCGCGACTGTCTGTAAAGTTTCGTGGTACAATTCGAATAAATGTGGAAGTTATTAACAAAAGCGATATCAACTTTAAAACGCGCTAAATTTTGTTGATGTTTTGCGTATTCAGTTTGTATCGACATATCTCCGGCAGTACAAGAGCTGCACTTCTGAAACTTGGTACTTCAGTAGAAAACATGTCTCCGCGACACTCTGAAAAGTTTCGTGGCACAATTCGAATAAATGTGGAAGTTAAAAACAAACGCGATATCAACTTTAACACGCGCTAAATTTTGTTGATGTTTTGCGTATTCAGTTTGTATCGACATATCTCCGGCAGTACAAGAGCTGCACTTCTAAAACTTCGTACTTCAGTTGAAAATATGTCTTCGCGACTGTCTGCAAAGTTTCGTGTCACAATTCGAATAAATGTGGAAGTTATAAACAAAAGCGATATCAACTTTAAAACGCGCTAAATTTTTCTGATGTTTTGCGTATTCAGTTTGTATCGACATATCTCCGGCAGTACAAGAGCTGCACTTCTGAAACTTGGTACTTCAGTAGAAAACATGTCTCCGCGATAGTCTGCAAAGTTTCGTAGCACAATTCGAATAAATGTGGAAGTTATAAACAAAAGCGATATCAACTTTAAAACGCGCTAAATTTTGTTGATGTTTTGCGTATTCAGTTTGTATCGACATATCTCCGGCAGTACAAGAGCTGCACTTCTGAAACTTGGTACTTCAGTAGAAAATCTGTCTCCGCGACTGTCTGCAAAGTTTCGTGGCGCAATTCGAATAAATGTGGAAGTTATTAACAAAAGCGATATCAACTTTAAAACGCGCTAAATTTTGTTGATGTTTTGCGTATTCAGTTTGTATCGACATATCTCCGGCAGTACAAGAGCTGCACGTCTAAAACTTGCTACTTCAGTAGAAAACATGTCTCCGCGACTGTCTGCAAAGTTTCGGTTCACAACTCGAATAAATGTGGAAGTTATAAACAAAAGCGATATCAACTTTAAAACGCGCTAAATTTTGTTGATGTTTTGCGTATTCAGTTTGTATCGACATATCTCCGGCAGTACAAGAGCTGCACTTCAAAAACTTGGTACTTCAGTAGAAGATCTGTCTCCGCGACTGTCTGCAAAGTTTCGTGGCACAATTCGAATAAATGTGGAAGTTATTAACACAAGCGATATCAACTTTAAAACGCGCTACATTTTGTTCATGTTTTGCGTATTCAGTTTGTATCGACATATCTCTGGCAGTACAAGAGCTGCACTTCTGAAACTTGGTACTTCAGTAGAAGATCTGTCTCCGCGACAGTCTGCAAAGTTTCGTTGCACAATTCGAATAAATGTTAAAGTTATTAACAAAAGCGATATCAACTTTAAAACGCGCTAAATTTTGTTGATGTTTTGCGTATTCTGTTTGTATCGACATATCTCCGGCAGTACAAGAGCTGCACTTCTGAAACTTGGTACTTCAGTAGAAGATATGTCTGCGCGACTGTCTGCAAAGTTTCGTGGCACAATTCGAATAAATGTGGAAGTTATTAACAAAAGCGATATCAACTTTAAAACGCGCTAAATTTGTTGATGTTTTGCGTAGTCAGTTTGTACTGACATATCTCCGGCAGTATAAGAGATGCACTTCTGACCCTTAGTACTTCAGTAGAAAAGGCCTATCCGCGACTGTCTTCAAAGTTTCGTTGCACAATTCGAATAAATGTGGAAGTTATTAACAAAAGCGATATCAACTTTAAAACGCGCTAAATTTTGTTGATGTTTTGCGTATTCAGTTTGTATCGACATATCTCCGGAAGTACAAGAGCTGCACTTCTGAAACTTGGTACTGCAGTAGAAAAGCCATCTCCGCGACTGTCTGCAAAATTTCGTAGCACAATTCGAATAAATGTGGAAGTTATCAACACAAGCGATATCAACTTTAAAACGCGCTAAATTTTGTTAATGTTTTGCGTATTCAGTTTGTATCGACATATCTCCGGCAGTACAAGAGCTGCACGTCTAAAACTTGGTACTTCAGTAGAAAACATGTCTCCGCGACTGTCTGCAAAGTTTCGTAGCACAATTCGAATAAATGTGGAAGTTATCAACACAAGCGATATCAACTTTAAAACGCGCTAAATTTTGTTGATGTTTTGCGTATTCAGTTTGTATCGACATATCTCCGGCAGTACAAGAGCTGCACGTCTAAAACTTAGTACTTCAGTAGAAAATCTGTCTCCGACACAGTCTGCAAAGTTTCGTGGCACAATTCGAATAAATGTGGAAGTTATCAACACAAGCGATATCAACTTTAAAACGCGCTAAATTTTGTTGATGTTTTGCGTATTCAGTTTGTATCGACATATCTCCGGCAGTACAAGAGCTGCACGTCTAAAACTTGGTACTTCAGTAGAAAACATGTCTCCGCGACTGTCTGCAAAGTTTCGTGTCACAACTCGAATAAATGTGGAAGTTATAAACAAAAGCGATATCAACTTTAAAACGCGCTAAATTTTGTTGATGTTTTGCGTATTCAGTTTGTATCGACATATCTCCGGCAGTACAAGAGCTGCACTTCAAAAACTTGGTACTTCAGTAGAAAATATGTCTCCGCGACTGTCTGCAAAGTTTCGTGGCACAATTCGAATAAATGTGGAAGTTATTAACAAAAGCGATATCAACTTTAAAACGCGCTAAATTTTGTTGATGTTTTGCGTATTCAGTTTGTATCGACATATCTCTGGCAGTACGAGAGCTGCACTTCTGAAACTTGGTACTTCAGTAGAAGATCTGTCTCCGCGACGGTCTGCAAAGTTTCGTTGCACAATTCGAATAAATGTTAAAGTTATTAACAAAAGGGATATCAACTTTAAAACGCGCTAAATTTTGTTGATGTTTTGCGTATTCAGTTTGTATCGACATATCTCCGGCAGTACAAGAGCTGCACTTCTGAAACTTGGTACTTCAGTAGAAAAGGCCTATCCGCGACTGTCTGTAAAGTTTCGTGGTACAATTCGAATAAATGTGGAAGTTATTAACAAAAGCGATATCAACTTTAAAACGCGCTAAATTTTGTTGATGTTTTGCGTATTCAGTTTGTATCGACATATCTCCGGCAGTACAAGAGCTGCACTTCTGAAACTTGGTACTTCAGTAGAAAACATGTCTCCGCGACACTCTGAAAAGTTTCGTGGCACAATTCGAATAAATGTGGAAGTTATAAACAAACGCGATATCAACTTTAAAACGCGCTAAATTTTGTTGATGTTTTGCGTATTCAGTTTGTATCGACATATCTCCGGCAGTACAAGAGCTGCACTTCTGAAACTTGGTACTTCAGTAGAAAACATGTCTCCGCGACTGTCTGCAAAGTTTCGTAGCACAATTCGAATAAATGTGGAAGTTATAAACAAAAGCGATATCAACTTTAAAACGCGCTAAATTTTGTTGATGTTTTGCGTATTCAGTTTGTATCGACATATCTCCGGCAGTACAAGAGCTGCACTTCTGAAACTTGGTACTTCAGTAGAAAATCTGTCTCCGCGACTGTCTACAAAGTTTCGTGGCGCAATTCGAATAAATGTGGAAGTTATTAACAAAAGCGATATCTACTTTAAAACGCGCTAAATTTTGTTGATGTTTTGCGTATTCAGTTTGTATCGACATATCTCCGGCAGTACAAGAGCTGCACGTCTAAAATTTGGTACTTCAGTAAAAAACATGTCTCCGCGACTGTCTGCAAAGTTTCGTGTCACAACTCGAATAAATGTGGAAGTTATAAACAAAAGCGATATCAACTTTAAAACGCGCTAAATTTTGTTGATGTTTTGCGTATTCAGTTTGTATCGACATATCTCCGGCAGTACAAGAGCTGCACTTCAAAAACTTGGTACTTCAGTAGAAAATATGTCTCCGCGACTGTCTGCAAAGTTTCGTGGCACAATTCGAATAAATGTGGAAGTTATTAACACAAGCGATATCAACTTTAAAACGCGCTAAATTTTGTTGATGTTTTGCGTATTCAGTTTGTATCGACATATCTCTGGCAGTACAAGAGCTGCACTTCTGAAACTTGGTACTTCAGTAGAAAAGCTGTCTCCGCGACAGTCTGCAAAGTTTCGTTGCACAATTCGAATAAATGTTAAAGTTATTAACAAAAGCGATATCAACTTTAAAACGCGCTAAATTTTGTTGATGTTTTGCGTATTCAGTTTGTATCGACATATCTCCGGCAGTACAAGAGCTGCACTTCTGAAACTTGGTACTTCAGTAGAAGATATGTCTGCGCGACTGTCTGCAAAGTTTCGTGGCACAATTCGAATAAATGTGGAAGTTATTAACAAAAGCGATATCAACTTTAAAACGCGCTAAATTTGTTGATGTTTTGCGTATTCAGTTTGTACTGACATATCTCCGGCAGTACAAGAGATGCACTTCTGACCCTTAGTACTTCAGTAGAAAAGGCCTATCCGCGACTGTCTGCAAAGTTTCGTTGCACAATTCTAATAAATGTGGAAGTTATCAACACAAGCGATATCAACTTTAAAACGCGCTAAATTTTGTTAATGTTTTGCGTATTCAGTTTGTATCGACATATCTCCAGCAGTACAAGAGCTGCACGTCTAAAACTTGGTACTTCAGTAGAAAATATGTCTCCGCGACTGTCTGCAAAGTTTCGTGGCACAATTCGAATAAATGTGGAAGTTATAAACAAAAGCGATATCAACTTTAAAACGCGCTAAATTTTGTTGATGTTTTGCGTATTCAGTTTGTATCGACATATCTCCGGCAGTACAAGAGCTGCACTTCTGAAACTTGGTACTTCAGTAGAAAATCTGTCTCCGCGACGGTCTGCAAAGTTTCGTTGGACAATTCGAATAAATGTTAAAGTTATTAACAAAAGGGATATCAACTTTAAAACGCGCTAAATTTTGTTGATGTTTTGCGTATTCAGTTTGTATCGACATATCTCCGGCAGTACAAGAGCTGCACTTCTGAAACTTGGTACTTCAGTAGAAAAGGCCTATCCGCGACTGTCTGTAAAGTTTCGTGGTACAATTCGAATAAATGTGGAAGTTATTAACAAAAGCGATATCAACTTTAAAACGCGCTAAATTTTGTTGATGTTTTGCGTATTCAGTTTGTATCGACATATCTCCGGCAGTACAAGAGCTGCACTTCTGAAACTTGGTACTTCAGTAGAAAACATGTCTCCGCGACACTCTGAAAAGTTTCGTGGCACAATTCGAATAAATGTGGAAGTTAAAAACAAACGCGATATCAACTTTAACACGCGCTAAATTTTGTTGATGTTTTGCGTATTCAGTTTGTATCGACATATCTCCGGCAGTACAAGAGCTGCACTTCTAAAACTTCGTACTTCAGTTGAAAATATGTCTCCGCGACTGTCTGCAAAGTTTCGTGTCACAATTCGAATAAATGTGGAAGTTATAAACAAAAGCGATATCAACTTTAAAACGCGCTAAATTTTTCTGATGTTTTGCGTATTCAGTTTGTATCGACATATCTCCGGCAGTACAAGAGCTGCACTTCTGAAACTTGGTACTTCAGTAGAAAACATGTCTCCGCGACTGTCTGCAAAGTTTCGTAGCACAATTCGAATAAATGTGGAAGTTATAAACAAAAGCGATATCAACTTTAAAACGCGCTAAATTTTGTTGATGTTTTGCGTATTCAGTTTGTATCGACATATCTCCGGCAGTACAAGAGCTGCACTTCTGAAACTTGGTACTTCAGTAGAAAATCTGTCTCCGCGACTGTCTGCAAAGTTTCGTGGCGCAATTCGAATAAATGTGGAAGTTATTAACAAAAGCGATATCAACTTTAAAACGCGCTAAATTTTGTTGATGTTTTGCGTATTCAGTTTGTATCGACATATCTCCGGCAGTACAAGAGCTGCACATCTAAAACTTGCTACTTCAGTAGAAAACATGTCTCCGCGACTGTCTGCAAAGTTTCGTGTCACAACTCGAATAAATGTGGAAGTTATAAACAAAAGCGATATCAACTTTAAAACGCGCTAAATTTTGTTGATGTTTTGCGTATTCAGTTTGTATCGACATATCTCCGGCAGTACAAGAGCTGCACTTCAAAAACTTGGTACTTCAGTAGAAGATCTGTCTCCGCGACTGTCTGCAAAGTTTCGTGGCACAATTCGAATAAATGTGGAAGTTATTAACACAAGCGATATCAACTTTAAAACGCGCTACATTTTGTTGATGTTTTGCGTATTCAGTTTGTATCGACATATCTCTGGCAGTACAAGAGCTGCACTTCTGAAACTTGGTACTTCAGTAGAAGATCTGTCTCCGCGACAGTCTGCAAAGTTTCGTTGCACAATTCGAATAAATGTTAAAGTTATTAACAAAAGCGATATCAACTTTAAAACGCGCTAAATTTTGTTGATGTTTTGCGTATTCAGTTTGTATCGACATATCTCCGGCAGTACAAGAGCTGCACTTCTGAAACTTGGTACTTCAGTAGAAGATATGTCTGCGCGACTGTCTGCAAAGTTTCGTGGCACAATTCGAATAAATGTGGAAGTTATTAACAAAAGCGATATCAACTTTAAAACGCGCTAAATTTGTTGATGTTTTGCGTAGTCAGTTTGTACTGACATATCTCCGGCAGTACAAGAGATGCACTTCTGACCCTTAGTACTTCAGTAGAAAAGGCCTATCCGCGACTGTCTTCAAAGTTTCGTTGCACAATTCGAATAAATGTGGAAGTTATTAACAAAAGCGATATCAACTTTAAAACGCGCTAAATTTTGTTGATGTTTTGCGTATTCAGTTTGTATCGACATATCTCCGGAAGTACAAGAGCTGCACTTCTGAAACTTGGTACTGCAGTAGAAAAGCCGTCTCCGCGACTGTCTGCAAAGTTTCGTAGCACAATTCGAATAAATGTGGAAGTTATCAACACAAGCGATATCAACTTTAAAACGCGCTAAATTTTGTTAATGTTTTGCGTATTCAGTTTGTATCGACATATCTCCGGCAGTACAAGAGCTGCACGTCTAAAACTTGGTACTTCAGTAGAAAATATGTCTCCGCGACTGTCTGCAAAGTTTCGTGGCACAATTCGAATAAATGTGGAAGTTATAAACAAAAGCGATATCAACTTTAAAACGCGCTAAATTTTGTTGATGTTTTGCGTATTCAGTTTGTATCGACATATCTCCGGCAGTACAAGAGCTGCACTTCTGAAACTTGGTACTTCAGTAGAAAATCTGTCTCCGACACAGTCTGCAAAGTTTCGTTGCACAATTCGAATAAATGTTGAAGTTATAAACAAAAGCGATATCAACTTTAAAACGCGCTAAATTTTGTTGATGTTTTGCGTATTCAGTTTGTATCGACATATCTCCGGCAGTACAAGGGCTGCACTTCAAAAACTTGGTACTTCAGTAGAAAATATGTCTCCGCGACTGTCTGCAAAGTTTCGTGGCACAATTCGCATAAATGTGGAAGTAATTAACAAAAGCGATATCAACTTTAAAACGCGCTAAATTTTGTTGATGTTTTGCGTATTCAGTTTGTATCAACATATCTCCAGCAGTACAAGAGCTGCACTTCTGAAACTTGGTACTTCAGTAGAAGATCTGTCTCCGCGACAGTCTGCAAAGTTTCGTTGCACAATTCGAATAAATGTTTAAGTTATTAACAAAAGCGATATCAACTTTAAAGCGCGCTAAATGTTGTTGATGTTTTGCGTATTCAGTTTGTATCGACATATCTCCGGCAGTACAAGAGCTGCACTTCTGAAACTTGGTACTTCAGTAGAAAAGGCCTATCCGCGACTGTCGGCAAAGTTTCGTTGCACAATTCGAATAAATGTGGAAGTTATTAACAAAAGCGATATCAACTTTAAAACGCGCTAAATTTTGTTGATGTTTTGCGTATTCAGTTTGTATCGACATATCTCCGGCAGTACAAGAGCTGCACTTCTGAAACTTGGTACTTCAGTAGAAAACATGTCTCCGGGACTGTCTGCAAAGTTTCGTGGCACAATTCGAATAAATGTGGAAGTTATAAACAAAAGCGATATCAACTTTAAAACGCGCTAAATTTTGTTGATGTTTTGCGTATTCAGTTTGTATCGACATATCTCCGGCAGTACAAGAGCTGCACTTCTGAAACTTGGTACTTCAGTAGAAAATATGTCTCCGCGACTGTCTGCAAAGTTTCGTGGCACAATTCGAATAAATGTGGAAGTTATTAACAAAAGCGATACTAACTTAAAACGCGCTGAATTTGTTGATGTTTTGCGTATTCAGTTTGTATCGACATATCTCCGGCAGTACAAGAGATGCACTTCTGACCCTTAGTACTTCAGTAGAAAAGGCCTATCCGCGACTGTCTGCAAAGTTTCGTTGCACAATTCGAATAAATGTGGAAGTTATTAACAAAAGCGATATCAACTTTAAAACACGCTAAATTTTGTTGATGTTTTGCGTATTCAGTTTGTATCGACATATCTCCGGCAGTACAAGAGCTGCACTTCTGAAACTTGGTACTGCAGTAGAAAAGCTGTCTCCGCGACTGTCTGCAAAGTTTCGTAGCACAATTCGAATAAATGTGGAAGTTATCAACACAAGCGATATCAACTTTAAAACGCGCTAAATTTTGTTGATGTTTTGCGTATTCAGTTTGTATCGACATATCTCCGGCAGTACAAGAGCTGCACGTCTAAAACTTGGTACTTCAGTAGAAAATATGTCTGCGCGACTGTCTGCAAAGTTTCGTGGCACAATTCGAATAAATGTGGAAGTTATAAACAAAAGCGATATCAACTTTAAAACGCGCTAAATTTTGTTGATGTTTTGCGTATTCAGTTTGTATCGACATATCTCCGGCAGTACAAGAGCTGCACTTCTGAAACTTGGTACTTCAGTAGAAAATCTGTCTCCGACACAGTCTGCAAAGTTTCGTTGCACAATTCGAATAAATGTTGAAGTTATAAACAAAAGCGATATCAACTTTAAAACGCGCTAAATTTTGTTGATGTTTTGCGTATTCAGTTTGTATCGACATATATCCGGCAGTACAAGGGCTGCACTTCAAAAACTTGGTACTTCAGTAGAAAATATGTCTCCGCGACTGTCTGCAAAGTTTCGTGGCACAATTCGCATAAATGTGGAAGTTATTAACAAAAGCGATATCAACTTTAAAACGCGCTAAATTTTGTTGATGTTTTGCGTATTCAGTTTGTATCAACATATCTCCGGCAGTACAAGAGCTGCACTTCTGAAACTTGGTACTTCAGTAGAAGATCTGTCTCTGCGACAGTCAGCAAAGTTTCGTTGCACAATTCGAATAAATGTTTAAGTTATTAACAAAAGCGATATCAACTTTAAAGCGCGCTAAATGTTGTTGATGTTTTGCGTATTCAGTTTGTATCGACATATCTCCGGCAGTACAAGAGCTGCACTTCTGAAACTTGGTACTTCAGTAGAAAAGGCCTATCCGCGACTGTCGGCAAAGTTTCGTGGTACAATTCAAATAAATGTGGAAGTTATTAACAAAAGCGATATCAACTTTAAAACGCGCTAAATTTTGTTGATGTTTTGCGTATTCAGTTTGTATCGACATATCTCCGGCAGTACAAGAGCTGCACTTCTGAAACTTGGTACTGCAGTAGAAAAGCCGTCTCCGCGACTGTCTGCAAAATTTCGTAGCACAATTCGAATAAATGTGGAAGTTATTAACAAAAGCGATATCAACTTAAAACGCGCTGAATTTGTTGATGTTTTGCGTATTCAGTTTGTATCGACATATCTCCGGCAGTACAAGAGATGCACTTCTGACCCTTAGTACTTCAGTAGAAAAGGCCTATCCGCGACTGTCTGCAAAGTTTCGTTGCACAATTCGAATAAATGTGGAAGTTATTAACAAAAGCGATATCAACTTTAAAACACGCTAAATTTTGTTGATGTTTTGCGTATTCAGTTTGTATCGACATATCTCCGGCAGTACAAGAGCTGCACTTCTGAAACTTGGTACTGCAGTAGAAAAGCTGTCTCCGCGACTGTCTGCAAAGTTTCGTAGCACAATTCGAATAAATGTGGAAGTTATCAACACAAGCGATATCAACTTTAAAACGCGCTAAATTTTGTTGATGTTTTGCGTATTCAGTTTGTATCGACATATCTCCGGCAGTACAAGAGCTGCACGTCTAAAACTTGGTACTTCAGTAGAAAATATGTCTGCGCGACTGTCTGCAAAGTTTCGTGGCACAATTCGAATAAATGTGGAAGTTATAAACAAAAGCGATATCAACTTTAAAACGCGCTAAATTTTGTTGATGTTTTGCGTATTCAGTTTGTATCGACATATCTCCGGCAGTACAAGAGCTGCACTTCTGAAACTTGGTACTTCAGTAGAAAATCTGTCTCCGACACAGTCTGCAAAGTTTCGTTGCACAATTCGAATAAATGTTGAAGTTATAAACAAAAGCGATATCAACTTTAAAACGCGCTAAATTTTGTTGATGTTTTGCGTATTCAGTTTGTATCGACATATATCCGGCAGTACAAGGGCTGCACTTCAAAAACTTGGTACTTCAGTAGAAAATATGTCTCCGCGACTGTCTGCAAAGTTTCGTGGCACAATTCGCATAAATGTGGAAGTTATTAACAAAAGCGATATCAACTTTAAAACGCGCTAAATTTTGTTGATGTTTTGCGTATTCAGTTTGTATCAACATATCTCCGGCAGTACAAGAGCTGCACTTCTGAAACTTGGTACTTCAGTAGAAGATCTGTCTCTGCGACAGTCAGCAAAGTTTCGTTGAACAATTCGAATAAATGTTTAAGTTATTTACAAAAGCGATATCAACTTTAAAGCGCGCTAAATGTTGTTGATGTTTTGCGTATTCAGTTTGTATCGACATATCTCCGGCAGTACAAGAGCTGCACTTCTGAAACTTGGTACTTCAGTAGAAAACATGTCTCCGCGACTGTCTGCAAAGTTTCGTGGCACAATTCGAATAAATGTGGAAGTTATAAACAAAAGCGATATCAACTTTAAAACGCGCTAAATTTTGTTGATGTTTTGCGTATTCAGTTTGTATCGACATATCTCCGGTAGTACAAGAGCTGCACTTCTGATACTTGGTACTTCAGTAGAAAAGCTGTCTCCGCGACTGTCTTCAAAGTTTCGTAGCACAATTCGAATAAATGTGGAAGTTATTAACAAAAGCGATATCAACTTTAAAACGCGCTAAATTTTGTTGATGTTTTGCGTATTCAGTTTGTATCGACATATCTCCGGCAGTACAAGAGCTGCACGTCTAAAACTTGGTACTTCAGTAGAAAACATGTCTCCGCGACTGTCTGCAAAGTTTCGTGTCACAATTCCAATAAATGTGGAAGTTATAAACAAAAGCGATATCAACTTTAAAACGCGCTAAATTTTGTTGATGTTTTGCGTATTCAGTTTGTATCGACATATTTCCGGCAGTACAAGAGCTGCACTTCTAAAACTTGGTACTTCAGTAGAAAATATGTCTCCGCGACTGTCTGCAAAGTTTCGTGTCACAATTCGAATAAATGTGGAAGTTATAAACAAAAGCGATATCAACTTTAAAACGCGCTAAATTTTGTTGATGTTTTGCGTATTCAGTTTGTATCGACATATCTCCGGCAGTACAAAAGCTGCACTTCTAAAACTTGGTACTTCAGTAGAAAATATGTCTCCGCGACAGTCTGCAAAGTTTCGTTGCACAATTCGAATAAATGTAGAAGTTATTAACAAAAGCGATATCAACTTTAAAGCGCGCTAAATTTTGTTGATGTTTTGCGTATTCAGTTTGTATCGACATATCTCCGGCAGTACAAGAGCTGCACTTCTGAAACTTGGTACTTCAGTAGAAAATCTGTCTCCGACACAGTCTGCAAAGTTTCGTTGCACAATTCGAATAAATGTAGAAGTTATAAACAAAAGCGATATCAACTTTAAAACGCGCTTAATTTTGTTGATGTTTTGCGTATTCAGTTTGTATCGACATATCTCCGGCAGTACAAGGGCTGCACTTCAAAAACTTGGTACTTCAGTAGCAAACATGTCTTTGCGACTGTCTGCAAAGTTTCGTTGCACAATTCGCATAAATGTGGAAGTTATTAACAAAAGCGATATCAACTTTAAAACGCGCTAAATTTTGTTGATGTTTTGCGTATTCAGTTTGTATCAACATATCTCCGGCAATACAAGAGCTGCACTTCTGAAACTTGGTACTTCAGTAGAAGATCTGTCTCTGCGACAGTCGGCAAAGTTTCGTTGCACAATTCGAATAAATGTTTAAGTTATTAACAAAAGCGATATCAACTTTAAAGCGCGCTAAATGTTGTTGATGTTTTGCGTATTCAGTTTGTATCGACATATCTCCGGCAGTACAGGAGCTGCACTTCTGAAACTTGGTACTTCAGTAGAAAAGGCCTATCCGCGACTGTCGGCAAAGTTTCGTTGTACAATTCGAATAAATGTGGAAGTTATTAACAAAAGCGATATCAACTTTAAAACGCGCTAAATTTTGTTGATGTTTTGCGTATTCAGTTTGTATCGACATATCTCCGGCAGTACAAGAGCTGCACTTCTGAAACTTGGTACTTCAGTAGAAAACATGTCTCCGCGACTGTCTGCAAAGTTTCGTGGCACAATTCGAATAAATGTGGAAGTTATAAACAAAAGCGATATCAACTTTAAAACGCGCTAAATTTTGTTGATGTTTTGCGTATTCAGTTTGTATCGACATATCTCCGGCAGTACAAGAGCTGCACTTCTGATACTTGGTACTTCAGTAGAAAAGCTGTCTCCGCGACTGTCTGCAAAGTTTCGTAGCACAATTCGAATAAATGTGGAAGTTATTAACAAAAGCGATATCAACTTTAAAACGCGCTAAATTTTGTTGATGTTTTGCGTATTCAGTTTGTATCGACATATTTCCGGCAGTACAAGAGCTGCACTTCTAAAACTTGGTACTTCAGTAGAAAATATGTCTCCGCGACTGTCTGCAAAGTTTCGTGTCACAATTCGAATAAATGTGGAAGTTATAAACAAAAGCGATATCAACTTTAAAACGCGCTAAATTTTGTTGATGTTTTGCGTATTCAGTTTGTATCGACATATCTCCGGCAGTACAAAAGCTGCACTTCTAAAACTTGGTACTTCAGTAGAAAATATGTCTCCGCGACAGTCTGCAAAGTTTCGTTGCACAATTCGAATAAATGTAGAAGTTATTAACAAAAGCGATATCAACTTTAAAGCGCGCTAAATTTTGTTGATGTTTTGCGTATTCAGTTTGTATCGAATTATCTCCGGCAGTACAAGAGCTGCACTTCTGAAACTTGGTACTTCAGTAGAAAAGGCCTATCAGCGACTGTCTGCAAAGTTTCGTGGCACAATTCGAATAAATGTGGAAGTTATAAACGAAAGCGATATCAACTTTAAAACGCACTTAATTTTTTGCGTATTCAGTTTGTAACGACATATGTCCGGCAGTACAAGAGCTGCACTTCTGAAACTTAGTACTTCAGTAGAAAAGCTGTCTCCACGACTGTCTGCAAAGTTTCGTGGCACAATTCGAATAAATGTAGAAGTTATTAACAAAAGCGATATCAACTTAAAAACGCGCTAAATTTTGTTGATGTTTTGCGTATTCAGTTTGTATCGACATATCTCCGGCAGTACAAGAGCTGCACTTCTGAAACTTGGTACTTCAGTAGAACATATGTCTCCGCGACTATTTGCAAAGTTTCGTAGCACAATTGGAATAAATGTGGAAGTTATCAACACAAGCGATATCAACTTTAAAACGCGCTAAATTTTGTTGATGTTTTGCGTATTCAGTTTGTATCGACATATCTCCGGCAGTACAAGAGCTGCACGTCAAAAACTTGGTACTTCAGTAGAAAACATGTCTCCGCGACTGTCTGCAAAGTTTCGTGTCACAACTCGAATAAATGTGGAAGTTATAAACAAAAGCGATATCAACTTTAAAACGCGCTAAATTTTGTTGATGTTTTGCGTATTCAGTTTGTATCGACATATCTCCGGCAGTACAAGAGCTGCACTTCAAAAACTTGGTACTTCAGTAGAAAATATGTCTCCGCGACTGTCTGCAAAGTTTCGTGGCACAATTCGACTAAATGTGGAAGTTATTTACAAAAGCGATATCAACTTTAAAACGCGCTAAATTTTGTTGATGTTTTGCGTATTCAGTTTGTATCGACATATCTCTGGCAGTACAAGAGCTGCACTTCTGAAACTTGGTACTTCAGTAGAAGATCTGTCTCCGCGACAGTCTGCAAAGTTTCGTTGCACAATTCGAATTAATGTTAAAGTTATTAACAAAAGCGATATCAACTTTAAAACGCGCTAAATTTTGTTGATGTTTTGCGTATTCAGTTTGTATCGACATATCTCCGGCAGTACAAGAGCTGCACTTCTGAAACTTGGTACTTCAGTAGAAAAGGCCTATCCGCGACTGTCTGCAAAGTTTCGTAGTACAATTCGAATAAATGTGGAAGTTATTAACAAAAGCGATATCAACTTTAAAACGCGCTAAATTTTGTTGATGTTTTGCGTATTCAGTTTGTATCGACATATCTCCGGCAGTACAAGAGCTGCACTTCTGAAACTTGGTACTTCAGTAGAAAACATGTCTCCGCGACTGTCTGCAAAGTTTCGTGGCACAATTCGAATAAATGTGGAAGTTATAAACAAACGCGATATCAACTTTAAAACGCGCTAAATTTTGTTGATGTTTTGCGTATTCAGTTTGTATCGACATATCTCCGGCAGTACAAGAGCTGCACTTCTAAAACTTCGTACTTCAGTAGAAAATATGTCTCCGCGACTGTCTGCAAAGTTTCGTGTCACAATTCGAATAAATGTGGAAGTTATAAACAAAAGCGATATCAACTTTAAAACGCGCTAAATTTTGTTGATGTTTTGCGTATTCAGTTTGTATCGACATATCTCCGGCAGTACAAGAGCTGCACTTCTGAAACTTGGTACTTCAGTAGAAAACATGTCTCCGCGACTGTCTGCAAAGTTTCGTTGCACAATTCGAATAAATGTGGAAGTTATAAACAAAAGCGATATCAACTTTAAAACGCGCTAAATTTTGTTGATGTTTTGCGTATTCAGTTTGTATCGACATATCTCCGGCAGTACAAGAGCTGCACTTCTGAACTTGGTACTTCAGTTAAAAATCTGTCTCCGCGACTGTCTGCAAAGTTTCGTGGCACAATTCGAATAAATGTTCAAGTTATTAACAAAAGCGATATCAACTTTAAAACGCGCTAAATTTTGTTGATGTTTTGCGTATTCAGTTTGTGTCGACATATCTCCGGCAGTACAAGAGCTGCACGTCTAAAACTTGGTACTTCAGTAGAAAACATGTCTCCGCGACTGTCTGCAAAGTTTCGTGTCACAACTCGAATAAATGTGGAAGTTATAAACAAAAGCGATATCAACTTTAAAACGCGCTAAATTTTGTTGATGTTTTGCGTATTCAGTTTGTATCGACATATTTCCGGCAGTACAAGAGCTGCACTTCTAAAACTTGGTACTTCAGTAGAAAATATGTCTCCGCGACTGTCTGCAAAGTTTCGTGGCACAATTCCAATAAATGTGGAAACTATAAACAAAAGCGATATCAACTTTAAAACGCGCTAAATTTTGTTGATGTTTTGCGTATTCAGTTTGTATCGACATATTTCCGGCAGTACAAGAGCTGCACTTCAAAAACTTGGTACTTCAGTAGAAAATATGTCTCCGCGACTGTCTGCAAAGTTTCGTGTCACAATTCGAATAAATGTGGAAGTTATAAACAAAAGCGATATCAACTTTAAAACGCGCTAAATTTTGTTGATGTTTTGCGTATTCAGTTTGTATCGACATATCTCCGGCACTACAAAAGCTGCACTTCTAAAACTTGGTACTTCAGTAGAAAATATGTCTCCGCGACAGTCTGCAAAGTTTCGTTGCACAATTCGAATAAATGTAGAAGTTATTAACAAAAGCGATATCAACTTTTAAGCGCGCTAAATTTTGTTGATGTTTTGCGTATTCAGTTTGTATCGACATATCTCCGGCAGTACAAGAGCTGCACTTCTGAAACTAGGTACTTCAGTAGAAAAGGCCTATCAGCGACTGTCTGCAAAGTTTCGTGGCACAATTCGAATAAATGTGGAAGTTATAAACAAAAGCGATATCAACTTTAAAACGCCCTTAATTTTTTGCGTATTCAGTTTGTAACGATATATCTCCGGCAGTACAAGAGCTGCACTGCTGAAACTAAGTACTTCAGTAGAAAAGCTGTCTCCACGACTGTCTGCAAAGTTTCGTGGCACAATTCGAATAAATGTGGAAGTTATTAACAAAAGCGATATCAACTTAAAAACGCGCTAAATTTTGTTGATGTTTTGCGTATTCAGTTTTTATCGACATATCTCCGGCAGTACAAGAGCTGCACTTCTGAAACTTGGTACTTCAGTAGAACATATGTCTCCGCGACTATCTGCAAAGTTTCGTAGCACAATTGGAATAAATGTGGAAGTTATCAACACAAGCGATATCAACTTTAAAACGCGCTAAATTTTGTTGATGTTTTGCGTATTCAGTTTGTATCGACATATCTCCGGCAGTACAAGAGCTGCACGTCAAAAACTTGGTACTTCAGTAGAAAACATGTCTCCGCGACTGTCTGCAAAGTTTCGTGTCACAACTCGAATAAATGTGGAAGTTATTAACAAAAGCGATATCAACTTTAAAACGCGCTAAATTTTGTTGATGTTTTGCGTATTCAGTTTGTATCGACATATCTCCGGCAGTACAAGAGCTGCACTTCTGACACTTGGTACTTCAGTAGAAAATATGTCTCCGCGACTGTCTGCAAAGTTTCGTGGCACAATTCGACTAAATGTGGAAGTTATTAACAAAAGCGATATCAACTTTAAAACGCGCTAAATTTTGTTGATGTTTTGCGTATTCAGTTTGTATCGACATATCTCTGGCAGTACAAGAGCTGCACTTCTGAAACTTGGTACTTCAGTAGAAAATATGTCTCCGCGACAGTCTGCAAAGTTTCGTTGCACAATTCGAATTAATGTTAAAGTTATTAACAAAAGCGATATCAACTTTAAAACGCGCTAAATTTTGTTGATGTTTTGCGTATTCAGTTTGTATCGACATATCTCCGGCAGTACAAGAGCTGCACTTCTGAAACTTGGTACTTCAGTAGAAAAGGCCTATCCGCGACTGTCTGCAAAGTTTCGTAGTACAATTCAAATAAATGTGGAAGTTATTAACAAAAGCGATATCAACTTTAAAACGCGCTAAATTTTGTTGATGTTTTGCGTATTCAGTTTGTATCGACATATCTCCGGCAGTACAAGAGCTGCACTTCTGAAACTTAGTACTTCAGTAGAAAACATGTCTCCGCGACTGTCTGCAAAGTTTCGTGGCACAATTCGAATAAATGTGGAAGTTATAAACAAACGCGATATCAACTTTAAAACGCGCTAAATTTTGTTGATGTTTTGCGTATTCAGTTTGTATCGACATATCTCCGGCAGTACAAGAGCTGCACTTCTAAAACTTCGTACTTCAGTAGAAAATATGTCTCCGCGACTGTCTGCAAAGTTTCGTGTCACAATTCGAATAAATGTGGAAGTTATAAACAAAAGCGATATCAACTTTAAAACGCGCTAAATTTTGTTGATGTTTTGCGTATTCAGTTTGTATCGACATATCTCCGGCAGTACAAGAGCTGCACTTCTGAAACTTGGTACTTCAGTAGAAAACATGTCTCCGCGACTGTCTGCAAAGTTTCGTTGCACAATTCGAATAAATGTGGAAGTTATAAACAAAAGCGATATCAACTTTAAAACGCGCTAAATTTTGTTGATGTTTTGCGTATTCAGTTTGTATCGACATATCTCCGGCAGTACAAGAGCTGCACTTCTGAACTTGGTACTTCAGTAGAAAATCTGTCTCCGCGACTGTCTGCAAAGTTTCGTGGCACAATTCGAATAAATGTTCAAGTTATTAACAAAAGCGATATCAACTTTAAAACGCGCTAAATTTTGTTGATGTTTTGCGTATTCAGTTTGTGTCGACATATCTCCGGCAGTACAAGAGCTGCACGTCTAAAACTTGGTACTTCAGTAGAAAACATGTCTCCGCGACTGTCTGCAAAGTTTCGTGTCATAACTCGAATAAATGTGGAAGTTATAAACAAAAGCGATATCAACTTTAAAACGCGCTAAATTTTGTTGATGTTTTGCGTATTCAGTTTGTATCGACATATTTCCGGCAGTACAAGAGCTGCACTTCTAAAACTTGGTACTTCAGTAGAAAATATGTCTCCGCGACTGTCTGCAAAGTTTCGTGGCACAATTCCAATAAATGTGGAAGTTATAAACAAAAGCGATATCAACTTTAAAACGCGCTAAATTTTGTTGATGTTTTGCGTATTCAGTTTGTATCGACATATTTCCGGCAGTACAAGAGCTGCACTTCAAAAACTTGGTACTTCAGTAGAAAATATGTCTCCGCGACTGTCTGCAAAGTTTCGTGTCACAATTCGAATAAATGTGGAAGTTATAAACAAAAGCGATATCAACTTTAAAACGCGCTAAATTTTGTTGATGTTTTGCGTATTCAGTTTGTATCGACATATCTCCGGCACTACAAAAGCTGCACTTCTAAAACTTGGTACTTCAGTAGAAAATATGTCTCCGCGACAGTCTGCAAAGTTTCGTTGCACAATTCGAATAAATGTAGAAGTTATTAACAAAAGCGATATCAACTTTTAAGCGCGCTAAATTTTGTTGATGTTTTGCGTATTCAGTTTGTATCGACATATCTCCGGCAGTACAAGAGCTGCACTTCTGAAACTAGGTACTTCAGTAGAAAAGGCCTATCAGCGACTGTCTGCAAAGTTTCGTGGCACAATTCGAATAAATGTGGAAGTTATAAACAAAAGCGATATCAACTTTAAAACGCCCTTAATTTTTTGCGTATTCAGTTTGTAACGATATATCTCCGGCAGTACAAGAGCTGCACTGCTGAAACTAAGTACTTCAGTAGAAAAGCTGTCTCCACGACTGTCTGCAAAGTTTCGTGGCACAATTCGAATAAATGTGGAAGTTATTAACAAAAGCGATATCAACTTAAAAACGCGCTAAATTTTACTGATGTTTTGCGTATTCAGTTTTTATCGACATATCTCCGGCAGTACAAGAGCTGCACTTCTGAAACTTGGTACTTCAGTAGAACATATGTCTCCGCGACTATCTGCAAAGTTTCGTGGCACAATTCGAATAAATGTGGCAGTTATCAACACAAGCGATATCAACTTTAAAACGCGCTAAATTTTGTTGATGTTTGGCGTATTCAGTTTGTATCGACATATCTCCGGCAGTACAAGAGCTGCACGTCTAAAACTTGGTACTTCAGTAGCAAACATGTCTTTGCGACTGTCTGCAAAGTTTCGTGTCACAACTCGAATAAATGTGGAAGTTATAAACAAAAGCGATATCAACTTTAAAACGCGCTAAATTTTGTTGATGTTTTGCGTATTCAGTTTGTATCGACATATCTCCGGCAGTACAAGAACTGCACTTCAAAAACTTGGTACTTCAGTAGAAAATATGTCTCCGCGACTGTCTGCAAAGTTTCGTGGCACAATTCGAATAAATGTGGAAGTTATTAACAAAAGCGATATCAACTTTAAAACGCGCTAAATTTTGTTGATGTTTTGCGTATTCAGTTTGTATCGACATATCACTGGCAGTACAAGAGCTGCACTTCTGAAACTTGGTACTTCAGTAGAAGATCTGTCTCCGCGACAGTCTGCAAAGTTTCGTTGCACAATTCGAATAAATGTTAAAGTTATTAACAAAAGCGATATCAACTTTAAAACGCGCTAAATTTTGTTGATGTTTTGCGTATTCAGTTTGTATCGACATATCTCCGGCAGTACAAGAGCTGCACTTCTGAAACTTGGTACTGCAGTAGAAAAGCCGTCTCCGCGACTGTCTGCAAAGTTTCGTAGTACAATTCGAATAAATGTGGAAGTTATTAACAAAAGCGATATCAACTTTAAAACGCGCTAAATTTTGTTGATGTTTTGCGTATTCAGTTTGTATCGACATATCTCCGGCAGTACAAGAGCTGCACTTCTGAAACTTGGTACTTCAGTAGAAAACATGTCTCCGCGACTGTCTGCAAAGTTTCGTGGCACAATTCGAATAAATGTGGAAGTTATAAACAAACGCGATATCAACTTTAAAACGCGCTAAATTTTGTTGATGTTTTGCGTATTCAGTTTGTATCGACATATCCTCGGCAGTACAAGAGCTGCACATCTAAAACTTCGTACTTCAGTAGAAAATATGTCTCCGCGACTGTCTGCAAAGTTTCGTGTCACAATTCGAATAAATGTGGAAGTTATAAACAAAAGCGATATCAACTTTAAAACGCGCTAAATTTTGTTGATGTTTTGCGTATTCAGTTTGTATCGACATATCTCCGGCAGTACAAGAGCTGCACTTCTGAAACTTGGTACTTCAGTAGAAAACATGTCTCCGCGACTGTCTGCAAAGTTTCGTTGCACAATTCGAATAAATGTGGAAGTTATAAACAAAAGCGATATCAACTTTAAAACGCGCTAAATTTTGTTGATGTTTTGCGTATTCAGTTTGTATCGACATATCTCCGGCAGTACAAGAGCTGCACTTCTGAAACTTGGTACTTCAGTAGAAAATATGTCTCCGCGACTGTCTGCAAAGTTTCGTGGCACAATTCGAATAAATGTTCAAGTTATTAACAAAAGCGATATCAACTTTAAAACGCGCTAAATTTTGTTGATGTTTTGCGTATTCAGTTTGTATCGACATATCTCCGGCAGTACAAGAGCTGCACGTCTAAAACTTGGTACTTCAGTAGAAAACATGTCTCCGCGACTGTCTGCAAAGTTTCGTGTCACAACTCGAATAAATGTGGAAGTTATAAACAAAAGCGATATCAACTTTAAAACGCGCTAAGATTTGTTGATGTTTTGCGTATTCAGTTTGTATCGACATATCTCCGGCAGTACAAGAGCTGCACTTCAAAAACTTGGTACTTCAGTAGAAAATATGTCTCCGCGACTGTCTGCAAAGTTTCGTGGCACAATTCGAATAAATGTGGAAGTTATTAACAAAAGCGATATCAACTTTAAAACGCGCTAAATTTTGTTGATGTTTTGCGTATTCAGTTTGTATCGACATATCTCTGGCAGTACAAGAGCTGCACTTCTGAAACTTGGTACTTCAGTAGAGGATCTGTCTCCGCGACAGTCTGCAAAGTTTCGTTGCACAATTCGAATAAATGTTAAAGTTATTAACAAAAGCGATATCAACTTTAAAACGCGCTAAATTTTGTTGATGTTTTGCGTATTCAGTTTGTATCGACATATCTCCGGCAGTACAAGAGCTGCACTTCTGAAACTTGGTACCTCAGTAGAAAAGGCCTATCCGCGACTGTCTGCAAATTTTCGTGGGGCAATTCGAATAAATGTGGAAGTTATTAACAAAAGCGATATCAACTTTAAAACGCGCTAAATTTTGTTGATGTTTTGCGTATTCAGTTTGTATCGACATATCTCCGGCAGTACAAGAGCTGCACTTCTGAAACTTAGTACTTCAGTAGAAAACATGTCTCCGCGACTGTCTGCAAAGTTTCGTGGCACAATTCGAATAAATGTGGAAGTTATAAACAAACGCGATATCAACTTTAAAACGCGCTAAATTTTGTTGATGATTTGCGTATTCAGTTTGTATCGACATATCTCCGGCAGTACAAGAGCTGCACTTCTAAAACTTCGTACTTCAGTAGAAAATATGTCTCCGCGACTGTCTGCAAAGTTTCGTGTCACAATTCGAATAAATGTGGAAGTTATAAACAAAAGCGATATCAACTTTAAAACGCGCTAAATTTTGTTGATGTTTTGCGTATTCAGTTTGTATCGACATATCTCCGGCAGTACAAGAGCTGCACTTCTGAAACTTGGTACTTCAGTAGATGATCTGTCTCCGCGACAGTCTGCAAAGTTTCGTTGCACAATTCGAATAAATGTTAAAGTTATTAACAAAAGCGATATCAACTTTAAAACGCGCTAAATTTTGTTTTGTGTATTCAGTTTGTATCGACATATCTCCGGCAGTACAAGAGCTGCACTTCTGAAACTTGGTACTTCAGTAGAAAAGGCCTATCCGCGACTGTCTGCAAAGTTTCGTGGTACAATTCGAATAAGTGTGGAAGTTATTAACAAAAGCGATATCAACTTTAAAACGCGCTAAATTTTGTTGATGTTTTGCGTATTCAGTTTGTATCGACATATCTCCGGCAGTACAAGAGCTGCACTTCTGAAACTTGGTACTTCAGTAGAAAAGCCGTCTCCGCGACTGTCTGCAAAGTTTCGTAGTACAATTCGAATAAATGTGGAAGTTATTAACAAAAGCGATATCAACTTTAAAACGCGCTAAATTTTGTTGATGTTTTGCGTATTCAGTTTGTATCGACATATCTCCGGCAGTACAAGAGCTGCACTTCTGAAACTTGGTACTTCAGTAGAAAACATGTCTCCGCGACTGTCTGCAAAGTTTCGTGGCACAATTCGAATAAATGTGGAAGTTATAAACAAACGCGATATCAACTTTAAAACGCGCTAAATTTTGTTGATGTTTTGCGTATTCAGTTTGTATCGACATATCCTCGGCAGTACAAGAGCTGCACATCTAAAACTTCGTACTTCAGGAGAAAATATGTCTCCGCGACTGTCTGCAAAGTTTCGTGTCACAATTCGAATAAATGTGGAAGTTATAAACAAAAGCGATATCAACTTTAAAACGCGCTAAATTTTGTTGATGTTTTGCGTATTCAGTTTGTATCGACATATCTCCGGCAGTACAAGAGCTGCACTTCTGAAACTTGGTACTTCAGTAGAAAACATGTCTCCGCGACTGTCTGCAAAGTTTCGTTGCACAATTCGAATAAATGTGGAAGTTATAAACAAAAGCGATATCAACTTTAAAACGCGCTAAATTTTGTTGATGTTTTGCGTATTCAGTTTGTATCGACATATCTCCGGCAGTACAAGAGCTGCACTTCTGAAACTTGGTACTTCAGTAGAAAATATGTCTCCGCGACTGTCTGCAAAGTTTCGTGGCACAATTCGAATAAATGTTCAAGTTATTAACAAAAGCGATATCAACTTTAAAACGCGCTAAATTTTGTTGATGTTTTGCGTATTCAGTTTGTATCGACATATCTCCGGCAGTACAAGAGCTGCACGTCTAAAACTTGGTACTTCAGTAGAAAACATGTCTCCGCGACTGTCTGCAAAGTTTCGTGTCACAACTCGAATAAATGTGGAAGTTATAAACAAAAGCGATATCAACTTTAAAACGCGCTAAGATTTGTTGATGTTTTGCGTATTCAGTTTGTATCGACATATCTCCGGCAGTACAAGAGCTGCACTTCAAAAACTTGGTACTTCAGTAGAAAATATGTCTCCGCGACTGTCTGCAAAGTTTCGTGGCACAATTCGAATAAATGTGGAAGTTATTAACAAAAGCGATATCAACTTTAAAACGCGCTAAATTTTGTTGATGTTTTGCGTATTCAGTTTGTATCGACATATCTCTGGCAGTACAAGAGCTGCACTTCTGAAACTTGGTACTTCAGTAGAGGATCTGTCTCCGCGACAGTCTGCAAAGTTTCGTTGCACAATTCGAATAAATGTTAAAGTTATTAACAAAAGCGATATCAACTTTAAAACGCGCTAAATTTTGTTGATGTTTTGCGTATTCAGTTTGTATCGACATATCTCCGGCAGTACAAGAGCTGCACTTCTGAAACTTGGTACCTCAGTAGAAAAGGCCTATCCGCGACTGTCTGCAAAGTTTCGTGGGGCAATTCGAATAAATGTGGAAGTTATTAACAAAAGCGATATCAACTTTAAAACGCGCTAAATTTTGTTGATGTTTTGCGTATTCAGTTTGTATCGACATATCTCCGGCAGTACAAGAGCTGCACTTCTGAAACTTAGTACTTCAGTAGAAAACATGTCTCCGCGACTGTCTGCAAAGTTTCGTGGCACAATTCGAATAAATGTGGAAGTTATAAACAAACGCGATATCAACTTTAAAACGCGCTAAATTTTGTTGATGATTTGCGTATTCAGTTTGTATCGACATATCTCCGGCAGTACAAGAGCTGCACTTCTAAAACTTCGTACTTCAGTAGAAAATATGTCTCCGCGACTGTCTGCAAAGTTTCGTGTCACAATTCGAATAAATGTGGAAGTTATAAACAAAAGCGATATCAACTTTAAAACGCGCTAAATTTTGTTGATGTTTTGCGTATTCAGTTTGTATCGACATATCTCCGGCAGTACAAGAGCTGCACTTCTGAAACTTGGTACTTCAGTAGATGATCTGTCTCCGCGACAGTCTGCAAAGTTTCGTTGCACAATTCGAATAAATGTTAAAGTTATTAACAAAAGCGATATCAACTTTAAAACGCGCTAAATTTTGTTTTGTGTATTCAGTTTGTATCGACATATCTCCGGCAGTACAAGAGCTGCACTTCTGAAACTTGGTACTTCAGTAGAAAAGGCCTATCCGCGACTGTCTGCAAAGTTTCGTGGTACAATTCGAATAAGTGTGGAAGTTATTAACAAAAGCGATATCAACTTTAAAACGCGCTAAATTTTGTTGATGTTTTGCGTATTCAGTTTGTATCGACATATCTCCGGCAGTACAAGAGCTGCACTTCTGAAACTTGGTACTTCAGTAGAAAACATGTCTCCGCGACTGTCTGCAAAGTTTCGTGGCACAATTCGAATAAATGTGGAAGTTATAAACAAACGCGATATCAACTTTAAAACGCGCTAAATTTTGTTGATGATTTGCGTATTCAGTTTGTATCGACATATCTCCGGCAGTACAAGAGCTGCACTTCTAAAACTTCGTACTTCAGTAGAAAATATGTCTCCGCGACTGTCTGCAAAGTTTCGTGTCACAATTCGAATAAATGTGGAAGTTATAAACAAAAGCGATATCAACTTTAAAACGCGCAAAATTTTGTTGATGTTTTGCGTATTCAGTTTGTATCGACATATCTCCGGCAGTACAAGAGCTGCACTTCTGAAACTTGGTACTTCAGTAGAAAACATGTCTCCGCGACTGTTTGCAAAGTTTCGTTGCACAATTCGAATAAATGTGGAAGTTATAAACAAAAGCGATATCAACTTTAAAACGCGCTAAATTTTGTTGATGTTTTGCGTATTCAGTTTGTATAGACATATCTCCGGCAGTACAAGAGCTGCACTTCTGAAACTTGGTACTTCAGTAGAAAACATGTCTCCGCGACTGTCTGCAAAGTTTCGTGGCACAATTCGAATAAATGTGGAAGTTATAAACAAACGTGATATCAACTTTAAAACGCGCTAAATTTTGTTGATGTTTTGCGTATTCAGTTTGTATCGACATATCTCCGGCAGTACAAGAGCTGCACTTCTAAAACTTCGTACTTCAGTAGAAAATATGTCTCCGCGACTGTCTGCAAAGTTTCGTGTCACAATTCGAATAAATGTGGAAGTTATAAACAAAAGCGATATCAACTTTGAAACGCGCTAAATTTTGTTGATGTTTTGCGTATTCAGTTTGTATCGAAATATCTCCGGCAGTACAAGAGCTGCACTTCTGAAACTTGGTATTTCAGTAGAAAACATGTCTCCGCGACTGTCTGCAAAGTTTCGTTGCACAATTCGAATAAATGTTCAAGTTATTAACAAAAGCGATATCAACTTTAAAACGCGCTAAATTTTGTTGATGTTTTGCGTATTCAGTTTGTATCGACATATCTCCGGCAGTACAAGAGTTGCACTTCTGAAACTTGGTACTTCAGTAGAAAAGGCTTATCCGCGACTGTCTGCAAAGTTTCGTGTCACAACTCGAATAAATGTGGAAGTTATAAACAAAAGCGATATCAACTTTAAAACGCGCTAAATTTTGTTGATGTTTTGCGTATTCAGTTTGTATCGACATATCTCCGGCAGTACAAGAGCTGCACTTCAAAAACTTGGTACTTCAGTAGAAAATATGTCTCCGCGATTGTCTGCAAAGTTTCGTGGCACAATTCAAATAAATGTGGAAGTTATTAACAAAAGCGATATCAACTTTAAAACGCGCTAAATTTTGTTGATGTTTTGCGTATTCAGTTTGTATCGACATATCTTTGGCAGTACAAGAGCTGCACTTCTGAAACTTGGTACTTCAGTAGAAGATCTGTCTCCGCTACAGTCTGCAAAGTTTCGTTGCACAATTCGAATAAATGTTAAAGTTATTAACAAAAGCGATATCAACTTTAAAACGCGCTAAATTTTGTTGATGTTTTGCGTATTCAGTTTGTATCGACATATCTCCGGCAGTACAAGAGCTGCACTTCTGAAACTTGGTACTTCAGTAGAAAACATGTCTCCGCGACTGTCTGCAAAGTTTCGTGGCACAATTCGAATAAATGTGGAAGTTATAAACAAACGCGATATCAACTTTAAAACGCGCTAAATTTTGTTGATGTTTTGCGTATTCAGTTTGTATCGACATATCTCCGGCAGTACAAGAGCTGCACTTCTAAAACTTCGTACTTCAGTAGAAAATATGTCTCCGCGACTGTCTGCAAAGTTTCGTGTCACAATTCCAATAAATGTGGAAGTTATAAACAAAAGCGATATCAACTTTAAAACGCGCTAAATTTTGTTGATGTTTTGCGTATTCAGTTTGTATCGACATATCTCCGGCAGTACAAGAGCTGCACTTCTGAAACTTGGTACTTCAGTAGAAAACATGTCTCCGCGACTGTCTGCAAAGTTTCGTTGCACAATTCGAATAAATGTGGAAGTTATAAACAAAAGCGATATCAACTTTAAAACGCGCTAAATTTTGTTGATGTTTTGCGTATTCAGTTTGTATCGACATATCTCCGGCAGTACAAGAGCTGCACTTCTTAAACTTGGTACTTCAGTAGAAAATCTGTCTCCGCGACTGTCTGCAAAGTTTCGTGGCACAATTCGAATAAATGTTCAAGTTATTAACAAAAGCGATATCAACTTTAAAACGCGCTAAATTTTGTTGATGTTTTGCGTATTCAGTTTGTATCGACATATCTCCGGCAGTACAAGAGCTGCACGTCTAAAACTTGGTACTTCAGTAGAAAACATGTCTCCGCGACTGTCTGCCAAGTTTCGTGTCACAACTCGAATAAATGTGGAAGTTATAAACAAAAGCGATATCAACTTTAAAGCGCGCTAAATTTTGTTGATGTTTTGCGTATTCAGTTTGTATCGACATATCTCCGGCAGTACAAGAGCTGCACTTCAAAAACTTGGTACTTCAGTAGAAAATATGTCTCCGCGACTGTCTGCAAAGTTTCGTGGCACAATTCGAATAAATGTGGAAGTTATTAACAAAAGCGATATCAACTTTAAAACGCGCTAAATTTTGTTGATATTTTGCGTATTCAGTTTGTATAGACATATCTCCGGCAGTACAAGAGCTGCACTTCTGAAACTTGGTACTTCAGTAGAAAACATGTCTCCGCGACTGTCTGCAAAGTTTCGTGGCACAATTCGAATAAATGTGGAAGTTATAAACAAACGCGATATCAACTTTAAAACGCGCTAAATTTTGTTGATGTTTTGCGTATTCAGTTTGTATCGACATATCTCCGGCAGTACAAGAGCTGCACTTCTAAAACTTCGTACTTCAGTAGAAAATATGTCTCCGCGACTGTCTGCAAAGTTTCGTGTCACAATTCGAATAAATGTGGAAGTTATAAACAAAAGCGATATCAACTTTGAAACGCGCTAAATTTTGTTGATGTTTTGCGTATTCAGTTTGTATCGAAATATCTCCGGCAGTACAAGAGCTGCACTTCTGAAACTTGGTATTTCAGTAGAAAACATGTCTCCGCGACTGTCTGCAAAGTTTCGTTGCACAATTCGAATAAATGTTCAAGTTATTAACAAAAGCGATATCAACTTTAAAACGCGCTAAATTTTGTTGATGTTTTGCGTATTCAGTTTGTATCGACATATCTCCGGCAGTACAAGAGTTGCACTTCTGAAACTTGGTACTTCAGTAGAAAAGGCTTATCCGCGACTGTCTGCAAAGTTTCGTGTCACAACTCGAATAAATGTGGAAGTTATAAACAAAAGCGATATCAACTTTAAAACGCGCTAAATTTTGTTGATGTTTTGCGTATTCAGTTTGTATCGACATATCTCCGGCAGTACAAGAGCTGCACTTCAAAAACTTGGTACTTCAGTAGAAAATATGTCTCCGCGACTGTCTGCAAAGTTTCGTGGCACAATTCAAATAAATGTGGAAGTTATTAACAAAAGCGATATCAACTTTAAAACGCGCTAAATTTTGTTGATGTTTTGCGTATTCAGTTTGTATCGACATATCTTTGGCAGTACAAGAGCTGCACTTCTGAAACTTGGTACTTCAGTAGAAGATCTGTCTCCGCTACAGTCTGCAAAGTTTCGTTGCACAATTCGAATAAATGTTAAAGTTATTAACAAAAGCGATATCAACTTTAAAACGCGCTAAATTTTGTTGATGTTTTGCGTATTCAGTTTGTATCGACATATCTCCGGCAGTACAAGAGCTGCACTTCTTAAACTTGGTACTTCAGTAGAAAATCTGTCTCCGCGACTGTCTGCAAAGTTTCGTGGCACAATTCGAATAAATGTTCAAGTTATTAACAAAAGCGATATCAACTTTAAAACGCGCTAAATTTTGTTGATGTTTTGCGTATTCAGTTTGTATCGACATATCTCCGGCAGTACAAGAGCTGCACGTCTAAAACTTGGTACTTCAGTAGAAAACATGTCTCCGCGACTGTCTGCCAAGTTTCGTGTCACAACTCGAATAAATGTGGAAGTTATAAACAAAAGCGATATCAACTTTAAAGCGCGCTAAATTTTGTTGATGTTTTGCGTATTCAGTTTGTATCGACATATCTCCGGCAGTACAAGAGCTGCACTTCAAAAACTTGGTACTTCAGTAGAAAATATGTCTCCGCGACTGTCTGCAAAGTTTCGTGGCACAATTCGAATAAATGTGGAAGTTATTAACAAAAGCGATATCAACTTTAAAACGCGCTAAATTTTGTTGATATTTTGCGTATTCAGTTTGTATCGACATATCTCTGGCAGTACAAGAGCTGCACTTCTGAAACTTGTACTTCAGTAGAAGATCTGTCTCCGCGACAGTCTGCAAAGTTTCGTTGCACAATTCGAATAAATGTTAAAGTTATTAACAAAAGCGATATCAACTTTAAAACGCGCTAAATTTTGTTGATGTTTTGCGTATTCAGTTTGTATCGACATATCTCCGGCAGTACAAGAGCTGCACTTCTGAAACTTGGTACCTCAGTAGAAAAGGCCTATCCGCGACTGTCTTCAAAGTTTCGTGGTACAATTCGAATAAATGTGGAAGTTATTAACAAAAGCGATATCAACTTTAAAACGCGCTAAATATTGTTGATGTTTTGCGTATTCAGTTTGTATCGACATATATCCGGCAGTACAAGAGCTGCACTTCTGAAACTTGGTACTTCAGTAGAAAACATGTCTCCGCGACTGTCTGCAAAGTTTCGTTGCACAATTCGAATAAATGTGGAAGTTATAAACAAAAGCGATATCAACTTTAAAACGCGCTAAATTTTGTTGATGTTTTGCGTATTCAGTTTGTATCGACATATCTCCAGCAGTACAAGAGCTGCACTTCTGAAACTTGGTACTTCAGTAGAAAACATGTCTCCGCGACTGTCTGCAAAGTTTCGTGTCACAATTCGAATAAATGTGGAAGTTATAAACAAAAGCGATATCAACTTTAAAACGCGCAAAATTTTGTTGATGTTTTGCGTATTCAGTTTGTATCGACATATCTCCGGCAGTACAAGAGCTGCACTTCTGAAACTTGGTACTTCAGTAGAAAACATGTCTCCGCGACTGTTTGCAAAGTTTCGTTGCACAATTCGAATAAATGTGGAAGTTATAAACAAAAGCGATATTAACTTTAAAACGCGCTAAATTTTGTTGATGTTTTGCGTATTCAGTTTGTATCGACATATCTCCGGCAGTACAAGAGCTGCACTTCTGAAACTTGGTACTTCAGTAGAAAACATGTCTCCGCGACTGTCTGCAAAGTTTCGTGGCACAATTCGAATAAATGTGGAAGTTATAAACAAACGCGATATCAACTTTAAAACGCGCTAAATTTTGTTGATGTTTTGCGTATTCAGTTTGTATCGACATATCTCCGGCAGTACAAGAGCTGCACTTCTAAAACTTCGTACTTCAGTAGAAAATATGTCTCCGCGACTGTCTGCAAAGTTTCGTGTCACAATTCGAATAAATGTGGAAGTTATAAACAAAAGCGATATCAACTTTAAAACGCGCTAAATTTTGTTGATGGTTTGCGTATTCAGTTTGTATCGACATATCTCCTGCAGTACAAGAGCTGCACTTCTGAAACTTGGTATTTCAGTAGAAAACATGTCTCCGCGACTGTCTGCAAAGTTTCGTTGCACAATTCGAATAAATGTTCAAGTTATTAACAAAAGCGATATCAACTTTAAAACGCGCTAAATTTTGTTGATGTTTTGCGTATTCAGTTTGTATCGACATATCTCCGGCAGTACAAGAGTTGCACTTCTGAAACTTGGTACTTCAGTAGAAAAGGCTTATCCGCGACTGTCTGCAAAGTTTCGTGTCACAACTCGAATAAATGTGGAAGTTATAAACAAAAGCGATATCAACTTTAAAACGCGCTAAATTTTGTTGATGTTTTGCGTATTCAGTTTGTATCGACATATCTCCGGCAGTACAAGAGCTGCACTTCAAAAACTTGGTACTTCAGTAGAAAATATGTCTCCGCGACTGTCTGCAAAGTTTCGTGGCACAATTCAAATAAATGTGGAAGTTATTAACAAAAGCGATATCAACTTTAAAACGCGCTAAATTTTGTTGATGTTTTGCGTATTCAGTTTGTATCGACATATCTCCGGCAGTACAAGAGCTGCACTTCTAAAACTTCGTACTTCAGTAGAAAATATGTCTCCGCGACTGTCTGCAAAGTTTCGTGTCACAATTCCAATAAATGTGGAAGTTATAAACAAAAGCGATATCAACTTTAAAACGCGCTAAATTTTGTTGATGTTTTGCGTATTCAGTTTGTATCGACATATCTCCGGCAGTACAAGAGCTGCACTTCTGAAACTTGGTACTTCAGTAGAAAACATGTCTCCGCGACTGTCTGCAAAGTTTCGTTGCACAATTCGAATAAATGTGGAAGTTATAAACAAAAGCGATATCAACTTTAAAACGCGCTAAATTTTGTTGATGTTTTGCGTATTCAGTTTGTATCGACATATCTCCGGCAGTACAAGAGCTGCACTTCTTAAACTTGGTACTTCAGTAGAAAATCTGTCTCCGCGACTGTCTGCAAAGTTTCGTGGCACAATTCGAATAAATGTTCAAGTTATTAACAAAAGCGATATCAACTTTAAAACGCGCTAAATTTTGTTGATGTTTTGCGTATTCAGTTTGTATCGACATATCTCCGGCAGTACAAGAGCTGCACGTCTAAAACTTGGTACTTCAGTAGAAAACATGTCTCCGCGACTGTCTGCCAAGTTTCGTGTCACAACTCGAATAAATGTGGAAGTTATAAACAAAAGCGATATCAACTTTAAAACGCGCTAAATTTTGTTGATGTTTTGCGTATTCAGTTTGTATCGACATATCTCCGGCAGTACAAGAGCTGCACTTCAAAAACTTGGTACTTCAGTAGAAAATATGTCTCCGCGACTGTCTGCAAAGTTTCGTGGCACAATTCGAATAAATGTGGAAGTTATTAACAAAAGCGATATCAACTTTAAAACGCGCTAAATTTTGTTGATGTTTTGCGTATTCAGTTTGTATCGAGATATCTCTGGCAGTACAAGAGCTGCACTTCTGAAACTTGGTACTTCAGTAGAAGATCTGTCTCCGCGACAGTCTGCAAAGTTTCGTTGCACAATTCGAATAAATGTTAAAGTTATTAACAAAAGCGATATCAACTTTAAAACGCGCTAAATTTTGTTGATGTTTTGCGTATTCAGTTTGTATCGACATATCTCCGGCAGTACAAGAGCTGCACTTCTGAAACTTGGTACCTCAGTAGAAAAGGCCTATCCGCGACTGTCTGCAAAGTTTCGTGGTACAATTCGAATAAATGTGGAAGTTATTAACAAAAGCGATATCAACTTTAAAACGCGCTAAATTTTGTTGATGTTTTGCGTATTCAGTTTGTATCGACATATCTCCGGCAGTACAAGAGCTGCACTTCTGAAACTTGGTACTTCAGTAGAAAACATGTCTCCGCGACTGTCTGCAAAGTTTCGTTGCACAATTCGAATAAATGTGGAAGTTATAAACAAAAGCGATATCAACTTTAAAACGCGCTAAATTTTGTTGATGTTTTGCGTATTCAGTTTGTATCGACATATCTCCGGCAGTACAAGAGCTGCACTTCTGAAACTTGGTACGTCAGTAGAAAACATGTCTCCGCGACTGTCTGCAAAGTTTCGTTGCACAATTCGAATAAATGGGGAAGTTATAAACAAAAGCGATATCACTTTTAAAACGCGCTAAATTTTGTTGATGTTTTGCGTATTCAGTTTGTATCGACATATCTCCGGCAGTACAAGAGCTGCACTTCTGAAACTTGGTACTTCAGTAGAAAATATGTCTCCGCGACTGTCTGCAAAGTTTCGTGGCACAATTCGAATAAATGTTCAAGTTATTAACAAAAGCGATATCAACTTTAAAACGCGCTAAATTTTGTTGATGTTTTGCGTATTCAGTTTGTATCGACATATCTCCGGCAGTACAAGAGCTGCACTTCTGAAACTTGGTACTTCAGTAGAAAAGGCCTATCCGCGACTGTCTGCAAAGTTTCGTAGTACAATTCGAATAAATGTGGAAGTTATTAACAAAAGCGATATCAACTTTAAAACGCGCTAAATTTTGTTGATGTTTTGCGTATTCAGTTTGTATCGACATATCTCCGGCAGTACAAGAGCTGCACTTCTGAAACTTGGTACTTCAGTAGAAAACATGTCTCCGCGACTGTCTGCAAAGTTTCGTGGCACAATTCGAATAAATGTGGAAGTTATAAACAAACGCGATATCAACTTTAAAACGCGCTAAATTTTGTTGATGTTTTGCGTATTCAGTTTGTATCGACATATCTCCGGCAGTACAAGAGCTGCACTTCTGAAACTTGGTATTTCAGTAGAAAACATGTCTCCGCGACTGTCTGCAAAGTTTCGTTGCACAATTCGAATAAATGTTCAAGTTATTAACAAAAGCGATATCAACTTTAAAACGCGCTAAATTTTGTTGATGTTTTGCGTATTCAGTTTGTATCGACATATCTCCGGCAGTACAAGAGTTGCACTTCTGAAACTTGGTACTTCAGTAGAAAAGGCTTATCCGCGACTGTCTGCAAAGTTTCGTGTCACAACTCGAATAAATGTGGAAGTTATAAACAAAAGCGATATCAACTTTAAAACGCGCTAAATTTTGTTGATGTTTTGCGTATTCAGTTTGTATCGACATATCTCCGGCAGTACAAGAGCTGCACTTCAAAAACTTGGTACTTCAGTAGAAAATATGTCTCCGCGACTGTCTGCAAAGTTTCGTGGCACAATTCAAATAAATGTGGAAGTTATTAACAAAAGCGATATCAACTTTAAAACGCGCTAAATTTTGTTGATGTTTTGCGTATTCAGTTTGTATCGACATATCTTTGGCAGTACAAGAGCTGCACTTCTGAAACTTGGTACTTCAGTAGAAGATCTGTCTCCGCGACAGTCTGCAAAGTTTCGTTGCACAATTCGAATAAATGTTAAAGTTATTAACAAAAGCGATATCAACTTTAAAACGCGCTAAATTTTGTTGATGTTTTGCGTATTCAGTTTGTATCGACATATCTCCGGCAGTACAAGAGCTGCACTTCTGAAACTTGGTACTTCAGTAGAAAAGGCCTATCCGCGACTGTCTGCAAAGTTTCGTAGTACAATTCGAATAAATGTGGAAGTTATTAACAAAAGCGATATCAACTTTAAAACGCGCTAAATTTTGTTGATGTTTTGCGTATTCAGTTTGTATCGACATATCTCCGGCAGTACAAGAGCTGCACTTCTGAAACTTGGTACTTCAGTAGAAAACATGTCTCCGCGACTGTCTGCAAAGTTTCGTGGCACAATTCGAATAAATGTGGAAGTTATAAACAAACGCGATATCAACTTTAAAACGCGCTAAATTTTGTTGATGTTTTGCGTATTCAGTTTGTATCGACATATCTCCGGCAGTACAAGAGCTGCACTTCTGAAACTTGGTATTTCAGTAGAAAACATGTCTCCGCGACTGTCTGCAAAGTTTCGTTGCACAATTCGAATAAATGTTCAAGTTATTAACAAAAGCGATATCAACTTTAAAACGCGCTAAATTTTGTTGATGTTTTGCGTATTCAGTTTGTATCGACATATCTCCGGCAGTACAAGAGTTGCACTTCTGAAACTTTGTACTTCAGTAGAAAAGGCTTATCCGCGACTGTCTGCAAAGTTTCGTGTCACAACTCGAATAAATGTGGAAGTTATAAACAAAAGCGATATCAACTTTAAAACGCGCTAAATTTTGTTGATGTTTTGCGTATTCAGTTTGTATCGACATATCTCCGGCAGTACAAGAGCTGCACTTCAAAAACTTGGTACTTCAGTAGAAAATATGTCTCCGCGACTGTCTGCAAAGTTTCGTGGCACAATTCAAATAAATGTGGAAGTTATTAACAAAAGCGATATCAACTTTAAAACGCGCTAAATTTTGTTGATGTTTTGCGTATTCAGTTTGTATCGACATATCTTTGGCAGTACAAGAGCTGCACTTCTGAAACTTGGTACTTCAGTAGAAGATCTGTCTCCGCGACAGTCTGCAAAGTTTCGTTGCACAATTCGAATAAATGTTAAAGTTATTAACAAAAGCGATATCAACTTTAAAACGCGCTAAATTTTGTTGATGTTTTGCGTATTCAGTTTGTATCGACATATCTTCGGCAGTACAAGAGCTGCACTTCTGAAACTTGGTACTTCAGTAGAAAACATGTCTCCGCGACTGTCTGCAAAGTTTCGTGGCACAATTCGAATAAATGTGGAAGTTATAAACAAACGCGATATCAACTTTAAAACGCGCTAAATTTTGTTGATGTTTTGCGTATTCAGTTTGTATCGACATATCTCCGGCAGTACAAGAGCTGCACTTCTAAAACTTCGTACTTCAGTAGAAAATATGTCTCCGCGACTGTCTGCAAAGTCTCGTGTCACAATTCCAATAAATGTGGAAGTTATAAACAAAAGCGATATAAACTTTAAAACGCGCTAAATTTTGTTGATGTTTTGCGTATTCAGTTTGTATCGACATATCTCCGGCAGTACAAGAGCTGCACTTCTGAAACTTGGTACTTCAGTAGAAAACATGTCTCCGCGACTGTCTGCAAAGTTTCGTTGCACAATTCGAATAAATGTGGAAGTTATAAACAAAAGCGATATCAACTTTAAAACGCGCTAAATTTTGTTGATGTTTTGCGTATTCAGTTTGTATCGACATATCTCCGGCAGTACAAGAGCTGCACTTCTTAAACTTGGTACTTCAGTAGAAAATCTGTCTCCGCGACTGTCTGCAAAGTTTCGTGGCACAATTCGAATAAATGTGGAAGTTATAAACAAAAGCGATATCAACTTTAAAACGCGCTAAATTTTGTTGATGTTTTGCGTATTCAGTTTGTATCGACATATCTCCGGCAGTACAAGAGCTGCACGTCTAAAACTTGGTACTTCAGTAGAAAACATGTCTCCGCGATTGTCTGCCAAGTTTCGTGTCACAACTCGAATAAATGTGGAAGTTATAAACAAAAGCGATATCAACTTTAAAACGCGCTAAATTTTGTTGATGTTTTGCGTATTCAGTTTGTATCGACATATCTCCGGCATTACAAGAGCTGCACTTCAAAAACTTGGTACTTCAGTAGAAAATATGTCTCCGCGACTGTCTGCAAAGTTTCGTGGCACAATTCGAATAAATGTGGAAGTTATTAACAAAAGCGATATCAACTTTAAAACGCGCTAAATTTTGTTGATGTTTTGCGTATTCAGTTTGTATCGACATATCTCTGGCAGTACAAGAGCTGCACTTCTGAAACTTGGTACTTCAGTAGAAGATCTGTCTCCGCGACAGTCTGCAAAGTTTCGTTGCACAATTCGAATAAATGTTAAAGTTATTAACAAAAGCGATATCAACTTTAAAACGCGCTAAATTTTGTTGATGTTTTGCGTATTCAGTTTTTATCGACATATCTCCGGCAGTACAAGAGCTGCACTTCTGAAACTTGGTACCTCAGTAGAAAAGGCCTATCCGCGACTGTCTTCAAAGTTTCGTGGTACAATTCGAATAAATGTGGAAGTTATTAACAAAAGCGATATCAACTTTAAAACGCGCTAAATTTTGTTGATGTTTTGCGTATTCAGTTTGTATCGATTTATCTCCGGCAGTACAAGAGCTGCACTTCTGAAACTTGGTACTTCAGTAGAAAACATGTCTCCGCGACTGTCTGCAAAGTTTCGTTGCACAATTCGAATAAATGTGGAAGTTATAAACAAAAGCGATATCAACTTTAAAACGCGCTAAATTTTGTTGATGTTTTGCGTATTCAGTTTGTATCGACATATCTCCGTCAGTACAAGAGCTGCAATTCTGAAACTTGGTACTTCAGTAGAAAACATGTCTCCGCGACTGTCTGCAAAGTTTCGTGTCACAATTCGAATAAATGTGGAAGTTATAAATAAAAGCGATATCAACTTTAAAACGCGCAAAATTTTGTTGATGTTTTGCGTATTCAGTTTGTATCGACATATCTCCGGCAGTACAAGAGCTGCACTTCTGAAACTTGGTACTTCAGTAGTAAATCTGTCTCCGCGACTGTTTGCAAAGTTTCGTGGCACAATTCGAATAAATGTGGAAGTTATAAACAAACGCGATATCAACTTTAAAACGCGCTAAATTTTGTTGATGTTTTGCGTATTCAGTTTGTATCGACATATCTCCGGCAGTACAAGAGCTGCACTTCTAAAACTTCGTACTTCAGTAGAAAATATGTCTCCGCGACTGTCTGCAAAGTTTCGTGTCACAATTCGAATAAATGTGGAAGTTATAAACAAAAGCGATATCAACTTTAAAACGCGCTAAATTTTGTTGATGTTTTGCGTATTCAGTTTGTATCGACATATCTCCTGCAGTACAAGAGCTGCACTTCTGAAACTTGGTATTTCAGTAGAAAACATGTCTCCGCGACTGTCTGCAAAGTTTCGTTGCACAATTCGAATAAATGTTCAAGTTATTAACAAAAGCGATATCAACTTTAAAACGCGCTAAATTTTGTTGATGTTTTGCGTATTCAGTTTGTATCGACATATCTCCGGCAGTACAAGAGTTGCACTTCTGAAACTTGGTACTTCAGTAGAAAAGGCTTATCCGCGACTGTCTGCAAAGTTTCGTGGCACAATTCGAATAAATGTGGAAGTTATTAACAAAAGCGATATCAACTTTAAAACGCGCTAAATTTTGTTGATGTTTTGCGTATTCAGTTTGTATCGACATATCTTTGGCAGTACAAGAGCTGCACTTCTGAAACTTGGTACTTCAGTAGAAGATCTGTCTCCGCGACAGTCTGCAAAGTTTCGTTGCACAATTCGAATAAATGTTAAAGTTATTAACAAAAGCGATATCAACTTTAAAACGCGCTAAATTTTGTTGATGTTTTGCGTATTCAGTTTGTATCGACATATCTCCAACAGTACAAGAGCTGCACTTCTGAAACTTAGTACTTCAGTAGAAAACATGTCTCCGCGACTGTCTGCAAAGTTTCGTGGCACAATTCGAATAAATGTGGAAGTTATAAACAAACGCGATATCAACTTTAAAACGCGCTAAATTTTGTTGATGTTTTGCGTATTCAGTTTGTATCGACATATCTCCGGCAGTACAAGAGCTGCACTTCTAAAACTTCGTACTTCAGTAGAAAATATGTCTCCGCGACTGTCTGCAAAGTTTCGTGTCACAATTCCAATAAATGTGGAAGTTATAAACAAAAGCGATATCAACTTTAAAACGCGCTAAATTTTGTTGATGTTTTGCGTATTCAGTTTGTATCGACATATCTCCGGCAGTACAAGAGCTGCACTTCTGAAACTTGGTACTTCAGTAGAAAACATGTCTCCGCGACTGTCTGCAAAGTTTCGTTGCACAATTCGAATAAATGTGGAAGTTATAAACAAAAGCGATATCAACTTTAAAACGCGCTAAATTTTGTTGATGTTTTGCGTATTCAGTTTGTATCGACATATCTCCGGCAGTACAAGAGCTGCACTTCTTAAACTTGGTACTTCAGTAGAAAATCTGTCTCCGCGACTGTCTGCAAAGTTTACTGGCACAATTCGAATAAATGTTCAAGTTATTAACAAAAGCGATATCAACTTTAAAACGCGCTAAATTTTGTTGATGTTTTGCGTATTCAGTTTGTATCGACATATCTCCGGCAGTACAAGAGCTGCACGTCTAAAACTTGGTACTTCAGTAGAAAACATGTCTCCGCGACTGTCTGCCAAGTTTCGTGTCACAACTCGAATAAATGTGGAAGTTATAAACAAAAGCGATATCAACTTTAAAACGCGCTAAATTTTGTTGATGTTTTGCGTATTCAGTTTGTATCGACATATCTCCGGCAGTACAAGAGCTGCACTTCAAAAACTTGGTACTTCAGTAGAAAATATGTCTCCGCGACTGTCTGCAAAGTTTCGTGGCACAATTCGAATAAATGTGGAAGTTATTAACAAAAGCGATATCAACTTTAAAACGCGCTAAATTTTGTTGATGTTTTGCGTATTCAGTTTGTATCGACATATCTCTGGCAGTACAAGAGCTGCACTTCTGAAACTTGGTACTTCAGTAGAAGATCTGTCTCCGCGACAGTCTGCAAAGTTTCGTTGCACAATTCGAATAAATGTTAAAGTTATTAACAAAAGCGATATCAACTTTAAAACGCGCTAAATTTTGTTGATGTTTTGCGTATTCAGTTTGTATCGACATATCTCCGGCAGTACAAGAGCTGCACTTCTGAAACTTGGTACCTCAGTAGAAAAGGCCTATCCGCGACTGTCTGCAAAGTTTCGTGGTACAATTCGAATAAATGTGGAAGTTATTAACAAAAGCGATATCAACTTTAAAACGCGCTAAATTTTGTTGATGTTTTGCGTATTCAGTTTGTATCGACATATCTCCGGCAGTACAAGAGCTGCACTTCTGAAACTTGGTACTTCAGTAGAAAAGATGTCTCCGCGACTGTCTGCAAAGTTTCGTTGCACAATTCGAATAAATGTGGAAGTTATAAACAAAAGCGATATCAACTTTAAAACGCGCTAAATTTTGTTGATGTTTTGCGTATTCAGTTTGTATCGACATATCTCCGGCAGTACAAGAGCTGCACTTCTGAAACTTGGTACTTCAGTAGAAAATCTGTCTCCGCGACTGTCTGCAAAGTTTCGTGGCACAATTCGAATAAATGTTCAAGTTATTAACAAAAGCGATATCAACTTTAAAACGCGCTAAATTTTGTTGATGTTTTGCGTATTCAGTTTGTATCGACATATCCCCGGCAGTACAAGAGTTGCACTTCTGAAACTTGGTACTTCAGTAGAAAAGGCTTATCCGCGACTGTCTGCAAAGTTTCGTGTCACAACTCGAATAAATGTGGAAGTTATAAACAAAAGCGATATCAACTTTAAAACGCGCTAAATTTTGTTGATGTTTTGCGTATTCAGTTTGTATCGACATATCTCCGGCAGTACAAGAGCTGCACTTCAAAAACTTGGTACTTCAGTAGAAAATATGTCTCCGCGACTGTCTGCAAAGTTTCGTGGCACAATTCGAATAAACGTGGAAGTTATTAACAAAAGCGATATCAACTTTAAAACGCGCTAAATTTTGTTGATGTTTTGCGTATTCAGTTTGTATCGACATATCTCTGGCAGTACAAGAGCTGCACTTCTGAAACTTGGTACTTCAGTAGAAGATCTGTCTCCGCGACAGTCTGCAAAGTTTCGTTGCACAATTCGAATAAATGTTAAAGTTATTAACAAAAGCGATATCAACTTTAAAACGCGCTAAATTTTGTTGATGTTTTGCGTATTCAGTTTGTATCGACATATCTCCGGCAGTACCAGAGCTGCACTTCTGAAACTTGGTACCTCAGTAGAAAAGGCCTATCCGCGACTGTCTGCAAAGTTTCGTGGTACAATTCGAATAAATGTGGAAGTTATTAACAAAAGCGATATCAACTTTAAAACGCGCTAAATTTTGTTGATGTTTTGCGTATTCAGTTTGTATCGACATATCTCCGGCAGTACAAGAGCTGCACTTCTGAAACTTAGTACTTCAGTAGAAAACATGTCTCCGCGACTGTCTGCAAAGTTTCGTGGCACAATTCGAATAAATGTGGAAGTTATAAACAAACGCGATATCAACTTTAAAACGCGCTAAATTTTGTTGATGATTTGCGTATTCAGTTTGTATCGACATATCTCCGGCAGTACAAGAGCTGCACTTCTAAACCTTCGTACTTCAGTAGAAAATATGTCTCCGCGACTGTCTGCAAAGTTTCGTGGCACAATTCGAATAAATGTGGAAGTTATAAACAAAAGCGATATCAACTTTAAAACGCGCTAAATTTTGTTGATGTTTTGCGTATTCAGTTTGTATCGACATATCTCCGGCAGTACAATAGCTGCACTTCTGAAACTTGGTACTTCAGTAGAAAACATGTCTCCGCGACTGTCTGCAAAGTTTCGTTGCACAATTCGAATAAATGTGGAAGTTATAAACAAAAGCGATATCAACTTTAAAACGCGCTAAATTTTGTTGATGTTTTGCGTATTCAGTTTGTATCGACATATCTCCGGCAGTACAAGAGCTGCACTTCTGAAACTTGGTACTTCAGTAGAAAATATGTCTCCGCGACTGTCTGCAAAGTTTCGTGGCACAAGTCGAATAAATGTTCAAGTTATTAACAAAAGCGATATCAACTTTAAAACGCGCTAAATGTTGTTGATGTTTTGCGTATTCAGTTTGTATCGACATATCTCCGGCAGTACAAGAGTTGCACTTCTGAAACTTGGTACTTCAGTAGAAAAGGCTTATCCGCGACTGTCTGCAAAGTTTCGTGGCACAATTCGAATAAATGTGGAAGTTATTAACAAAAGCGTTATCAACTTTAAAACGCGCTAAATTTAGTTAATGTTTTGCGTATTCAGTTTGTATCGACATATCTCCGGCAGTAAAAGAGCTGCATTACTGAAACTTGGTACTTCAGTAGAATATATGTCTCCGCAACTGTCTGCAAAGTTTCGTGGCACAATTCGAATAAATGTGGAAGTTATTAACAAAAGCGATATCAACTTTAAAACGCGCTAAATTTGTTGATGTTTTGCGTATTCAGTTTGTACTGACATATCTCCGGCAGTACAAAAGATGCACTTCTGACCCTTAGTACTTCAGTAGAAAAGGCCTATCCGCGACTGTCTGCAAAGTTTCGTTGCACAATTCGAATAAATGTGGAAGTTATAAACAAAAGCGATATCAACTTTAAAACGCGCTAAATTTTGTTGATGTTTTGCGTATTCAGTTTGTATCGACATATCTCCGGCAGTACAAGAGCTGCACTTCTGAAACTTGGTACTTCAGTAGTAAATATGTCTCCGCGACTGTCTGCAAAGTTTCGTGGCACAATTCGAATAAATGTTCAAGTTATTAACAAAAGCGATATCAACTTTAAAACGCGCTAAATTTTGTTGATGTTTTGCGTATTCAGTTTGTATCGACATATCTCCGGCAGTACAAGAGCTGCACTTCTGAAACTTGGTACTTCAGTAAAAAGGCCTATCCGCGACTGTCTGCAAAGTTTCGTAGTACAATTCGAATAAATGTGGAAGTTATTAACAAAAGCGATATCAACTTTAAAACGCGCTAAATTTTGTTGATGTTTTGCGTATTCAGTTTGTATCGACATATCTCCGGCAGTACAAGAGCTGCACTTCTGAAACTTGGTACTGCAGTAGAAAACGTGTCTCCGCGACTGTCTGCAAAGTTTCGTGGCACAATTCGAATAAATGTGGAAGTTATAAACAAACGCGATATCAACTTTAAAACGCGCTAAATTTTGTTGATGTTTTGCGTATTCAGTTTGTATCGACATATCTCCGGCAGTACAAGAGCTGCACTTCTCAAACTTCGTACTTCAGTAGAAAATATGTCTCCGCGACTGTCTGCAAAGTTTCGTGTCACAATTCGAATAAATGTGGAAGTTATAAACAAAAGCGATATCAACTTTAAAACGCGCTAAATTTTGTTGATGTTTTGCGTATTCAGTTTGTATCGACATATCTCCGGCAGTACAAGAGCTGCACTTCTGAAACTTGGTACTTCAGTAGAAAACATGTCTCCGCGACTGTCTGCAAAGTTTCGTTGCACAATTCGAATAAATGTGGAAGTTATAAACAAAAGCGATATCAACTTTAAAACGCGCTAAATTTTGTTGATGTTTTGCGTATTCAGTTTGTATCGACATATCTCCGGCAGTACAAGAGCTGCACTTCTGAAACTTGGTACTTCAGTAGAAAATCTGTCTCCGCGACTGTCTGCAAAGTTTCGTGGCACAATTCGAATAAATGTTCAAGTTATTAACAAAAGCGATATCAACTTTAAAACGCGCTAAATTTTGTTGATGTTTTGCGTATTCAGTTTGTATCGACATATCTCCGGCAGTACAAGAGCTGCACGTCTAAAACTTGGTACTTCAGTAGAAAACATGTCTCCGCGACTGTCTGCCAAGTTTTGTGTAACAACTCGAATAAATGTGGAAGTTATAAACAAAAGCGATATCAACTTTAAAACGCGCTAAATTTTGTTGATGTTTTGCGTATTCAGTTTGTATCGACATATCTGCGGCAGTACCAGAGCTGCACGCTAAAAACTTGGTACTTCAGTAGAAAATATGTCTCCGCGACTGTCTGCAAAGTTTCGTGGCACAATTCGAATAAATGTGGAAGTTATTAACAAAAGCGATATCAACTTTAAAACGCGCTAAATTTTGTTGATGTTTTGCGTATTCAGTTTGTATCGACATATCTCTGGCAGTCCAAGAGCTGCACTTCTGAAACTGGGTACTTCAGTAGAAGATCTGTCTCCGCGACTGTCTGCAAAGTTTCGTGGCACAATTCGAATAAATGTGGAAGTTATAAACAAACGCGATATCAACTTTAAAACGCGCTAAATTTTGTTGATGATTTGCGTATTCAGTTTGTATCGACATATCTCCGGCAGTACAAGAGCTGCACTTCTGAAACTTCGTACTTCAGTAGAAAATATGTCTCCGCGACTGTCTGCAAAGTTTCGTTGCGCAATTCGAATAAATGTGGAAGTTATAAACAAAAGCGATATCAACTTTAAAACGCGCTAAATTTTGTTGATGTTTTGCGTATTCAGTTTGTATCGACATATCTCCGGCAGTACAAGAGCTGCACTTCTGAAACTTGGTACTTCAGTAGAAAATATGTCTCCGCGACTGTCTGCAAAGTTTCGTGGCACAATTCGAATAAATGTTCAAGTTATTAACAAAAGCGATATCAACTTTAAAACGCGCTAAATTTTGTTGATGTTTTGCGTATTCAGTTTGTATCGACATATCCCCGGCAGTACAAGAGTTGCACTTCTGAAACTTGGTACTTCAGTAGAAAAGGCTTATCCGCGACTGTCTGCAAAGTTTCGTGTCACAACTCGAATAAATGTGGAAGTTATAAACAAAAGCGATATCAACTTTAAAACGCGCTAAATTTTGTTGATGTTTTGCGTATTCAGTTTGTATCGACATATCTCCGGCAGTACAAGAGCTGCACTTCAAAAACTTGGTACTTCAGTAGAAAATATGTCTCCGCGACTGTCTGCAAAGTTTCGTGGCACAATTCGAATAAATGTGGAAGTTATTAACAAAAGCGATATCAACTTTAAAACGCGCTAAATTTTGTTGATGTTTTGCGTATTCAGTTTGTATCGACATATCTCTGGCAGTACAAGAGCTGCACTTCTAAAACTTGGTACTTCAGTAGAAGATCTGTCTCCGCGACAGTCTGCAAAGTTTCGTTGCACAATTCGAATAAATGTTAAAGTTATTAACAAAAGCGATATCAACTTTAAAACGCGCTAAATTTTGTTGATGTTTTGCGTATTCAGTTTGTATCGACATATCTCCGGCAGTACCAGAGCTGCACTTCTGAAACTTGGTACCTCAGTAGAAAAGGCCTATCCGCGACGGTCTGCAAAGTTTCGTGGTACAATTCGAATAAATGTGGAAGTTATTAACAAAAGCGATATCAACTTTAAAACGCGCTAAATTTTGTTGATGTTTTGCGTATTCAGTTTGTATCGACATATCTCCGGCAGTACAAGAGCTGCACTTCTGAAACTTGGTACTTCAGTAGAAAACATGTCTCCGCGACTGTCTGCAAAGTTTCGTGGCACAATTCGAATAAATGTGGAAGTTATAAACAAACGCGATATCAACTTTAAAACGCGCTAAATTTTGTTGATGATTTGCGTATTCAGTTTGTATCGACATATCTCCGGCAGTACAAGAGCTGCACTTCTAAAACTTCGTACTTCAGTAGAAAATATGTCTCCGCGACTGTCTGCAAAGTTTCGTGTCACAATTCGAATAAATGTGGAAGTTATAAACAAAAGCGATATCAACTTTAAAACGCGCTAAATTTTGTTGATGTTTTGCGTATTCAGTTTGTATCGACATATCTCCGGCAGTACAATGGCTGCACTTCTGAAACTTGGTACTTCAGTAGAAAACATGTCTCCGCGACTGTCTGCAAAGTTTCGTTGCACAATTCGAATAAATGTGGAAGTTATAAACAAAAGCGATATCAACTTTAAAACGCGCTAAATTTTGTTGATGTTTTGCGTATTCAGTTTGTATCGACATATCTCCGGCAGTACAAGAGCTGCACTTCTGAAACTTGGTACTTCAGTAGAAAATATGTCTCCGCGACTGTCTGCAAAGTTTCGTGGCACAATTCGAATAAATGTTGAAGTTATTAACAAAAGCGATATCAACTTTAAAACGCGCTAAATTTTGTTGATGTTTTGCGTATTCAGTTTGTATCGACATATCTCCGGCAGTACAAGAGTTGCACTTCTGAAACTTGGTACTTCAGTAGAAAAGGCTTATCCGTGACTGTCTGCAAAGTTTCGTGGCACAATTCGAATAAATGTGGAAGTTATTAACAAAAGCTTTATCAACTTTAAAACACGCTAAATTTAGTTAATCTTTTGCGTATTCAGTTTGTATCGACATATCTCCGGCAGTAAAAGAGCTGCATTACTGAAACTTGGTACTTCAGTAGAAAATATGTCTCCGCAACTGTCTGCAAAGTTTCGTGGCACAATTCGAATAAATGTGGAAGTTATTAACAAAAGCGATATCAACTTTAAAACGCGCTAAATTTGTTGATGTTTTGCGTATTCAGTTTGTACTGACATATCTCCGGCAGTACAAGAGATGCACTTCTGACCCTTAGTACTTCAGTAGAAAAGGCCTATCCGCGACTGTCTGCAAAGTTTCGTTGCACAATTCGAATAAATGTGGAAGTTATTAACAAAAGCGATATCAACTTTAAAACGCGCTAAATTTTGTTGATGTTTTGCGTATTCAGTTTGTATCGACATATCTCCGGAAGTACAAGAGCTTCACTTCTGAAACTTGGTACTGCAGTAGAAAAGCTGTCTCCGCGACTGTCTGCAAAGTTTCGTAGCACAATTCGAATAAATGTGGAAGTTATCAACACAAGCGATATCAACTTTAAAACGCGCTAAATTTTGTTGATGTTTTGCGTATTCAGTTTGTATCGACATATCTCCGGCAGTACAAGAGCTGCACGTCTAAATCTTGGTACTTCAGTAGAAAATATGTCTCCGCGACTGTCTGCAAAGTTTCGTGGCACAATTCGAATAAATGTGGAAGTTATAAACAAACGCGATATCAACTTTAAAACGCGCTAAATTTTGTTGATGTTTGCGTATTCAGTTTGTATCGACATATCTCCAGCAGTACAAGAGCTGCACTTCTAAAACTTCGTACTTCAGTAGAAAATATGTCTCCGCGACTGTCTGCAAAGTTTCGTGTCACAATTCGAATAAATGTGGAAGTTATAAACAAAAGCGATATCAACTTTAAAACGCGCTAAATTTTGTTGATGTTTTGCGTATTCAGTTTGTATCGACATATCTCCGGCAGTACAAGAGCTGCACTTCTGATACTTGGTACTTCAGTAGAAAATATGTCTCCGCGACTCTCTGCAAAGTTTCGTTGCACAATTCGAATAAATGTTTAAGTTATTAACAAAAGCGATATCAACTTTAAAGCGCGCTAAATGTTGTTGATGTTTTGCGTATTCAGTTTGTATCGACATATCTCCGGCAGTACAAGAGCTGCACTTCTGAAACTTGGTACTTCAGTAGAAAATATGTTTCCGCGACTGTCTGCAAAGTTTCGTGGAACAATTCGAATAAATGTTCAAGTTATTAACAAAAGCGATATCAACTTTAAAACGCGCTAAATTATCTTGATGTTTTGCGTATTCAGTTTGTATCGACATATCTCCGGCAGTACAAGAGTTGCACTTCTGAAACTTGGTACTTCAGTAGAAAAGGCTTATCCGCGACTGTCTGCAAAGTTTCGTGGCACAATTCGAATAAATGTGGAAGTTATTAACAAAAGCGTTATCAACTTTAAAACGCGCTAAATTTAGTTAATGTTTTGCGTATTCAGTTTGTATCGACATATCTCCGGCAGTAAAAGAGCTGCATTACTGAAACTTGGTACTTCAGTAGAAAATATGTCTCCGCAACTGTCTGCAAAGTTTCGTGGCACAATTCGAATAAATGTGGAAGTTATTAACAAAAGCGATATCAACTTTAAAACGCGCTAAATTTGTTGATGTTTTGCGTATTCAGTTTGTACTGACATATCTCCGGCAGTACAAGAGATGCACTTCTGACCCTTAGTACTTCAGTAGAAAAGGCCTATCCGCGACTGTCTGCAAAGTTTCGTTGCACAATTCGAATAAATGTGGAAGTTATTAACAAAAGCGATATCAACTTTAAAACGCGCTAAATTTTGTTGATGTTTTGCGTATTCAGTTTGTATCGACATATCTCCGGAAGTACAAGAGCTTCACTTCTGAAACTTGGTACTGCAGTAGAAAAGCTGTCTCCGCGACTGTCTGCAAAGTTTCGTAGCACAATTCGAATAAATGTGGAAGTTATCAACACAAGCGATATCAACTTTAAAACGCGCTAAATTTTGTTGATGTTTTGCGTATTCAGTTTGTATCGACATATCTCCGGCAGTACAAGAGCTGCACGTCTAAATCTTGGTACTTCAGTAGAAAATATGTCTCCGCGACTGTCTGCAAAGTTTCGTGGCACAATTCGAATAAATGTGGAAGTTATAAACAAACGCGATATCAACTTTAAAACGCGCTAAATTTTGTTGATGTTTGCGTATTCAGTTTGTATCGACATATCTCCAGCAGTACAAGAGCTGCACTTCTAAAACTTCGTACTTCAGTAGAAAATATGTCTCCGCGACTGTCTGCAAAGTTTCGTGTCACAATTCGAATAAATGTGGAAGTTATAAACAAAAGCGATATCAACTTTAAAACGCGCTAAATTTTGTTGATGTTTTGCGTATTCAGTTTGTATCGACATATCTCCGGCAGTACAAGAGCTGCACTTCATAAACTTGGTACTTCAGTAGAAAATCTGTCTCCGACACAGTCTGCAAAGTTTCGTTGCACAATTCGAATAAATGTTTAAGTTATAAACAAAAGCGATATCAACTTTAAAACGCGCTAAATTTTGTTGATGTTTTGCGTATTCAGTTTGTATCGACATATCTCCGGCAGTACAACAGCTGCACTTCTGATACTTGGTACTTCAGTAGAAAATATGTCTCCGCGACTGTCTGCAAAGTTTCGTTGCACAATTCGAATAAATGTTTAAGTTATTAACAAAAGCGATATCAACTTTAAAGCGCGCTAAATGTTGTTGATGTTTTGCGTATTCAGTTTGTATCGACATATCTCCGGCAGTACAAGAGCTGCACTTCTGAAACTTGGTACTTCAGTAGAAAATATGTCTCCGCGACTGTCTGCAAAGTTTCGTGGAACAATTCGAATAAATGTTCAAGTTATTAACAAAAGCGATATCAACTTTAAAACGCGCTAAATTATCTTGATGTTTTGCGTATTCAGTTTGTATCGACATATCTCCGGCAGTACAAGAGTTGCACTTCTGAAACTTGGTACTTCAGTAGAAAAGGCTTATCCGCGACTGTCTGCAAAGTTTCGTGGCACAATTCGAATAAATGTGGAAGTTATTAACAAAAGCGTTATCAACTTTAAAACGCGCTAAATTTAGTTAATGTTTTGCGTATTCAGTTTGTATCGACATATTTCCGGCAGTAAAAGAGCTGCATTACTGAAACTTGGTACTTCAGTAGTAAATATGTCTCCGCAACTGTCTGCAAAGTTTCGTGGCACAATTCGAATAAATGTGGAAGTTATAAACAAAAGCGATATCAACTTTAAAACGCGCTAAATTTGTTGATGTTTTGCGTATTCAGTTTGTACTGACATAAGTCCGGCAGTACAAGAGATGCACTTCTGACCCTTAGTACTTCAGTAGAAAAGGCCTATCCGCGACTGTCTGCAAAGTTTCGTTGCACAATTCGAATAAATGTGGAAGTTATTAACAAAAGCGATATCAACTTTAAAACGCGCTAAATTTTGTTGATGTTTTGCGTATTCAGTTTGTATCGACATATCTCCGGAAGTACAAGAGCTGCACTTCTGAAACTTGGTACTGCAGTAGAAAAGCTGTTCTCGCGACTGTCTGCAAAGTTTCGTAGCACAATTCGAATAAATGTGGAAGTTATCAACACAAGCGATATCAACTTTAAAACGCGCTAAATTTTGTTGATGTTTTGCGTATTCAGTTTGTATCGACATATCTCCGGCAGTACAAGAGCTGCACGTCTAAAACTTGGTACTTCAGTAGAAAATATGTCTCCGCGACTGTCTGCAAAGTTTCGTGGCACAATTCGAATAAATGTGGAAGTTATAAACAAACGCGATATCAACTTTAAAACGCGCTAAATTTTGTTGATGTTTTGCGTATTCAGTTTGTATCGACATATCTCCGGCAGTACAAGAGCTGGATATCTCAAACTTCGTACTTCAGTAGAAAATATGTCTCCGCGACTGTCTGCAAAGTTTCGTGTCACAATTCGAATAAATGTGGAAGTTATAAACAAAAGCGATATCAACTTTAAAACGCGCTAAATTTTGTTGATGTTTTGCGTATTCAGTTTGTATCGACATATCTCCGGCAGTACAAGAGCTGCACTTCTGAAACTTGGTACTTCAGTAGAAAACATGTCTCCGCAACTGTCTGCAAAGTTTCGTTGCACAATTCGAATAAATGTGGAAGTTATAAACAAAAGCGATATCAACTTTAAAACGCGCTAAATTTTGTTGATGTTTTGCGTATTCAGTTTGTATCGACATATCTCCGGCAGTACAAGAGCTGCACTTCTGAAACTTGGTACTTCAGTAGAAAATCTGTCTCCGCGACTGTCTGCAAAGTTTTGTGGCACAATTCGAATAAATGTTCAAGTTATTAACAAAAGCGATATCAACTTTAAAACGCGCTAAATTTTGTTGATGTTTTGCGTATTCAGTTTGTATCGACATATCTCCGGCAGTACAAGAGCTGCATCTCAAAAACTTGGTACTTCAGTAGAAAATATGTCTCCGCGACTGTCTGCAAAGTTTCGTGGCACAATTCGACTAAATGTGGAAGTTATTAACAAAAGCGATATCAACTTTAAAACGCGCTAAATTTTGTTGATGTTTTGCGTATTCAGTTTGTATCGACATATCTCTGGCAGTACAAGAGCTGCACTTCTGAAACTTGGTACTTCAGTAGAAGATCTGTCTCCGCGACAGTCTGCAAAGTTTCGTTGCACAATTCGAATTAATGTTAAAGTTATTAACAAAAGCGATATCAACTTTAAAACGCGCTAAATTTTGTTGATGTTTTGCGTATTCAGTTTGTATCGACATATCTCTGGCAGTACAAGAGCTGCACTTCTGAAACTTGGTACTTCAGTAGAAGATCTGTCTCCGCGACAGTCTGCAAAGTTTCGTTGCACAATTCGAATAAATGTGGAAGTTATAAACAAAAGCGATATCAACTTTAAAACGCGCTAAATTTTGTTGATGTTTTGCGTATTCAGTTTGTATCGACATATCTCCGGCAGTACAAGAGCTGCACTTCTGAAACTTGGTACTTCAGTAGAAAATATGTCTCCGCGACTGTCTGCAAAGTTTCGTGGCACAATTCGAATAAATGTTCAAGTTATTAACAAAAGCGATATCAACTTTAAAACGCGCTAAATTTTGTTGATGTTTTGCGTATTCAGTTTGTATCGACATATCTCCGGCAGTACAAGAGTTGCACTTCTGAAACTTGGTACTTCAGTAGAAAAGGCTTATCCGCGACTGTCTGCAAAGTTTCGAGTCACAACTCGAATAAATGTGGAAGTTATAAACAAAAGCGATATCAACTTTAAAACGCGCTAAATTTTGTTGATGTTTTGCGTATTCAGTTTGTATCGACATATCTCCGGCAGTACAAGAGCTGCACTTCTGAAACTTGGTACTTCAGTAGAAAACATGTCTCCGCGACTGTCTGCAAAGTTTCGTGGCACAATTCGAATAAATGTGGAAGTTATAAACAAACGCGATATCAACTTTAAAACGCGTTAAATTTTGTTGATGATTTGCGTATTCAGTTTGTATCGACATATCTCCGGCAGTACAAGAGCTGCACTTCTAAAACTTCGTACTTCAGTAGAAAATATGTCTCCGCGACTGTCTGCAAAGTTTCGTGTCACAATTCGAATAAATGTGGAAGTTATAAACAAAAGCGATATCAACTATAAAACGCGCTAAATTTTGTTGATGTTTTGCGTATTCAGTTTGTATCGACATATCTCGGGCAGTACAATGGCTGCACTTCTGAAACTTGGTACTTCAGTAGAAAACATGTCTCCGCGACTGTCTGCAAAGTTTCGTTGCACAATTCGAATAAATGTGGAAGTTATAAACAAAAGCGATATCAACTTTAAAACGCGCTAAATTTTGTTGATGTTTTGCGTATTCAGTTTGTATCGACATATCTCCGGCAGTACAAAAGCTGCACTTCTGAAACTTGGTACTTCAGTAGAAAGTATGTCTCCGCGACTGTCTGCAAAGTTTCGTGGCACAATTCGAATAAATGTTCAAGTTATTAACAAAAGCGATATCAACTTTAAAACGCGCTAAATTTTGTTGATGTTTTGCGTATTCAGTTTGTATCGACATATCTCCGGCAGTACAAGAGCTGCACTTCTGAAACTTGGTACTTCAGTAGAAAATATGTCTCCGCGACTGTCTGCAAAGTTTCGTGGCACAATTCGAATAAATGTGGAAGTTATTAACAAAAGCGATATCAACTTTAAAACGCGCTAATTTTGTTGATGTTTTGCGTATTCAGTTTGTATCGACATATCTCCGGCAGTACAAGAGCTGCACTTCTGAAACTTGGTACTTCAGTAGAAGATCTGTCTCCGCGACAGTCTGCAAAGTTTCGTTGCACAATTCGAATTAATGTTAAAGTTATTAACAAAAGCGATATCAACTTTAAAACGCGCTAAATTTTGTTGATGTTTTGCGTATTCAGTTTGTATCGACATATCTCTGGCAGTACAAGAGCTGCACTTCTGAAACTTGGTACTTCAGTAGAAGATCTGTCTCCGCGACAGTCTGCAAAGTTTCGTTGCACAATTCGAATAAATGTTAAAGTTATTAACAAAAGCGATATCAACTTTAAAACGCGCTAAATTTTGTTGATGTTTTGCGTATTCAGTTTGTATCGACATATCTCCGGCAGTACAAGAGCTGCACTTCTGAAACTTGGTACTTCAGTAGAAAACATGTCTCCGCGACTGTCTGCAAAGTTTCGTTGCACAATTCGAATAAATGTGGAAGTTATAAACAAAAGCGATATCAACTTTAAAACGCGCTAAATTTTGTTGATGTTTTGCGTATTCAGTTTGTATCGACATATCTCCGGCAGTACAAGAGCTGCACTTCTGAAACTTGGTACTTCAGTAGAAAATATGTCTCCGCGACTGTCTGCAAAGTTTCGTGGCACAATTCGAATAAATGTTCAAGTTATTAACAAAAGCGATATCAACTTTAAAACGCGCTAAATTTTGTTGATGTTTTGCGTATTCAGTTTGTATCGACATATCTCCGGCAGTACAAGAGTTGCACTTCTGAAACTTGGTACTTCAGTAGAAAAGGCTTATCCGCGACTGTCTGCAAAGTTTCGTGTCACAACTCGAATAAATGTGGAAGTTATAAACAAAAGCGATATCAACTTTAAAACGCGCTAAATTTTGTTGATGTTTTGCGTATTCAGTTTGTATCGACATATCTCCGGCAGTACAAGAGCTGCACTTCTGAAACTTGGTACTTCAGTAGAAAACATGTCTCCGCGACTGTCTGCAAAGTTTCGTGGCACAATTCGAATAAATGTGGAAGTTATAAACAAACGCGATATCAACTTTAAAACGCGCTAAATTTTGTTGATGATTTGCGTATTCAGTTTGTATCGACATATCTCCGGCAGTACAAGAGCTGCACTTCTAAAACTTCGTACTTCAGTAGAAAATATGTCTCCGCGACTGTCTGCAAAGTTTCGTGTCACAATTCGAATAAATGTGGAAGTTATAAACAAAAGCGATATCAACTATAAAACGCGCTAAATTTTGTTGATGTTTTGCGTATTCAGTTTGTATCGACATATCTCGGGCAGTACAATGGCTGCACTTCTGAAACTTGGTACTTCAGTAGAAAACATGTCTCCGCGACTGTCTGCAAAGTTTCGTTGCACAATTCGAATAAATGTGGAAGTTATAAACAAAAGCGATATCAACTTTAAAACGCGCTAAATTTTGTTGATGTTTTGCGTATTCAGTTTGTATCGACATATCTCCGGCAGTACAAGAGCTGCACTTCTGAAACTTGGTACTTCAGTAGAAAATATGTCTCCGCGACTGTCTGCAAAGTTTCGTGGCACAATTCGAATAAATGTTCAAGTTATTAACAAAAGCGATATCAACTTTAAAACGCGCTAAATTTTGTTGATGTTTTGCGTATTCAGTTTGTATCGACATATCTCCGGCAGTACAAGAGCTGCACTTCTGAAACTTGGTACTTCAGTAGAAAATATGTCTCCGCGACTGTCTGCAAAGTTTCGTGGCACAATTCGAATAAATGTGGAAGTTATTAACAAAAGCGATATCAACTTTAAAACGCGCTAATTTTGTTGATGTTTTGCGTATTCAGTTTGTATCGACATATCTCCGGCAGTACAAGAGCTGCACTTCTGAAACTTGGTACTTCAGTAGAAGATCTGTCTCCGCGACAGTCTGCAAAGTTTCGTTGCACAATTCGAATAAATGTTTAAGTTATTAACAAAAGCGATATCAACTTTAAAGCGCGCTAAATGTTGTTGATGTTTTGCGTATTCAGTTTGTATCGACATATCTCCGGCAGTACAAGAGCTGCACTTCTGAAACTTGGTACTTCAGTAGAAAATATGTCTCCGCGACTGTCTGCAAAGTTTCGTGGAACAATTCGAATAAATGTTCAAGTTATTAACAAAAGCGATATCAACTTTAAAACGCGCTAAATTATCTTGATGTTTTGCGTATTCAGTTTGTATCGACATATCTCCGGCAGTACAAGAGTTGCACTTCTGAAACTTGGTACTTCAGTAGAAAAGGCTTATCCGCGACTGTCTGCAAAGTTTCGTGGCACAATTCGAATAAATGTGGAAGTTATTAACAAAAGCGTTATCAACTTTAAAACGCGCTAAATTTAGTCAATGTTTTGCGTATTCAGTTTGTATCGACATATCTCCGGCAGTAAAAGAGCTGCATTACTGAAACTTGGTACTTCAGTAGTAAATATGTCTCCGACACTGTCTGCAAAGTTTCGTGGCACAATTCGAATAAATGTGGAAGTTATAAACAAAAGCGATATCAACTTTAAAACGCGCTAAATTTGTTGATGTTTTGCGTATTCAGTTTGTACTGACATATCTCCGGCAGTACAAGAGATGCACTTCTGACCCTTAGTACTTCAGTAGAAAAGGCCTATCCGCGACTGTCTGCAAAGTTTCGTTGCACAATTCGAATAAATGTGGAAGTTATTAACAAAAGCGATATCAACTTTAAAACGCGCTAAATTTTGTTGATGTTTTGCGTATTCAGTTTGTATCAACATATCTCCGGAAGTGCAATAGCTTCACTTCTGAAACTTGGTACTGCAGTAGAAACGCTGTCTCCGCGACTGTCTGCAAAGTTTCGTAGCACAATTCGAATAAATGTGGAAGTTATCAACACAAGCGATATCAACTTTAAAACGCGCTAAATTTTGTTGATGTTTTGCGTATTCAGTTTGTATCGACATATCTCCGGCAGTACAAGAGCTGCACGTCTAAAACTTGGTACTTCAGTAGAAAATATGTCTCCGCGACTGTCTGCAAAGTTTCGTGGCACAATTATAATAAATATGGAAGTTATAAACAAACGCGATATCAACTTTAAAACGCGCTAAATTTTGTTGATGTTTGCGTAATCAGTTTGTATCGACATATCTCCAGCAGTACAAGAGCTGCACTTCTAAAACTTCGTACTTCAGTAGAAAATATGTCTCCTCGACTGTCTGCAAAGTTTCGTGTCACAATTCGAATAAATGTGGAAGTTATAAACAAAAGCGATATCAACTTTAAAACGCGCTAAATTTTGTTGATGTTTTGCGTATTCAGTTTGTATCGACATATCTCCGGCAGTACAAGAGCTGCACTTCATAAACTTGGTACTTCAGTAGAAAATCTGTCTCCGACACAGTCTGCAAAGTTTCGTTGCACAATTCGAATAAAAGTTGAAGTTATAAACAAAAGCGATATCAACTTTAAAACGCGCTAAATTTTGTTGATGTTTTGCGTATTCAGTTTGTATCGACATATCTCCGGCAGTACAAGAGCTGCACTTCTGAAACTTGGTACTTCAGTAGTTAATCTGTCTCCGCGACTGTCTGCAAAGTTTCGTGTCACAATTCGAATAAATGTGGAAGTTATAAATAAAAGCGATATCAACTTTAAAACGCGCTAAATTTTGTTGATGTTTTGCGTATTCAGTTTGTATCGACATATCTCCGGCAGTACAAGAGCTGCACTTCATAAACTTGGTACTTCAGTAGAAAATCTGTCTCCGACACAGTCTGCAAAGTTTCGTTGCACAATTCGAATAAATGTTGAAGTTATAAACAAAAGCGATATCAACTTTAAAACGCGCTAAATTTTGTTGATGTTTTGCGTATTCAGTTTGTATCGACATATCTCCGGCAGTACAAGAGCTGCACTTCTGAAACTTGGTACTTCAGTAGAAAATATGTCTCCGCGACTGTCTGCAAAGTTTCGTGGCACAATTCGAATAAATGTGGAAGTTATAAACAAAAGCGATATCAACTTTAAAACGCGCTAAATTTTGTTGATGTTTTGCGTATTCAGTTTGTATCGACATATCTCCGGCAGTACAAGAGCTGCACTTCTGAAACTTGGTACTTCAGTAGAAGATCTGTCTCCGCGACAGTCTGCAAAGTTTCGTTGCACAATTCGAATAAATGTTTAAGTTATTAACAAAAGCGATATCAACTTTAAAGCGCGCTAAATGTTGTTGATGTTTTGCGTATTCAGTTTGTATCGACACATCTCCGGCAGTACAAGAGCTGCACTTCTGAAACTTGGTACTTCAGTAGAAAAGCTGTCTCCGCGACTGTCTGCAAAGTTTCGTGGCACAATTCGAATAAATGTGGAAGTTATAAACAAACGCGATATCAACTTTAAAACGCGCTAAATTTTGTTGATGTTTGCGTATTCAGTTTGTATCGACATATCTCCAGCAGTACAAGAGCTGCACTTCTAAAACTTCGTACTTCAGTAGAAAATATGTCTCCGCGACTGTCTGCAAAGTTTCGTGTCACAATTCGAATAAATGTGGAAGTTATAAACAAAAGCGATATCAACTTTAAAACGCGCTAAATTTTGTTGATGTTTTGCGTATTCAGTTTGTATCGACATATCTCCGGCAGTACAAGAGCTGCACTTTGTACACTTGGTACTTCAGTAGAAAATCTGTCTCCGACACAGTCTGCAAAGTTTCGTTGCACAATTCGAATAAATGTTGAAGTTATAAACAAAAGCGATATCAACTTTAAAACGCGCTAAATTTTGTTGATGTTTTGCGTATTCAGTTTGTATCGACATATCTCCGGCAGTACAAGAGCTGCATATCTGAAACTTGGTACTTCAGTAGAAAATATGTCTCCGCGACTGTCTGCAAAGTTTCGTGGCACAATTCGAATAAATGTGGAAGTAATTAACAAAAGCGATATCAACTTTAAAACGCGCTAAATTTTGTTGATGTTTTGCGTATTCAGTTTGTATCGACATATCTCCGGCAGTACAAGAGCTGCACTTCTGAAACTTGGTACTTCAGTAGCGAATATGTCTCCGCGACTGTCTGCCAAGTTTCGTGGCACAATTCGAATAAATGTGGAAGTTATAAACAAAAGCGATATCAACTTTAAAACGCGCTAAATTTTGTTGATGTTTTGCGTATTCAGTTTGTATCGACATATCTCCGGCAGTACAAGAGCTGCACTTCTGAAACTTGGTACTTCAGTAGAAGATCTGTCTCCGCGACAGTCCGCAAAGTTTCGTTGCACAATTCGAATAAATGTTGAAGTTATTAACAAAAGCGATATCAACTTTAAAGCGCGCTAAATTTTGTTGATGTTTTGCGTATTCAGTTTGTATCGACATATCTCCGGCAGTACAAGAGCTGCACTTCTGAAACTTGGTACTTCAGTAGAAAAGGCCTATCCGCGACTGTCTGCAAAGTTTCGTGGTACAATTCGAATAAATCTGGAAGTTATTAACAAAAGCGATATCAACTTTAAAACGCGCTAAATGTTGTTGATGTTTTGCGTATTCAGTTTGTATCGACATATCTCCGGCAGTACAAGCGCTGCACTTCTGAAACTTGGTACTTCAGTAAGAAAAATGTCTCAGCGACTGTCTGCAAAGTTTCGTGGCACAATTCGAATAAATGTGGAAGTTATCAACACAAGCGATATCAACTTTAAAACGCGCTAAATTTTGTTGATGTTTTGCGTATTCAGTTTGTATCGACATATCTCCGGCAGTACAAGAGCTGCACGTCTAAAACTTGGTACTTCAGTAGAAAATATGTCTCCGCGACTGTCTGCAAGGTTTCGTGTCACAATTCGAATAAATGTGGAAGTTATTAACAAAAGCGATATCAACTTTAAAACGCGCTAAATTTTGTTGATTTTTTGCGTATTCAGTTTGTATCGACATATCTCCGGCAGTACAAGAGCTGAACTTCTGAAACTTGGTACTTCAGTAGAAAATCTGTCTCCGCGACAGTCTGCAAAGTTTCGTTGCACAATTCGAATAAATGTGGAAGTTATTAACAAAAGCGATATCAACTTTAAAGCGCGCTAGATTTTGTTGATGTTTTGCGTATTCAGTTAGTATACACATATCTCCGGCAGTACAAAAGCTGCACTTCTGAAACTTGGTACTTCAGTAGAAAAAGCCTATCCGCGACTGTCTGCAAAGTTTCGTGGTACAATTCGAATAAATGTGGAAGTTATTAACAAAAGCGATATCAACTTTAAAACGCGCTAAATTTTGTTTATGTTTTGCGTATTCAGTTTGTATCGACATATCTCTGGCAGTACAAGAGCTGCACTTCTGAAACTTGGTACTTCAGTAGAAATTCTGTCTCCGCGACTGTCTGCCAGATTTCATGGCACAATTCGAATAAATGTGGAAGTTATAAACAAAAGCGATATCAACTTTAAAACGCTCTAAATTTTGTTGATGTTTTGCGTATTCAGTTTGTATCGACATATCTCCGGCAGTACAAGAGCTGCACTTCTGAAACTTGGTACTTTAGTAGAAGATCAGTCTCCGCGACTGTCTGCAAAGTTTCGTGGCACAATTCGAATAAATGTGGAAGTTATAAACAAAAGCGATATCAACTTTAAAACGCGCTAAATTTTGTTGATGTTTTGCGTATTCAGTTTGTATCGACATATCTCCGGCAGTACAAGAGTTGCACTTCTGAAACTTGGTACTTGAGTAGAAAAGGCTTATCCGCGACTGTCTGCAAAGTTTCGTGGCACAATTCGAATAAATGTGGAAGTTATTAACAAAAGCGTTACCAACTTTAAAACGCGCTAAATTTAGTTAATGTTTTGCGTATTCAGTTTGTATCGACATATCTCCGGCAGTAAAAGAGCTGCATTACTGAAACTTGGTACTTCAGTAGAAAATATGTCTCCGCAACTGTCTGCAAAGTTTCTTTGCACAATTCGAATAAATGTGGAAGTTATAAACAAAAGCGATATCAACTTTAAAACGCGCTAAATTTTGTTGATGTTTTGCGTATTCAGTTTGTATCGACATATCTCCGGCAGTACAAGAGCTGCACTTCTAAAACTTCGTACTTCAGTAGTAAAAGCCTATCCGCGACTGTCTGCAAAGTTTCGTGGTACAATTCGAATAAATGTGGAAGTTATTAACAAAAGCGATATCAACTTTAAAACGCGCTAAATTTTGTTGATGTTTTGCGTATTCAGTTTGTATCGACATATCTCCGGCAGTACAAGAGCTGCACTTCTGAAACTTAGTACTTCAGTACAAAAGGCCTATCCGCGACTGTCTGCAAAGTTTCGTTGCACAATTCGAATAAATATTGAAGTTATTAACAAAAGCGATATCAACTTTAAAGCGCGCTAAATTTTGTTGATGTTTTGCGTATTCAGTTTGTATCGACATATCTCCGGCAGTACAAGAGCTGCACTTCTGAAACTTGGTACTTCAGTAGAAAAGGCCTATCCGCGACTGTCTGCAAAGTTTCGTGGTACAATTCGAATAAATGTGGAAGTTATAAACAAAAGCGTTATCAACTTTAAAACGCGCTAAATTTTGTTGATGTTTTGCGTATTCAGTTTGTATCGACATATCTCCGGCAGTACTAGAGCTGCACTTCTGAAACTTGGTACTTCAGTGGAAAATATGTCTCCGCGACAGTCTGCAAAGTTTCGTGACACAATTCGAATAAATGTTGAAGTTATTAACAAAAGCGATATCAACTTTAAAGCGCGCTAAATTTTGTTGATGTTTTGCGTATTCAGTTTGTATCGACATATCTCCGGCAGTACAAGAGCTGCACTTCTGAAACTTGGTACTTCAGTAGAAAATGCCTATCCGCGACTGTCTGCAAAGTTTCGTGGTACAATTCGAATAAATGTGGAAGTTATTAACAAAAGCGATATCAACTTTAAAGCGCGCTAAATTTTGTTGATGTTTTGCGTATTCAGTTTGTATCGACATATCTCCGGCAGTACAAGAGCTGCACTTCTGAAACTTGGTACTTCAGTAGAAGATATGTCTCCGCGACTGTTTGCAAATTTCGTGGCACAATTCGAATAAATGTTGAAGTTATTAACAAAAGCGATATCAACTTTAAAACGCGCTAAATTTTGTTGATGTTTTGCGTATTCAGTTTGTATCGACATATCTCCGGCAGTACAAGAGTTGCACTTCTGAAACTTGGTACTCGAGTAGAAAAGGCCTATCCGCGACTGTCTGCAACGTTTCGTGGCACAATTCGAATAAATGGGGAAGTTATTTACAAAAGCGTTATCAACTTTAAAACGCGCTTAATTTTGTTCATGTTTTGCGTGGTCAGTTTGTATCGACATATCTCCGGCAGTACCAGAGCTGCACTTCTGAAACTTGGTACTTCAGTAGAAAACATGTCTCCGCGACTGTCTGCAAAGTTTCGTGGCACAATTCGAATAAATGTGGAAGTTATAAACAAAAGCGATATCAACTTTAAAACGTTCTAAATTTTGTTGATGTTTTGCGTATTCAGTTTGTATCGACATATCTCCGGCAGTACAAGAGCTGCACTTCTGAAACTTGGTACTTCAGTAGAAAATATGTCTCCGCGACTGTCTGCAAAGTTTCGTGGCACAATTCGAATAAATGTGGAAGTTATTAACAAAAGCGATATCAACTTTAAAACGCGCTGAATTTGTTGATGTTTTGCGTATTCAGTTTGTATCGACATATCTCCGGCAGTACAAGAGATGCACTTCTGACCCTACGTACTTAAGTAGAAAAGGTCTATCCGCGACTGTCTGCAAAGTTTCGTGGCACAATTCGAATAAATGATGAAGTTATTAACAAATGCGATATCAACTTTAAAACGCGCTAAATGTTGTTGATGTTTTGCGTATTCAGTTTGTATCGACATATCTCCGGCAGTACAAGAGCTGCACTTCATAAACTTGGTACTTCAGTAGAAAATATGTCTCCGCGACTGTCTGCAAAGTTTCGTGGCACAATTCGAATAAATGTGGAAGTTATAAACAAAAGCGATATCAACTTTAAAACGCGCTAAATTTTGTTGATGTTTTGCGTATTCAGTTTGTATCGACATATCTCCGGCAGTACAAGAGCTGCACTTCTAAAACTTCGTACTTCAGTAGAAAATATGTCCCCGCGACTGTCTGCAAAGTTTCGTGTCACAATTCGAATAAATGTGGAAGTTATAAACAAAAGCGATATCAACTTTAAAACGCGCTAAATTTTGTTGATGTTTTGCGTATTCAGTTTGTATCGACATATCTCCGGCAGTACAAGAGCCGCACTTCGGAAACTTGGTACTTCAGTAGAAAATATGTCTCCGACACAGTCTGCAAAGTTTCGTTGCAGAATTCGAATAAATGTTGAAGTTATTAACAAAAGCGATATCAACTTTAAAGCGCGCTTAATTTTGTTGATGTTTTGCGTATTCAGTTTGTATCGACATATCTCCGGCAGTACAAGAGCTGCACTTCGTAAACTTGGTACTTCAGTAGAAAATATGTCTCCGCAACTGTCTGCAAAGTTTCGTGTCACAATTCGAATAAATGTGGAAGTTATAAACAAAAGCGATATCAACTTTAAAACGCGCTAAATGTTGTTGATGTTTTGCGTATTCAGTTTGTATCGACATATCTCCGGCAGTACAAGAGCTGCACTTCGTAAACTTGGTACTTCAGTAGAAAATATGTCTCCGACACAGTCTGCAAAGTTTCGTTGCAGAATTCAAATAAATGTTGAAGTTATAAACAAAAGCGATATCAACTTTAAAACGCGCTAAATTTTGTTGATGTTTTGCGTATTCAGTTTGTATCGACATATCTCCAGCAGTACAAGAGCTGCACTTCGTAAACTTGGTACTTCAGTAGAAAATCTGTCTCCGACACAGTCTGCAAAGTTTCGTTGCACAATTCGAATAAATGTTGAAGTTATAAACAAAAGCGATATCAACTTTAAAACGCGCTAAATTTTGTTGATGTTTTGCGTATTCAGTTTGTATCGACATATCTCCGGCAGTACAAGAGCTGCACTTTTAAACTTGGTACTTCAGTAGAAGATCTGTCTCCGCGACAGTCTGCAAAGTTTCGTTGCACAATTCGAATAAATGTTTAAGTTATTAACAAAAGCGATATCAACTTTAAAGCGCGCTAAATGTTGTTGATGTTTTGCGTATTCAGTTTGTATCGACATATCTCCGGCAATACAAGAGCTGCACTTCTGAAACTTGGTACTTCAGTAGAAAATATGTCTCCGCGACTGTCTGCAAAGTTTCGTGGCACAATTCGAATAAATGTGGAAGTTATTAACAAAAGCGATATCAACTTTAAAACGCGCGGAAATTGTTGATGTTTTGCGTATTCAGTTTGTATCGACATATCTCCGGCAGTACAAGAGATGCACTTCTGAAACTTGGTACTTCAGTAGAAAAGGCCTATCCGCGACTGTCTGCAAAGTTTCGTGGTACAATTCGAATAAATGTGGAAGTTATTAACAAAAGCGATATCAACTTTAAAACGCGCTAAATTTTGTTGATGTTTTGCGTATTCAGTTTGTATCGACATATCTCCGGCAGTACAAGAGCTGCACTTCTAAAACTTGGTACTTCAGTAGAAAACATGTCTCCGCGACTGTCTGCAAGGTTTCGTGTCACAATTCGAATAAATGTGGAAGTTATTAACAAAAGCGATATCAACTTTAAAACGCGCTAAATTTTGTTGATGTTTTGCGTATTCAGTTTGTATCGACATATCTCCGGCAGATCAATAGGGACACTTCTAAAACTTGGTACTCTAGTAGAAAATATGTCTCCGCAACTGTCTGCAAAGTTTCGTGTCACAATTCGAATAAATGTGGAAGTTATAAACAAAAGCGATATCAACTTTAAAACGCGCTAAATTTTGTTGATGTTTTGCGTATTCAGTTTGTATCGACATATCTCCGGCAGTACAAGAGCTGCACTTCTGAAACTTGGTACTTCAGTAGAAAATCTGTCTCCGCGACAGTCTGCAAAGTTTCGTTGCACAATTCGAATAAATTTTGAAGTTATTAACAAAAGCGATATCAACTTTAAAGCGCGCTAAATTTTGTTGATGTTTTGCGTATTCAGTTTGTATCGACATATCTCCGGCAGTACAAGAGCTGCACTTCTGAAACTTGGTACTTCAGTAGAAAAGGCCTATCCGCGACTGTCTGCAAAGTTTCGTAGTACAATTCGAATAAATCTGGAAGTTATTAACAAAAGCGATATCAACTTTAAAACGCGCTAAATTTTGTTGATGTTTTGCGTATTCAGTTTGTATCGACATATCTCCGGCAGTACAAGAGCTGCACTTCTGAAACTTGGTACTTCAGTAGGAAATATGTCTCCGCGACTGTCTGCAAAGTTTCGTGGCACAATTCGAATAAATGTGGAAGTTATCAACACAAGCGATATCAACTTTAAAACGCGCTAAATTTTGTTGATGTTTTGCGTATTCAGTTTGTATCGACATATCTCCGGCAGTACAAGAGCTGCACGTCTAAAACTTGGTACTTCAGTAGAAAATATGTCTCCGCGACTGTCTGCAAGGTTTCGTGTCACAATTCGAATAAATGTGTAAGTTATAAACAAAAGCGATATCAACTTTAAAACGCGCTAAATTTTGTTGATGGTTTGCGTATTCAGTTTGTATCGACATATCTCCGGCAGATCAATGGGGACACTTCTAAAACTTGGTACTTCAGTAGAAAATATGTGTCTGCAACTGTCTGCAAAGTTTCGTGTCACAATTCGAATAAATGTGGAAGTTATAAACAAAAGCGATATAAACTTTAAAACGCGCTAAATGTTGTTGATGTTTTGCGTATTCAGTTTGTATCGACATATCTCCGGCAGTACAAGAGCTGCACTTCTGAAACTTGGTACTTTAGTAGAAGATCAGTCTCCGCGACTGTCTGCAAAGTTTCGTGGCACAATTCGAATAAATGTTCAAGTTATAAACAAAAGCGATATCAACTTTAAAACGCGCTAAATTTTGTTGATGTTTTGCGTATTCAGTTTGTATCGACATGTCTCCGGCAGTACAAGAGTTGCACTTCTGAAACTTGGTACTTGAGTAGAAAAGGCCTATCCGCGACTGTCTGCAAAGTTTCGTGGCACAATTCGAATAAATGTGGAAGTTATTAACAAAAGCGTTATCAACTTTAAAACGCGCTAAATTTAGTTAATGTTTTGCGTATTCAGTTTGTATCGACATATCTCCGGCAGTAAAAGAGCTGCATTACTGAAACTTGGTACTTCAGTAGAAAATATGTCTCCGCAACTGTCTGCAAAGTTTCGTGGCACAATTTGAATAAATGTGGAAGTTATAAACAAAAGCGATATCAACTTTAAAACGCGCTAAATTTTGTTTATGTTTAGCGTATTCAGTTTGTATCGACATATCTCCGGCAGTACAAGAGCTGCACTTCTGAAACTTGGTACTTTAGTAGAAGATCAGTCTCCGCGACTGTCTGCAAAGTTTCGTGGCACAATTCGAATAAATGTTCAAGTTATAAACAAAAGCGATATCAACTTTAAAACGCGCTAAATTTTGTTGATGTTTTGCGTATTCAGTTTGTATCGACATATCTCCGGCAGTACAAGAGTTGCACTTCTGAAACTTGGTACTTGAGTAGAAAAGGCCTATCCGCGACTGTCTGCAAAGTTTCGTGGCACAATTCGAATAAATGTGGAAGTTATTAACAAAAGCGTTATCAACTTTAAAACGCGCTAAATTTAGTTAATGTTTTGCGTATTCAGTTTGTATCGACATATCTCCGGCAGTAAAAGAGCTGCATTACTGAAACTTGGTACTTCAGTAGAAAATATGTCTCCGCAACTGTCTGCAAAGTTTCGTGGTACAATTCGAATAAATGTGGAAGTTATTAACAAAAGCGATATCAACTTTAAAACGCGCTAAATTTTGTTGATGTTTTGCGTATTCAGTTTGTATCGACATATCTCCGGCAGTACAAGAGCTGCACTTCTGAAACTTGGTACTTCAGTAGAAAAATGTCTCTGCGACTGTCTGCAAAGTTTCGTGGCACAATTCGAATAAATGTGGAAGGTGTAAACAAAAGCGATATCAACTTTAAAACGCGCTAAATTTTGTTGATGTTTTGCGTATTCAGTTTGTATCGACATATCTCCGGCAGTACAAGAGCTGCACTTATGAAACTTAGTACTTCAGTAGAAAATCTGTCTCCGCGACCGTCTGCAAAGTTTCGTGTCACAATTCGAATAAATGTGGAAGTTATTAACAAAAGCGATATCAACTTTAAAACGCGCTAAATTTTGTTGATGTTTTGCGTATTAAGTTTGTATCGACATATCTCCGGCAGTACAAGAGATGCACTTCTGAAACTTAGTACTTCAGTACAAAAGGCCTATCCGCGACTGTCTGCAAAGTTTCGTTGCACAATTCGAATAAATATTGAAGTTATTAACAAAAGCGATATCAACTTTAAAGCGCGCTAAATTTTGTTGATGTTTTGCGTATTCAGTTTGTATCGACATATCTCCGGCAGTACAAAAGCTGCACTTCTGAAACTTGGTACTTCAGTAGAAAAGGCCTATCCGCGACTGTCTGCAAAGTTTCGTGGTACAATTCGAATAAATGTGGAAGTTATTAACAAAAGCGTTATCAACTTTAAAACGCGCTAAATTTTGTTGATGTTTTGCGTATTCAGTTTGTATCGACATATCTCCGGCAGTACAAGAGCTGCACTTCTGAAACTTGGTACTTCAGTAGAAGATCAGTCTCCGCGACTGTCTGCAAATTTCGTGGCAGAATTCGAATAAATGTTGAAGTTATTAACAAAAGCGATATCAACTTTAAAACGCGCTAAATTTTGTTTATGTTTTGCGTATTCAGTTTGTATCGACATATCTCCGGCAGTACAAGAGTTGCACTTCTGAAACTTGGTACTTCAGTAGAAAAGGCCTATCCGCGACTGTCTGCAACGTTTCGTGGCACAATTCGAATAAATGGGGAAGTTATTTACAAAAGCGTTATCAACTTTAAAACGCGCTGTATTTTGTTCATGTTTTGCGTATTCAGTTTGTATCGACATATCTCCGGCAGTACAAGAGCTGCACTTCTGAAACTTGGTACTTCAGTAGAAAACATGTCTCCGCGACTGTCTGCAAAGTTTCGTGGCACAATTCGAATAAATGTGGAAGTTATAAACAAAAGCGATATCAACTTTAAAACGCGCTAAATTTTGTTGATGTTTTGCGTATTCAGTTTGTATCGACATATCTCCGGCAGTACAAGAGCTGCCTATCTGAAACTTGGTACTTCAGTAGAAAATATGTCTCCGCGACTGTCTGCAAAGTTTCGTGGCACATTTCGAATAAATGTGGAAGTTATTAACAAAAGCGATATCAACTTTAAAACGCGCTGAATTTGTTGATGTTTTGCGTATTCAGTTTGTATCGACATATCTCCGGCAGTACAAGAGATGCACTTCTGACCCTTAGTACTTTAGTAGAAAAGGCCTATCCGCGACTGTCTGCAAAGTTTCGTGGCACAATTCGAATAAATGATGAAGTTATTAACAAAAGCGATATCAACTTTAAAACGCGCTAAATGTTGTTGATGTTTTGCGTATTCAGTTTGTATCGACATATCTCCGGCAGTACAAGAGCTGCACGTCTAAAACTTGGTACTTCAGTAGAAAATATGTCTCCGCGACTGTCTGCAAAGTTTCGTGGCACAATTCGAATAAATGTGGAAGTTATAAACAAAAGCGATATCAACTTTAAAACGCGCTAAATTTTGTTGATGTTTTGCGTATTCAGTTTGTATCGACATATCTCCGGCAGTACAAGAGCTGCACTTCTAAAACTTCGTACTTCAGTAGGAAATATGTCTCCGCGACTGTCTGCAAAGTTTCGTGTCACAATTCGAATAAATGTGGAAGTTATAAACAAAAGCGATATCAACGTTAAAACGCGCTAAATTTTGTTGATGTTTTGCGTATTCAGTTTGTATCGACATATCTCCGGCAGTACAAGAGCTGCACTTCGTAAACTTGGTACTTCAGTAGAAAATATGTCTCCGACACAGTCTGCAAAGTTTCGTTGCAGAATTCGAATAAATGTTGAAGTTATTAACAAAAGCGATATCAACTTTAAAACGCGCTAAATTTTGTTTATGTTTTGCGTATTCAGTTTGTATCGACATATCTCCGGCAGTACAAGAGTTGCACTTCTGAAACTTGGTACTTCAGTAGAAAAGGCCTATCCGCGACTGTCTGCAACGTTTCGTTGCACAATTCGAATAAATGGGGAAGTTATTTACAAAAGCGTTATCAACTTTAAAACGCGCTGTATTTTGTTCATGTTTTGCGTATTCAGTTTGTATCGACATATCTCCGGCAATACAAGAGCTGCACTTCTGAAACTTGGTACTTCAGTAGGAAATATGTCTCCGCGACTGTCTGCAAAGTTTCGTGGCACAATTCGAATAAATGTGGAAGTTATAAACAAAAGCGATATCCACTTTAAAACGCGCTAAATTTTGTTGATGTTTTGCGTATTCAGTTTGTATCGACATATCTCCGGCAGTACAGGAGCTGCCTATCTTAAACTTGGTACTTCAGTAGAAAATATGTCTCCGCGACTGTCTGCAAAGTTTCGTGGCACATTTCGAATAAATGTGGAAGTTATTAACAAAAGCGATATCAACTTTAAAACGCGCTGAATTTGTTGATGTTTTGCGTATTCAGTTTGTATCGACATATCTCCGGCAGTACAAGAGATGCACTTCTGACCCTTAGTACTTAAGTAGAAAAGGCCTATCCGCGACTGTCTGCAAAGTTTCGTGGCACAATTCGAATAAATGATGAAGTTATTAACAAAAGCGATATCAACTTTAAAACGCGCTAAATGTTGTTGATGTTTTGCGTATTCAGTTTGTATCGACATATCTCCGGCAGTACAAGAGTTGCACTTCTGAAACCTGGTACTTCAGTAGAAAAGGCCTATCCGCGACTGTCTGCAACGTTTCGTGGCACAATTCGAATAAATGGGGAAGTTATTTACAAAAGCGTTATCAACTTTTAACCGCGCTGTATTTTGTTCATGTTTGCGTATTCAGTTTGTATCGACATATCTCCGGCAGTACAAGAGCTGCACTTCTGAAACTTAGTACTTCAGTAGAAAACATGTCTCCGCGACTGTCTGCAAAGTTTCGTGGCACAATTCGAATAAATGTGGAAGTTATAAACAAAAGCGATATCAACTTTAAAACGCGCTAAATTTTGTTGATGTTTTGCGTATTCAGTTTGTATCGACATATCTCCGGCAGTACAAGAGCTGCACTTCTAAAACTTCGTACTTCAGTAGAAAATATGTCTCCGCGACTGTCTGCAAAGTTTCGTGTCACAATTCGAATAAATGTGGAAGTTATAAACAAAAGCGATATCAACTTTAAAACGCGCTAAATTTTGTTGATGTTTTTCGTATTCAGTTTGTATCGACATATCTCCGGCAGTACAAGAGCTGCACTTCGTAAACATGGTACTTCAGTAGAAAATATGTCTCCGACACAGTCTGCAAAGTTTCGTTGCAGAATTCGAATAAATGTTGAAGTTATTAACAAAAGCGATATCAACTTTAAAGCGCGCTAAATTTTGTTGATGTTTTGCGTATTCAGTTTGTATCGACATATCTCCAGCAGTACAAGAGCTGCACTTCTGAAACTTGGTACTTCAGTAGAAAAAGCCTATCCGCGACTGTCTGCAAAGTTTCGTGGTACAATTCGATTAAATGTGGAAATTATTAACAAAAGCGATATCAACTTTAAAACGCGCTAAATTTTATTGATGTTTTGCGTATTCAGTTTGTATCGACATATCTCCGGCAGTACAAGAGCTGCACTTCTGAAACTTGGTACTTCAGTAGAAAATCTGTCTCCGCGACAGTCTGCTAAGTTTCGTTGCACAATTCGAATAAATGTTGAAGTTATTAACAAAAGTGATATCAACTTTAAAACGCGCTAAATTTTGTTGATGTTTTGCGTATTCAGTTTGTATCGACATATCTCCGGCAGTACAAGAGCTGCACTTCTGAAACTTTGTACTTCAGTAGAAAAGGCCTATCCGCGACTGTCTGCAAAGTTTCGTGGTACAATTCGAATAAATGTGGAAGTTATTAACAAAAGCGATATCAACTTTAAAACGCGCTAAATTTTGTTGATGTTTTGCGTATTCAGTTTGTATCGACATATCTCCGGCAGTACAAGAGTTGCACTTCTGAAACTTGGTACTTCAGTAGAAAAGGCCTATCCGCGACTGTCTGCAAAGTTTCGTGGCACAATTCGAATAAATGTGGAAGGTGTAAACAAAAGCGATATCAACTTTAAAACGCGCTAAATTTTGTTGATGTTTGGCGTATTCAGTTTGTATCGACATATCTCCGGCAGTACAAGAGCTGCACTTCTGAAACTTTGTACTTCAGTACAAAAGGCCTATCCGCGACTGTCTGCAAAGTTTCGTTGCACAATTCGAATAAATATTGAAGTTATTATTAACAAAAGCGATATCAACTTTAAAGCGCGCTAAATTTTGTTGATGTTTTGCGTATTCAGTTTGTATCGACATATCTCCGGCAGTACAAGAGCTGCACTTCTGAAACTTGGTACTTCAGTAGAAAAGGCCTATCCGCGACTGTCTGCAAAGTTTCGTGGTACAATTCGAATAAATGTGGAAGTTATAAACAAAAGCGTTATCAACTTTAAAACGCGCTAAATTTTGTTGATGTTTTGCGTATTCAGTTTGTATCGACATATCTCCGGCAGTACTAGAGCTGCACTTCTGAAACTTGGTACTTTAGTGGAAAATATGTCTCCGCGACAGTCTGCAAAGTTTCGTGACACAATTCGAATAAATGTTGAAGTTATTAACAAAAGCGATATCAACTTTAAAGCGCGCTAAATTTTGTTGATGTTTTGCGTATTCAGTTTGTATCGACATATCTCCGGCAGTACAAGAGCTGCACTTCTGAAACTTGGTACTTCAGTAGAAAAGGCCTATCCGCGACTGTCTGCAAAGTTTCGTGGTACAATTCGAATAAATGTGGAAGTTATTAACAAAAGCGATATCAACTTTAAAGCGGGCTAAATTTTGTTGATGTTTTGCGTATTCAGTTTGTATCGACATATCTCCGGCAGTACAAGAGCTGCACTTCTGAAACTTGGTACTTCAGTAGAAGATATGTCTCCGCGACTGTCTGCAAATTTCGTGGCACAATTCGAATAAATGTTGAAGTTATTAACAAAAGCGATATCAACTTTAAAACGCGCTAAATTTTGTTTATGTTTTGCGTATTCAGTTTGTATCGACATATCTCCGGCAGTACAAGAGTTGCACTTCTGAAACTTGGTACTCGAGTAGAAAAGGCCTATCCGCGACTGTCTGCAACGTTTCGTGGCACAATTCGAATAAATGGGGAAGTTATTTACAAAAGCGTTATCAACTTTAAAACGCGCTTAATTTTGTTCATGTTTTGCGTGGTCAGTTTGTATCGACATATCTCCGGCAGTACAAGAGCTGCACTTCTGAAACTTGGTACTTCAGTAGAAAACATGTCTCCGCGACTGTCTGCAAAGTTTCGTGGCACAATTCGAATAAATGTGGAAGGTGTAAACAAAAGCGATATCAACTTTAAAACGCGCTAAATTTTGTTGATGTTTGGCGTATTCAGTTTGTATCGACATATCTCCGGCAGTACAAGAGCTGCACTTCTGAAACTTAGTACTTCAGTACAAAAGGCCTATCCGCGACTGTCTGCAAAGTTTCGTTGCACAATTCGAATAAATATTGAAGTTATTAACAAAAGCGATATCAACTTTAAAGCGCGCTAAATTTTGTTGATGTTTTGCGTATTCAGTTTGTATCGACATATCTCCGGCAGTACAAGAGCTGCACTTCTGAAACTTGGTACTTCAGTAGAAAAGGCCTATCCGCGACTGTCTGCAAAGTTTCGTGGTACAATTCGAATAAATGTGGAAGTTATTAACAAAAGCGTTATCAACTTTAAAACGCGCTAAATTGTGTTGATGTTTTGCGTATTCAGTTTGTATCGACATATCTCCGGCAGTACTAGAGCTGCACTTCTGAAACTTGGTACTTTAGTGGAAAATATGTCTCCGCGACAGTCTGCAAAGTTTCGTGACACAATTCGAATAAATGTTGAAGTTATTAACAAAAGCGATATCAACTTTAAAGCGCGCTAAATTTTGTTGATGTTTTGCGTATTCAGTTTGTATCGACATATCTCCGGCAGTACAAGAGCTGCACTTCTGAAACTTGGTACTTCAGTAGAAAATTCCTATCCGCGACTGTCTGCAAAGTTTCGTGGTACAATTCGAATAAATGTGGAAGTTATTAACAAAAGCGATATCAACTTTAAAGCGGGCTAAATTTTGTTGATGTTTTGCGTATTCAGTTTGTATCGACATATCTCCGGCAGTACAAGAGCTGCACTTCTGAAACTTGGTACTTCAGTAGAAGATATGTCTCCGCGACTGTCTGCAAATTTCGTGGCACAATTCGAATAAATGTTGAAGTTATTAACAAAAGCGATATCAACTTTAAAACGCGCTAAATTTTGTTTATGTTTTGCGTATTCAGTTTGTATCGACATATCTCCGGCAGTACAAGAGTTGCACTTCTGAAACTTGGTACTCGAGTAGAAAAGGCCTATCCGCGACTGTCTGCAACGTTTCGTGGCACAATTCGAATAAATGGGGAAGTTATTTACAAAAGCGTTATCAACTTTAAAACGCGCTTAATTTTGTTCATGTTTTGCGTGGTCAGTTTGTATCGACATATCTCCGGCAGTACAAGAGCTGCACTTCTGAAACTTGGTACTTCAGTAGAAAACATGTCTCCGCGACTGTCTGCAAAGTTTCGTGGCACAATTCGAATAAATGTGGAAGTTATAAACAAAAGCGATATCAACTTTAAAACGCGCTAAATTTTGTTGATGTTTTGCGTATTCAGTTTGTATCGACATATCTCCGGCAGTACAAGAGCTGCACTTCTGAAACATGGTACTTCAGTAGAAAATATGTCTCCGCGACTGTCTGCAAAGTTTCGTGGCACAATTCGAATAAATGTGGAAGTTATTAACAAAAGCGATATCAACTTTAAAACGCGCTGAATTTGTTGATGTTTTGCGTATTCAGTTTGTATCGACATATCTCCGGCAGTACAAGAGATGCACTTCTGACCCTAAGTACTTAAGTAGAAAAGGCCTATCCGCGACTGTCTGCAAAGTTTCGTGGCACAATTCGAATAAATGATGAAGTTATTAACAAATGCGATATCAACTTTAAAACGCGCTAAATGTTGTTGATGTTTTGCGTATTCAGTTTGTATCGACATATCTCCGGCAGTACAAGAGCTGCACGTCTAAAATTTGGTACTTCAGTAGAAAATATGTCTCCGCGACTGTCTGCAAAGTTTCGTGGCACAATTCGAATAAATGTGGAAGTTATAAACAAAAGCGATATCAACTTTAAAACGCGCTAAATTTTGTTGATGTTTTGCGTATTCAGTTTGTATCGACATATCTCAGGCAGTACAAGAGCTGCACTTCTAAAACTTCGTACTTCAGTAGAAAATATGTCCCCGCGACTGTCTGCAAAGTTTCGTGTCACAATTCGAATAAATGTGGAAGTTATAAACAAAAGCGATATCAACTTTAAAACGCGCTAAATTTTGTTGATGTTTTGCGTATTCAGTTTGTATCGACATATCTCCGGCAGTACAAGAGCTGCACTTCGGAAACTTGGTACTTCAGTAGAAAATATGTCTCCGACACAGTCTGCAAAGTTTCGTTGCAGAATTCGAATAAATGTTGAAGTTATTAACAAAAGCGATATCAACTTTAAAGCGCGCTAAATTTTGTTGATGTTTTGCGTATTCAGTTTGTATCGACATATCTCCGGCAGTACAAGAGCTGCACTTCGTAAACTTGGTACTTCAGTAGAAAATATGTCTCCGCGACTGTCTGCAAAGTTTCGTGTCACAATTCGAATAAATGTGGAAGTTATAAACAAAAGCGATATCAACTTTAAAACGCGCTAAATTTTGTTGATGTTTTGCGTATTCAGTTTGTATCGACATATCTCCGGCAGTACAAGAGCTGCACTTCGTAAACTTGGTACTTCAGTAGAAAATATGTCTCCGACACAGTCTGCAAAGTTTCGTTGCAGAATTCGAATAAATATTGAAGTTATAAACAAAAGCGATATCAACTTTAAAACGCGCTAAATTTTGTTGATGTTTTGCGTATTCAGTTTGTATCGACATATCTCCGGCAGTACAAGAGCTGCACTTCGTAAACTTGGTACTTCAGTAGAAAATCTGTCTCCGACACAGTCTGCAAAGTTTCGTTGCACAATTCGAATAAATGTTGAAGTTATAAACAAACGCGATATCAACTTTAAAACGCGCTAAATTTTGTTGATGTTTTGCGTATTCAGTTTGTATCGACATATCTCCGGCAGTACAAGAGCTGCACTTCTGAAACTTGGTACTTCAGTAGAAGATCTGTCTCCGCGACAGTCTGCAAAGTTTCCTTGCACAATTCGAATAAATGTTTAAGTTATTAACAAAAGCAATATCAACTTTAAAGCGTGCTAAATGTTGTTGATGTTTTGCGTATTCAGTTTGTATCGACATATCTCCGGCAGTACAGGAGCTGCCTATCTAAAACTTGGTACTTCAGTAGAAAACATGTCTCCGGTACTGTCTGCAAAGTTTCGTGGCACAATTCGAATAAATGTGGAAGTTATAAACAAAAGCGATATCAACTTTAAAACGCGCTAAATTTTTTTGATGTTTTGCGTATTCAGTTAGTATCGACATATCTCCGGCAATACAAGAGCTGCACTTCTGAAACTTGGTACTTCAGTAGCAAATATGTCTCCGCGACTGTCTGCAAAGTTTCGTGGCACAATTCGAATAAATGTGGAAGTTATTAACAAAAGCGATATCAACTTTAAAACGCGCTGAATTTGTTGATGTTTTGCGTATTCAGTTTGTATCGACATATCTCCGGCAGTACAAGAGATGCATTTCTGAAACTTGGTACTTCAGTAGAAAAGGCCTATCCGCGACTGTCTGCAAAGTTTCGGGGCACAATTCGAATAAATGTGGAAGTTATTAACAAAAGCGATATCAACTTTAAAACGCGCTAAATTTTGTTGATGTTTTGCGTATTCAGTTTGTATCGACATATCTCCGGCAGTACAAGAGCTGCACTTTTAAAACTTGGTACTTCAGTAGAAAACATGTCTCCGCGACTGTCTGCAAGGTTTCGTGTCACAATTCGAATAAATGTGGAAGTTATTAACAAAAGCGATATCAACTTTAAAACGCGCTAAATTTTGTTGATGTTTTGCGTATTCAGTTTGTATCGACATATCTCCGGCAGATCAATAGGGACACTTCTAAAACTTGGTACTCTAGTAGAAAATATGTCTCCGCAACTGTCTGCAAAGTTTCGTGTCACAATTCGAATAAATGTGGAAGTTATAAACAAAAGCGATATCAACTTTAAAACGCGCTAAATTTTGTTGATGTTTTGCGTATTCAGTTTGTATCGACATATCTCCGGCAGATCAATAGGGACACTTCTAAAACTTGGTACTCTAGTAGAAAATATGTCTCTGCAACTGTCTGGAAAGTTTCGTGTCACAATTCGAATAAATGTGGAAGTTATAAACAAAAGCGATATCAACTTTAAAACGCGCTAAATTTTGTTGATGTTTTGCGTATTCAGTTTGTATCGACATATCTCCGGCAGTACAAGAGCTGCACTTCTGAAACTTGGTACTTCAGTAGAAAATCTGTCTCCGCGACAGTCTGCAAAGTTTCGTTGCACAATTCGAATAAATGTGGAAGTTATTAACAAAAGCGATATCAACTTTAAAGCGCGCTAAATTTTGTTGATGTTTTGCGTATTCAGTTTGTATCGACATATCTTCGGCAGTACAAGAGCTGCACTTCTGAAACTTGGTACTACAGTAGAAAAGGCCTATCCGCGACTGTCTGCAAAGTTTCGTAGTACAATTCGAATAAATCTGGAAGTTATTAACAAAAGCGATATCAACTTTAAAACGCGCTAAATTTTGTTGATGTTTTGCGTATTCAGTTTGTATCGACATATCTCCGGCAGTACAAGAGCTGCACTTCTGAAACTTGGTACTTCAGTAGAAAATATGTCTCCGCGACTGTCTGCAAAGTTTCGTGGCACAATTCGAATAAATGTGGAAGTTATCAACACAAGCGATATCAACTTTAAAACGCGCTAAATTTTGTTGATGTTTTGCGTATTCAGTTTGTATCGACATATCTCCGGCAGTACAAGAGCTGCACGTCTAAAACTTGGTACTTCAGTAGAAAATATGTCTCCGCGACTGTCTGCAAGGTTTTGTGTCACAATTCGAATAAATGTGGAAGTTATAAACAAAAGCGATATCAACTTTAAAACGCGCTAAATTTTGTTGATGTTTTGCGTATTCAGTTTGTATCGATATATCTCCGGCAGATCAATGGGGACACTTCTAAAACTTGGTACTGCAGTAGAAAATATGTCTCCGCAACTGTCTGCAAAGTTTCGTGTCACAATTCGAATAAATGTGGAAGTTATAAACAAAAGCGATATAAACTTTAAAACGCGCTAAATGTTGTTGATGTTTTGCGTATTCAGTTTGTATCGACATATCTCCGGCAGTACAAGAGCTGCACTTCTGAAACTTGGTACTTTAGTAGAAGATCAGTCTCCGCGACTGTCTGCAAAGTTTCGTGGCACAATTCGAATAAATGTTCAAGTTATAAACAAAAGCGATATCAACTTTAAAACGCGCTAAATTTTGTTGATGTTTTGCGTATTCAGTTTGTATCGACATATCTCCGGCAGTACAAGAGTTGCACTTCTGAAACTTGGTACTTGAGTAGAAAAGGCCTATCCGCGACTGTCTGCAAAGTTTCGTGGCACAATTCGAATAAATGTGGAAGTTATTAACAAAAGCGTTATCAACTTTAAAACGCGCTAAATTTAGTTAATGTTTTGCGTATTCAGTTTGTATCGACATATCTCCGGCAGTAAAAGAGCTGCATTACTGAAACTTGGTACTTCAGTAGAAAATATGTCTCCGCAACTGTCTGCAAAGTTTCGTGGCACAATTTGAATAAATGTGGAAGTTATAAACAAAAGCGATATCAACTTTAAAACGCGCTAAATTTTGTTTATGTTTTTCGTATTCAGTTTGTATCGACATATCTCCGGCAGTACAAGAGCTGCACTTCTGAAACTTGGTACTTTAGTAGAAGATCAGTCTCCGCGACTGTCTGCAAAGTTTCGTGGCACAATTCGAATAAATGTTCAAGTTATAAACAAAAGCGATATCAACTTTAAAACGCGCTAAATTTTGTTGATGTTTTGCGTATTCAGTTTGTATCGACATATCTCCGGCAGTACAAGAGTTGCACTTCTTAAACTTGGTACTTGAGTAGAAAAGGCCTATCCGTTACTGTCTGCAAAGTTTCGTGGCACAATTCGAATAAATGTGGAAGTTATTAACAAAAGCGTTATCAACTTTAAAACGCGCTAAATTTAGTTAATGTTTTGCGTATTCAGTTTGTATCGACATATCTCCGGCAGTAAAAGAGCTGCATTACTGAAACTTGGTACTTCAGTAGAAAATATGTCTCCGCAACTGTCTGCAAAGTTTCGTGGTACAATTCGAATAAATGTGGAAGTTATTAACAAAAGCGATATCAACTTTAAAACGCGCTAAATTTTGTTGATGTTTTGCGTATTCAGTTTGTATCGACATATCTCCGGCAGTACAAGTGCTGCACTTCTGAAACTTGGTACTTCAGTAGAAAATAAGTCTCCGCGACTGTCTGCAAAGTTTCGTGGCACAATTCGAATAAATGTTGAAGTTATTAACAAAAGCGATATCAACTTTAAAACGCGCTAAATTTTGTTGATGTTTTGCGTATTCAGTTTGTATCGACATATCTTCGGCAGTACAAGAGTTGCACTTCTGAAACTTGGTACTTGAGTAGAAAAGGCCTATCCGCGACCGTCTGCAAAGTTTCGTGGCACAATTCGAATAAATGTGGAAGTTATTAACAAAAGCGTTATCAACTTTAAAACGCGCTAAATTTAGTTAATGTTTTGCGTATTCAGTTTGTATCGACATATCTCCGGCAGTAAAAGAGCTGCATTACTGAAACTTGGTACTTCAGTAGAAAATATGTCTCCGCAACTGTCTGCAAAGTTTTGTGGCACAATTCGAATAAATGTTCAAGTTATAAACAAAAGCGATATCAACTTTAAAACGCGCTAAATTTTGTTGATGTTTTGCGTATTCAGTTTGTATCGACATATCTCCGGCAGTACAAGAGTTGCACTTCTGAAACTTGGTACTTCAGTAGAAAAGGCCTATCCGCGACTGTCTGCAAAGTTTCGTGGCACAATTCGAATAAATGTGGAAGTTATTAACAAAAGCGTTATCAACTTTAAAACGCGCTAAATTTAGTTAATGTTTTGCGTATTCAGTTTGTATCGACATATCTCCGGCAGTAAAAGAGCTGCATTACTGAAACTTGGTACTTCAGTAGAAAATATCTCAGCAACTGTCTGCAAAGTTTCGTGGTACAATTCGAATAAATGTGGAAGTTATTAACAAAAGCGATATCAACTTTAAAACGCGCTAAATTTTGTTGATGTTTTGCGTATTCAGTTTGTATCGACATATCTCCGGCAGATCAATAGGTACACTTCTAAAACTTGGTACTCTAGTAGAAAATATGTCTCCGCAACTGTCTGCAAAGTTTCGTGTCACAATTCGAATAAATGTGGAAGTTATAAACAAAAGCGATATCAACTTTAAAACGCGCTAAATTTTGTTGATGTTTTGCGTATTCAGTTTGTATCGACATATCTCCGGCAGATCAATAGGGACACTTCTAAAACTTGGTACTCTAGTAGAAAATATGTCTCCGCAACTGTCTGCAAAGTTTCGTGTCACAATTCGAATAAATGTGGAAGTTATAAACAAAAGCGATATCAACTTTAAAACGCGCTAAATTTTGTTGATGTTTTGCGTATTCAGTTTGTATCGACATATCTCCGGCAGTACAAGAGCTGCACTTCTGAAACTTGGTACTTCAGTAGAAAATCTGTCTCCGCGACAGTCTGCAAAGTTTCGTTGCACAATTCGAATAAATGTGGAAGTTATTAACAAAAGCGATATCAACTTTAAAGCGCGCTAAATTTTGTTGATGTTTTGCGTATTCAGTTTGTATCGACATATCTCCGGCAGTACAAGAGCTGCACTTCTGAAACTTGGTACTTCAGTAGAAAAGGCCTATCCGCGACTGTCTGCAAAGTTTCGTAGTACAATTCGAATAAATCTGGAAGTTATTAACAAAAGCGATATCAACTTTAAAACGCGCTAAATTTTGTTGATGTTTTGCGTATTCAGTTTGTATCGACATATCTCCGGCAGTACAAGAGCTGCACTTCTGAAACTTGGTACTTCAGTAGAAAATATGTCTCCGCGACTGTCTGCAAAGTTTCGTGGCACAATTCGAATAAATGTGGAAGTTATCAACACAAGCGATATCAACTTTAAAACGCGCTAAATTTTGTTGATGTTTTGCGTATTCAGTTTGTATCGACATATCTCCGGCAGTACAAGAGCTGCACGTCTAAAACTTGGTACTTCAGTAGAAAATATGTCTCCGCGACTGTCTGCAAGGTTTCGTGTCACAATTCGAATAAATGTGGAAGTTATAAACAAAAGCGATATCAACTTTAAAACGCGCTAAATTTTGTTGATGTTTTGCGTATTCAGTTTGTATCGACATATCTCCGGCAGATCAATGGGGACACTTCTAAAACTTGGTACTTCAGTAGAAAATATGTCTCCGCAACTTTCTGCAAAGTTTCGTGTCACAATTCGAATAAATGTGGAAGTTATAAACAAAAGCGATATAAACTTTAAAACGCGCTAAATGTTGTTGATGTTTTGCGTATTCAGTTTGTATCGACATATCTCCGGCAGTACAAGAGCTGCACTTCTGAAACTTGGTACTTTAGTAGAAGATCAGTCTCCGCGACTGTCTGCAAAGTTTCGTGGCACAATTCGAATAAATGTTCAAGTTATAAACAAAAGCGATATCAACTTTAAAACGCGCTAAATTTTGTTGATGTTTTGCGTATTCAGTTTGTATCGACATATCTCCGGCAGTACAAGAGTTGCACTTCTGAAACTTGGTACTTGAGTAGAAAAGGCCTATCCGCGACTGTCTGCAAAGTTTCGTGGCACAATTCGAATAAATGTGGAAGTTATTAACAAAAGCGTTATCAACTTTAAAATGCGCTAAATTTAGTTAATGTTTTGCGTATTCAGTTTGTATCGACATATCACCGGCAGTAAAAGAGCTGCATTACTGAAACTTGGTACTTCAGTAGAAAATATGTCTCCGCAACTGTCTGCAAAGTTTCGTGGCACAATTCGAATAAATGTTCAAGTTATAAACAAAAGCGATATCAACTTTAAAACGCGCTAAATTTTGTTGATGTTTTGCGTATTCAGTTTGTATCGACATATCTCCGGCAGTACAAGAGCTGCACTTCTGAAACTTGGTACTTCAGTAGAAAAGGCCTATCCGCGACTGTCTGCAAAGTTTCGTGGTACAATTCGAATAAATGTGGAAGTTATTAACAAAAGCGATATCAACTTTAAAACGCGCTAAATTTTGTTGATGTTTTGCGTATTCAGTTTGTATCGACATATCTCCGGCAGTACAAGAGTTGCACTTCTGAAACTTGGTACTTAAGTAGAAAAGGCCTATCCGCGACTGTCTGCAAAGTTTCGTGGCACAATTCGAATAAATGTGGAAGTTATTAACAAAAGCGTTATCAACTTTAAAACGCGCTAAATTTAGTTAATGTTTTGCGTATTCAGTTTGTATCGACATATCTCCGGCAGTAAAAGAGCTGCATTACTGAAACTTGGTACTTCAGTAGAAAATATGTCTCCGCAACTGTCTGCAAAGTTTCGTGGTACAATTCGAATAAATGTGGAAGTTATTAACAAAAGCGATATCAACTTTAAAACGCGCTAAATTTTGTTGATGTTTTGCGTATTCAGTTTGTATCGACATATCTCCGGTAGTACAAGAGCTGCACTTCTGAAACTTGGTACTACAGTAGTAAATGTGTCTCCGCGACTGTCTACAAAGTTTCGTTTCACAATTCGAATAAATGTGCAAGTTATAAACAAAAGCGATATCAACTTTAAAACGCGCTAAATTTTGTTGATGTTTTGCGTATTCAGTTTGTATCGACATATCTCCGGCAGTACAAGAGATGCACTTCTGAAACTTAGTACTTCAGTACAAAAGGCCTATCCGCGACTGTCTGCAAAGTTTCGTTGCACAATTCGAATAAATATTGAAGTTATTAACAAAAGCGATATCAACTTTAAAGCGCGCTAAATTTTGTTGATGTTTTGCGTATTCAGTTTGTATCGACATATCTCCGGCAGTACAAGAGCTGCACTTCTGAAACTTGGTACTTCAGTAGAAAATATGTCTCCGCGACTGTCTGCAAAGTTTCGTGGCACAATTCGAATAAATGTGGAAGTTATCAACACAAGCGATATCAACTTTAAAACGCGCTAAATTTTGTTGATGTTTTGCGTATTCAGTTTGTATCGACATATCTCCGGCAGTACAAGAGCTGCACGTCTAAAACTTGGTACTTCAGTAGAAAATATGTCTCCGCGACTGTCTGCAAGGTTTCGTGTCACAATTCGAATAAATGTGGAAGTTATAAACAAAAGCGATATCAACTTTAAAACGCGCTAAATTTTGTTGATGTTTTGCGTATTCAGTTTGTATCGACATATCTCCGGCAGATCAATGGGGACACTTCTAAAACTTGGTACTTCAGTAGAAAATATGTCTCCGCAACTGTCTGCAAAGTTTCGTGTCACAATTCGAATAAATGTGGAAGTTATAAACAAAAGCGATATAAACTTTAAAACGCGCTAAATGTTGTTGATGTTTTGCGTATTCAGTTTGTATCGACATATCTCCGGCAGTACAAGAGCTGCACTTCTGAAACTTGGTACTTTAGTAGAAGATCAGTCTCCGCGACTGTCTGCAAAGTTTCGTGGCACAATTCGAATAAATGTTCAAGTTATAAACAATAGCGATATCAACTTTAAAACGCGCTAAATTTTGTTGATGTTTTGCGTATTCAGTTTGTATCGACATATCTCCGGCAGTACAAGAGTTGCACTTCTGAAACTTGGTACTTGAGTAGAAAAGGCCTATCCGCGACTGTCTGCAAAGTTTCGTGGCACAATTCGAATAAATGTGGAAGTTATTAACAAAAGCGTTATCAACTTTAAAACGCGCTAAATTTAGTTAATGTTTTGCGTATTCAGTTTGTATCGACATATCACCGGCAGTAAAAGAGCTGCATTACTGAAACTTGGTACTTCAGTAGAAAATATGTCTCCGCAACTGTCTGCAAAGTTTCGTGGCACAATTCGAATAAATGTTCAAGTTATAAACAAAAGCGATATCAACTTTAAAACGCGCTAAATTTTGTTGATGTTTTGCGTATTCAGTTTGTATCGACATATCTCCGGCAGTACAAGAGTTGCACTTCTGAAACTTGGTACTTGAGTAGAAAAGGCCTATCCGCGACTGTCTGCAAAGTTTCGTGGCACAATTCGAATAAATGTGGAAGTTATTAACAAAAGCGTTATCAACTTTAAAACGCGCTAAATTTAGTTAATGTTTTGCGTATTCAGTTTGTATCGACATATCTCCGGCAGTAAAAGAGCTGCATTACTGAAACTTGGTACTTCAGTAGAAAATATGTCTCCGCAACTGTCTGCAAAGTTTCGTGGTACAATTCGAATAAATGTGGAAGTTATTAACAAAAGCGATATCAACTTTAAAACGCGCTAAATTTTGTTGATGTTTTGCGTATTCAGTTTGTATCGACATATCTCCGGCAGTACAAGAGCTGCACTTCTGAAACTTGGTACTTCAGTAGAAAATAAGTCTCCGCGACTGTCTGCAAAGTTTCGTGGCACAATTCGAATAAATGTGGAAGTTATAAACAAAAGCGATATCAACTTTAAAACGCGCTAAATTTTGTTGATGTTTTGCGTATTCAGTTTGTATCGACATATCTCCGGCAGTACAAGAGCTGCACTTCTGAAACTTGGTACTTCAGTAGAAAATCTGTCTCCGCGACAGTCTGCAAAGTTTCGTGGCACAATTCGAATAAATGTGGAAGTTATTAACAAAAGCGATATCAACTTTAAAACGCGCTAAATTTTGTTGATGTTTTGCGTATTCAGTTTGTATCGACATATCTCCGGCAGTACAAGAGCTGCACTTCTGAAACTTGGTACTTCAGTAGAAAAGGCCTATCCGCGACTGTCTGCAAAGTTTCGTGGTACAATTCGAATAAATGTGGAAGTTATAAACAAAAGCGTTATCAACTTTAAAACGCGCTAAATTTTGTTGATGTTTTGCGTATTCAGTTTGTATCGACATATCTCCGGCAGTACAAGAGTTGCACTTCTGAAACTTGGTACTTGAGTAGAAAAGGCCTATCCGCGACTGTCTGCAAAGTTTCGTGGCACAATTCGAATAAATGTGGAAGTTATTAACAAAAGCGTTATCAACTTTAAAACGCGCTAAATTTAGTTAATGTTTTGCGTATTCAGTTTGTATCGACATATCACCGGCAGTAAAAGAGCTGCATTACTGAAACTTGGTACTTCAGTAGAAAATATGTCTCCGCAACTGTCTGCAAAGTTTCGTGGCACAATTCGAATAAATGTTCAAGTTATAAACAAAAGCGATATCAACTTTAAAACGCGCTAAATTTTGTTGATGTTTTGCGTATTCAGTTTGTATCGACATATCTCCGGCAGTACAAGAGTTGCACTTCTGAAACTTGGTACTTGAGTAGAAAAGGCCTATCCGCGACTGTCTGCAAAGTTTCGTGGCACAATTCGAATAAATGTGGAAGTTATTAACAAAAGCGTTATCAACTTTAAAACGCGCTAAATTTAGTTAATGTTTTGCGTATTCAGTTTGTATCGACATATCTCCGGCAGTAAAAGAGCTGCATTACTGAAACTTGGTACTTCAGTAGAAAATATGTCTCCGCAACTGTCTGCAAAGTTTCGTGGTACAATTCGAATAAATGTGGAAGTTATTAACAAAAGCGATATCAACTTTAAAACGCGCTAAATTTTGTTGATGTTTTGCGTATTCAGTTTGTATCGACATATCTCCGGCAGTACAAGAGCTGCACTTCTGAAACTTGGTACTTCAGTAGAAAATAAGTCTCCGCGACTGTCTGCATAGTTTCGTGGCACAATTCGAATAAATGTGGAAGTTATAAACAAAAGCGATATCAACTTTAAAACGCGCTAAATTTTGTTGATGTTTTGCGTATTCAGTTTGTATCGACATATCTCCGGCAGTACAAGAGCTGCACTTCTGAAACTTGGTACTTCAGTAGAAAATCTGTCTCCGCGACAGTCTGCAAAGTTTCGTGGCACAATTCGAATAAATGTGGAAGTTATTAACAAAAGCGATATCAACTTTAAAACGCGCTAAATTTTGTTGATGTTTTGCGTATTCAGTTTGTATCGACATATCTCCGGCAGTACAAGAGCTGCACTTCTGAAACTTGGTACTTCAGTAGAAAAGGCCTATCCGCGACTGTCTGCAAAGTTTCGTGGTACAATTCGAATAAATGTGGAAGTTATAAACAAAAGCGTTATCAACTTTAAAACGCGCTAAATTTTGTTGATGTTTTGCGTATTCAGTTTGTATCGACATATCTCCGGCAGTACAAGAGCTGCACTTCTGAAACTTGGTACTTCAGTGGAAAATATGTCTCCGCGACAGTCTGCAAAGTTTCGTGACACAATTCGGATAAATGTGGAAGTTATCAACAAAAGCGATATCAACTTTAAAGCGCGCTAAATTTTGTTGATGTTTTGCGTATTCAGTTTGTATCAACATATCTCCAGCAGTACAAGAGCTGCACTTCTGAAACTTGGTACTTCAGTAGAAAATGCCTATCCGCGACTGTCTGCAAAGTTTCGTGGTACAATTCGAATAAATCTGGAAGTTATTAACAAAAGCGATATCAACTTTAAAGCGCGCTAAATTTTGTTGATGTTTTGCGTATTCAGTTTGTATCGACATATCTCCGGCAGTACAAGAGCTGCACTTCTGAAACTTGGTACTTCAGTAGAAGATCAGTCTCCGCGACTGTCTGCAAATTTCGTGGCAGAATTCGAATAAATGTTGAAGTTATTAACAAAAGCGATATCAACTTTAAAACGCGCTAAATTTTGTTGATGTTTTGCGTATTCAGTTTGTATCGACATATCTCCGGCAGTACAAGAGTTGCACTTCTGAAACTTGGTACTTCAGTAGAAAAGGCCTATCCGCGACTGTCTGCAACGTTTCGTGGCACAATTCGAATAAATGGGGAAGTTATTTACAAAAGCGTTATCAACTTTAAAACGCGCTGTATTTTGTTCATGTTTTGCGTATTCAGTTTGTATCGACATATCTCCGGCAGTACAAGAGCTGCACTTCTGAAACTTGGTACTTCAGTAGAAAACATATCTCCGCGACTGTCTGCAAAGTTTCGTGGCACAATTCGAATAAATGTGGAAGTTATAAACAAAAGCGATATCAACTTTAAAACGCGCTAAATTTTGTTGATGTTTTGCGTATTCAGTTTGTATCGACATATCTCCGGCAGTACAGGAGCTGCCTATCTGAAACTTGGTACTTCAGTAGAAAATATGTCTCCGCGACGGTCTGCAAAGTTCGTGGCACATTTCGAATAAATGTGGAAGTTATTAACAAAAGCGATATCAACTTTAAAACGCGCTGAATTTGTTGATGTTTTGCGTATTCAGTTTGTATCGACATATCTCCGGCAGTACAAGAGATGCACTTCTGACCCTTAGTACTTTAGTAGAAAACGCCTATCCGCGACTGTCTGCAAAGTTTCGTGGCACAATTCGAATAAATGATGAAGTTATTAACAAAAGCGATATCAACTTTAAAACGCGCTAAATTTTGTTGATGTTTTGCGTATTCAGTTTGTATCGACATATCTCCGGCAGTACAAGAGCTGCACGTCTAAAACTTGGTACTTCAGTAGAAAATATGTCTCCGCGACTGTCTGCAAAGTTTCGTGGCACAATTCGAATAAATGTGGAAGTTATAAACAAAAGCGATATCAACTTTAAAACGCGCTAAATTTTGTTGATTTTTTGCGTATTCAGTTTGTATCGACATATCTCCGGCAGTACAAGAGCTGCACTTCTAAAACTTCGTACTTCAGTAGAAAATATGTCTCCGCGACTGTCTGCAAAGTTTCGTGTCACAATTCGAATAAATGTGGAAGTTATAAACAAAAGCGATATCAACTTTAAAACGCGCTAAATTTTGTTGATGTTTTGCGTATTCAGTTTGTATCGACATATCTCCGGCAGTACAAGAGCTGCACTTCGTAAACTTGGTACTTCAGTAGAAAATATGTCTCCGACACAGTCTGTAAAGTTTCGTTGCAGAATTCGAATAAATGTTGAAGTTATTAACAAAAGCGATATCAACTTTAAGACGCGCTAAATTTTGTTTATGTTTTGCGTATTCAGTTTGTATCGACATATCTCCGGCAGTACAAGAGTTGCACTTCTGAAACTCGGTACTTCAGTAGAAAAGGCCTATCCGCGACTGTCTGCAACGTTTCGTGGCACAATTCGAATAAATGGGGAAGTTATTTACAAAAGCGTTATCAACTTTAAAACGCGCTGTATTTTGTTCATGTTTTGCGTATTCAGTTTGTATCGACATATCTCCGGCAGTACAAGAGCTGCACTTCTGAAACTTGGTACTTCAGTAGAAAACATGTCTCCGCGACTGTCTGCAAAGTTTCGTGGCACAAATCGAATAAATGTGGAAGTTATAAACAAAAGCGATATCAACTTTAAAACGCGCTAAATTTTGTTGATGTTTTGCGTATTCAGTTTGTATCGACATATCTCCGGCAGTACAGGAGCTGCCTATCTGAAACTTGGTACTTCAGTAGAAAATATGTCTCCGCGACTGTCTGCAAAGTTTCGTGGCACATTTCGAATAAATGTAGAAGTTATTAACAAAAGCGATATCAACTTTAAAACGCGCTGAATTTGTTGATGTTTTGCGTATTCAGTTTGTATCGACATATCTCCGGCAGTACAAGAGCTGCACTTCTGAAACTTGGTACTTCAGTAGAAGATCAGTCTCCGCGACTGTCTGCAAATTTCGTGGCAGAATTCGAATAAATGTTGAAGTTATTAACAAAAGCGATATCAACTTTAAAACGCGCTAAATTTTGTTTATGTTTTGCGTATTCAGTTTGTATCGACATATCTCCGGCAGTACAAGAGTTGCACTTCTGAAACTTGGTACTTCAGTAGAAAAGGCCTATCCGCGACTGTCTGCAACGTTTCGTGGCACAATTCGAATAAATGGGGAAGTTATTTACAAAAGCGTTATCAACTTTAAAACGCGCTGTATTTTGTTCATGTTTTGCGTATTCAGTTTGTATCGACATATCTCCGGCAGTACAAGAGCTGCACTTCTGAAACTTGGTACTTCAGTAGTAAACATGTCTCCGCGACTGTCTGCAAAGTTTCGTGGCACAAATCGAATAAATGTGGAAGTTATAAACAAAAGCGATATCAACTTTAAAACGCGCTAAATTTTGTTGATGTTTTGCGTATTCAGTTTGTATCGACATATCTCCGGCAGTACAGGAGCTGCCTATCTGAAACTTGGTACTTCAGTAGAAAATATGTCTCCGCGACTGTCTGCAAAGTTTCGTGGCACATTTCGAATAAATGTGGAAGTTATTAACAAAAGCGATATCAACTTTAAAACGCGCTGAATTTGTTGATGTTTTGCGTATTCAGTTTGTATCGACATATCTCCGGCAGTACAAGAGATGCACTTCTGACCCTTAGTACTTAAGTAGAAAAGGCCTATCCGCGACTGTCTGCAAAGTTTCGTGGCACAATTCGAATAAATGATGAAGTTATTAACAAAAGCGATATCAACTTTAAAACGCGCTAAGTGTTGTTGATGTTTTGCGTATTCAGTTTGTATCGACATATCTCCGGCAGTACAAGAGTTGCACTTCTGAAACCTGGTACTTCAGTAGAAAAGGCCTATCCGCGACTGTCTGCAACGTTTCGTGGCACAATTCGAATAAATGGGGAAGTTATTTACAAAAGCGTTATCAACTTTTAAACGCGCTGTATTTTGTTCATGTTTTGCGTATTCAGTTTGTATCGACATATCTCCGGCAGTACAAGAGCTGCACTTCTGAAACTTAGTACTTCAGTAGCAAAACATGTCTCCGCGACTGTCTGCAAAGTTTCGTGGCACAATTCGAATAAATGTGGAAGTTATAAACAAAAGCGATATCAACTTTAAAACGCGCTAAATTTTGTTGATGTTTTGCGTATTCAGTTTGTATCGACATATCTCCGGCAGTACAAGAGCTGCACTTCGAAAACTTCGTACTTCAGTAGAAAATATGTCTCCGCGACTGTCTGCAAAGTTTCGTGGTACAATTCGAATAAATGTGGAAGTTATAAACAAAAGCGATATCAACTTTAAAACGCGCTAAATTTTGTTGATGTTTTGCGTATTCAGTTTGTATCGACATATCTCCGGCAGTACAAGAGCTGCACTTCGTAAACTTGGTACTTCAGTAGAAAATATGTCTCCGACACAGTCTGCAAAGTTTCGTTGCAGAATTCGAATAAATGTTGAAGTTATTAACAAAAGCGATATCAACTTTAAAGCGCGCTAAATTTTGTTGATGTTTTGCGTATTCAGTTTGTATCGACATATCTCCAGCAGTACAAGAGCTGCACTTCTGAAACTTGGTACTTCAGTAGAAAAAGCCTATCCGCGACTGTCTGCAAAGTTTCGTGGTACAATTCGAATAAATGTGGAAGTTATTAACAAAAGCGATATCAACTTTGAAACGCGCTAAATTTTATTGATGTTTTGCGTATTCAGTTTGTATCGACATATCTCCGGCAGTACAAGAGCTGCACTTCTGAAACTTGGTACTTCAGTAGAAAATCTGTCTCCGCGACAGTCTGCTAAGTTTCGTTGCACAATTCGAATAAATGTTGAAGTTATTAACAAAAGCGATATCAACTTTAAAACGCGCTAAATTTTGTTGATGTTTTGCGTATTCAGTTTGTATCGACATATCTCCGGCAGTACAAGAGCTGCACTTCTGAAACTTGGTACTTCAGTAGAAAAGGCCTATCCGCGACTGTCTGCAAAGTTTCGTGGTACAATTCGAATAAATGTGGAAGTTATTAACAAAAGCGATATCAACTTTAAAACGCGCTAAATTTTGTTGATGTTTTGCGTATTCAGTTTGTATCGACATATCTCCGGCAGTACAAGAGTTGCACTTCTGAAACTTATTACTTCAGTAGAAAAGGCCTATCCGCGACTGTCTGCAACGTTTCGCGGCACAATTCGAATAAATGATGAAGTTATTAACAAAAGCGTTATCAACTTTAAAACGCGCTTAATTTTGTTCATGTTTTGCGTATTCAGTTTGTATCGACATATCTCCGGCAGTACAAGAGCTGCACTTCTGAAACTTGGTACCTCAGTAGCCAACATGTCTCCGCGACTGTCTGCAAAGTTTCGTGGCACAATTCGAATAAATGTGGAAGTTATAAACAAAAGCGATATCAACTTTAAAACGCGCTAAATTTTGTTGATGTTTTGCGTATTCAGTTTGTATCGACATATCTCCGGCAGTACAAGAGCTCACGTCTAAAACTTGGTACTTCAGTAGAAAATATGTCTCCGCGACTGTCTGCAAAGTTTCGTGGCACAATTCGAATAAATGTGGAAGTTATAAACAAAAGCGATATCAACTTTAAAACGCGCTAAATTTTGTTGATGTTTTGCGTATTCAGTTTGTATCGACATATCTCCGGCAGTACAAGAGCTGCACTTCGTAAACTTGGTACTTCAGTAGAAAATATGTCTCCGACACAGTCTGCAACGTTTCGTTGCAGAATTCGAATAAATGTTGAAGTTATTAACAAAAGCGATATCAACTTTAAAGCGCGCTAAATTTTGTTGATGTTTTGCGTATTCAGTTTGTATCGACATATCTCCAGCAGTACAAGAGCTGCACTTCTGAAACTTGATACTTCAGTAGAAAAAGCCTATCCGCGACTGTCTGCAAAGTTTCGTGGTACAATTCGAATAAATGTGGAAGTTATTAACAAAAGCGATATCAACTTTAAAACGCGCTAAATTTTATTGATGTTTTGCGTATTCAGTTTGTATCGACATATCTCCGGCAGTACAAGAGCTGCACTTCTGAAACTTGGTACTTCAGTAGAAGATCTGTCTCCGCGACAGTCTACAAAGTTTCGTTGCACAATTCGAATAAATGTTGAAGTTATTAACAAAAGCGATATCAACTTTAAAGCACGCTAAATTTTGTTGATGTTTTGCGTATTCAGTTGGTATCGACATATCTCCGGCAGTACAAGAGCTGCACTTCTGAAACTTGGTACATCAGTAGAAAAGGCCTATCCGCGACTGTCTGCAAAGTTTCGTGGTACAATTCGAATCAATGTGGAAGTTATTAACAAAAGCGATATCAACTTTAAAGCGCGCTAAATTTTGTTGATGTTTTGCGTATTCAGTTTGTATCGACATATCTCCGGCAGTACAAGAGCTGCACTTCTGAAACTTGGTACTTCAGTAGAAGATCAGTCTACGCGACTGTCTGCAAATTTCGTGGCAGAATTCGAATAAATGTTGAAGTTATTAACAAAAGCGATATCAACTTTAACACGCGCTAAATTTTGTTTATGTTTTGCGTATTCAGTTTGTATCGACATATCTCCGGCAGTACAAGAGTTGCACTTCTGAAACTTGGTACTTCAGTAGAAAAGGCCTATCCGCGACTGTCTGCAACGTTTCGTGGCACAATTCGAATAAATGGGGAAGTTATTTACAAAAGCGTTATCAACTTTAAAACGCGCTGTATTTTGTTCATGTTTTGCGTATTCAGTTTGTATCGACATATCTCCGGCAGTACAAGAGCTGCACTTCTGAAACTTGGTACTTCAGTAGAAAACATGTCTCCGCGACTGTCTGCAAACTTTCGTGGCACAATTCGAATAAATGTGGAAGTTATAATCAAAAGCGATATCAACTTTAAAACGCGCTAAATGTTGTTGATGTTTTGCGTATTCAGTTTGTATCGACATATCTCCGGCAGTACAAGAGCTGCACGTCTAAAACTTGGTACTTCATTAGAAAATATGTCTCCGCGACTGTCTGCAAAGTTTCGTGGCACATTTCGAATAAATGTGGAAGTTATAAACAAAAGCGATATCAACTTTAAAACGCGCTTAATTTTGTTGATGTTTTGCGTATTCAGTTTGTATCGACATATCTCCGGCAGTACAAGAGCTGCACTTCTAAAACTTCGTACTTCAGTAGAAAATATGTCTCCGCGACTGTCTGCAAAGTTTCGTGTCACAATTCGAATAAATGTGGAAGTTATAAACAAAAGCGATATCAACTTTAAAACGCGCTAAATTTTGTTGATGTTTTGCGTATTCAGTTTGTATCGACATATCTCCGGCAGTACAAGAGCTGCACTTCGTAAACTTGGTACTTCAGTAGAAAATATGTCTCCGACACAGTCTGCAAAGTTTCGTTGCAGAATTCGAATAAATGTTGAAGTTATTAACAAAAGCGATATCAACTTTAAAACGCGCTAAATTTTGTTTATGTTTTGCGTATTCAGTTTGTATCGACATATCTCCGGCAGTACAAGAGTTGCACTTCTGAAACTTGATACTTCAGTAGAAAAGGCCTATCCGCGACTGTCTGCAACGTTTCGTGGCACAATTCGAATAAATGGGGAAGTTATTTACAAAAGCGTTATCAACTTTAAAACGCGCTGTATTTTGTTCATGTTTTGCGTATTCAGTTTGTATCGACATATCTCCGGCAGTACAAGAGCTGCACGTCTAAAACTTGGTACTTCATTAGAAAATATGTCTCCGCGACTGTCTGCAAAGTTTCGTGGCACATTTCGAATAAATGTGGAAGTTATAAACAAAAGCGATATCAACTTTAAAACGCGCTAAATTTTGTTGATGTTTTGCGTATTCAGTTTGTATCGACATATCTCCGGCAGTACAAGAGTTGCACTTCTGAAACTTGGTACTTCAGTAGAAAAGGCCTATCCGCAACTGTCTGCAACGTTTCGTGGCACAATTCGAATAAATGGGGAAGTTATTTACAAAAGCGTTATCAACTTTAAAACGCGCTGTATTTTGTTTATGTTTTGCGTATTCAGTTTGTATCGACATATCTCCGGCAGTACAAGAGCTGCACTTCTGAAACTTGGTACTTCAGTAGAAAACATGTCTCCGCGACTGTCTGCAAAGTTTCGTGGCACAATTCGAATAAATGTGGAAGTTATAAACAAAAGCGATATCAACTTTAAAACGCGCTAAATTTTGTTGATGTTTTGCGTATTCAGTTTGTATCGACATATCTCCGGCAGTACAAGAGCTGCACTTCTAAAACTTCGTACTTCAGTAGAAAATATGTCTCCGCGACTGTCTGCAAAGTTTCGTGTCACAATTCGAATAAATGTGGAAGTTATAAACAAAAGCGATATCAACTTTAAAACGCGCTAAATTTTGTTGATGTTTTGCGTATTCAGTTTGTATCGACATATCTCCGGCAGTACAAGAGCTGCACTTCGTAAACTTGGTACCTCAGTAGAAAATATGTCTCCGACACAGTCTGCAAAGTTTCGTTGCAGAATTCGAATAAATGTTGAAGTTATTAACAAAAGCGATATCAACTTTAAAGCGCGCTAAATTTTGTTGATGTTTTGCGTATTCAGTTTGTATCGACATATCTCCAGCAGTACAAGAGCTGCACTTCTGAAACTTGGTACTTCAGTAGAAAAAGCCTATCTGCGACTGTCTGCAAAGTGTCGTGGTACAATTCGAATAAATGTGGAAGTTATTAACAAAAGCGATATCAACTTTAAAACGCGCTAAATTTTATTGATGTTTTGCGTATTCAGTTTGCATCGACATATCTCCGGCAGTACAAGAGCTGCACTTCTGAAACTTGGTACTTCAGTAGAAAATCTGTCTCCGCGACAGTCTGCAAAGTTTCGTTGCACAATTCGAATAAATGTTGAAGTTATTAACAAAAGCGATATCAACTTTAAAACGCGCTAAATTTTGTTGATGTTTTGCGTATTCAGTTTGTATCGACATATCTCCGGCAGTACAAGAGCTGTACTTCTGAAACTTGGTACTTCAGTAGAAAAGGCCTATCCGCGACTGTCTGCAAAGTTTCGTGGTACAATTCGAATAAATGTGGAAGTTATTAACAAAAGCGATATCAACTTCAAAACGCGCTAAATTTCGTTGATGTTTTGCGTATTCAGTTTGTATCGACATATCTCCGGCAGTACAAGAGTTGCACTTCTGAAACTTGGTACTTCAGTAGAAAAGGCCTATACGCGACTGTCTGCAACGTTTCGCGGCACAATTCGAATAAATGGGGAAGTTATTTACAAAAGCGTTATCAACTTTAAAACGCGCTTAATTTTGTTCATGTTTTGCGTATTCAGTTTGTATCGACATATCTCCGGCAGTACAAGAGCTGCACTTCTGAAACTTGGTACTTCAGTAGAAAACATGTCTCCGCGACTGTCTGCAAAGTTTCGTGGCACAATTCGAATAAATGTGGAAGTTATAAACAAAAGCGATATCAACTTTAAAACGCGCTAAATTTTGTTGATGTTTTGCGTATTCAGTTTGTATCGACATATCTCCGGCAGTACAAGAGCTGCACTTCGAAAACTTCGTACTTCAGTAGAAAATATGTCTCCGCGACTGTCTGCAAAGTTTCGTGTCACAATTCGAATAAATGTGGAAGTTATAAACAAAAGCGATATCAACTTTAAAACGCGCTAAATTTTGTTGATGTTTTGCGTATTCAGTTTGTATCGACATATCTCCGGCAGTACAAGAGCTGCACTTCGTAAACTTGGTACTTCAGTAGAAAATATGTCTCCGACACAGTCTGCAACGTTTCGTTGCAGAATTCGAATAAATTTTGAAGTTATTAACAAAAGCGATATCAACTTTAAAGCGCGCTAAATTTTGTTGATGTTTTGCGTATTCAGTTTGTATCGACATATCTCCAGCAGTACAAGAGCTGCACTTCTGGAACTTGGTACTTCAGTAGAAAAAGCCTATCCGCGACTGTCTGCAAAGTTTCGTGGTACAATTCGAATAAATGTGGAAGTTATTAACAAAAGCGATATCAACTTTAAAACGCGCTAAATTTTATTGATGTTTTGCGTATTCATCTTGTATCGACATATCTCCGGCAGTACAAGAGCTGCACTTCTGAAACTTGGTACTTCAGTAGAAAATCTGTCTCCGCGACAGTCTGCAAAGTTTCGTTGCACAATTCGAATAAATGTTGAAGTTATTAACAAAAGCGATATCAACTTTAAAGCGCGCTAAATTTTGTTGATGTTTTGCGTATTCAGTTTGTATCGACATATCTCCGGCAGTACAAGAGCTGCACTTCTGAAACTTGGTACTTCAGTAGAAAAGGCCTATCCGCGACTGTCTGCAAAGTTTCGTGGTACAATTCGAATAAATGTGGAAGTTATTAACAAAAGCGATATCAACTTTAAAACGCGCTAAATTTTGTTGATGTTTTGCGTATTCAGTTTGTATCGACATATCTCCGGCAGTACAAGAGTTGCACTTCTGAAACTTGGTACTTCAGTAGAAAAGGCCTATCCGCGACTGTCTGCAACGTTTCGTGGCACAATTCGAATAAATGGGGAAGTTATTTACAAAAGCGTTATCAACTTTAAAACGCGCTGAATTTGTTGATGTTTTGCGTATTCAGTTTGTATCGACATATCTCCGGCAGTACAAGAGATGCACTTCTGAAACTTGGTACTTCAGTAGAAAAGGCCTATCCGCGACTGTCTGCAAAGTTTCGTGGTACAATTCGAATAAATGTGGAAGTTATTAACAAAAGCGATATCAACTTTAAAACGCGCTAAATTTTGTTAATGTTTTGCGTATTCAGTTTGTATCGACATATCTCTGGCAGTACAAGAGCTGCACTTCTGAAACTTGGTACTTCAGTAGAAATTCTGTCTCCGCGACTGTCTGCCAGATTTCATGGCACAATTCGAATAAATGTGGAAGTTATAAACAAAAGCGATATCAACTTTAAAACGCTCTAAATTGTGTTGATGTTTTGCGTATTCAGTTTGTATCGACATATCTCCGGCAGTACAAGAGCTGCACTTCTGAAACTTGGTACTTTAGTAGAAGATCAGTCTCCGCGACTGTCTGCAAAGTTTCGTGACACAATTCGAATAAATGTTCAAGTTATTTACAAAAGCGATATCAACTTTAAAACGCGCTAAATTTTGTTGATGTTTTGCGTATTCAGTTTGTATCGACATATCTCCGGCAGTACAAGAGTTGCACTTCTGAAACTTGGTACTTCAGTAGAAAAGGCCTATCCGCGACTGTCTGCAAAGTTTCGTGGCACAATTCGAATAAATGTGGAAGTTATTAACAAAAGCGTAATCAACTTTAAAACGCGCTAAATTTAGTTAATGTTTTGCGTATTCAGTTTGTATCGACATATCTCCGGAAGTAAAAGAGCTGCATTACTGAAACTTGGTACTTCAGTAGAAAATATGTCTCCGCAACTGTCTGCAAATTTCGTGGCACAATTCGAATAAATGTGGAAGTTATAAACAAAAGCGATATCAACTTTAAAACGCGCTAAATTTTGTTGATGTTTTGCGTATTCAGTTTGTATCGACATATCTCCGGCAGTACAAGAGCTGCACTTCTGAAACTTGGTACTTCAGTAGAAAATCAGTCTCCGCGACTGTCTGCAAAGTTTCGTGTCACAATTCGAATAAATGTGGAAGTTATAAACAAAAGCGATATCAACTTTAAAACGCGCTAAATTTTGTTGATGTTTTGCGTATTCAGTTTGTATCGACATATCTCCGGCAGTACAAGAGCTGAACTTCTGAAACTTGGTACTTCAGTAGAAAATATGTCTCCGCGACAGTCTGCAAAGTTTCGTTGCACAATTCGAATAAATGTGGAAGTTATTAACAAAAGCGATATCAACTTTAAAGCACGCTAAATTTTGTTGATGTTATTCGTATTCAGTTTGTATACACATATCTCCGGCAGTACAAGAGCTGCACTTCTGAAACTTGGTACTTCAGTAGAAAAGGCCTATCCGCGACTGTCTGCAAAGTTTCGTGGTACAATTCGAATAAATGTAGAAGTTATTAACAAAAGCGATATCAACTTTAAAACGCGCTAAATTTTGTTAATGTTTTGCGTATTCAGTTTGTATCGACATATCTCTGGCAGTACAAGAGCTGCACTTCTGAAACTTGGTACTTCAGTAGAAATTCTGTTTCCGCGACTGTCTGCCAGATTTCATGGCACAATTCGAATAAATGTGGAAGTTATAAACAAAAGCGATATCAACTTTAAAACGCTCTAAATTTTGTTGATGTTTTGCGTATTCAGTTTGTATCGACATATCTCCGGCAGTACAAGAGCTGCACTTCTGAAACTTGGTACTTTAGTAGAAGATCAGTCTCCGCGACTGTCTGCAAAGTTTCGTGGCACAATTCGAATAAATGTTCAAGTTATTTACAAAAGCGATATCAACTTTAAAGTCGCTAAATTTTGTTGATGTTTTGCGTATTCAGTTTGTATCGACATATCTCCGGCAGTACAAGAGTTGCACTTCTGAAACTTGGTACTTCAGTAGAAAAGGATTATCCGCGACTGTCTGCAAAGTTTCGTGGCACAATTCGAATAAATGTGGAAGTTATTAACAAAAGCGTTATCAACTTTAAAACGCGCTAAATTTAGTTAATGTTTTGCGTATTCAGTTTGTATCGACATATCTCCGGCAGTAAAAGAGCTGCATTACTGAAACTTGGTACTTCAGTAGAAAATATGTCTCCGCAACTGTCTGCAAAGTTTCGTGGCACAATTCGAATAAATGTGGAAGTTATAAACAAAAGCGATATCAACTTTAAAACGCGCTAAATTTTGTTGATGTTTTGCGTATTCAGTTTGTATCGATTTATCTCCGGCAGTACAAGAGTTGCACTTTTGAAACTTGGTACTTCAGTAGAAAATCAGTCTCCGCGACTGTCTGCAAAGTTTCGTGTCACAATTCGAATAAATGTGGAAGTTATAAACAAAAGCGATATCAACTTTAAAACGCGCTAAATTTTGTTGATGTTTTGCGTATTCAGTTTGTATCGACATATCTCCGGCAGTACAAAAGCTGAAATTCTGAAACTTGGTACTTCAGTAGAAAATATGTCTCCGCGACAGTCTGCAAAGTTTCGTTGCACAATTCGTATAAATGTTCAAGTTATTAACAAAAGCGATATCAACTTTAAAGCGCGCTAAATTTTGTTGATGTTTTGCGTATTCAGTTTGTATACACATATCTCCGGCAGTACAAGAGCTGCACTTCTGAAACTTGGTACTTCAGTAGAAAAGGCCTATCCGCGACTGTCTGCAAAGTTTCGTGGTACAATTCGAATAAATGTGGAAGTTATTAACAAAAGCGATATCAACTTTAAAACGCGCTAAATTTTGTTAATGTTTTGCGTATTCAGTTTGTATCGACATATCTCTGGCAGTACAAGAGCTGCACTTCTGAAACTTGGGACTTCAGTAGAAAACATGTCTCCGCGACTGTCTGCAAAGTTTCGTGGCACAATTCGAATAAATGTGGAAGTTATAAACAAAAGCGATATCAACTTTAAAACGCGCTAAATTTTGTTGATGTTTTGCGTATTCAGTTTGTATCGACATATCTCCGGCAGTACAAGAGCTGCACTTCTGAAACTTGGTACTTCAGTAGAAAATATGTCTCCGCGACTGTCTGCAAAGTTTCGTGGCACAATTCGAATAAATGTAGAAGTTATTAACAAAAGCGATATCAACTTTAAAACGCGCTGAATTTGTTGATGTTTTGCGTATTCAGTTTGTATCGACATATCTCCGGCAGTACAAGAGATGCACTTCTGAAACTTGGTACTTCAGTAGAAAAGGCCTATCCGCGACTGTCTGCAAAGTTTCGTGGTACAATTCGAATAAATGTAGAAGTTATTAACAAAAGCGATATCAACTTTAAAACGCGCTAAATTTTGTTAATGTTTTGCGTATTCAGTTTGTATCGACATATCTCTGGCAGTACAAGAGCTGCACTTCTGAAACTTGGTACTTCAGTAGAAATTCTGTCTCCGCGACTGTCTGCCAGATTTCATGGCACAATTCGAATAAATGTGGAAGTTATAAACAAAAGCGATATCAACTTTAAAACGCTCTAAATTTTGTTGATGTTTTGCGTATTCAGTTTGTATCGACATATCTCCGGCAGTACAAGAGCTGCACTTCTGAAACTTGGTACTTTAGTAGAAGATCAGTCTCCGCGACTGTCTGCAAAGTTTCGTGGCACAATTCGAATAAATGTTCAAGTTATTTACAAAAGCGATATCAACTTTAAAGTCGCTAAATTTTGTTGATGTTTTGCGTATTCAGTTTGTATCGACATATCTCCGGCAGTACAAGAGTTGCACTTCTGAAACTTGGTACTTCAGTAGAAAAGGCCTATCCGCGACTGTCTGCAAAGTTTCGTGGCACAATTCGAATAAATGTGGAAGTTATTAACAAAAGCGTTATCAACTTTAAAACGCGCTAAATTTAGTTAATGTTTTGCGTATTCAGTTTGTATCGACATATCTCCGGCAGTAAAAGAGCTGCATTACTGAAACTTGGTACTTCAGTAGAAAATATGTCTCCGCAACTGTCTGCAAAGTTTCGTGGCACAATTCAAATAAATGTGGAAGTTATAAACAAAAGCGATATCAACTTTAAAACGCGCTAAATTTTGTTGATGTTTTGCGTATTCAGTTTGTATCGATTTATCTCCGGCAGTACAAGAGTTGCACTTCTGAAACTTGGTACTTCAGTAGAAAATCAGTCTCCGCGACTGTCTGCAAAGTTTCGTGTCACAATTCGAATAAATGTGGAAGTTATAAACAAAAGCGATATCAACTTTAAAACGCGCTAAATTTTGTTGATGTTTTGCGTATTCAGTTTGTATCGACATATCTCCGGCAGTACAAAAGCTGAAATTCTGAAACTTGGTACTTCAGTAGAAAATATGTCTCCGCGACAGTCTGCAAAGTTTCGTTGCACAATTCGAATAAATGTTCAAGTTATTAACAAAAGCGATATCAACTTTAAAGCGCGCTAAATTTTGTTGATGTTTTGCGTATTCAGTTTGTATACACATATCTCCGGCAGTACAAGAGCTGCACTTCTGAAACTTGGTACTTCAGTAGAAAAGGCCTATCGTCGACTGTCTGCAAAGTTTCGTGGCACAATTCGAATAAATGTGGAAGTTATTAACAAAAGCGTTATCAACTTTAAAACGCGCTAAATTTAGTTAATGTTTTGCGTATTCAGTTTGTATCGACATATCTCTGGCAGTAAAAGAGCTGCATTACTGAAACTTGGTACTTCAGTAGTAAATATGTCTCCGCAACTGTCTGCAAAGTTTCGTGGCACAATTCGAATAAATGTGGAAGTTATAAACAAAAGCGATATCAACTTTAAAACGTGCTAAATTTTGTTGATGTTTTGCGTATTCAGTTTGTATCGACATATCTCCGGCAGTACAAGAGCTGCACTTCTGAAACTTGGTACTTCAGTAGAACATATGTCTCCGCGACAGTCTGCAAAGTTTCGTTGCACAATTCGAATAAATGTGGAAGTTATTAACAAAAGCGATATCAACTTAAAAGCGCGCTAAATTTTGTTGATGTTTTGCGTATTCAGTTTGTATACACATATCTCCGGCAGTACAAGAGCTGCACTTCTGAAACTTGGTACTTCAGTAGAAAAGGCCTATCCGCGACTGTCTGCAAAGTTTCGTGGTACAATTCGAATAAATGTTGAAGTTATTAACAAAAGCGATATCAACTTTAAAACGCGCTAAATTTTGTTAATGTTTTGCGTATTCAGTTTGTATCGACATATCTCTGGCAGTACAAGAGCTGCACTTCTGAAACTTGGTACTTCAGTAGAAATTCTGTCTCCGCGACTGTCTGCCGGATTTCATGGCACAATTCGAATAAATGTGGAAGTTATAAACAAAAGCGATATCAACTTTAAAACGCTCTAAATTTTGTTGATGTTTTGCGTATTCAGTTTGTATCGACATATCTCCGGCAGTACAAGAGCTGCACTTCTGAAACTTGGTACTTTAGTAGAAGATCAGTCTCCGCGACCGTCTGCAAAGTTTCGTGGCACAATTCGAATAAATGTTCAAGTTATTTACAAAAGCGATATCAACTTTAAAACGCGCTAAACTTTGTTGATGTTTTGCGTATTCAGTTTGTATCGACATATCTCCGGCAGTACAAGAGTTGCACTTCTGAAACTTGGTACTTCAGTAGAAAAGGCCTATCCGCGACTGTCTGCAAAGTTTCGTTGCACAATTCGAATAAATGTGGAAGTTATTAACAAAAGCGTTATCAACTTTAAAACGCGCTAAATTTAGTTAATGTTTTGCGTATTCAGTTTGTATCGACATATCTCCGGCAGTAAAAGAGCTGCATTACTGAAACTTGGTACTTCAGTAGAAAATATGTCTCCGCAACTGTCTGCAAAGTTTCGTGGCACAATTCGAATAAATGTGGAAGTTATAAACAAAAGCGATATCAACTTTAAAACGCGCTAAATTTTGTTGATGTTTTGCGTATTCAGTTTGTATCGACATATCTCCGGCAGTACAAGAGCTGCACTTCTGAAACTTGGTACTTCAGTAGAAAATCAGTCTCCGCGACTGTCTCCAAAGTTTCGTGTCACAATTCGAATAAATGTGGAAGTTATAAACAAAAGCGATATCAACTTTAAAACGCGCTAAATTTTGTTGATGTTTTGCGTATTCAGTTTGTATCGACATATATCCGGCAGTACAAAAGCTGAAATTCTGAAACTTGGTACTTCAGTAGAAAATATGTCTCCGCGACAGTCTGCAAAGTTTCGTTGCACAATTCGAATAAATGTGGAAGTTATTAACAAAAGCGATATCAACTTTAAAACGCGCTAAATTTTGTTGATGTTTTGCGTATTCAGTTTGTATACACATATCTCCGGCAGTACAAGAGCTGCACTTCTGAAACTTGGTACTTCAGTAGAAAAGGCCTATCCGCGACTGTCTGCAAAGTTTCGTGGTACAATTCGAATAAATGTGGAAGTTATTAACAAAAGCGATATCAACTTTAAAACGCGCTAAATTTTGTTAATGTTTTGCGTATTCAGTTTGTATCGACATATCTCTGGCAGTACAAGAGCTGCACTTCTGAAACTTGGGACTTCAGTAGAAAACATGTCTCTGCGACTGTCTGCAAAGTTTCGTGGCACAATTCGAATAAATGTGGAAGTTATAAACAAAAGCGATATCAACTTTAAAACGCGCTAAATTTTGTTGATGTTTTGCGTATTCAGTTTGTATCGACATATCTCCGGCGGTACAAGAGCTGCACTTCTGAAACTTGGTACTTCAGTAGAAAATATGTCTCCGCGACTGTCTGCAAAGTTTCGTGGCACAATTCGAATAAATGTAGAAGTTATTAACAAAAGCGATATCAACTTTAAAACGCGCTGAATTTGTTGATGTTTTGCGTATTCAGTTTGTATCGACATATCTCCGGCAGTACAAGAGATGCACTTCTGAAACTTGGTACTTCAGTAGAAAAGGCCTATCCGCGACTGTCTGCAAAGTTTCGTGGTACAATTCGAATAAATGTGGAAGTTATTAACAAAAGCGATATCAACTTTAAAACGCGCTAAATTTTGTTAATGTTTTGCGTATTCAGTTTGTATCGACATATCTCTGGCAGTACAAGAGCTGCACTTCTGAAACTTGGTACTTCAGTAGAAATTCTGTCTCCGCGACTGTCTGCCAGATTTCATGGCACAATTCGAATAAATGTGGAAGTTATAAACAAAAGCGATATCAACTTTAAAACGCTCTAAATTTTGTTGATGTTTTGCGTATTCAGTTTGTATCGACATATCTCCGGCAGTACAAGAGCTGCACTTCTGAAACTTGGTACTTTTGTAGAAGATCAGTCTCCGCGACTGTCTGCAAAGTTTCTTGGCACAATTCGAATAAATGTTCAAGTTATTTACAAAAGCGATATCAACTTTAAAACGCGCTAAATTTTGTTGATGTTTTGCGTATTCAGTTTGTATCGACATATCTCCGGCAGTACAAGAGTTGCACTTCTGAAACTTGGTACTTCAGTAGAAAAGGCCTATCGTCGACTGTCTGCAAAGTTTCGTGGCACAATTCGAATAAATGTGGAAGTTATTAACAAAAGCGTTATCAACTTTAAAACGCGCTAAATTTAGTTAATGTTTTGCGTATTCAAATTGTATCGACATATCTCCGGCAGTAAAAGAGCTGCATTACTGAAACTTGGTACTTCAGTAGAAAATATGTCTCCGCAACTGTCTGCAAAGTTTCGTGGCACAATTCGAATAAATGTGGAAGTTATAAACAAAAGCGATATCAACTTTAAAACGCGCTAAATTTTGTTGATGTTTTGCGTATTCAGTTTGTATCGACATATCTCCGGCAGTACAAGAGCTGCACTTCTGAAACTTGGTACTTCAGTAGAACATATGTCTCCGCGACAGTCTGCAAAGTTTCGTTGCACAATTCGAATAAATGTGGAAGTTATTAACAAAAGCGATATCAACTTTAAAGCGCGCTAAATTTTGTTGATGTTTTGCGTATTCAGTTTGTATACACATATCTCCGGCAGTACAAGAGCTGCACTTCTGAAACTTGGTACTTCAGTAGAAAAGGCCTATCCGCGACTGTCTGCAAAGTTTCGTGGTACAATTCGAATAAATGTTGAAGTTATTAACAAAAGCGATATCAACTTTAAAACGCGCTAAATTTTGTTAATGTTTTGCGTATTCAGTTTGTATCGACATATCTCTGGCAGTACAAGAGCTGCACTTCTGAAACTTGGTACTTCAGTAGAAATTCTGTCTCCGCGACTGTCTGCCAGATTTCATGGCACAATTCGAATAAATGTGGAAGTTATAAACAAAAGCGATATCAACTTTAAAACGCTCTAAATTTTGTTGATGTTTTGCGTATTCAGTTTGTATCGACATATCTCCGGCAGTACAAGAGCTGCACTTCTGAAACTTGGTACTTTAGTAGAAGATCAGTCTCCGCGACCGTCTGCAAAGTTTCGTGGCACAATTCGAATAAATGTTCAAGTTATTTACAAAAGCGATATCAACTTTAAAACGCGCTAAATTTAGTAAATATTTTGCGTATTCAGTTTGTATCGACATATCTCCGGCAGTAAAAGAGCTGCATTACTGAAACTTGGTACTTCAGTAGAAAATATGTCTCCGCAACTGTCTGCAAAGTTTCGTGGCACAATTCGAATAAATGTGGAAGTTATAAACAAAAGCGATATCAACTTTAAAACGCGCTAAATTTTGTTGATGTTTTGCGTATTCAGTTTGTATCGACATATCTCCGGCAGTACAAGAGCTGCACTTCTGAAACTTGGTACTTCAGTAGAAAATCAGTCTCCGCGACTGTCTGCAAAGTTTCGTGTCACAATTCGAATAAATGTGGAAGTTATAAACAAAAGCGATATCAACTTTAAAACGCGCTAAATTTTGTTGATGTTTTGCGTATTCAGTTTGTATCGACATATCTCCGGCAGTACAAGAGCTGAACTTCTGAAACTTGGTACTTCAGTGGAAAATATGTCTCCGCGACAGTCTGCAAAGTTTCGTGGTACAATTCGAATAAATGTGGAAGTTATTAACAAAAGCGATATCAACTTTAAAGCGCGCTAAATTTTGTTGATGTTTTGCGTATTCAGTTTGTATACACATATCTCCGGCAGTACAAGAGCTGCACTTCTGAAACTTGGTACTTCAGTAGAAAAGGCCTATCCGCGACTGTCTGCAAAGTTTCGTGGTACAATTCGAATAAATGTGGAAGTTATTAACAAAAGCGATATCAACTTTAAAACGCGCTAAATTTTGTTAATGTTTTGCGTATTCAGTTTGTATCGACATATCTCTGGCAGTACAAGAGCTGCACTTCTGAAACTTGGTACTTCAGTAGAAATTCTGTCTCCGCGACTGTCTGCCAGATTTCATGGCACAATTCGAATAAATGTGGAAGTTATAAACAAAAGCGATATCAACTTTAAAACGCTCTAAATTTTGTTGATGTTTTGCGTATTCAGTTTGTATCGACATATCTCCGGCAGTACAAGAGCTGCACTTCTGAAACTTGGGACTTTAGTAGAAGATCAGTCTCCGCGACTGTCTGCAAAGTTTCGTGGCACAATTCGAATAAATGTTCAAGTTATTTACAAAAGCGATATCAACTTTAAAACGCGCTAAACTTTGTTGATGTTTTGCGTATTCAGTTTGTATCGACATATCTCCGGCAGTACAAGAGTTGCACTTCTGAAACTTGGTACTTCAGTAGAAAAGGCCTATCCGCGACTGTCTGCAAAGTTTCGTGGCACAATTCGAATAAATGTGGAAGTTATTAACAAAAGCGTTATCAACTTTAAAACGCGCTTAATTTAGTTAATGTTTTGCGTATTCAGTTTGTATCGACATATCTCCGGCAGTACAAGAGCTGAACTTCTGAAACTTGGTACTTCAGTAGAAAATATGTCTCCGCGACAGTCTGCAAAGTTTCGTTGCACAATTCGAATAAATGTGGAAGTTATTAACAAAAGCGATATCAACTTTAAAGCGCGCTAAATTTTGTTGATGTTTTGCGTATTCAGTTTGTATACACATATCTCCGGCAGTACAAGAGCTGCATTTCTGAAACTTGGTACTTCAGTAGAAAAGGCCTATCCGCGACTGTCTGCAAAGTTTCGTGGTACAATTCGAATAAATGTGGAAGTTATTAACAAAAGCGTTATCAACTTTAAAACGCGCTAAATTTTGTTAATGTTTTGCGTATTCAGTTTGTATCGACATATCTCTGGCAGTACAAGAGCTGCACTTCTGAAACTTGGTACTTCAGTAGAAATTCTGTCTCCGCGACTGTCTGCCAGATTTCATGGCACAATTCGAATAAATGTGGAAGTTATAAACAAAAGCGATATCAACTTTAAAACGCTCTAAATTTTGTTGATGTTTTGCGTATTCAGTTTGTATCGACATATCTCCGGCAGTACAAAGGCTGCACTTCTGAAACTTGGTACTTTAGTAGAAGATCAGTCTCCGCGACTGTCTGCAAAGTTTCGTGGCACAATTCGAATAAATGTTCAAGTTATTTACAAAAGCGATATCAACTTTAAAACGCGCTAAATTTTGTTGATGTTTTGCGTATTCAGTTTGTATCGACATATCTCCGGCAGTACAAGAGTTGCACTTCTGAAACTTGGTTCTTCAGTAGAAAAGGCCTATCCGCGACTGTCTGCAAAGTTTCGTGGCACAATTCGAATAAATGTGGAAGTTATTAACAAAAGCGTTATCAACTTTAAAACGCGCTAAATTTAGTTAATGTTTTGCGTATTCAGTTTGTATCGACATATCTCCGGCAGTAAAAGAGCTGCATTACTGAAACTTGGTACTTCAGTAGAAAATATGTCTCCGCAACTGTCTGCAAAGTTTCGTGGCACAATTCGAATAAATGTGGAAGTTATAAACAAAAGCGATATCAACTTTAAAACGCGCTAAATTTTGTTGATGTTTTGCGTATTCAGTTTGTATCGACATATCTCCGGCAGTACAAGAGCTGCACTTCTGAAACTTGGTACTTCAGTAGAAAATCAGTCTCCGCGACTGTCTGCAAAGTTTCGTTGCACAGATCTAATAAATGTTGAAGTTATAAACAAAAGCGATATCAACTTTAAAACGCGCTAAATTTTATTGATGTTTTGCGTATTCAGTTTGTATCGACATATCTCCGGCAGTACAAGAGCTGCACTTCTGAAACTTGGTACGTCAGTAGAAAAGGCCTATCCGCGACTGTCTGCAAAGTTTCGTGGTACAATTCGAATAAATGTGGAAGTTATTAACAAAAGCGATATCAACTTTAAAACGCGCTAAATTTTGTTGATGTTTTGCGTATTCAGTTTGTATCGACATATCTCCGGCAGTACAAGAGCTGCACTTCTGAAACTTGGTACTTCAGTAGAAAATCAGTCTCCGCGACTGTCTGCAAAGTTTCGTGTCACAATTCGAATAAATGTGGAAGTTATAAACAAAAGCGATATCAACTTTAAAACGCGCTAAATTTTGTTGATGTTTTTCGTATTCAGTTTGTATCGACATATCTCCGGCAGTACAAGAGCTGAAATTCTGAAACTTGGTACTTCAGTAGAAAATATGTCTCCGCGACAGTCTGCAAAGTTTCGTTGCACAATTCGAATAAATGTAGAAGTTATTAACAAAAGCGATATCAACTTTAAAGCGCGCTAAATTTTGTTGATGTTTTGCGTATTCAGTTTGTATACACATATCTCCGGCAGTACAAGAGCTGCACTTCTGAAACTTGGTACTTCAGTAGAAAAGGCCTATCCGCGACTGTCTGCAAAGTTTCGTGGTACAATTCGAATAAATGTGGAAGTTATTAACAAAAGCGATATCAACTTTAAAACGCGCTAAATTTTGTTAATGTTTTGCGTATTCAGTTTGTATCGACATATCTCTGGCAGTACAAGAGCTGCACTTCTGAAACTTGGTACTTCAGTAGAAATTCTGTCTCCGCGACTGTCTGCCAGATTTCATGGCACAATTCGAATAAATGTGGAAGTTATAAACAAAAGCAATATCAACTTTAAAACGCTCTAAATTTTGTTGATGTTTTGCGTATTCAGTTTGTATCGACATATCTCCGGCAGTACAAAGGCTGCACTTCTGAAACTTGGTACTTTAGTAGAAGATCAGTCTCCGCGACTGTCTGCAAAGTTTCGTGGCACAATTCGAATAAATGTTCAAGTTATTTACAAAAGCGATATCAACTTTAAAACGCGCTAAATTTTGTTGATGTTTTGCGTATTCAGTTTGTATCGACATATCTCCGGCAGTACAAGAGTTGCACTTCTGAAACTTGGTACTTCAGTAGAAAAGGCCTATCCGCGACTGTCTGCAAAGTTTCGTGGCACAATTCGAATAAATGTGGAAGTTATTAACAAAAGCGATATCAACTTTAAAGCGCGCTAAATTTTGTTGATGTTTTGCGTATTCAGTTTGTATACACATATCTCTGGCAGTACAAGAGCTGCACTTCTGAAACTTGGTACTTCAGTAGAAATTCTGTCTCCGCGACTGTCTGCCAGATTTCATAGCACAATTCGAATAAATGTGGAAGTTATAAACAAAAGCGATATCAACTTTAAAACGCTCTAAATTTTGTTGATGTTTTGCGTATTCAGTTTGTATCGACATATCTCCGGCAGTACAAGAGCTGCACTTCTGAAACTTGGTACTTTAGTAGAAGATCAGTCTCCGCGACTGTCTGCAAAGTTTCGTGGCACAATTCGAATAAATGTTCAAGTTATTTACAAAAGCGATATCAACTTTAAAACGCGCTAAACTTTGTTGATGTTTTGCGTATTCAGTTTGTATCGACATATCTCCGGCAGTACAAGAGTTGCACTTCTGAAACTTGGTACTTCAGTAGAAAAGGCCTATCCGCGACTGTCTGCAAAGTTTCGTGGCACAATTCGAATTAATGTGGAAGTTATTAACAAAAGCGTTATCAACTTTAAAACGCGCTAAATTTAGTTAATGTTTTGCGTATTCAGTTTGTATCGACATATCTCCGGCAGTACAAGAGCTGCACTTCTGAAACTTGGTACTTCAGTAGAAAATATGTCTCCGCAACTGTCTGCAAAGTTTCGTGGCACAATTCGAATAAATGTGGAAGTTATAAACAAAAGCGATATCAACTTTAAAACGCGCTAAATTTTGTTGATGTTTTGCGTATTCAGTTTGTATCGACATATCTCCGGCAGATCAATGGGGACACTTCTAAAACTTGGTACTTCAGTAGAAAATATGTCTCCGCAACTGTCTGCAAAGTTTCGTGTCACAATTCGAATAAATGTGGAAGTTATAAACAAAAGCGATATCAACTTTAAAACGCGCTAAATTTTGTTGATGTTTTGCGTATTCAGTTTGTATCGACATATCTCCGGCAGTACAAGAGCTGAAATTCTGAAACTTGGTACTTCAGTAGAAAATATGTCTCCGCGACAGTCTGCAAAGTTTCGTTGCACAATTCGAATAAATGTGGAAGTTATTAACAAAAGCGATATCAACTTTAAAGCGCGCTAAATTTTGTTGATGTTTTGCGTATTCAGTTTGTATACACATATCTCCGGCAGTACAAGAGCTGCACTTCTGAAACTTGGTACTTCAGTAGAAAAGGCCTATCCGCGACTGTCTGCAAAGTTTCGTGGTACAATTCGAATAAATGTGGAAGTTATTAACAAAAGCGATATCAACTTTAAAACGCGCTAAATTTTGTTAATGTTTTGCGTATTCAGTTTGTATCGACATATCTCTGGCAGTACAAGAGTTGCACTTCTGAAACTTGGTACTTCAGTAGAAAACATGTCTCCGCGACTGTCTGCCAGATTTCATGGCACAATTCGAATAAATGTGGAAGTTATAAACAAAAGCGATATCAACTTTAAAACGCTCTAAATTTTGTTGATGTTTTGCGTATTCAGTTTGTATCGATATATCTCCGGCAGTACAATAGCTGCACTTCTGAAACTTGGTACTTTAGTAGAAGATCAGTCTCCGCGACTGTCTGCAAAGTTTCGTGTCACAATTCGAATAAATGTGGAAGTTATAAACAAAAGCGATATCAACTTTAAAACGCGCTAAATTTTGTTGATGTTTTTCGTATTCAGTTTGTATCGACATATCTCCGGCAGTACAAGAGCTGAAATTCTGAAACTTGGTACTTCAGTAGAAAATATGTCTCCGCGACAGTCTGCAAAGTTTCGTTGCACAATTCGAATAAATGTAGAAGTTATTAACAAAAGCGATATCAACTTTAAAGCGCGCTAAATTTTGTTGATGTTTTGCGTATTCAGTTTGTATACACATATCTCCGGCAGTACAAGAGCTGCACTTCTGAAACTTGGTACTTCAGTAGAAAAGGCCTATCCGCGACTGTCTGCAAAGTTTCGTGGTACAATTCGAATAAATGTGGAAGTTATTAACAAAAGCGATATCAACTTTAAAACGCGCTAAATTTTGTTAATGTTTTGCGTATTCAGTTTGTATCGACATATCTCTGGCAGTACAAGAGCTGCACTTCTGAAACTTGGTACTTCAGTAGAAATTCTGTCTCCGCGACTGTCTGCCAGATTTCATGGCACAATTCGAATAAATGTGGAAGTTATAAACAAAAGCAATATCAACTTTAAAACGCTCTAAATTTTGTTGATGTTTTGCGTATTCAGTTTGTATCGACATATCTCCGGCAGTACAAAGGCTGCACTTCTGAAACTTGGTACTTCAGTAGAAGATCAGTCTCCGCGACTGTCTGCAAAGTTTCGTGGCACAATTCGAATAAATGTTCAAGTTATTTACAAAAGCGATATCAACTTTAAAACGCGCTAAATTTTGTTGATGTTTTGCGTATTCAGTTTGTATCGACATATCTCCGGCAGTACAAGAGTTGCACTTCTGAAACTTGGTACTTCAGTAGAAAAGGCCTATCCGCGACTGTCTGCAAAGTTTCGTGGCACAATTCGAATAAATGTGGAAGTTATTAACAAAAGCGATATCAACTTTAAAGCGCGCTAAATTTTGTTGATGTTTTGCGTATTCAGTTTGTATACACATATCTCTGGCAGTACAAGAGCTGCACTTCTGAAACTTGGTACTTCAGTAGAAATTCTGTCTCCGCGACTGTCTGCCAGATTTCATAGCACAATTCGAATAAATGTGGAAGTTATAAACAAAAGCGATATCAACTTTAAAACGCTCTAAATTTTGTTGATGTTTTGCGTATTCAGTTTGTATCGACATATCTCCGGCAGTACAAGAGCTGCACTTCTGAAACTTGGTACTTTAGTAGAAGATCAGTCTCCGCGACTGTCTGCAAAGTTTCGTGGCACAATTCGAATAAATGTTCAAGTTATTTACAAAAGCGATATCAACTTTAAAACGCGCTAAACTTTGTTGATGTTTTGCGTATTCAGTTTGTATCGACATATCTCCGGCAGTACAAGAGTTGCACTTCTGAAACTTGGTACTTCAGTAGAAAAGGCCTATCCGCGACTGTCTGCAAAGTTTCGTGGCACAATTCGAATTAATGTGGAAGTTATTAACAAAAGCGTTATCAACTTTAAAACGCGCTAAATTTAGTTAATGTTTTGCGTATTCAGTTTGTATCGACATATCTCCGGCAGTACAAGAGCTGCACTTCTGAAACTTGGTACTTCAGTAGAAAATATGTCTCCGCAACTGTCTGCAAAGTTTCGTGGCACAATTCGAATAAATGTGGAAGTTATAAACAAAAGCGATATCAACTTTAAAACGCGCTAAATTTTGTTGATGTTTTGCGTATTCAGTTTGTATCGACATATCTCCGGCAGATCAATGGGGACACTTCTAAAACTTGGTACTTCAGTAGAAAATATGTCTCCGCAACTGTCTGCAAAGTTTCGTGTCACAATTCGAATAAATGTGGAAGTTATAAACAAAAGCGATATCAACTTTAAAACGCGCTAAATTTTGTTGATGTTTTGCGTATTCAGTTTGTATCGACATATCTCCGGCAGTACAAGAGCTGAAATTCTGAAACTTGGTACTTCAGTAGAAAATATGTCTCCGCGACAGTCTGCAAAGTTTCGTTGCACAATTCGAATAAATGTGGAAGTTATTAACAAAAGCGATATCAACTTTAAAGCGCGCTAAATTTTGTTGATGTTTTGCGTATTCAGTTTGTATACACATATCTCCGGCAGTACAAGAGCTGCACTTCTGAAACTTGGTACTTCAGTAGAAAAGGCCTATCCGCGACTGTCTGCAAAGTTTCGTGGTACAATTCGAATAAATGTGGAAGTTATTAACAAAAGCGATATCAACTTTAAAACGCGCTAAATTTTGTTAATGTTTTGCGTATTCAGTTTGTATCGACATATCTCTGGCAGTACAAGAGGTGCACTTCTGAAACTTGGTACTTCAGTAGAAAACATGTCTCCGCGACTGTCTGCCAGATTTCATGGCACAATTCGAATAAATGTGGAAGTTATAAACAAAAGCGATATCAACTTTAAAACGCTCTAAATTTTGTTGATGTTTTGCGTATTCAGTTTGTATCGATATATCTCCGGCAGTACAATAGCTGCACTTCTGAAACTTGGTACTTTAGTAGAAGATCAGTCTCCGCGACTGTCTGCAAAGTTTCGTGGCACAATTCGAATAAATGTTCAAGTTATTTACAAAAGCGATATCAACTTTAAAACGCGCTAAATTTTGTTAATGTTTTGCGTATTCAGTTTGTATCGACATATCTCCGGCAGTACAAGAGTTGCACTTCTGAAACTTGGTACTTCAGTAGAAAAGGCCTATCCGCGACTGTCTGCAAAGTTTCGTGGCACAATTCGAATAAATGTGGAAGTTATTAACAAAAGCGTTATCAACTTTAAAACGCGCTAAATTTAGTTAATGTTTTGCGTATTCAGTTTGTATCGACATATCTCCGGCAGTAAAAGAGCTGCATTACTGAAACTTGGTACTTCAGTAGAAAATATGTCTCCGCAACTGTCTGCAAAGTTTCGTGGCACATTTCGAATAAATGTGGAAGTTATAAACAAAAGCGATATCAACTTTAAAACGCGCTAAATTTTGTTGATGTTTTGCGTATTCAGTTTGTATCGACATATCTCCGGCAGTACAAGAGCTGCACTTCTGAAACTTGGTACTTCAGTAGAAAAGGCCTATCCGCGACTGTCTGCAAAGTTTCGTGGTACAATTCGAATAAATGTGGAAGTTATTAACAAAAGCGATATCAACTTTAAAACGCGCTAAATTTTGTTAATGTTTTGCGTATTCAGTTTGTATCGACATATCTCTGGCAGTACAAGAGCTGCACTTCTGAAACTTGGTACTTCAGTAGAAATTCTGTCTCCGCGACTGTCTGCCAGATTTCATAGTACAATTCGAATAAATGTGGAAGTTATAAACAAAAGCGATATCAACTTTAAAACGCTCTAAATTTTGTTGATGTTTTGCGTATTCAGTTTGTATCGACATATCTCCGGCAGTACAAGAGCTGCACTTCTGAAACTTGGTACTTTAGTAGAAGATCAGTCTCCGCGACTGTCTGCAAAGTTTCGTGGCACAATTCGAATAAATGTTCAAGTTATTTACAAAAGCGATATCAACTTTAAAACGCGCTAAACTTTGTTGATGTTTTGCGTATTCAGTTTGTATCGACATATCTCCGGCAGTACAAGAGTTGCACTTCTGAAACTTGGTACTTCAGTAGAAAAGGCCTATCCGCGACTGTCTGCAAAGTTTCGTGGCACAATTCGAATAAATGTGGAAGTTATTAACAAAAGCGTTATCAACTTTAAAACGCGCTAAATTTAGTTAATGTTTTGCGTATTCAGTTTGTATCGACATATCTCCGGTAGTAAAAGAGCTGCATTACTGAAACTTGGTACTTCAGTAGAAAATATTTCTCCGCAACTGTCTGCAAAGTTTCGTGGCACAATTCGAATAAATGTGGAAGTTATAAACAAAAGCGATATCAACTTTAAAACGCGCTAAATTTTGTTGATGTTTTGCGTATTCAGTTTGTATCGACATATCTCCGGCAGTACAAGAGCTGCACTTCTGAAACCTGGTACTTCAGTATAAAATCAGTCTCCGCGACTGTCTGCAAAGTTTCGTGTAACAATTCGAATAAATGTGGAAGTTATAAACAAAAGCGATATCAACTTTAAAACGCGCTAAATTTTGTTGATGTTTTGCGTATTCAGTTTGTATCGACATATCTCCGGCAGTACAAGAGCTGAAATTCTGAAACTTGGTACTTCAGTAGAAAATATGTCTCCGCGACTGTCTGCAAAGTTTCGTGGTACAATTCGAATAAATGTGGAAGTTATTAACAAAAGCGATATCAACTTTAAAACGCGCTAAATTTTGTTAATGTTTTGCGTATTCAGTTTGTATCGACATATCTCTGGCAGTACAAGAGGTGCACTTCTGAAACTTGGAACTTCAGTAGAAATTCTGTCTCCGCGACTGTCTGCCAGATTTCATGGCACAATTCGAATAAATGTGGAAGTTATAAACAAAAGCGATATCAACTTTAAAACGCTCTAAATTTTGTTGATGTTTTGCGTATTCAGTTTGTATCGACATATCTCGAGCAGTACAAAGGCTGCACTTCTGAAACTTGGTACTTTAGTAGAAGATCAGTCTCCGCGACTGTCTGCAAAGTTTCGTGGCACAATTCGAATAAATGTTCAAGTTATTTACAAAAGCGATATCAACTTTAAAACGCGCTAAACTTTGTTGATGTTTTGCGTATTCAGTTTGTATCGACATATCTCCGGCAGTACAAGAGTTGCACTTCTGAAACTTGGTACTTCAGTAGAAAAGGCCTATCCGCGACTGTCTGCAAAGTTTCGTGGCACAATTCGAATAAATGTGGAAATTATTAACAAAAGCGTTATCAACTTTAAAACGCGCTAAATTTAGTTAATGTTTTGCGTATTCAGTTTGTATCGACATATCTCCGGCAGTAAAAGAGCTGCATTACTGAAACTTGGTACTTCAGTAGAAAATATGTCTCCGCAACTGTCTGCAAAGTTTCGTGGCACAATTCGAATAAATGTGGAAGTTATAAACAAAAGCGATATCAACTTTTAAACGCGCTAAATTTTGTTGATGTTTTGCGTATTCAGTTTGTATCGACATATCTCCGGCAGTACAAGAGCTGCACTTCTGAAACTTGGTACTTCAGTAGAAAATCAGTCTCCGCGACTGTCTGCAAAGTTTCGTTGCACAGATCGAATAAATGTTGAAGTTATTAACAAAAGCGATATCAACTTTAAAACGCGCTAAATTTTGTTGATGTTTTGCGTATTCAGTTTGTATCGACATATCTCCGGCAGTACAAAAGCGGCACTTCTGAAACTTGGTACGTCAGTAGAAAAGGCCTATCCGCGACTGTCTGCAAAGTTTCGTGGTACAATTCGAATAAATGTGGAAGTTATTAACAAAAGCGATATCAACTTTAAAACGCGCTAAATTTTGTTGATGTTTTGCGTATTCAGTTTGTATCGACATATCTCCGGCAGTACAAGAGCTGCACTTCTGAAACTTGGTACTTCAGTAGAAAATGCCTATCCGCGACTGTCTGCAAAGTTTCGTGGTACAATTCGAATAAATGTGGAAGTTATTAACAAAAGCGATATCAACTTTAAAGCGCGCTAAATTTTGTTGATGTTTTGCGTATTCAGTTTGTATCGACATATCTCCGGCAGTACAAGAGCTGCACTTCTGAAACTTGGTACTTCAGTAGAATGTCAGTCTCCGCGACTGTCTGCAAATTTCGTGGCAGAATTCGAATAAATGTTGAAGTTATTAACAAAAGCGATATCAACTTTAAAACGCGCTAAATTCTGTTTATGTTTTGCGTATTCAGTTTGTATCGACATATCTCCGGCAGTACAAGAGTTGCACTTCTGAAACTTGGTACTTCAGTAGAAAAGGCCTATCCGCGACTGTCTGCAAAGTTTCGTGGCACAATTCGAATAAATGATGAAGTTATTAACAAAAGCGATATCAACTTTAAAACGCGCTAAATGTTGTTGATGTTTTGCGTATTCAGTTTGTATCGACATATCTCTGGCAGTACAAGAGCTGCACGTCTAAAACTTGGTACTTCAGTAGAAAATATGTCTCCGCGACTGTCTGCAAAGTTTCGTGGCACAATTCGAATAAATGTGGAAGTTATAAACAAAAGCGATATCAACTTTAAAACGCGCTAAATTTTGTTGATGTTTTGCGTATTCAGTTTGTATCGACATATCTCCGGCAGTACAAGAGCTGCACTTCTAAACCTTCGTACTTCAGTAGAAAATATGTCTCCGCGACTGTCTGCAAAGTTTCGTGTCACAATTCGAATAAATGTGGAAGTTATAAACAAAAGCGATATCAACTTTAAAACGCGCTAAATTTTGTTGATGTTTTGCGTATTCAGTTTGTATCGAAATATCTCCGGCAGTACAAGAGCTGCACTTCTGAAACTTGGTACTTTAGTAGAAGATCAGTCTCCGCGACTGTCTGCAAAGTTTCGTGGCACAATTCGAATAAATGTTCAAGTTATTTACAAAAGCGATATCAACTTTAAAACGCGCTAAACTTTGTTGATGTTTTGCGTATTCAGTTTGTATCGACATATCTCCGGCAGTACAAGAGTTGCACTTCTGAAACTTGGTACTTCAGTAGAAAAGGCCTATCCGCGACTGTCTGCAAAGTTTCGTGGCACAATTCGAATAAATGTGGAAGTTATAAACAAAAGCGATATCAACTTTAAAACGCGCTAAATTTTGTTGATGTTTTGCGTATTCAGTTTGTATCGACATATCTCCGGCAGTACAAGAGCTGAAATACTGAAACTTGGTACTTCAGTAGAAAATATGTCTCCGCGACAGTCTGCAAAGTTTCGTTGCACAATTCGAATAAATGTGGAAGTTATTAACAAAAGCGATATCAACTTTAAAGCGCGCTAAATTTTGTTGATGTTTTTCGTATTCAGTTTGTATACACATATCTCCGGCAGTACAAGAGCTGCACTCCTGAAACTTGGTACTTCAGTAGAAAAGGCCTATCCGCGACTGTCTGCAAAGTTTCGTGGTACAATTCGAATAAATGTGGAAGTTATTAACAAAAGCGATATCAACTTTAAAACGCGCTAAATTTTGTTAATGTTTTGCGTATTCAGTTTGTATCGACATATCTCTGGCAGTACGAGAGGTGCACTTCTGAAACTTGGTACTTCAGTAGAAATTCTGTCTCCGCGACTCTCTGCCAGATTTCATGGCACAATTCGAATAAATGTGGAAGTTATAAACAAAAGCGTTATCAACTTTAAAACGCGCTAAATTAAGTTAATGTTTTGCGTATTCAGTTTGTATCGACATATCTCCGGCAGTAAAAGAGCTGCATTACTGAAACTTGGTACTTCAGTAGAAAATATGTCTCCGCAACTGTCTGCAAAGTTTCGTGGCACAATTCGAATAAATGTGGAAGTTATAAACAAAAGCGATATCAACTTTAAAACGCGCTAAATTTTGTTGATGTTTTTCGTATTCAGTTTGTATCGACATATCTCCGGCAGTACAAGAGCTGCACTTCTGAAACTTGGTACTTCAGTAGAAAATCAGTCTCCGCGACTGTCTGCAAAGTTTCGTGGCACAGATCGAATAAATGTTGAAGTTATTAACAAAAGCGATATCAACTTTAAAACGCGCTAAATTTTGTTGATGTTTTGCGTATTCAGTTTGTATCGACATATCTCCGGCAGTACAAGAGCTGCACTTCTGAAACTTGGTACGTCCGTAGAAAAGGCCTATCCGCGACTGTCTGCAAAGTTTCGTGGTACAATTCGAATAAATGTGGAAGTCATTAACAAAAGCGATATCAACTTTAAAACGCGCTAAATTTTGTTGATGTTTTGCGTATTCAGTTTGTATCGACATATCTCCGGCAGTACAAGAGCTGCACTTCTGAAACTTGGTACTTCAGTAGAAAAGGCCTATCCGCGACTGTCTGCAAAGTTTCGTGGCACAATTCGAATAAATGTGGAAGGTGTAAACAAAAGCGATATCAACTTTAAAACGCGCTAAATTTTGTTGATGTTTTGCGTATTCAGTTTGTATCGAGATATCTCCGGCAGTACAAGAGCTGCACTTCTGAAACTTAGTACTTCAGTAGAAAATATGTCTCCGGGACAGTCTGCAAAGTTTCGTTGCACAATTCGAATAAATGTTGAAGTTATTAACAAAAGCGATATCAACTTTAAAGCGCGCTAAATTTGTTGATGTTTTGCGTATTCAGTTTGTATCGACATATCTCCGGCAGTACAAGAGCTGCACTTCTGAAACTTGGTACTTCATCAGCAAATGCCTATCCGCGCCTGTCTGCAAAGTTTCGTGGTACAATTCGAATAAATGTTGAAGTTATTAACAAAAGCGATATCAACTTTAAAGCGCGCTAAATTTTGTTGATGTTTTGCGTATTCAGTTTGTATCGACATATCTCCGGCAGTACAAGAGCTGCACTTCTGAAACTTGGTACTTCAGTAGAAGATCAGTCTCCGCGACTGTCTGCAAATTTCGTGGCACAATTCGAATAAATGTTGAAGTTATTAACAAAAGCGATATCAACTTTAAAACGCGCTAAATTTTGTTTATGTTTTGCATATTCAGTTTGTATCGACATATCTCCGGCAGTACAAGAGTTGCACTTCTGAAACTTCGTACTTCAGTAGAAAAGGCCTATCTGCGACTGTCTGCAACGTTTCGTGGCACAATTCGAATAAATGGGGAAGTTATTTACAAAAGCGTTATCAACTTTAAAACGCGCTAAATTTTGTTGATGTTTTGCGTATTCAGTTTGTATCGACATATCTCCGGCAGTACAAGAGGTGCACTTCTGAAACCTAGTACTTCAGTAGAAAACATGTCTCCGCGACTGTCTGCAAAGTTTCGTGGCACAATTCGAATAAATGATGAAGTTATTAACAAAAGCGATATCAACTTTAAAACGCGCTAAATTTTGTTGATTTTTTGCGTATTCAGTTTGTATCGACATATCTCCGGCAGTACAAGAGCTGCACTTCTGAAACTTCGTACTTCAGTAGAAAATATGTCTCCGCGACTGTCTGCAAAGTTTCGTGGCACAATTCGAATAAATGTGGAAGTTATTAACAAAAGCGATATCAACTTTAAAGCGCGCTAAATTTTGTTGATGTTTTGCGTATTCAGTTTGTATCGACATATCTCCGGCATTACAAGAGCTGCACTTCTGAAACTTGGTACTTCAGTAGAAAATGCCTATCCGCGACTGTCTGCAAAGTTTCGTGGTACAATTCGAATAAATGTGGAAGTTATTAACAAAAGCGATATCAACTTTAAAGCGCGCTAAATTTTGTTGATGTTTTGCGTATTCAGTTTGTATCGACATATCTCCGGCAGTACAAGAGCTGCACTTCTGAAACTTGGTACTTCAGTAGAAGATCAGTCTCCGCGACTGTCTGCAAATTTCGTGGCACAATTCGAATAAATGTTGAAGTTATTAACAAAAGCGATATCAACTTTAAAACGCGCTAAATTTTGTTTATGTTTTGCGTATTCAGTTTGTATCGATATATCTAAGGCAGTACAAGAGTTGCACTTCTGAAACTTGGTACTTCAGTAGAAAAGGCCTATCCGCGACTGTCTGCAAATTTCGTGGCACAATTCGAATAAATGTTGAAGTTATTAACAAAAGCGATATCAACTTTAAAGCGCGCTAAATTTTGTTGATGTTTTGCGTATTCAGTTTGTATCGACATATCTCCGGCAGTACAAGAGCTGCACTTCTTAAACGTGGTACTTCAGTAGCAAATCTGTCTCCGCGACTGTCTGCAAAGTTTCGTGGCACAATTCGAATAAATGTGGAAGTTATTAACAAAAGCGATATCAACTTTAAAACGCGCTAAATTTTGTTGATGTTTTGCGTATTCAGTTTGTATCGACATATCTCCGGCAGTACAAGTGCTGCACTTCTGAAACTTGGTACTTCAGTAGAAAATCTGTCTCCGCGACTGTCTGCAAAGTTTCGTAGCACAATTCGAATAAATGTGGAAGTTATCAACACAAGCGATATCAACTTTAAAACGCGCTTAATTTTGTTGATGTTTTGCGTATTCAGTTTGTATCGACATATCTCCGGCAGTACAAGAGCTGCACTTCTAAAACTTGGTACTTCAGTAGAAACTATGTCTCAGCGACTGTCTGCAAAGTTTCGTGTCACAATTTGAATAAATGTGGAAGTTATAAACAAAAGCGATATCAACTTTTAAGGTCGCTAAATTTTGTTGATGTTTTGCGTATTCAGTTTGTATCGACATATCTCCGGCAGTACAAGAGCTGCACTTCTGAAACTTGGTACTTCAGTAGAAAAGGCCTATCCGCGACTGTCTGCAACGTTTCGTGGCACAATTCGAATAAATGGGGAAGTTATTTACAAAAGCGTTATCAACTTTAAAACGCGCTAAATTTTGTTGATGTTTTGCGTATTCAGTTTGTATCGACATATCTCCGGCAGTACTAGAGCTGCACTTCTGAAACTTGGTACTTCAGTAGAAAATCAGTTTCTGCGACTGTCTGCAAAGTTTCGTTGCACAATTCGAATAAATGTGGAAGTTATTAACAAAAGCGATATCAACTTAAAAACGCGCTAAATTTTGTTGATATTTTGCGTATTCAGTTTGTATCGACATATCTCCGGCAGTACAAGAGCTGCACTTCTGAAACTTGGTACTTCAGTAGTAAACATGTCTCCGCGACTGTCTGCAAAGTTTCGTGGCACAATTCGAATACATGTGGAAGTTATAAACAAAAGCGATATCAACTTTAAAACGCGCTAAATTTTGTTGATGTTTTGCGTATTCAGTTTGTATCGACATATCTCCGGCAGTACAAGAGCTGCACTTCTGAAACTTAGTACTTCAGTAGAGAACATGTCTCCGCGACTCTCTGCAAAGTTTCGTGGCACAATTCGAATAAATGTGGAAGTTATAAACTAAAGCGATATCAACTTTAAAACGCGCTAAATTTTGTTGATGTTTTGCGTATTCAGTTTGTATCGACATATCTCCGGCAGTACAAGAGCTGCACTTCTGAAACTTGGTACTTTAGTAGAAAATCTGTCTCCGCGACTGTCTGCAAAGTTTCCTGGCACAATTCGAATAAATGTTGAAGTTATTAACAAAAGCGATATCAACTTTAAAACGCGCTAAATTTTGTTGATGTTTTGCGTATTCAGTTTGTATCGACATATCTCCGGCAGTACAAGAGCTGAACTTCTGAAACTTGGTACTTCAGTAGAAAACATGTCTCCGCGACTGTCTGCAAAGTTTCGTGGCACAATCCGAATAAATGTTGAAGTTATTAACAAAAGCGATATCAACTTTAAAACGCGCTAAATTTTGTTGATGTTTTGCGTATTCAGTTTGTATCGACATATCTCCGGCAGTACAAGAGCTGCACTTCTGAAACATTGTACTTCAGTAGAGAACATGTCTCCGCGACTGTCTGCAAAGTTTCGTGGCAAAATTCGAATAAATGTGGAAGTTATTAACAAAAGCGATATCAACTTTAAAACGCGCTAAATTTTGTTGATGTTTTGCGTATTCAGTTTGTATCGACATATCTCCGGCAGTACATGAGTTGCACTTCTGAAACTTGGTACTTCAGTAGAAAATCTGTTTCCGCGACTGTCTGCAAAGTTTCGTGGCACAATTCGAATACATGTGGAAAGTATCAACAAAAGCGATATCAACTTTAAAACGCGCTAAATTTTGTTGATGTTTTGCGTATTCAGTTTGTATCGACATATCTCCGGCAGTACAAGAGCTGCACTTCTGAAACTTGGTACTTCCCTAGAAAAGGCTTATCCGCGACTCTCTGCAAAGTTTCGTGGCACAATACGAATAAATGTGGAAGTTATAAACTAAAGCGATATCAACTTTAAAACGCGCTAAATTTTGTTGATGTTTTGCGTATTCAGTTTGTATCGACATATCTCCGGCAGTACAAGAGCTGCACTTCTGAAACTTGGTACTTCAGTAGAAAATATGTCTCCGCGACTGTCTGCAAAGTTTCGTGGCACAATTCGAATAAATGTGGAAGTTATTAACAAAAGCGATATCAACTTTAAAACGCGCTAAATTTTGTTGATGTTTTGCGTATTCAGTTTGTATCGACATATCTCCGGCAGTACAAGAGCTGCACTTCTGAAACTTGGTACTTCAGTAGAAAAGGCCTATCCGCCACTGTCTGCAACGTTTCGTGGCACAATTCGAATCAATAGGGGAAGTTATTTACAAAAGCGTTATCAACTTTAAAACGCGCTAAATTTTGTTGATGTTTTGCGTATTCAGTTTGTATCGACATATCTCCGGCAGTACTAGAGCTGCACTTCTGAAACTTGGTACTTCAGTAGAAAATCAGTTTCCGCGACTGTCTGCAAAGTTTCGTGGCACAATTCGAATAAATGTGGAAGTTATTAACAAAAGCGATATCAACTTTAAAACGCGCTAAATTTTGTTGATGTTTTGCGTATTCAGTTTGTATCGACATATCTCCGGCAGTACAAGAGCTGCACTTCTGAAACATGGTACTTCAGTAGTAAACATGTCTCCGCGACTGTCTGCAAAGTTTCGTGGCACAATTCGAATACATGTGGAAGTTATAAACAAAAGCGATATCAACTTTAAAACGCGCTAAATTTTGTTGATTTTTTGCGTATTCAGTTTGTATCGACATATCTCCGGCAGTACAAGAGCTGCACTTCTGAAACTTAGTACTTCAGTAGAGAACATGTCTCCGCGACTCTCTGCAAAGTTTCGTGGCACAATTCGAATAAATGTGGAAGTTATAAACTAAAGCGATATCAACTTTAAAACGCGCTAAATTTTGTTGATGTTTTGCGTATTCAGTTTGTATCGACATATCTCCGGCAGTACAAGAGCTGCACTTCTGAGACTTGGCACTTTAGTAGAAAATCTGTCTCCGCGACTGTCTGCAAAGTTTCCTGGCACAATTCGAATAAATGTTGAAGTTATTAACAAAAGCGATATCAACTTTAAAACGCGCTAAATTTTGTTGATGTTTTGCGTATTCAGTTTGTATCGACATATCTCCGGCAGTACAAGAGCTGCACTTCTGAAACTTGGTACTTCAGTAGAAAGATGTCTCCGCGACTGTCTGCAAAGTTTCGTGGCACAATCCGAATAAATGTTGAAGTTATTAACAAAAGCGATATCAACTTTAAAACGCGCTAAATTTTGTTGATGTTTTGCGTATTCAGTTTGTATCGACATATCTCCGGCAGTACAAGAGCTGCATATCTGAAACATTGTACTTCAGTAGAAAACATGTCTCCGCGACTGTCTGCAAAGTTTCGTGGCAAAATTCGAATAAATGTGGAAGTTATTAACAAAAGCGATATCAACTTTAAAACGCGCTAAATTTTGTTGATGTTTTGCGTATTCAGTTTGTATCGACATATCTCCGGCAGTACATGAGTTGCACTTCTGAAACTTGGTACTTCAGTAGAAAATCTGTTTCCGCGACTGTCTGCAAAGTTTCGTGGCACAATTCGAATACATGTGGAAAGTATCAACAAAAGCGATATCAACTTTAAAACGCGCTAAATTTTGTTGATGTTTTGCGTATTCAGTTTGTATCGACATATCTCCGGCAGTACAAGAGCTGCACTTCTGAAACTTGGTACTTCCGTAGAAAAGGCCTATCCGCGACTCTCTGCAAAGTTTCGTGGCACAATTCGAATAAATGTGGAAGTTATAAACTAAAGCGATATCAACTTTAAAACGCGCTAAATTTTGTTGATGTTTTGCGTATTCAGTTTGTATCGACATATCTCCGGCAGTACAAGAGCTGCACTTCTGAAACTTGGTACTTCAGTAGAAAATATGTCTCCGCGACTGTCTGCAAAGTTTCGTGGCACAATTCGAATAAATGTTGAAGTTATAAACAAAAGCGATATCAACTTTAAAACGCGCTAAATTTGGTTGATGTTTTGCGTATTCAGTTTGTATCGACATATCTCCGGCAGTACAAGAGCTGCACTGGTGAAACTTGGTACTTCAGTAGATTAGGCGTATCCGCGACTCTCTGCAAAGTTTTGTGGCACAATTCGAATAAATGTGGAAGTTATAAACAAAAGCGATATCAACTGTAAAACGCGCTAAATTTGGTTGATGTTTTGCGTATTCAGTTTGTATACACATATCTCCGGCAGTACAAGAGCTGCACTGGTGAAACTTGGTACTTCAGTAGATTAGGCGTATCCGCGACTCTCTGCAAAGTTTTGTGGCACAATTCGAATAAATGTGGAAGTTATAAACAAAAGCGATATCAACTGTAAAACGCGCTAAATTTGGTTGATGTTTTGCGTATTCAGTTTGTATACACATATCTCCGGCAGTACAAGAGCTGCACTGGTGAAACTTGGTACTTCAGTAGATTAGGCGTATCCGCGACTCTCTGCAAAGTTTTGTGGCACAATTCGAATAAATGTGGAAGTTATAAACAAAAGCGATATCAACTGTAAAACGCGCTAAATTTGGTTGATGTTTTGCGTATTCAGTTTGTATACACATATCTCCGGCAGTACAAGAGCTGCACTTCTGAAACTTGGTACTTCAGTAGAAAATCTGTCTCCGCGACTGTCTGCAAAGTTTCGTTGCACAATTCGAACAAATGTGGAAGTTATCAACAAAAGCGATATCAACTTTAAAACGCGCTAAATTGTGTTGATGTTTTGCGTATACAGTTTGTATCAACATATCTCCGGCAGTACAAGAGCTGCACTTCTGAAACTTGGTACTTCAGTAGCAAAAGCCTATCCGCGACTGTCTGCAAAGTTTCGGGGCACAATTCGAATAAATGTGGAAGTTATAAACTAAAGCGATATCAACTTTAAAACGCGCTAAATTTTGTTGATGTTTTGCGTATTCAGTTTGTATCGAAATATCTCCGGCAGTACAAGAGCTGCACTTCTGAAACTTGGTACTTCAGTAGTAAATATGTCTCCGCGACTGTCTGCAAAGTTTCGTGGCACAATTCGAATAAATGTTGAAGTTATAAACAAAAGCGATATCAACTTTAAAACGCGCTAAATTTTGTTGATGTTTTGCGTATTCAGTTTGTATCGACATATCTCCGGCAGTACAAGAGCTGCACTTCTGAAACTTAGTACTTCAGTAGAAGATCAGTCTCCGCGACTGTCTGCAAAGTTTCGTGGCACAATTCGAATAAATGTTGAAGTTATTAACAAAAGCGATATCAACTTTAAAACGCGCTAAATTGTGTTGATGTTTTGCGTATACAGTTTGTATCAACATATCTCCGGCAGTACAAGAGCTGCACTTCTGAAACTTGGTACTTCAGTAGCAAAAGCCTATCCGCGACTGTCTGCAACGTTTCGTGGCACAATTCGAATAAATGGGGAAGTTATTTACAAAAGCGTTATCAACTTTAAAACGCGCTAAATTTTGTTGATGTTTTGCGTATTCAGTTTGTATCGACATATCTCCGGCAGTACTAGAGCTGCACTTCTGAAACTTGGTACTTCAGTAGAAAATCAGTTTCCGCGACAGTCTGCAAAGTTTCGTGGCACAATTCGAATAAATGTGGAAGTTATTAACAAAAGCGATATCAACTTAAAAACGCGCTAAATTTTGTTGATATTTTGCGTATTCAGTTTGTATCGACATATCTCCGGCAGTACAAGAGCTGCACTTCTGGAACTTGGTACTTCAGTAGTAGACATGTCTCCGCGACTGTCTGCAAAGTTTCGTTGCACAATTCGAATACATGTGGAAGTTATAAACAAAAGCGATATCAACTTTAAAACGCGCTAAATTTTGTTGATGTTTTGCGTATTCAGTTTGTATCGACATATCTCCGGCAGTACAAGAGCTGCACTTCTGAAACTTAGTACTTCAGTAGAGAACATGTCTCCGCGACTGTCTGCAAAGTTTCGTGGCACAATTCGAATAAATGTTGAAGTTATTAACAAAAGCGATATCAACTTTAAAACGCGCTAAATTGTGTTGATGTTTTGCGTATACAGTTTGTATCAACATATCTCCGGCAGTACAAGAGCTGCACTTCTGAAACTTGGTACTTCAGTAGCAAAAGCCTATCCGCGACTGTCTGCAACGTTTCGTGGCACAATTCGAATAAATGGGGAAGTTATTTACAAAAGCGTTATCAACTTTAAAACGCGCTAAATTTTGTTGATGTTTTGCGTATTCAGTTTGTATCGACATATCTCCGGCAGTACTAGAGCTGCACTTCTGAAACTTTGTACTTCAGTAGAAAATCAGTTTCCGCGACTGTCTGCAAAGTTTCGTGGCACAATTCGAATAAATGTGGAAGTTATTAACAAAAGCGATATCAACTTAAAAACGCGCTAAATTTTGTTGATATTTTGCGTATTCAGTTTGTATCGACATATCTCCGGAAGTACAAGAGCTGCACTTCTGAAACTTGGTACGTCAGTAGTAAACATGTCTCCGCGACTGTCTGCAAAGTTTCGTGGCACAATTCGAATACATGTGGAAGTTATAAACAAAAGCGATATCAACTTTTAAACGCGCTAAATTTTGTTGATGTTTTGCGTATTCAGTTTGTATCGACATATCTCCGGCAGTACAAGAGCTGCACTTCTGAAACTTAGTACTTCAGAAGAGAACATGTCTCCGGGACTGTCTGCAAGGTTTCGTGGCACAATTCGAATAAATGTGGAAGTTATTAACAAAAGCGATATCAACTTTAAAACGCGCTAAATTGTGTTGATGTTTTGCGTATACAGTTTGTATCAACATATCTCCGGCAGTACAAGAGCTGCACTTCTGAAACTTGGTACTTCAGTAGCAAAAGCCTATCCGCGACTGTCTGCAACGTTTCGTGGCACAATTCGAATAAATGGGGAAGTTATTTACAAAAGCGTTATCAACTTTAAAACGCGCTAAATTTTGTTGATGTTTTGCGTATTCAGTTTGTATCGACATATCTCCGGCAGTACTAGAGCTGCACTTCTGAAACTTGGTACTTCAGTAGAAAATCAGTTTCCGCGACAGTCTGCAAAGTTTCGTGGCACAATTCGAATAAATGTGGAAGTTATTAACAAAAGCGATATCAACTTAAAAACGCGCTAAATTTTGTTGATATTTTGCGTATTCAGTTTGTATCGACATATCTCCGGCAGTACAAGAGCTGCACTTCTGGAACTTGGTACTTCAGTAGTAGACATGTCTCCGCGACTGTCTGCAAAGTTTCGTTGCACAATTCGAATACATGTGGAAGTTATAAACAAAAGCGATATCAACTTTAAAACGCGCTAAATTTTGTTGATGTTTTGCGTATTCAGTTTGTATCGACATATCTCCGGCAGTACAAGAGCTGCACTTCTGAAACTTAGTACTTCAGTAGAGAACATGTCTCCGCGACTGTCTGCAAAGTTTCGTGGCACAATTCGAATAAATGTTGAAGTTATTAACAAAAGCGATATCAACTTTAAAACGCGCTAAATTGTGTTGATGTTTTGCGTATACAGTTTGTATCAACATATCTCCGGCAGTACAAGAGCTGCACTTCTGAAACTTGGTACTTCAGTAGCAAAAGCCTATCCGCGTCTGTCTGCAACGTTTCGTGGCACAATTCGAATAAATGGGGAAGTTATTTACAAAAGCGTTATCAACTTTAAAACGCGCTAAATTTTGTTGATGTTTTGCGTATTCAGTTTGTATCGACATATCTCCGGCAGTACTAGAGCTGCACTTCTGAAACTTTGTACTTCAGTAGAAAATCAGTTTCCGCGACTGTCTGCAAAGTTTCGTGGCACAATTCGAATAAATGTGGAAGTTATTAACAAAAGCGATATCAACTTAAAAACGCGCTAAATTTTGTTGTTATTTTGCGTATTCAGTTTGTATCGACATATCTCAGGCAGTACAAGAGCTGCACTTCTGAAACTTGGTACGTCAGTAGTAAACATGTCTCCGCGACTGTCTGCAAAGTTTCGTGGCACAATTCGAATACATGTGGAAGTTATAAACAAAAGCGATATCAACTTTTAAACGCGCTAAATTTTGTTGATGTTTTGCGTATTCAGTTTGTATCGACATATCTCCGGCAGTACAAGAGCTGCACTTCTGAAACTTAGTACTTCAGAAGAGAACATGTCTCCGGGACTGTCTGCAAAGTTTCGTGGCACAATTCGAATAAATGTGGAAGTTATTAACAAAAGCGATATCAACTTTAAAACGCGCTAAATTTTGTTGATGTTTTGCGTATTCAGTTTGTATCGACATATCTCCGGCAGTACAAGAGCAGCACTTCTGAACTTGGTACTTCAGTAGAAAATCTGTCTCCGCGACTGTCTGCAAAGTTTCGTGGCACAATTCGAATAAATGTGGAAGTTATTAACAAAAGCGATATCAACTTTAAAACGCGCTAAATTTTGTAGATGTTTTGCGTATTCAGTTTGTATCGACATATCTCCGGCAGTACAAGAGCTGCACTTCTGAAACTTGGTACTTCAGTAGAAACTATGTCTCAGCGACTGTCTGCAAAGTTTCGTGTCACAATTTGAATAAATGTGGAAGTTATAAACAAAAGCAATATCAACTTTTAAGCGCGCTAAATTTTGTTGATGTTTTGCGTATTCAGTTTGTATCGACATATCTCCGGCAGTACAAGAGCTGCACTTCTGAAACATCATACTTCAGTAGAAAAGGCCTATCCGCGTCTGTCTGCAAAGTTTCGTGGAACAATGCGAATAAATGTGGAAGTTATTGATAAAAGCGTTATCAACTTTAAAACGCGCTAAATTTTGTTGATGTTTTGCGTATTCAGTTTGTATCGACATATCTCCGGCAGTACAAGAGCTACACTTCTGAAACTTAGTACTTCAGTAGAAAATCTGTCTCCGCGACTGTGTGCAAAGTTTCCTGGCACAATTTGAATAAATGTTGAAGTTATTAACAAAAGCGATATCAACTTTAAAACGCGCTAAATTTTGTTGATGTTTTGCGTATTCAGTTTGTATCGACATATCTCCGGCAGTACAAGAGCTGCACTTCTGAAACTTGGTACTTCAGTAGAAAAGATGTCTCCGCGTCTGTCTGCAAGGTCTCGTGGCACAACTCGAATAAATGTTTAAGTTATTAACAAAAGCGATATCAACTTTAAAACGCGCTAAATTTTGTTGATGTTTTGCGTATTCAGTTTGTATCGACATATCTCCGGCAGTACAAGAGCTGCACTTCTGAAACATTGTACTTCAGTAGAAAACATGTCTCCGCGACTGTCTGCAAAGTTTCGTGGCAAAATTCGAATAAATGTGGAAGTTATTAACAAAAGCGATATCAACTTTAAAACGCGCTAAATTTTGTTGATGTTTTGCGTATTCAGTTTGTATCGACATATCTCCGGCAGTACAAGAGTTGCACTTCTGAAACTTGGTACTTCAGTAGAAAATCTGTCTCCGCGACTGTCTGCAAAGTTTCGTGGCACAATTCGAATACATGTGGAAGGTATCAACAAAAGCGATATCAACTTTAAAACGCGCTAAATTTTGTTGATGTTTTGCGTATTCAGTTTGTATCGACATATATCCGGCAGTACAAGAGCTGCACTTCTGAAACTTGGTACTTCAGTAGAAAACATGTATCCGCGACTGTCTGCAAAGTTTCGTAGCACAATTCGAATAAATGTGGAAGTTATAAACAAAAGCGATATCAACTTTAAAACGCGCTAAATTTGGTTGATGTTTTGCGTATTCAGTTTGTATCGACATATCTCCGGCAGTACAAGAGCTGCACTTCTGAAACTTGGTACTTCAGTGAAAAATATGTCTCCGCGACAGTCTGCAAAGTTTCGTGGCACAATTCGAATAAATGTTGAAGTTATTAACAAAAGCGATATCAACTTTAAAGCGCGCTAAATTTTGTTGATGTTTTGTGTATTCAGTTTGTATCGACATATCTCCGGCAGTACAAGAGCTGCACTTCTGAAACTTGGTACTTCAGTAGAAAATGCCTATCCGCGACTGTCTGCAAAGTTTCGTGGTACAATTCGAATAAATGTGGAAGTTATTAACAAAAGCGATATCAACTTTAAAGCGCGCTAAATTTTGTTGATGTTTTGCGTATTCAGTTTGTATCGACATATCTCCGGCAGTACAAGAGCTGCACTTCTGAAACTTAGTACTTCAGTAGAAGATCAGTCTCCGCGACTGTCTGCAAAGTTTCGTGGCACAATTCGAATAAATGTTGAAGTTATTAACCAAAGCGATATCAACTTTAAAACGCGCTAAATTTTGTTGATGTTTTGCGTATTCAGTTTGTATCGACATATCTCCGGCAGTACAAGAGTTGCACTCCTGAAACTTGGTACTTCAGTAGAAAAGGCCTATCGGCGACTGTGTGCAACGTTTCGTGGCACAATTGGAATAAATGGGGAAGTTATTTACAAAAGCGTTATCAACTTTAAAACGCGCTAAATTTTGTTGATGTTTTGCGTATTCAGTTTGTATCGACATATCTCCGGCAGTACAAGAGGTGCACTTCTGAAACTTAGTACTTCAGTAGAGAACATGTCTCCGCGACTGTCTGCAAAGTTTCGTGGCACAATTCGAATAAATGTGGAAGTTATTAACAAAAGCGATATCAACTTTAAAACGCGCTTAATTTTGTTGATGTTTTGCGTATTCAGTTTGTATCGACATATCTCCGGCAGTACAAGAGCAGCACTTCTGGAACTTGGTACTTCAGTAGAAAATATGTCTCCGCGACTGTCTGCAAAGTTTCGTGGCACAATTCGAATAAATGTTGAAGTTATTAACAAAAGCGATATCAACTTTAAAACGCGCTAAATTTTGTTGATGTTTTGCGTATTCAGTTTGTATCGACATATCTCCGGCAGTACAAGAGCTGCACTTCTTAAACGTGGTACTTCAGTAGAAAATATGTCTCCGCGACTGTCTGCAAAGTTTCGTGGCACAATTCTAATAAATGTGGAAGTTATTAACAAAAGCGATATCATCTTTAAAACGCGCTAAATTTTGTTGATGTTTTGCGTATTCAGTTTGTATCGACATATCTCCGGCAGTACATAAGCGGCACTTCTAAAACTTGGTACTTCAGTAGAAACTATGTCTCAGCGACTGTCTGCAAAGTTTCGTGTCACAATTTTAATAAATGTGGAAGTTATAAACTAAAGCGATATCAACTTTTAAGCGCGCTAAATTTTGTTGATGTTTTGCGTATTCAGTTTGTATCGACATATCTCCGGCAGTACAAGAGCTGCACTTCTGAAACTTGGTACTTCAGTAGAAAAGGCCCATCCGCGACTGTCTGCAAAGTTTCGTGGTACAATTCGAATGAATGTGGAAGTTATTAACAAAAGCGATATCAACTTTAAAACGCGCTAAATTGTGTTGTTGTTTAGCGTATTCAGTGTGTATCGACATATCTCCGGCAGTACAAGAGCTGCACTTCTGAGACTTGGTACTCCAGTAAAAAATCTGTCTCCGCGACTGTCTGCCAGATTTCATGGCACAATTCGAATAAATGTGGAAGTTATAAACAAAAGCGATATCAACTTTAAAACGCGCTAAATTTTGTTGATGTTTTGCGTATTCAGTTTGTATCGACATATCTCCGGCAGTACAAGAGCTGCACTTCTGAAATATGGTACTTCAGTAGAAGATCAGTCTCCGCGACTGTCTGCAAAGTTTCGTGGCACAATTCGAATAAATGTTGAAGTTATTAACAAAAGCGATATAAACTTTAAAACGCGCTAAATTTTGTTTATGTTTTGCGTATTCAGTTTGTATCGACATATCTCCGGCAGTACAAGAGCTGCACTTCTGAAACATGGTACTTCAGTAGAAAAGGCCTATCCGCGTCTGTCTGCAAAGTTTCGTGGCACAATATGAATAAATGTTGAAGTTATTGATAAAAGCGTTATCAACTTTAAAACGCGCTAAATTTTGTTGATGTTTTGCGTATTCAGTTTGTATCGACATATCTCCGGCAGTACAAGAGCTGCACTTCTCGAACTTAGTACTTCAGTACAAAATCTGTCTCCGCGACTGTCTGCAAAGTTTCCTGGCACAATTCGAATAAATGTTGAAGTTATTAACAAAAGCGATATCAACTTTAAAACGCGCTAAATTTTGTTGATGTTTTGCGTATTCAGTTTGTATCGACATATCTCCGGCAGTACAAGAGCAGCACTTCTGAAACTTGGTACTTCAGTAGAAAAGATGTCTCCGCGACTGTCTGCAAAGTTTCGTGGCACAATTCGAATAAATGTTGAAGTTATTAACAAAAGCGATATCAACTTTAAAGCGCGCTAAATTTTGTTGATATTTTGCGTATTCAGTTTGTATCGACATATCTCCGGCAGTACAAGAGCTGCACTTCTGAAACATTGTACTTCAGTAGAAAACATGTCTCCGCGACTGTCTGCAAAGTTTCGTGGCAAAATTCGAATAAATGTGGAAGTTATTAACAAAAGCGATATCAACTTTAAAACGCGCTAAATTTTGTTGATGTTTTGCGTATTCAGTTTGTATCGACATATCTCCGGCAGTACAAGAGTTGCACTTCTGAAACTTGGTACTTCAGTAGAAAATCTGTCTCCGCGACTGTCTGCAAAGTTTCGTGGCACAATTCGAATACATGTGGAAGGTATCAACAAAAGCGATATCAACTTTAAAACGCGCTAAATTTTGTTGATGTTTTGCGTATTCAGTTTGTATCGACATATCTCCGGCAGTACAAGAGCTGCACTTCTGAAACTTGGTACTTCAGTAGAAAACATGTATCCGCGACTGTCTGCAAAGTTTCGTGGCACAATTCGAATAAATGTGGAAGTTATAAACAAAAGCGATATCAACTTTAAAACGCGCTAAATTTGGTTGATGTTTTGCGTATTCAGTTTGTATCGACATATCTCCGGCAGTACAAGAGCTGCACTTCTGAAACTTGGTACTTCAGTGAAAAATATGTCTCCGCGACAGTCTGCAAAGTTTCGTGGCACACTTCGAATAAATGTTGAAGTTATTAACAAAAGCGATATCAACTTTAAAGCGCGCTAAATTTTGTTGATGTTTTGTGTATTCAGTTTGTATCGACATATCTCCGGCAGTACAAGAGCTGCACTTCTGAAACTTGGTACTACAGTAGAAAATGCCTATCAGCGACTGTCTGCAAAGTTTCGTGGTACAATTCGAATAAATGTGGAAGTTATTAACAAAAGCGATATCAACTTTAAAGCGCGCTAAATTTTGTTGATGTTTTGCGTATTCAGTTTGTATCGACATATCTCCGGCAGTACAAGAGCTGCACTTCTGAAACTTAGTACTTCAGTAGAAAATCAGTCTCCGCGACTGTCTGCAAAGTTTCGTGGCACTATTCGAATAAATGTTGAAGTTATTAACAAAAGCGATATCAACTTTAAAACGCGCTAAATTTTGTTTATGTTTTGCGTATTCAGTTTGTATCGTCATATCTCCGGCAGTACAAGAGTTGCACTCCTGAAACTTGGTACTTCAGTAGAAAAGGCCTATCGGCGACTGTCTGCAACGTTTCGTGGCACAATTGGAATAAATGGGGAAGTTATTTACAAAAGCGTTATCAACTTTAAAACGCGCTAAATTTTGTTGATGTTTTGCGTATTCAGTTTGTATCGACATATCTCCGGCAGTACAAGAGGTGCACTTCTGAAACTTAGTACTTCAGTAGAGAACATGTCTCCGCGACTGTCTGCAAAGTTTCGTGGCACAATTCGAATAAATGTGGAAGTTATTAACAAAAGCGATATCAACTTTAAAACGCGCTAAATTTTGTTGATGTTTTGCGTATTCAGTTTGTATCGACATATCTCCGGCAGTACAAGAGCAGCACTTCTGAAACTTGGTACATCAGTAGAAAAGATGTCTCCGCGACTGTCTGCAAAGTTTCGTGGCACAATTCGAATAAATGTTGAAGTTATTAACAAAAGCGATATCAACTTTAAAGCGCGCTAAATTTTGTTGATATTTTGCGTATTCAGTTTGTATCGACATATCTCCGGCAGTACAAGAGCTGCACTTCTGAAACATTGTACTTCAGTAGAATACATGTCTCCGCGACTGTCTGCAAAGTTTCGTGGCAAAATTCGAATAAATGTGGAAGTTATTAACAAAAGCGATATCAACTTTAAAACGCGCTAAATTTTGTTGATGTTTTGCGTATTCAGTTTGTATCGACATATCTCCGGCAGTACAAGAGTTGCACTTCTGAAACTTGGTACCTCAGTAGAAAATCTGTCTCCGCGACTGTCTGCAAAGTTTCGTGGCACAATTCGAATACATGTTGAAGGTATCAACAAAAGCGATATCAACTTTAAAACGCGCTAAATTTTGTTGATGTTTTGCGTATTCAGTTTGTATCGACATATCTCCGGCAGTACAAGAGCTGCACTTCTGAAACTTGGTACTTCAGTAGAAAACATGTATCCGCGACTGTCTGCAAAGTTTCGTGGCACAATTCGAATAAATGTGGAAGTTATAAACAAAAGCGATATCAACTTTAAAACGCGCTAAATTTGGTTGATGGTTTGCGTATTCAGTTTGTATCGACATATCTCCGGCAGTACAAGAGCTGCACTTCTGAAACTTGGTACTTCAGTGAATAATATGTCTCCGCGACAGTCTGCAAAGTTTCGTGGCACAATTCGAATAAATGTTGAAGTTATTAACAAAAGCGATATCAACTTTAAAGCGCGCTAAATTTTGTTGATGTTTTGTGTATTCAGTTTGTATCGACATATCTCCGGCAGTACAAGAGCTGCACTTCTGAAACTTGGTACTTCAGTAGAAAATGCCTATCAGCGACTGTCTGCAAAGTTTCGTGGTACAATTCGAATAAATGTGGAAGTTATTAACAAAAGCGATATCAACTTTAAAGCGCGCTAAATTTTGTTGATGTTTTGCGTATTCAGTTTGTATCGACATATCTCCGGCAGTACAAGAGCTGCACTTCTGAAACTTAGTACTTCAGTAGAAGATCAGTCTCCGCGACTGTCTGCAAAGTTTCGTGGCACTATTCGAATAAATGTTGAAGTTATTAACAAAAGCGATATCAACTTTAAAACGCGCTAAATTTTGTTTATGTTTTGCGTATTCAGTTTGTATCGTCATATCTCCGGCAGTACAAGAGTTGCACTCCTGAAACTTGGTACTTCAGTAGAAAAGGCCTATCGGCGACTGTCTGCAACGTTTCGTGGCACAATTGGAATAAATGGGGAAGTTATTTACAAAAGCGTTATCAACTTTAAAACGCGCTAAATTTTGTTGATGTTTTGCGTATTCAGTTTGTATCGACATATCTCCGGCAGTACAAGAGGTGCACTTCTGAAACTTAGTACTTCAGTAGAGAACATGTCTCCGCGACTGTCTGCAAAGTTTCGTGGCACAATTCGAATAAATGTGGAAGTTATTAACAAAAGCGATATCAACTTTAAAACGCGCTAAATTTTGTTGATGTTTTGCGTATTCAGTTTGTATCGACATATCTCCGGCAGTACAAGAGCAGCACTTCTGGAACTTTGTACTTAAGTAGAAAATATGTCTCCGCGACTGTCTGCAAAGTTTCGTGGCACAATTCGAATAAATGTTGAAGTTATTAACAAAAGCGATATCAACTTTAAAACGCGCTAAATTTTGTTGATGTTTTGCGTATTCAGTTTGTATCGACATATCTCCGGCAGTACAAGAGCTGCACTTCTTAAACGTGGTACTTCAGTAGAAAATATGTCTCCGCGACTGTCTGCAAAGTTTCGTGGCACAATTCTAATAAATGTGGAAGTTATTAACAAAAGCGATATAAACTTTAAAACGCGCTAAATTTTGTTTATGTTTTGCGTATTCAGTTTGTATCGACATATCTCCGGCAGTACAAGAGCTGCACTTCTGAAACATGGTACTTCAGTAGAAAAGGCCTATCCGCGTCTGTCTGCAAAGTTTCGTGGCACAATTCGAATAAATGTTGAAGTTATTGATAAAAGCGTTATCAACTTTAAAACGCGCTAAATTTTGTTGATGTTTTGCGTATTCAGTTTGTATCGACATATCTCCGGCAGTACCAGAGCAGCACTTCTGAAACTTGGTACTTCAGTAGAAAAGATGTCTCCGCGACTGTCGTCAAAGTTTCGTGGCACAATTCGAATAAATGTTGAAGTTATTAACAAAAGCGATATCAACTTTAAAACGCGCTAAATTTTGTTGATGTTTTGCGTATTCAGTTTGTATCGACATATCTCCGGCAGTACAAGAGCTGCACTTCTGAAACATTGTACTTCAGTAGAAAACATGTCTCCGCGACTGTCTGCAAAGTTTCGTGGCACAATTCGAATACATGTGGAAGGTATCAACAAAAGCGATATCAACTTTAAAACGCGCTAAATTTTGTTGATGTTTTGCGTATTCAGTTTGTATCGACATATCTCCGGCAGTACAAGAGCTGCACTTCTGAAACTTGGTACTTCAGTAGAAAAGGCCTATCCGCGACTCTCTGCAAAGTTTCGTGGCACAATTCGAATAAATGTGGAAGTTATAAACTAAAGCGATATCAACTTTAAAACGCGCTAAATTTTGTTGATGTTTTGCGTATTCAGTTTGTATCGACATATCTCCGGAAGTACAAGAGCTGCACTTCTGAAACTTGGTACTTCAGTTGAAAATATGTCTCCGCGACTGTCTACAAAGTTTCGTGGCACAATTCGAATAAATGTTGAAGTTATAAACAAAAGCGATATCAACTTTAAAACGCGCTAAATTTAGTTGATGTTTTGCGTATTCAGTTTGTATCGACATATCTCCGGCAGTACAAGAGCTGCACTGGTGAAACTTGGTACTTCAGTAGATTAGGCGTATCCGCGACTCTCTGCAAAGTTTACTGGCACAATTCGAATAAATGTTGAAGTTATTGATAAAAGCGTTATAAACTTTAAAACGCGCTAAATTTTGTTGATGTTTTGCGTATTCAGTTTGTATCGACATATCTCCGGCAGTACAAGAGCTGCACTTCTGAAACTTGGTACTTCAGTAGAAAACATGTATCCGCGACTGTCTGCAAAGTTTCGTGGCACAATTCGAATAAATGTGGAAGTTATAAACAAAAGCGATATCAACTTTAAAACGCGCTAAATTTGGTTGATGTTTTGCGTATTCAGTTTGTATCGACATATCTCCGGCAGTACAAGAGCTGCACTTCTGAAACTTGGTACTTCAGTGAAAAATATGTCTCCGCGACAGTCTGCAAAGTTTCGTGGCACAATTCGAATAAATGTTGAAGTTATTAACAAAAGCGATATCAACTTTAAAGCGCGCTAAATTTTGTTGATGTTTTGTGTATTCAGTTTGTATCGACATATCTCCGGCAGTACAAGAGCTGCACGTCTGAAACTTGGTACTTCAGTAGAAAATGCCTATCAGCGACTGTCTGCAAAGTTTCGTGGTACAATTCGAATAAATGTGGAAGTTATTAACAAAAGCGATATCAACTTTAAAGCGCGCTAAATTTTGTTGATGTTTTGCGTATTCAGTTTGTATCGACATATCTCCGGCAGTACAAGAGCTGCACTTCTGAAACTTAGTACTTCAGTACAAGATCAGTCTCCGCGACTGTCTGCAAAGTTTCGTGGCACTATTCGAATAAATGTTGAAGTTATTAACAAAAGCGATATCAACTTTAAAACGCGCTAAATTTTGTTTATGTTTTGCGTATTCAGTTTGTATCGTCATATCTCCGGCAGTACAAGAGTTGCACTCTTTAAACTTGGTACTTCAGTAGAAAAGGCCTATCGGCGACTGTCTGCAAAGTTTCGTGGCACAATTCGAATAAATGTGGAAGTTATTAACAAAAGCGATATCAACTTTAAAACGCGCTAAATTTTGTTGATGTTTTGCGTATTCAGTTTGTATCGACATATCTCCGGCAGTACAAGAGCTGCACTTCTTAAACGTGGTACTTCAGTAGAAAATATGTCTCCGCGACTGTCTGCAAAGTTTCGTGGCACAATTCTAATAAATATGGAAGTTATTAACAAAAGCGATATCATCTTTAAAACGCGCTAAATTTTGTTGATGTTTTGCGTATTCAGTTTGTATCGACATATCTCCGGCAGTACATAAGCTGCACTTCTAAAACTTGGTACTTCAGTAGAAACTATGTCTCAGCGACTGTCTGCAAAGTTTCGTGTCACAATTTGAATAAATGTGGAAGTTATAAACCAAAGCGATATCAACTTTTAAGCGCGCTAAATTTTGTTGATGTTTTGCGTATTCAGTTTGTATCGACATATCTCCGGCAGTACAAGAGCTGCACTTCTGAAACTTGGTACTTCAGTAGAAAAGGCCCATCCGCGACTGTCTGCAAAGTTTCGTGGTACAATTCGAATGAATGTGGAAGTTATTAACAAAAGCGATATCAACTTTAAAACGCGCTAAATTGTGTTGTTGTTTAGCGTATTCAGTGTGTATCGACATATCTCCGGCAGTACAAGAGCTGCACTTCTGAGACTTGGTACTCCAGTAAAAAATCTGTCTCCGCGACTGTCTGCCAGATTTCATGGCACAATTCGAATAAATGTGGAAGTTATAAACAAAAGCGATATCAACTTTAAAACGCGCTAAATTTTGTTGATGTTTTGCGTATTCAGTTTGTATCGACATATCTCCGGCAGTACAAGAGCTGCACTTCTGAAATATGGTACTTCAGTAGAAGATCAGTCTCCGCGACTGTCTGCAAAGTTTCGTGGCACAATTCGAATAAATGTTGAAGTTATTAACAAAAGCGATATAAACTTTAAAACGCGCTAAATTTTGTTTATGTTTTGCGTATTCAGTTTGTATCGACATATCTCCGGCAGTACAAGAGCTGCACTTCTGAAACATGGTACTTCAGTAGAAAAGGCCTATCCGCGTCTGTCTGCAAAGTTTCGTGGCACAATTCGAATAAATGTTGAAGTTATTGATAAAAGCGTTATCAACTTTAAAACGCGCTAAATTTTGTTGATGTTTTGCGTATTCAGTTTGTATCGACATATCTCCGGCAGTACAAGAGCTGCACTTCTGAAACTTAGTACTTCAGTAGAAAATCTGTCTCCGCGACTGTCTGCAAAGTTTCCTGGCACAATTCGAATAAATGTTGAAGTTATTAACAAAAGCGATATCAACTTTAAAACGCGCTAAATTTTGTTGATGTTTTGCGTATTCAGTTTGTATCGACATATCTCCGGCAGTACAAGAGCAGCACTTCTGAAACTTGGTACTTCAGTAGAAAAGATGTCTCCGCGACTGTCTGCAAAGTTTCGTGGCACAATTCGAATAAATGTTGAAGTTATTAACAAAAGCGATATCAACTTTAAAACGCGCTAAATTTTGTTGATGTTTTGCGTATTCAGTTTGTATCGACATATCTCCGGCAGTACAAGAGCTGCACTTCTGAAACATTGTACTTCAGTAGAAAACATGTCTCCGCGACTGTCTGCAAAGTTTCGTGGCACAATTCGAATACATGTGGAAGGTATCAACAAAAGCGATATCAACTTTAAAACGCGCTGAATTTTGTTGATGTTTTGCGTATTCAGTTTGTATCGACATATCTCCGGCAGTACAAGAGCTGCACTTCTGAAACTTGGTACTTCAGTAGAAAAGGCCTATCCGCGACTCTCTGCAAAGTTTCGTGGCACAATTCGAATAAATGTTGAAGTTATAAACAAAAGCGATATCAACTTTAAAACGCGCTAAATTTGGTTGATGTTTTGCGTATTCAGTTTGTATCGACATATCTCCGGCAGTACAAGAGCTGCACTTCTGAAACTTGGTACTTCAGTAGATTAGGCGTATCCGCGACTCTCTGCAAAGTTTCGTGGCACAATTCGAATAAATGTGAAAGTTATTGATAAAAGCGTTATCAACTTTAAAACGCGCTAAATTTTGTTGATGTTTTGCGTATTCAGTTTGTATCCACATATCCCCGGCAGTACAAGAGCAGCACTTCTGAAACTTGGTACTTCAGTAGAAAAGATGTCTCCGCGACTGTCGTCAAAGTTTCGTGGCACAATTCGAATAAATGTTGAAGTTATTAACAAAAGCGATATCAACTTTAAAACGCGCTAAATTTTGTTGATGTTTTGCGTATTCAGTTTGTATCGACATATCTCCGGCAGTACAAGAGCTGCACTTCTGAAACATTGTACTTCAGTAGAAAACATGTCTCCGCGACTGTCTGCAAAGTTTCGTGGCACAATTCGAATACATGTGGAAGGTATCAACAAAAGCGATATCAACTTTAAAACGCGCTAAATTTTGTTGATGTTTTGCGTATTCAGTTTGTATCGACATATCTCCGGCAGTACAAGAGCTGCACTTCTGAAACTTGGTACTTCAGTACAAAAGGCCTATCCGCGACTCTCTGCAAAGTTTCGTGGCACAATTCGAATAAATGTGGAAGTTATAAACTAAAGCGATATCAACTTTAAAACGCGCTAAATTTTGTTGATGTTTTGCGTATTCAGTTTGTATCGACATATCTCCGGCAGTACAAGAGCTGCACTTCTGAAACTTGGTACTTCAGTTGAAAATATGTCTCCGCGACTGTCTACAAAGTTTCGTGGCACAATTCGAATAAATGTTGAAGTTATAAACAAAAGCGATATCAACTTTAAAACGCGCTAAATTTGGTTGATGTTTTGCGTATTCAGTTTGTATCGACATATCTCCGGCAGTACAAGAGCTGCACTGGTGAAACTTGGTACTTCAGTAGATTAGGCGTATCCGCGACTCTCTGCAAAGTTTCGTGGCACAATTCGAATAAATGTTGAAGTTATTGATAAAAGCGTTATCAACTTTAAAACGCGCTAAATTTTGTTGATGTTTTGCGTATTCAGTTTGTATCGACATATCTCCGGCAGTACAAGAGCTGCACTTCTGAAACTTGGTACTTCAGTAGAAAACATGTATCCGCGACTGTCTGCAAAGTTTCGTGGCACAATTCGAATAAATGTGGAAGTTATAAACAAAAGCGATATCAACTTTAAAACGCGCTAAATTTGGTTGATGTTTTGCGTATTCAGTTTGTATCGACATATCTCCGGCAGTACAAGAGCTGCACTTCTGAAACTTGGTACTTCAGTGAAAAATATGTCTCCGCGACAGTCTGCAAAGTTTCGTGGCACAATTCGAATAAATGTTGAAGTTATTAACAAAAGCGATATCAACTTTAAAGCGCGCTAAATTTTGTTGATGTTTTGTGTATTCAGTTTGTATCGACATATCTCCGGCAGTACAAGAGCTGCACGTCTGAAACTTGGTACTTCAGTAGAAGATCAGTCTCCGCGACTGTCTGCAAAGTTTCGTGGCACTATTCGAATAAATGTTGAAGTTATTAACAAAAGCGATATCAACTTTAAAACGCGCTAAATTTTGTTTATGTTTTGCGTATTCAGTTTGTATCGTCATATCTCCGGCAGTACAAGAGTTGCACTCCTGAAACTTGGTACTTCAGTAGAAAAGGCCTATCGGCGACTGTCTGCAACGTTTCGTGGCACAATTGGAATAAATGGGGAAGTTATTTACAAAAGCGTTATCAACTTTAAAACGCGCTAAATTTTGTTGATGTTTTGCGTATTCAGTTTGTATCGACATATCTCCGGCAGTACAAGAGGTGCACTTCTGAAACTTAGTACTTCAGTAGAGAACATGTCTCCGCGACTGTCTGCAAAGTTTCGTGGCACAATTCGAATAAATGTGGAAGTTATTAACAAAAGCGATATCAACTTTAAAACGCGCTAAATTTTGTTGATGTTTTGCGTATTCAGTTTGTATCGACATATCTCCGGCAGTACAAGAGCTGCACTTCTGAAACTTGGTACTTCAGTTGAAAATATGTCTCCGCGACTGTCTACAAAGTTTCGTGGCACAATTCGAATAAATGTTGAAGTTATAAACAAAAGCGATATCAACTTTAAAACGCGCTAAATTTGGTTGATGTTTTGCGTATTCAGTTTGTATCGACATATCTCCGGCAGTACAAGAGCTGCACTGGTGAAACTTGGTACTTCAGTAGATTAGGCGTATCCGCGACTCTCTGTAAAGTTTCGTGGCACAATTCGAATAAATGTGGAAGTTATAAACAAAAGCGATATCAACTTTAAAACGCGCTAAATTTGGTTGATGTTTTGCGTATTCAGTTTGTATCGACATATCTCCGGCAGTACAAGAGCTGCACTTCTGAAACATTGTACTTCAGTAGAAAACATGTCTCCGCGACTGTCTGCAAAGTTTCGTGGCACAATTCGAATACATGTGGAAGGTATCAACAAAAGCGATATCAACTTTAAAACGCGCTAAATTTTGTTGATGTTTTGCGTATTCAGTTTGTATCGACATATCTCCGGCAGTACAAGAGCTGCACTTCTGAAACTTGGTACTTCAGTACAAAAGGCCTATCCGCGACTCTCTGCAAAGTTTCGTGGCACAATTCGAATAAATGTGGAAGTTATAAACTAAAGCGATATCAACTTTAAAACGCGCTAAATTTTGTTGATGTTTTGCGTATTCAGTTTGTATCGACATATCTCCGGCAGTACAAGAGCTGCACTTCTGAAACTTGGTACTTCAGTTGAAAATATGTCTCCGCGACTGTCTACAAAGTTTCGTGGCACAATTCGAATAAATGTTGAAGTTATAAACAAAAGCGATATCAACTTTAAAACGCGCTAAATTTGGTTGATGTTTTGCGTATTAAGTTTGTATCGACATATCTCCGGCAGTACAAGAGCTGCACTGGTGAAACTTGGTACTTCAGTAGATTAGGCGTATCCGCGACTCTCTGCAAAGTTTCGTGGCACAATTCGAATAAATGTTGAAGTTATTGATAAAAGCGTTATCAACTTTAAAACGCGCTAAATTTTGTTGATGTTTTGCGTATTCAGTTTGTATCGACATATCTCCGGCAGTAGAAGAGCTGCACTTCTGAAACTTGGTACTTCAGTAGAAAACATGTATCCGCGACTGTCTGCAAAGTTTCGTGGCACAATTCGAATAAATGTGGAAGTTATAAACAAAAGCGATATCAACTTTAAAACGCGCTAAATTTGGTTGATGTTTTGCGTATTCAGTTTGTATCGACATATCTCCGGCAGTACAAGAGCTGCACTTCTGAAACTTGGTACTTCAGTGAAAAATATGTCTCCGCGACAGTCTGCAAAGTTTCGTGGCACAATTCGAATAAATGTTGAAGTTATTAACAAAAGCGATATCAACTTTAAAGCGCGCTAAATTTTGTTGATGTTTTGTGTATTCAGTTTGTATCGACATATCTCCGGCAGTACAAGAGCTGCACGTCTGAAACTTGGTACTTCAGTAGAAGATCAGTCTCCGCGACTGTCTGCAAAGTTTCGTGGCACTATTCGAATAAATGTTGAAGTTATTAACAAAAGCGATATCAACTTTAAAACGCGCTAAATTTTGTTTATGTTTTGCGTATTCAGTTTGTATCGTCATATCTCCGGCAGTACAAGAGTTGCACTCCTGAAACTTGGTACTTCAGTAGAAAAGGCCTATCGGCGACTGTCTGCAACGTTTCGTGGCACAATTGGAATAAATGGGGAAGTTATTTACAAAAGCGTTATCAACTTTAAAACGCGCTAAATTTTGTTGATGTTTTGCGTATTCAGTTTGTATCGACATATCTCCGGCAGTACAAGAGGTGCACTTCTGAAACTTAGTACTTCAGTAGAGAACATGTCTCCGCGACTGTCTGCAAAGTTTCGTGGCACAATTCGAATAAATGTGGAAGTTATTAACAAAAGCGATATCAACTTTAAAACGCGCTAAATTTTGTTGATGTTTTGCGTATTCAGTTTGTATCGACATATCTCCGGCAGTACAAGAGCTGCACTTCTGAAACTTTGTACTTCAGTTGAAAATATGTCTCCGCGACTGTCTACAAAGTTTCGTGGCACAATTCGAATAAATGTTGAAGTTATAAACAAAAGCGATATCAACTTTAAAACGCGCTAAATTTGGTTGATGTTTTGCGTATTCAGTTTGTATCGACATATCTCCGGCAGTACAAGAGCTGCACTGGTGAAACTTGGTACTTCAGTAGATTAGGCGTATCCGCGACTCTCTGCAAAGTTTCGTGGCACAATTCGAATAAATGTTGAAGTTATTGATAAAAGCGTTATCAACTTTAAAACGCGCTAAATTTTGTTGATGTTTTGCGTATTCAGTTTGTATCGACATATCTCCGGCAGTACAAGAGCTGCACTTCTGAAACTTGGTACTTCAGTAGAAAACATGTATCCGCGACTGTCTGCAAAGTTTCGTGGCACAATTCGAATAAATGTGGAAGTTATAAACAAAAGCGATATCAACTTTAAAACGCGCTAAATTTGGTTGATGTTTTGCGTATTCAGTTTGTATCGACATATCTCCGGCAGTACAAGAGCTGCACTTCTTAAACGTGGTACTTCAGTAGAAAATATGTCTCCGCGACTGTCTGCAAAGTTTCGTGGCACAATTCTAATAAATGTGGAAGTTATTAACAAAAGCGATATCATCTTTAAAACGCGCTAAATTTTGTTGATGTTTTGCGTATTCAGTTTGTATCGACATATCTCCGGCAGTACATAAGCTGCACTTCTGAAACTTGGTACTTCAGTAGAAACGATGTCTCAGCGACTGTCTGCAAAGTTTCGTGTCACAATTTGAATAAATGTGGAAGTTATAAACCAAAGCGATATCAACTTTTAAGCGCGCTAAATTTTGTTGATGTTTTGCGTATTCAGTTTGTATCGACATATCTCCGGCAGTACAAGAGCTGCACTTCTGAAACTTGGTACTTCAGTAGAAAAGGCCCATCCGCGACTGTCTGCAAAGTTTCGTGGTACAATTCGAATGAATGTGGAAGTTATTAACAAAAGCGATATCAACTTTAAAACGCGCTAAATTGTGTTGTTGTTTAGCGTATTCAGTGTGTATCGACATATCTCCGGCAGTACAAGAGCTGTACTTCTGAGACTTGGTACTCCAGAAAAAAATCTGTCTCCGCGACTGTCTGCCAGATTTCATGGCACAATTCGAATAAATGTGGAAGTTATAAACAAAAGCGATATCAACTTTAAAACGCGCTAAATTTTGTTGATGTTTTGCGTATTCAGTTTGTATCGACATATCTCCGGCAGTACAAGAGCTGCACTTCTGAAATATGGTACTTCAGTAGAAGATCAGTCTCCGCGACTGTCTGCAAAGTTTCGTGCACAATTCGAATAAATGTTGAAGTTATTAACAAAAGCGATATAAACTTTAAAACGCGCTAAATTTTGTTTATGTTTTGCGTATTCAGTTTGTATCGACATATCTCCGGCAGTACAAGAGCTGCACTTCTGAAACATGGTACTTCAGTAGAAAAGGCCTATCCGCGTCTGTCTGCAAAGTTTCGTGGCACAATTCGAATAAATGTGGAAGTTATTGATAAAAGCGTTATCAACTTTAAAACGCGCTAAATTTTGTTGATGTTTTGCGTATTCAGTTTGTATCGACATATCTCCGGCAGTACAAGAGCTGCACTTCTGAAACTTAGTACTTCAGTAGAAAATCTGTCTCCGCGACTGTCTGCAAAGTTTCCTGGCACAATTCGAATAAATGTTGAAGTTATTAACAAAAGCGATATCAACTTTAAAACGCGCTAAATTTTGTTGATGTTTTGCGTATTCAGTTTGTATCGACATATCTCCGGCAGTACAAGAGCAGCACTTCTGAAACTTGGTACTTCAGTAGAAAAGATGTCTCCGCGACTGTCTGCAAAGTTTCGTGGCACAATTCGAATAAATGTTGAAGTTATTAACAAAAGCGATATCAACTTTAAAACGCGCTAAATTTTGTTGATGTTTTGCGTATTCAGTTTGTATCGACATATCTCCGGCAGTACAAGAGCTGCACTTCTGAAACATTGTACTTCAGTAGAAAACATGTCTCCGCGACTGTCTGCAAAGTTTCGTGGCACAATTCGAATACATGTGGAAGGTATCAACAAAAGCGATATCAACTTTAAAACGCGCTAAATTTTGTTTATGTTTTGCGTATTCAGTTTGTATCGACATATCTCCGGCAGTACAAGAGCTGCACTTCTGAAACTTGGTACTTCAGTAGAAAAGGCCTATCCGCGACTCTCTGCAAAGTTTCGTGGCACAATTCGAATAAATGTTGAAGTTATAAACAAAAGCGATATCAACTTTAAAACGCGCTAAATTTGGTTGATGTTTTGCGTATTCAGTTTGTATCGACATATCTCCGGCAGTACAAGAGCTGCACTGGTGAAACTTGGTACTTCAGTAGATTAGGCGTATCCGCGACTCTCTGCAAAGTTTCGTGGCACAATTCGAATAAATGTTGAAGTTATTGATAAAAGCGTTATCAACTTTAAAACGCGCTAAATTTTGTTGATGTTTTGCGTATTCAGTTTGTATCCACATATCTCCGGCAGTACAAGAGCTGCACTTCTGAAACTTAGTACTTCAGTAGAAGATCAGTCTCCGCGACTGTCTGCAAAGTTTCGTGGCACAATTCGAATAAATGTTGAAGTTATTAACAAAAGCGATATCAACTTTAAAACGCGCTAAATTGTGTTGATGTTTTGCGTATACAGTTTGTATCAACATATCTCCGGCAGTACAAGAGCTGCACTTCTGAAACTTGGTACTTCAGTAGCAAAAGCCTATCCGCGACTGTCAGCAACGTTTCGTGGCACAATTCAAATAAATGGGGAAGTTATTTACAAAAGCGTTATCAACTTTAAAACGCGCTAAATTTTGTTGATGTTTTGCGTATTCAGTTTGTATCGACATATCTCCGGCAGTACAAGAGCTGCACTTCTGAAAGTTAGTACATCAGTAGAGAACATGTCTCCGGGACTGTCTGCAAAGTTTCGTGGCACAATTCGAATAAATGTGGAAGTTATTAACAAAAGCGATATCAACTTTAAAACGCGCTAAATTTTGTTGATGTTTTGCGTATTCAGTTTGTATCGACATATCTCCGGCAGTACCAGAGCAGCACTTCTGAAACTTGGTACTTCAGTAGAAAATATGTCTCCGCGACTGTCTGCAAAGTTTCGTGGCACAATTCGAATAAATGTTGAAGTTATTAACAAAAGCGATATCAACTTTAGAACGCGCTAAATTTTGTTGATGTTTTGCGTATTCAGTTTGTATCGACATATCTCCGGCAGTACAATAGCTGCAGTTCTTAAACGTGGTACTTCAGTAGAAAATCTGTCTCCGCGACTGTCTGCAAAGTTTCGTGGCACAATTCGAATAAATTTGGAAGTTATTAACAAAAGCGATATCAACTTTAAAACGCGCTAAATTTTGTTGATGTTTTGCGTATTCAGTTTGTATCGACATATCTCCGGCAGTACAAGAGCTGCACTTCTAAAACTTGGTACTTCAGTAGAAACTATGTCTCAGCGACTGTCTGCAAAGTTTCGTGTCACAATTTGAATAAATGTGGAAGTTATAAACAAAAGCGATATCAACTTTTAAGCGCGCTAAATTTTGTTGATGTTTTGCGTATTCAGTTTGTATCGACATATCTCCGGCAGTACAAGAGCTGCACTTCTGAAACTTGGTACGTCAGTAGAAAAGGCACATCTGCGACTGTCTGCAAAGTTTCGTGGCACAATTCGAATAAATGTTGAAGTTATTGATAAAAGCGTTATCAACTTTAAAACGCGCTAAATTTTGTTGATGTTTTGCGTATTCAGTTTGTATCGACATATCTCCGGCAGTACAAGAGCTGCAACTCTGAGACTTGGTACTCCAGTAGAAAATCTGTCTCCGCGACTGTCTGCAAAGTTTCGTGGCACAATTCGAATAAATGTGGAAGTTATAAACAAAAGCGATATCAACTTTAAAACGCGCTAAATTTTGTTGATGTTTTGCGTATTCAGTTTGTATCGACATATCTCCGGCAGTACAAGAGCTGCACTTCTGATACTTGGTACTGCAGTAGAAGATCAGTCTCCGCGACTGTCTGCAAAGTTTCGTGGCACAATTCGAATAAATGTTGAAGTTATTAACAAAAGCGATATAAACTTTAAAACGCGCTAAATTTTGTTTATGTTTTGCGTATTCAGTTTGTATCGACATATCTCCGGCAGTACAAGAGCTGCACTTCTGAAACATCATACTTCAGTAGAAAAGGCCTATCCGCGTCTGTCTGCAAAGTTTCGTTGCACAATTCGAATAAATGTTGAAGTTATTAACAAAAGCGATATCAACTTTAAAACGCGCTAAATTTTGTTGATGTTTTGCGTATTCAGTTTGTATCGACATATCTCCGGCAGTACAAGAGCTGCACTTCTGAAACTTGGTACTTCAGTAGAAAATATGTCTCTGCGACTGTCTGCAAAGTTTCGTGGCACAATTCGAATAAATGTGGAAGTTATTAACAAAAGCGATATCAACTTTAAAACGCGCTAAATTTTGTTTATGTTTTGCGTATTCAGTTTGTATCGACATATCTCCGGCAGTACAAGAGCTGCTCTTCTGAAACTTGGTACTTCAGTAGAAAATCTTTCTCCGCGACTGTCTGCATAGTTTCGTGGCACAATTCGAATAAATGTGGAAGTTATTAACAAAAGCGATATCAACTTTAAAACGCGCTAAATTTTGTTGATGTTTTGCGTATTCAGTTTGTATCGACATATCTCTTCGGCAGTACAAGAGCTGCACTTCTGAAACTTGGTACTTCAGTGGAAAATCTGTCTCCGCGACTGTCTGCAAAGTTTCGTTGCACAATTCGAATGAATGTGGAAGTTATAAACAAAAGCGATATCAACTTTAAAACGCGCTAAATTTTGTTGATGTTTTGCGTATTCAGTTTGTATCGACATATCTCCGGCAGTACAAGAGCTGCCCTTCTGAAACTTGGTACTTCAGTAGAAAAGCTTTATCCGCGACTGTCTGCAAAGTTTCGTGGCACAATTCGAATAAATGTTGAAGTTATTAACAAAAGCGATATCAACTTTAAAACGCGCTAAATTTTGTTGATGTTTTGCGTATTCAGTTTGTATCGACATATCTCCGGCAGTACAAGAGCTGCACTTCTGAAACTTAGTACTTCAGTAGGAAATCTATCTCCGCGACTGTCTGCAAACTTTTGTGGCACAATTCAGATAAAAATTGAAGTTATTAACAAAAGCGATATCAACTTTAAAGCGCGCTAAATTTTGTTGATGTTTTGCGTATTCAGTTTGTATCGAAATATCTCCGGCAGTACAAGAGTTGCACTTCTGAAACTTGGTACTTCAGTAGAAAAGGCCTATCCGCAACTGTCTGCAAAGTTTCGTGGCACAATTCGAATAAATGTGGAAGTTATTAACAAAAGCGATATCAACTTAAAAACGCGCTAAATTTTGTTGATATTTTGCGTATTCAGTTTGTATCGACATATCTCCGGCAGTACAAGAGCTGCACTTCTGAAACTTGGTACTTCAGTAGAAAAGCCCTATCCGCGACTGTCTGCAAAGTGTCGTGGCACAATTCGAATAAATGTGAAAGTTATTAACAAAAGCGATATCAACTTTAAAACGCGCTAAATTTTGTTGATGTTTTGCGTATTCAGTTTGTATCTATATATCTCCGGCAGTACAAAGGCTGCACTTCTGAAACTTCGTACTTCAGTAGAAAACATGTCTCCGCGACTGTCTGCAAAGTTTCGTTGCACAATTCGAATGAATGTGGAAGTTATAAACAAAACCGATATCAACTTTAAAACGCGCTAAATTTTGTTGATGTTTTGCGTATTCAGTTTGTATCGACATATCTCCGGCAGTACAAGAGCTGCACTTCTGAAACTTGGTACTTCAGTAGAAAATATGTCTCCGCGACTGTCTGCAAAGTTTCATGGCACAATTCGAATGAATGTAGATATTATTAACAAAAGCGATATCAACATTAAAACGCGCTAAATTTTGTTGATGTTTTGCGTATTCAGTTTGTATCGACATATCTCCGGCAGTACAAGAGCTGCCCTTCTGAAACTTGGTACTTCAGTAGCAAAGCCCTATCCGCGACTGTCTGCAAAGTTTCGTGGCACAATTCGAATAAATGTTGAAGTTATTAACAAAAGCGATATAAACTTTAAAACGCGCTAAATTTTGTTTATGTTTTGCGTATTCAGTTTGTATCGACATATCTCCGGCAGTACAAGAGCTGCACTTCTGAAACATGGTACTTCAGTAGAAAAGGCCTATCCGCGTCTGTCTGCAAAGTTTCGTGGCACAATTCGAATAAATGTTGAAGTTATTGATAAAAGCGTTATCAACTTTAAAACGCGCTAAATTTTGTTGATGTTTTGCGTATTCAGTTTGTATCGACATATCTCCGGCAGTACAAGAGCTGCACTTCTGAAACTTAGTACTTCAGTAGAAAATCTGTCTCCGCGACTGTCTGCAAAGTTTCCTGGCACAATTCGAATAAATGTTGAAGTTATTAACAAAAGCGATATCAACTTTAAAACGCGCTAAATTTTGTTGATGTTTTGCGTATTCAGTTTGTATCAACATATCTCCGGCAGTACAAGAGCTGCACTTCTGAAACATTGTACTTCAGTAGAAAACATGTCTCCGCGACTGTCTGCAAAGTTTCGTGGCACAATTCGAATACATGTGGAAGGTATCAACAAAAGCGATATCAACTTTAAAACGCGCTAAATTTTGTTGATGTTTTGCGTATTCAGTTTGTATCGACATATCTCCGGCAGTACAAGAGCTGCACTTCTGAAACTTGGTACTTCAGTAGAAAAGGCCTATCCGCGACTCTCTGCAAAGTTTCGTGGCACAATTCGAATAAATGTTGAAGTTATAAACAAAAGCGATATCAACTTTAAAACGCGCTAAATTTGGTTGATGTTTTGCGTATTCAGTTTGTATCGACATATCTCCGGCAGTACAAGAGCTGCACTAGTGAAACGTGGTACTTCAGTAGATTAGGCGTATCCGCGACTCTCTGCAAAGTTTCGTGGCACAATTCGAATAAATGTTGAAGTTATTGATAAAAGCGTTATCAACTTTAAAACGCGCTAAATTTTGTTGATGTTTTGCGTATTCAGTTTGTATCCACATATCTCCGGCAGTACAAGAGCTGCACTTCTGAAACTTAGTACTTCAGTAGAAGATCAGTCTCCGCGACTGTCTGCAAAGTTTCGTGGCACAATTCGAATAAATGTTGAAGTTATTAACAAAAGCGATATCAACTTTAAAACGCGCTAAATTGTGTTGATGTTTTGCGTATACAGTTTGTATCAACATATCTCCGGCAGTACAAGAGCTGCACTTCTGAAACTTGGTACTTCAGTAGCAAAAGCCTATCCGCGACTGTCTGCAACGTTTCGTGGCACAATTCAAATAAATGGGGAAGTTATTTACAAAAGCGTTATCAACTTTAAAACGCGCTAAATTTTGTTGATGTTTTGCGTATTCAGTTTGTATCGAAATATCTCCGGCAGTACAAGAGCTGCACTTCTGAAAGTTAGTACATCAGTAGAGAACATGTCTCCGGGACTGTCTGCAAAGTTTCGTGGTACAATTCGAATAAATGTGGAAGTTATTAACAAAAGCGATATCAACTTTAAAACGCGCTAAATTTTGTTGATGTTTTGCGTATTCAGTTTGTATCGACATATCTCCGGCAGTACCAGAGCAGCACTTCTGAAACTTGGTACTTCAGTAGAAAATATGTCTCCGCGACTGTCTGCAAAGTTTCGTGGCACAATTCGAATAAATGTTGAAGTTATTAACAAAAGCGATATCAACTTTAGAACGCGCTAAATTTTGTTGATGTTTTGCGTATTCAGTTTGTATCGACATATCTCCGGCAGTACAATAGCTGCAGTTCTTAAACGTGGTACTTCAGTAGAAAATCTGTCTCCGCGACTGTCTGCAAAGTTTCGTGGCACAATTCGAATAAATTTGGAAGTTATTAACAAAAGCGATATCAACTTTAAAACGCGCTAAATTTTGTTGATGTTTTGCGTATTCAGTTTGTATCGACATATCTCCGGCAGTACAAGAGCTGAACTTCTAAAACTTGGTACTTCAGTAGAAACTATGTCTCAGCGACTGTCTGCAAAGTTTCGTGTCACAATTTGAATAAATGTGGAAGTTATAAACAAAAGCGATATCAACTTTTAAGCGCGCTAAATTTTGTTGATGTTTTGCGTATTCAGTTTGTATCGACATATCTCCGGCAGTACAAGAGCTGCACTTCTGAAACTTGGTACGTCAGTAGAAAAGGCACATCTGCGACTGTCTGCAAAGTTTCGTGGCACAATTCGAATAAATGTTGAAGTTATTGATAAAAGCGTTATCAACTTTAAAACGCGCTAAATTTTGTTGATGTTTTGCGTATTCAGTTTGTATCGACATATCTCCGGCAGTACAAGAGCTGCAACTCTGAGACTTGGTACTCCAGTAGAAAATCTGTCTCCGCGACTGTCTGCAAAGTTTCGTGGCACAATTCGAATAAATGTGGAAGTTATAAACAAAAGCGATATCAACTTTAAAACGCGCTAAATTTTGTTGATGTTTTGCGTATTCAGTTTGTATCGACATATCTCCGGCAGTACAAGAGCTGCACTTCTGATACTTGGTACTGCAGTAGAAGATCAGTCTCCGCGACTGTCTGCAAAGTTTCGTGGCACAATTCGAATAAATGTTGAAGTTATTAACAAAAGCGATATAAACTTTAAAACGCGCTAAATTTTGTTTATGTTTTGCGTATTCAGTTTGTATCGACATATCTCCGGCAGTACAAGAGCTGCACTTCTGAAACATCATACTTCAGTAGAAAAGGCCTATCCGCGTCTGTCTGCAAAGTTTCGTTGCACAATTCGAATAAATGTTGAAGTTATTAACAAAAGCGATATCAACTTTAAAACGCGCTAAATTGTGTTGATGTTTTGCGTATTCAGTTTGTATCGACATATATCCGGCAGTACAAGAGCTGCACTTCTGAAACTTGGTACTTCAGTAGAAAATATGTCTCTGCGACTGTCTGCAAAGTTTCGTGGCACAATTCGAATAAATGTGGAAGTTATTAACAAAAGCGATATCAACTTTAAAACGCGCTAAATTTTGTTGATGTTTTGCGTATTCAGTTTGTATCGACATATCTCCGGCAGTACAAGAGCTGCTCTTCTGAAACTTGGTACTTCAGTAGAAAATCTTTCTCCGCGACTGTCTGCATAGTTTCGTGGCACAATTCGAATAAATGTGGAAGTTATTAACAAAAGCGATATCAACTTTAAAACGCGCTAAATTTTGTTGATGTTTTGCGTATTCAGTTTGTATCGACATATCTCTTCGGCAGTACAAGAGCTGCACTTCTGAAACTTGGTACTTCAGTGGAAAATCTGTCTCCGCGACTGTCTGCAAAGTTTCGTTGCACAATTCGAATGAATGTGGAAGTTATAAACAAAAGCGATATCAACTTTAAAACGCGCTAAATTTTGTTGATGTTTTGCGTATTCAGTTTGTACCGACATATCTCCGGCAGTACAAGAGCTGCACTTCTGAAACTTAGTACTTCAGTAGGAATTCTATCTCCGCGACTGTCTGCAAACTTTTGTGGCACAATTCAGATAAAAATTGAAGTTATTAACAAAAGCGATATCAACTTTAAAGCGCGCTAAATTTTGTTGATGTTTTGCGTATTCAGTTTGTATCGAAATATCTCCGGCAGTACAAGAGTTGCACTTCTGAAACTTGGTACTTCAGTAGAAAAGGCCTATCCGCAACTGTCTGCAAAGTTTCGTGGCACAATTCGAATAAATGTGGAAGTTATTAACAAAAGCGATATCAACTTAAAAACGCGCTAAATTTTGTTGATATTTTGCGTATTCAGTTTGTATCGACATATCTCCGGCAGTACAAGAGCTGCACTTCTGAAACTTGGTACTTCAGTAGAAAAGCCCTATCCGCGACTGTCTGCAAAGTGTCGTGGCACAATTCGAATAAATGTGAAAGTTATTAACAAAAGCGATATCAACTTTAAAACGCGCTAAATTTTGTTGATGTTTTGCGTATTCAGTTTGTATCTATATATCTCCGGCAGTACAAAGGCTGCACTTCTGAAACTTCGTACTTCAGTAGAAAACATGTCTCCGCGACTGTCTGCAAAGTTTCGTTGCACAATTCGAATGAATGTGGAAGTTATAAACAAAACCGATATCAACTTTAAAACGCGCTAAATTTTGTTGATGTTTTGCGTATTCAGTTTGTATCGACATATCTCCGGCAGTACAAGAGCTGCACTTCTGAAACTTGGTACTTCAGTAGAAAATATGTCTCCGCGACTGTCTGCAAAGTTTCGTGGCACAATTCGAATGAATGTAGATATTATTAACAAAAGCGATATCAACATTAAAACGCGCTAAATTTTGTTGATGTTTTGCGTATTCAGTTTGTATCGACATATCTCCGGCAGTACAAGAGCTGCCCTTCTGAAACTTGGTACTTCAGTAGCAAAGCCCTATCCGCGACTGTCTGCAAAGTTTCGTGGCACAATTCGAATAAATTTTGAAGTTATTAACAAAAGCGATATCAACTTTAAAACGCGCTAAATTGTATTGATGTTTTGCGTATTCAGTTTGTATCGACATATCTCTGGCAGTACAAGAGCTGCACTTCTGAAACTTAGTACTTCAGTAGAAAATCTGTCTCCGCGACTGTCTGCAAAGTTTCGTGGCACAATTCGAATAAATGTTGAAGTTATCAACAAAAGCGATATCAACTTTAAAACGCGCTAAATTTTGTTGATGTTTTGCGTATTCAGTTTGTACCGACCTATCTCCGGCAGTACAAGAGCTGCACTTCTGAAACTTGGTACTTCAGTAGAAAACATGTCTCCGCGACTGTCTGCAAAGTTTTGTGGCACAATTCGAATAAATGTGGAAGTTATTAACAAAAGCGATATCAACTTTAAAACGCGCTAAATTTTGTTGATGTTTTGCGTATTCAGTTTGTATCGACATATCTCCGGCAGTACAAGACCTGCACTTCTGAAACTTGGTACTTCAGTAGAAAAGGCCTATCCGCAACTGTCTGCAAAGTTTCGTGGCACAATTCGAATAAATGTGGAAGTTATTAACAAAAGCGATATCAACTTAAAAACGCGCTAAATTTTGTTGATATTTTGCGTATTCAGTTTGTATCGACATATCTCCGGCAGAACAAGAGCTGCACTTCTGAAACTTGGTACTTCAGTAGCAAAAGCCTATCCGCGACTGTCTGCAAAGTTTCGTGGCACAATTCGAATAAATGTGGAAGTTATAAACTAAAGCGATATCAACTTTAAAACGCGCTAAATTGTGTTGATGTTTTGCGTATTCAGTGTGTATCAAAATATCTCCGGCAGTACAAGAGCTGCATATCTGAAACTTGGTACTTCAGTAGTAAATATGTCTCCGCGACTGTCTGCAAAGTTTCGTGGCACAATTCGAATAAATGTTGAAGTTATAAACAAAAGCGATATCAACTTTAAAACGCGCTAAATTTTGTTGATGTTTTGCGTATTCAGTTTGTATCGAAATATCTCCGGCAGTACAAGAGCTGCACTTCTGAAACTTAGTACTTCAGTAGAAAATCTGTCTCCGCGACTGTCTGCAAAGTTTCGTGGTACAATTAGAATAAATGTGGAAGTTATTAACAAAAGCGATATCAACTTTAAAACGCGCTAAATTTTGTTGATGATTTGCGTATTCAGTTTGTATCGACATATCTCCGGCAGTACAAGAGCTGCACTTCTGAAACTTGGTACTTCAGTAGAAAAGGCCTATCCGCAACTGTCTGCAAAGTTTCGTGGCACAATTCGAATAAATGTGGAAGTTATTAACAAAAGCGATATCAACTTAAAAACGCGCTAAATTTTGTTGATATTTTGCGTATTCAGTTTGTATCGACATATCTCCGGCAGTACAAGAGCTGCACTTCTGAAACTTGGTACTTCAGTAGCAAAAGCTTATCCGCGACTGTCTGCAAAGTTTCGTGGCACAATTCGAATAAATGTGGAAGTTATAAACTAAAGCGATATCAACTTTAAAACGCGCTAAATTGTGTTGATGTTTTGCGTATTCAGTTTGTATCAAAATATCTCCGGCAGTACAAGAGCTGCATATCTGAAACTTTGTACTTCAGTAGTAAATATGTCTCCGCGACTGTCTGCAAAGTTTCGTGGCACAATTCGAATAAATGTTGAAGTTATAAACAAAAGCGATATCAACTTTAAAACGTGCTAAATTTTGTTGATGTTTTGCGTATTCAGTTTGTATCGACATATCTCCGGCAGTACAAGAGCTGCACTTCTGAAACTTAGTACTTCAGTAGAAAATCTGTCTCCGCGACTGTCTGCAAACTTTTGTGGCACAATTCAGATAAAAATTGAAGTTATTAACAAAAGCGATATCAACTTTAAAGCGCGCTAAATTTTGTTGATGTTTTGCGTATTCAGTTTGTATCGACATATCTCCGGCAGTACAAGAGTTGCACTTCTGAAACTTGGTACTTCAGTAGAAAAGGCCGATCCGCAACTGTCTGCAAAGTTTCGTGGCACAATTCGAATAAATGTGGAAGTTATTAACAAAAGCGATATAAACTAAAAACCCGCTAAATTTTGTTGATATTTTGCGTATTCAGTTTGTATCGACATATCTCCGGCAGTACAAGAGCTGCACTTCTGAAACTTGGTACTTCAGTAGACAAGCCCTATCCGCGACTGTCTGCAAAGTGTCGTGGCACAATTCGAATAAATGTGAAAGTTATTAACAAAAGCGATATCAACTTTAAAACGCGCTAAATTTTGTTGATGTTTTGCGTATTCAGTTTGTATCGATATATCTCCGGCAGTACAAAGGCTGCACTTCTGAAACTTCGTACTACAGTAGAAAATCTGTCTCCGCGACTGTCTGCAAAGTTTCGTGGTACAATTAGAATAAATGTGGAAGTTATTAACAAAAGCGATATCAACTTTAAAACGCGCTAAATTTTGTTGATGTTTTGCGTATTCAGTTTGTATCGACATATCTCCGGCAGTACAAGAGCTGCACTTCTGAAACTTGGTACTTCAGTAGAAAAGGCCTATCCGCAACTGTCTGCAAAGTTTCGTGGCACAATTCGAATAAATGTGGAAGTTATTAACAAAAGCGATATCAACTTAAAAACGCGCTAAATTTTGTTGATATTTTGCGTATTCAGTTTGTATCGACATATCTCCGGCAGTACAAGAGCTGCACTTCTGAAACTTGGTACTTCAGTAGCAAAAGCTTATCCGCGACTGTCTGCAAAGTTTCGTGGCACAATTCGAATAAATGTGGAAGTTATAAACTAAAGCGATATCAACTTTAAAACGCGCTAAATTGTGTTGATGTTTTGCGTATTCAGTTTGTATCAAAATATCTCCGGCAGTACAAGAGCTGCATATCTGAAACTTTGTACTCTAGTAGTAAATATGTCTCCGCGACTGTCTGCAAAGTTTCGTGGCACAATTCGAATAAATGTTGAAGTTATAAACAAAAGCGATATCAACTTTAAAACGCGCTAAATTTTGTTGATGTTTTGCGTATTCAGTTTGTATCGACATATCTCCGGCAGTACAAGAGCTGCACTTCTGAAACTTAGTACTTCAGTAGAAAATCTGTCTCCGCGACTGTCTGCAAACTTTTGTGGCACAATTCAGATAAAAATTGAAGTTATTAACAAAAGCGATATCAACTTTAAAGCGCGCTAAATTTTGTTGATGTTTTGCGTATTCAGTTTGTATCGACATATCTCCGGCAGTACAAGAGTTGCACTTCTGAAACTTGGTACTTCAGTAGAAAAGGCCGATCCGCAACTGTCTGCAAAGTTTCGTGGCACAATTCGAATAAATGTGGAAGTTATTAACAAAAGCGATATAAACTAAAAACCCGCTAAATTTTGTTGATATTTTGCGTATTCAGTTTGTATCGACATATCTCCGGCAGTACAAGAGCTGCACTTCTGAAACTTGGTACTTCAGTAGAAAAGCCCTATCCGCGACTGTCTGCAAAGTGTCGTGGCACAATTCGAATAAATGTGAAAGTTATTAACAAAAGCGATATCAACTTTAAAACGCGCTAAATTTTGTTGATGTTTTGCGTATTCAGTTTGTATCGATATATCTCCGGCAGTACAAAGGCTGCACTTCTGAAACTTCGTACTTCAGTAGAAAATCTGTCTCCGCGACTGTCTGCAAAGTTTCGTGGTACAATTAGAATAAATGTGGAAGTTATTAACAAAAGCGATATCAACTTTAAAACGCGCTAAATTTTGTTGATGTTTTGCGTATTCAGTTTGTATCGACATATCTCCGGCAGTACAAGAGCTGCACTTCTGAAACTTGGTACTTCAGTGGAAAGCATGTCTCCGCGACTGTCTGCAAAGTTTCGTGGCACAATTCGAATACATGTGGAAGTTATCAACACAAGCGATATCAACTTTAAAACGCGCTAAATTTTGTTGATGTTTTGCGTATTCAGTTTGTATCGACATATCTCCGGCAGTACAAGAGCTGCACTTCTGAAACTTGGTACTTCAGTAGCAAAAGCCTATCCGCGACTGTCTGCAAAGTTTCGTGGCACAATTCGAATAAATGTGGAAGTTATAAACTAAAGCGATATCAACTTTAAAACGTGCTAAATTGTGTTGATGTTTTGCGTATTCAGTTTGTATCAAAATATCTCCGGCAGTACAAGAGCTGCATATCTGAAACTTGGTACTTCAGTAGTAAATATGTCTCCGCGACTGTCTGCAAAGTTTCGTGGCACAATTCGAATAAATGTTGAAGTTATAAACAAAAGCGATATCAACTTTAAAACGCGCTAAATTTTGTTGATGTTTTGCGTATTCAGTTTGTATCGACATATCTCCGGCAGTACAAGAGCTGCACTTCTGAAACTTAGTACTGCAGTAGAAAATCTGTCTCCGCGACTGTCTGCAAACGTTGGTGGCACAATTCAGATAAAAATTGAAGTTATTAACAAAAGCGATATCAACTTTAAAGCGCGCTAAATTTTGTTGATGTTTTGCGTATTCAGTTTGTATCGACATATCTCCGGCAGTACAAGAGTTGCACTTGTGAAACTTGGTACTTCAGTAGAAAAGGCCTATCCGCAACTGTCTGCAAAGTTTCGTGGCACAATTCGAATAAATGTGGAAGTTATTAACAAAAGCGATATCAACTTAAAAACGCGCTAAATTTTGTTGATATTTTGCGTATTCAGTTTGTATCGACATATCTCCGGCAGTACAAGAGCTGCACTTCTGAAACTTGGTACTTCAGTAGAAAAGCCCTATCCGCGACTGTCTGCAAAGTGTCGTGGCACAATTCGAATAAATGTGAAAGTTATTAACAAAAGCGATATCAACTTTAAAACGCGCTAAATTTTGTTGATGTTTTGCGTATTCAGTTTGTATCGATATATCTCCGGCAGTACAAAGGCTGCACTTCTGAAACTTAGTACTTCAGTAGAAAATCTGTCTCCGCGACTGTCTGCAAAGTTTCGTGGTACAATTAGAATAAATGTGGAAGTTATTAACAAAAGCGATATCAACTTTAAAACGCGCTAAATTTTGTTGATGTTTTGCGTATTCAGTTTGTATCGACATATCTCCGGCAGTACAAGAGCTGCACTTCTGAAACTTGGTACTTCAGTGGAAAGCATGTCTCCGCGACTGTCTGCAAAGTTTCGTGGCACAATTCGAATACATGTGGAAGTTATCAACACAAGCGATATCAACTTTAAAACGCGCTAAATTTTGTTGATGTTTTGCGTATTCAGTTTGTATCGACATATCTCCGGCAGTACAAGAGCTGCACTTCTGAAACTTGGTACTTCAGTAGAAAACATGTCTCCGCGACTGTCTGCAAAGTTTCGTGGCACAATTCGAATAAATGTGGAAGTTTATTACAAAAGCGATATCAACTTCAAAACGCGCGAAATTGTGTTAATGTTTTGCGTATACAGTTTGTATCGACATATCTCCGGCAGTACAAGAGCTGCACTTCTGAAACTTGGTACTGCAATAGAAAACATGTATCCGCGACTGTCTGCAAAGTTTCGTGGCACAATTCGAATAAATGTGGAAGTTATTAACAAAAGCGATATCAACTTTAAAACGCGCTAAATTCTGTTGATGTTTTGCGTATTCAGTTTGTATCGACATATCTCCGGCAGTACATGAGCTGCACTTCTGAAACTTGGTACTTCAGTAGAAAATCTGTCTCCGCGACTGTCTGCAAAGTTTCGTGGCACAATTCGAATGAATGTGGATATTATTAACAAAAGCGATATCAACATTAAAACGCGCTAAATTTTGTTGATGTTTTGCGTATTAAGTTTGTATCGCCATATCTCCGGCAGTACAAGAGCTGCACTTCTGAAACTTGGTACTTCAGTAGAAAAGCTGTCTCCGCGACTGTCTGCAAAGTTTCGTGGCACAATTCGAATAAATGTTGAAGTTATCAACAAAAGCGATATCAACTTTAAAACGCGCTAAATTTTGTTGATGTTTTGCGTATTCAGTTTGTACCGACCTATCTCCGGCAGTACAAGAGCTGCACTTCTAAAACTTGGTACTTCAGTAGAAAACATGTCTCCGCGACTGTCTGCAAAGTTTTGTGGCACAATTCGAATAAATGTTGAAGTTATTAACAAAAGCGGTATCAACTTTAAAACGCGCTAAATTTTGTTGATGTTTTGCGTATTCAGTTTGTATCGACATATCTCCGGCAGTACAAGAGCTGCACTTCTGAAACTTGGTACTTCAGTAGAAAAGGCCTATCCGCAACTGTCTGCAAAGTTTCGTGGCACAATTCGAATAAATGTGGAAGTTATTAACAAAAGCGATATCAACTTAAAAACGCGCTAAATTTTGTTGATATTTTGCGTATTCAGTTTGTATCGACATATCTCCGGCAGTACAAGAGCTGCACTTCTGAAACTTGGTACTTCAGTAGAAAACATGTATCCGCGACTGTCTGCAAAGTTTCGTGGCACAATTCGAATAAATGTGGAAGTTATAAACAAAAGCGATATCAACTTTAAAACGCGCTAAATTTGGTTGATGTTTTGCGTATTCAGTTTGTATCGACATATCTCCGGCAGTACAAGAGCTGCACTTCTGAAACTTGGTACTTCAGTAGCAAAAGCCTATCCGCGACTGTCTGCAAAGTTTCGTGGCACAATTCGAATAAATGTGGAAGTTATAAACTAAAGCGATATCAACTTTAAAACGCGCTAAATTGTGTTGATGTTTTGCGTATTCAGTTTGTATCAAAATATCTCCGGCAGTACAAGAGCTGCATATCTGAAACTTGGTACTTCAGTAGTAAATATGTCTCCGCGACTGTCTGCAAAGTTTCGTGGCACAATTCGAATAAATGTTGAAGTTATAAACAAAAGCGATATCAACTTTAAAACGCGCTAAATTTTGTTGATGTTTTGCGTATTCAGTTTGTATCGACATATCTCCGGCAGTACAAGAGCTGCACTTCTGAAACTTAGTACTTCAGTAGAAAATCTGTCTCCGCGGGTGTCTGCAAACTTTTGTGGCACAATTCAGATAAAAATTCAAGTTATTAACAAAAGCGATATCAACTTTAAAGCGCGCTAAATTTTGTTGATGTTTTCCGTATTCAGTTTGTATCGACATATCTCCGGCAGTACAAGAGTTGCACTTGTGAAACTTGGTACTTCAGTAGAAAAGGCCTATCCGCAACTGTCTGCAAAGTTTCGTGGCACAATTCGAATAAATGTGGAAGTTATTAACAAAAGCGATATCAACTTAAAAACGCGCTAAATGTTGTTGATATTTTGCGTATTCAGTTTGTATCGACATATCTCCGGCAGTACAAGAGCTGCACTTCTGAAACTTGGTACTTCAGTAGAAAAGCCCTATCCGCGACTGTCTGCAAAGTGTCGTGGCACAATTCGAATAAATGTGAAAGTTATTAACAAAAGCGATATCAACTTTAAAACGCGCTAAATTTTGTTGATGTTTTGCGTATTCAGTTTGTATCGATATATCTCCGGCAGTACAAAGGCTGCACTTCTGAAACTTGGTACTTTAGTAGAAAATCTGTCTCCGCGACTGTCTGCAAAGTTTCGTGGTACAATTAGAATAAATGTGGAAGGGTTTAACAAAAGCGATATCAACTTTAAAACGCGCTAAATTTTGTTGATGTTTTGCGTATTCAGTTTGTATCGACATATCTCCGGCAGTACAAGAGCTGCACTTCTGAAACTTGGTACTTCAGTGGAAAGCATGTCACCGCGACTGTCTGCAAAGTTTCGTGGCACAATTCGAATACATGTGGAAGTTATCAACACAAGCGATATCAACTTTAAAACGCGCTAAATTTTGTTGATGTTTTGCGTATTCAGTTTGTATCGACATATCTCCGGCAGTACAAGAGCTGCACTTCTGAAACTTGGTACTTCAGTAGCAAAAGCCTATCCGCGACTGTCTGCAAAGTTTCGTGGCACAATTCGAATAAATGTGGAAGTTATAAACTAAAGCGATATCAACTTTAAAACGTGCTAAATTGTGTTGATGTTTTGCGTATTCAGTTTGTATAAAAATATCTCCGGCAGTACAAGAGCTGCATATCTGAAACTTGGTACTTCAGTAGTAAATATGTCTCCGCGACTGTCTGCAAAGTTTCGTGGTACAATTAGAATAAATGTTGAAGTTATAAACAAAAGCGATATCAACTTTAAAACGCGCTAAATTTTGTTGATGTTTTGCGTATTCAGTTTGTATCGACATATCTCCGGCAGTACAAGAGTTGCACTTGTGAAACTTGGTACTTCAGTAGAAAAGGCCTATCCGCAACTGTCTGCAAAGTTTCGTGGCACAATTCGAATAAATGTGGAAGTTATTAACAAAAGCGATATCAACTTAAAAACGCGCTAAATTTTGTTGATATTTTGCGTATTCAGTTTGTATCGACATATCTCCGGCAGTACAAGAGCTGCACTTCTGAAACTTGGTACTTCAGTAGAAAAGCCCTATCCGCGACTGTCTGCAAAGTGTCGTGGCACAATTCGAATAAATGTGAAAGTTATTAACAAAAGCGATATCAACTTTAAAACGCGCTAAATTTTGTTGATGTTTTGCGTATTCAGTTTGTATCGATATATCTCCGGCAGTACAAAGGCTGCACTTCTGAAACTTCGTACTTCAGTAGAAAATCTGTCTCCGCGACTGTCTGCAAAGTTTCGTGGTACAATTAGAATAAATGTGGAAGTTATTAACAAAAGCGATATCAACTTTAAAACGCGCTAAATTTTGTTGATGTTTTGCGTATTCAGTTTGTATCGACATATCTCCGGCAGTACAAGAGCTGCACTTCTGAAACTTGGTACTTCAGTGGAAAGCATGTCTCCGCGACTGTCTGCAAAGTTTCGTGGCACAATTCGAATACATGTGGAAGTTATCAACACAAGCGATATCAACTTTAAAACGCGCTAAATTTTGTTGATGTTTTGCGTATTCAGTTTGTATCGAATTATCTCCGGCAGTACAAGAGCTGCACTTCTGAAACTTGGTACTTCAGTAGAAAACATGTATCCGTGACTGTCTGCAAAGTTTCGTGGCACAATTCGAATAAATGTGGAAGTTATTAACAAAAGCGATATCAACTTTAAAACGCGCTAAATTCTGTTGATGTTTTGCGTATTCAGTTTGTATCGACATATCTCCGGCAGTACATGAGCTGCACTTCTGAAACTTGGTACTTCAGTAGAAAATCAGTCTCCGTGACAGTCTGCAAAGTTTCGTGGAACAATTCGAATAAATGTGGAAGTTATTAACAAAAGCGTTATCAACTTTAAAACGCGCTAAATTTTGTTGATGTTTTGCGTATTCAGTTTGTATCGACATATCTCCGACAGTACAAGAGCTGCACTTCTGAAACATGGTACTTCAGTAGAAAACATGTCTCCGCGACTGTCTGCAAAGTTTCGTGGCACAATTCGAATGAATGTGGATATTATTAACAAAAGCGATATCAACATTAAAACGCGCTAAATTTTGTTGATGTTTTGCGTATTAAGTTTGTATCGCCATATCTCCGGCAGTACAAGAGCTGAACTTCTGAAACTTAGTACTTCAGTAGAAAATCTGTCTCCGCGACTGTCTGCAAAGTTTCGTGGCACAATTCGAATAAATGTTGAAGTTATCAACAAAAGCGATATCAACTTTAAAACGCGCTAAATTTTGTTGATGTTTTGCGTATTCAGTTTGTACCGACCTATCTCCGGCAGTACAAGAGCTGAACTTCTGAAACTTAGTACTTCAGTAGAAAACATGTCTCCGCGACTGTCTGCAAAGTTTTGTGGCACAATTCGAATAAATGTTGAAGTTATTAACAAAAGCGATATCAACTTTAAAACGCGCTAAATTTTGTTGATGTTTTGCGTATTCAGTTTGTATCGACATATCTCCGGCAGTACAAGAGCTGCACTTCTGAAACTTGGTACTTCAGTAGAAAAGGCCTATCCGCAACTGTCTGCAAAGTTTCGTGGCACAATTCGAATAAATGTGGCAGTTATTAACAAAAGCGATATCAACTTAAAAACGCGCTAAATTTTGTTGATATTTTGCGTATTCAGTTTGTATCGACATATCTCCGGCAGTACAAGAGCTGCACTTCTGAAACTTGGTACTTCAGTAGAAAACATGTATCCGCGACTGTCTGCAAAGTTTCGTGGCACAATTCGAATAAATGTGGAAGTTATAAACAAAAGCGATATCAACTTTAAAACGCGCTAAATTTGGTTGATGTTTTGCGTATTCAGTTTGTATCGACATATCTCCGGCAGTACAAGAGCTGCACTTCTGAAACTTGGTACTTCAGTAGCAAAAGCCTATCCGCGACTGTCTGCAAAGTTTCGTGGCACAATTCGAATAAATGTGGAAGTTATAAACTAAAGCGATATCAACTTTAAAACGCGCTAAATTGTGTTGATGTTTTGCGTATTCAGTTTGTATCAAAATATCTCCGGCAGTACAAGAGCTGCATATCTGAAACTTGGTACTTCAGTAGTAAATATGTCTCCGCGACTGTCTGCAAAGTTTCGTGGCACAATTCGAATAAATGTTGAAGTTATAAACAAAAGCGATATTAACTTTAAAACGCGCTAAATTTTGTTGATGTTTTGCGTATTCAGTTTGTATCGACATATCTCCGGCAGTACAAGAGCTGCACTTCTGAAACTTAGTACTTCAGTAGAAAATCTGTCTCCGCGGGTGTCTGCAAACTTTTGTGGCACAATTCAGATAAAAATTCAAGTTATTAACAAAAGCGATATCAACTTTAAAGCGCGCTAAATTTTGTTGATGTTTTGCGTATTCAGTTTGTATCGACATATCTCCGGCAGTACAAGAGTTGCACTTCTGAAACTTAGTACTTCAGTAGAAAAGGCCTATCCGCAACTGTCTGCAAAGTTTCGTGGCACAATTCGAATAAATGTGGAAGTTATTAACAAAAGCGATATCAACTTAAAAACGCGCTAAATTTTGTTGATATTTTGCGTATTCAGTTTGTATCGACATATCTCCGGCAGTACAAGAGCTGCACTTCTGAAACTTGGTACTTCAGTAGAAAAGCCCTATCCGCAACTGTCTGCAAAGTGTCGTGGCACAATTCGAATAAATGTGAAAGTTATTAACAAAAGCGATATCAACTTTAAAACGCGCTAAATTTTTTTGATGTTTTGCGTATTCAGTTTGTATCGATATATCTCCGGCAGTACAAAGGCTGCACTTCTGAAACTTGGTACTTCAGTAGAAAATCTGTCTCCGCGACTGTCTGCAAAGTTTCGTGGTACAATTAGAATAAATGTGGAAGTTATTAACAAAAGCGATATCAACTTTAAAACGCGCTAAATTTTGTTGATGTTTTGCGTATTCAGTTTGTATCGACATATCTCCGGCAGTACAAGAGCTGCACTTCTGAAACTTGGTACTTCAGTGGAAAGCATGTCACCGCGACTGTCTGCAAAGTTTCGTGGCACAATTCGAATACATGTGGAAGTTATCAACACAAGCGATATCAACTTTAAAACGCGCTAAATTTTGTTGATGTTTTGCGTATTCAGTTTGTATCGACATATCTCCGGCAGTACAAGAGCTGCACTTCTGAAACTTGGTACTTCAGTAGCAAAAGCCTATCCGCGACTGTCTGCAAAGTTTCGTGGCACAATTCGAATAAATGTGGAAGTTATAAACTAAAGCGATATCAACTTTAAAACGTGCTAAATTGTGTTGATGTTTTGCGTATTCAGTTTGTATAAAAATATCTCCGGCAGTACAAGAGCTGCATATCTGAAACTTGGTACTTCAGTAGTAAATATGTCTCCGCGACTGTCTGCAAAGTTTCGTGGTACAATTAGAATAAATGTTGAAGTTATAAACAAAAGCGATATCAACTTTAAAACGCGCTAAATTTTGTTGATGTTTTGCGTATTCAGTTTGTATCGACATATCTCCGGCAGTACAAGAGTTGCACTTGTGAAACTTGGTACTTCAGTAGAAAAGGCCTATCCGCAACTGTCTGCAAAGTTTCGTGGCACAATTCGAATAAATGTGGAAGTTATTAACAAAAGCGATATCAACTTAAAAACGCGCTAAATTTTGTTGATATTTTGCGTATTCAGTTTGTATCGACATATCTCCGGCAGTACAAGAGCTGCACTTCTGAAACTTGGTACTTCAGTAGAAAAGCCCTATCCGCGACTGTCTGCAAAGTGTCGTGGCACAATTCGAATAAATGTGAAAGTTATTAACAAAAGCGATATCAACTTTAAAACGCGCTAAATTTTGTTGATGTTTTGCGTATTCAGTTTGTATCGATATATCTCCGGCAGTACAAAGGCTGCACTTCTGAAACTTCGTACTTCAGTAGAAAATCTGTCTCCGCGACTGTCTGCAAAGTTTCGTGGTACAATTAGAATAAATGTGGAAGTTATTAACAAAAGCGATATCAACTTTAAAACGCGCTAAATTTTGTTGATGTTTTGCGTATTCAGTTTGTATCGACATATCTCCGGCAGTACAAGAGCTGCACTTCATAAACTTGGTACTTCAGTGGAAAGCATGTCTCCGCGACTGTCTGCAAAGTTTCGTGGCACAATTCGAATACATGTGGAAGTTATCAACACAAGCGATATCAACTTTAAAACGCGCTAAATTTTGTTGATGTTTTGCGTATTCAGTTTGTATCGACATATCTCCGGCAGTACAAGAGCTGCACTTCTGAAACTTGGTACTTCAGTAGAAAACATGTATCCGTGACTGTCTGCAAAGTTTCGTGGCACAATTCGAATAAATGTGGAAGTTATTAACAAAAGCGATATCAACTTTAAAACGCGCTAAATTCTGTTGATGTTTTGCGTATTCAGTTTGTATCGACATATCTCCGGCAGTACATGAGCTGCACTTCTGAAACTTAGTACTTCAGTAGAAAATCAGTCTCCGTGACAGTCTGCAAAGTTTCGTGGAACAATTCGAATAAATGTGGAAGTTATTAACAAAAGCGTTATCAACTTTAAAACGCGCTAAATTTTGTTGATGTTTTGCGTATTCAGTTTGTATCGACATATCTCCGACAGTACAAGAGCTGCACTTCTGAAACATGGTACTTCAGTAGAAAACATGTCTCCGCGACTGTCTGCAAAGTTTCGTGGCACAATTCGAATGAATGTGGATATTATTAACAAAAGCGATATCAACATTAAAACGCGCTAAATTTTGTTGATGTTTTGCGTATTAAGTTTGTATCGCCATATCTCCGGCAGTACAAGAGCTGAACTTCTGAAACTTAGTACTTCAGTAGAAAATCTGTCTCCGCGACTGTCTGCAAAGTTTCGTGGCACAATTCGAATAAATGTTGAAGTTATCAACAAAAGCGATATCAACTTTAAAACGCGCTAAATTTTGTTGATGTTTTGCGTATTCAGTTTGTACCGACCTATCTCCGGCAGTACAAGAGCTGCACTTCTGAAACTTAGTACTTCAGTAGAAAACATGTCTCCGCGACTGTCTGCAAAGTTTTGTGGCACAATTCGAATAAATGTTGAAGTTATTAACAAAAGCGATATCAACTTTAAAACGCGCTAAATTTTGTTGATGTTTTGCGTATTCAGTTTGTATCGACATATCTCCGGCAGTACAAGAGCTGCACTTCTGAAACTTGGTACTTCAGTAGAAAAGGCCTATCCGCAACTGTCTGCAAAGTTTCGTGGCACAATTCGAATAAATGTGGCAGTTATTAACAAAAGCGATATCAACTTAAAAACGCGCTAAATTTTGTTGATATTTTGCGTATTCAGTTTGTATCGACATATCTCCGGCAGTACAAGAGCTGCACTTCTGAAACTTGGTACTTCAGTAGAAAACATGTATCCGCGACTGTCTGCAAAGTTTCGTGGCACAATTCGAATAAATGTGGAAGTTATAAACAAAAGCGATATCAACTTTAAAACGCGCTAAATTTGGTTGATGTTTTGCGTATTCAGTTTGTATCGACATATCTCCGGCAGTACAAGAGCTGCACTTCTGAAACTTGGTACTTCAGTAGCAAAAGCCTATCCGCGACTGTCTGCAAAGTTTCGTGGCACAATTCGAATAAATGTGGAAGTTATAAACTAAAGCGATATCAACTTTAAAACGCGCTAAATTGTGTTGATGTTTTGCGTATTCAGTTTGTATCAAAATATCTCCGGCAGTACAAGAGCTGCATATCTGAAACTTGGTACTTCAGTAGTAAATATGTCTCCGCGACTGTCTGCAAAGTTTCGTGGCACAATTCGAATAAATGTTGAAGTTATAAACAAAAGCGATATCAACTTTAAAACGCGCTAAATTTTGTTGATGTTTTGCGTATTCAGTTTGTATCGACATATCTCCGGCAGTACAAGAGCTGCACTTCTGAAACTTAGTACTTCAGTAGAAAATCTGTCTCCGCGGGTGTCTGCAAACTTTTGTGGCACAATTCAGATAAAAATTCAAGTTATTAACAAAAGCGATATCAACTTTAAAGCGCGCTAAATTTTGTTGATGTTTTGCGTATTCAGTTTGTATCGACATATCTCCGGCAGTACAAGAGTTGCACTTCTGAAACTTGGTACTTCAGTAGAAAAGGCCTATCCGCAACTGTCTGCAAAGTTTCGTGGCACAATTCGAATAAATGTGGAAGTTATTAACAAAAGCGATATCAACTTAAAAACGCGCTAAATTTTGTTGATATTTTGCGTATTCAGTTTGTATCGACATATATCCGGCAGTACAAGAGCTGCACTTCTGAAACTTGGTACTTCAGTAGAAAAGCCCTATCCGCGACTGTCTGCAAAGTGTCGTGGCACAATTCGAATAAATGTGAAAGTTATTAACAAAAGCGATATCAACTTTAAAACGCGCTAAATTTTTTTGATGTTTTGCGTATTCAGTTTGTATCGATATATCTCCGGCAGTACAAAGGCTGCACTTCTGAAACTTGGTACTTCAGTAGAAAATCTGTCTCCGCGACTGTCTGCAAAGTTTCGTGGTACAATTAGAATAAATGTGGAAGTTATTAACAAAAGCGATATCAACTTTAAAACGCGCTAAATTTTGTTGATGTTTTGCGTATTCAGTTTGTATCGACATATCTCCGGCAGTACAAGAGCTGCACTTCTGAAACTTGGTACTTCAGTGGAAAGCATGTCTCCGCGACTGTCTGCAAAGTTTCGTGGCACAATTCGAATACATGTGGAAGTTATCAACACAAGCGATATCAACTTTAAAACGCGCTAAATTTTGTTGATGTTTTGCGTATTCAGTTTGTATCGACATATCTCCGGCAGTACAAGAGCTGCACTTCTGAAACTTGGTACTTCAGTAGAAAATCTGTCTCCGTGACTGTCTGCAAAGTTTCGTGGCACAATTCGAATAAATGTGGAAGTTTATTACAAAAGCGATATCAACTTCAAAACGCGCGAAATTGTGTTAATGTTTTGGGTATACAGTTTGTATCGACATATCTCCGGCAGTACAAGAGCTGCACTTCTGAAACTTGGTACTGCAATAGAAAACATGTATCCGCGACTGTCTGCAAAGTTTCGTGGCACAATTCGAATAAATGTGGAAGTTATTAACAAAAGCGATATCAACTTTAAAACGCGCTAAATTCTGTTGATGTTTTGCGTATTCAGTTTGTATCGACATATCTCCGGCAGTACATGAGCTGCACTTCTGAAACTTGGTACTTCAGTAGAAAATCTGTCGCCGCGACTGTCTGCAAAGTTTCGTGGCACAATTCGAATGAATGTGGATATTATTAACAAAAGCGATATCAACATTAAAACGCGCTAAATTTTGTTGATGTTTTGCGTATTAAGTTTGTATCGCCATATCTCCGGCAGTACATAAGCTGCACTTCTGAAACTTGGTACTTCAGTAGAAAACCCTATCCGCGACTGTCTGCAAAGTTTCCTGGCACAATTCGAATAAATGTGGAAGTTATTAACAAAAGCGATATCAACTTTAAAACGCGCTAAATTTTGTTGATGTTTTGCGTATTCAGTTTGTATCGACATATCTCCGGCAGTACAAGGGCTGCACTTCTGAAACTTGGTACTTCAGTAGAAAATCTGTCTCTGCGACTGTCTGCAAAGTTTCGTTGCACAATTCGAATGAATTTGGAAGTTATAAACAAAACCGATATCAACTTTAAAACGCGCTAAATTTTGTTGATGTTTTGCGCATTCAGTTTGTATCGAAATATCTCCGGCAGTACAAGAGCTGTACTTCTGAAACTTGGTACTTCAGTAGAAGAGGCCTATCCGCGACTGTCTGCAAAGTTTCGTGGTACAATTCGATTAAATGTGGAAGTTATTAACAAAAGCGATATCAACTTTAAAACGTGCTAAATTTTGTTGATGTTTTTCGTATTCAGTTTGTATCGACATATCTCCGGCAGTACAAGAGCTGCCCTTCTGAAACTTGGTACTTCAGTAGAAAAGCCCTATCCGCGACTGTCTTCAAAGTTTCGTGGCACAATTCGAACAAATGTGGAAGTTATTAACAAAAGCGATATCAACTTTAAAACGCGCTAAATTTTGTTGATGTTTTGCGTATTCAGTTTGTATCAGCATATCACCTGCAGTACATGAGCTGCACTTCTAGAACTTGGTACTTTAATAGAAAATATGTCTCTGCGACTGTCTGTAAAGTTTCGTGGCACAATTCGAATAAATGTGGAAGTTATTAACAAAAGCGATATCAACTTTAACACGCGCTAAATTTTGTTGATGTTTTGCGTATTCAGTTTGTATCGACATATCTCCGGCAGTACAAGAGCTGCACTTCTGAAACTTGGTACTTCAGTGGAAAATCTGTCTCCGCGACTGTCTGCAAAGTTTCGTTGCACAATTCGAATGAATGTGGAAGTTATAAACAAAACCGATATCAACTTTAAAACGCGCTAAATTTTGTTGATGTTTTGCGTATTCAGTTTGTATCGACATATCTCCGGCAGTACAAGAGCTGCCCTTCTGAAACTTCGTACTCTAGTGGAAAAGCTTTATCCGCGACTGTCTGCAATGTTTCGTGGCACAATTGGAATAAATGTTGAAGTTATTAACAAAAGCGATATCAACTTTAAAACGCGCTAAATTTTGTTGATGTTTTGCGTATTCAGTTTGTATCGACATATCTCCGGCAGTACAAGAGCTGCACTTCTGAAACTTAGTACTTCAGTAGAAAATCTATCTCCGCGACTGTCTGCAAACTTTTGTGGCACAATTCAGATAAAAATTGAAGTTATTAACAAAAGCGATATCAACTTTAAAGCGCGCTAAATTTTGTTGATGTTTTGCGTATTCAGTTTGTATCGACATATCTCCGGCAGTACAAGAGCTGCACTTCTGAAACTTGGTACTTCAGTAGAAAAGGCCTATCCGCAACTGTCTGCAAAGTTTCGTGGCACAATTCGAATAAATGTGGAAGTTATTAACAAAAGCGATATCAACTAAAAACGCGCTAAATTTTGTTGATATTTTGCGTATTCAGTTTGTATCGACATATCTCCGGCAGTACAAGAGCTGCACTTCTAGAACTTGGTACTTCAGTAGAAAAGCCCTATCCGTGACTGTCTGCAAAGTTTCGTGGTACAATTAGAATAAATGTGGAAGTTATTAACAAAAGCGATATCAACTTTAAAACGCGCTAAATTTTGTTGATGTTTTGCGTATTCAGTTTGTATCGACATATCTCCGGCAGTACAAGAGCTGCACTTCTGAAACTTGGTACTTCAGTGGAAAGCATGTCTCCGCGACTGTCTGCAAAGTTTCGTGGCACAATTCGAATACATGTGGAAGTTATCAACACAAGCGATATCAACTTTAAAACGCGCTAAATTTTGTTGATGTTTTGCGTATTCAGTTTGTATCGACATATCTCCGGCAGTACAAGAGCTGCACTTCTGAAACTTGGTACTTCAGTAGAAAATCTGTCTCCGTGACTGTCTGCAAAGTTTCGTGGCACAATTCGAATAAATGTGGAAGTTTATTACAAAAGCGATATCAACTTCAAAACGCGCGAAATTGTGTTAATGTTTTGCGTATACAGTTTGTATCGACATATCTCCGGCAGTACAAGAGCTGCACTTCTGAAACTTGGTACTGCAATAGAAAACATGTATCCGCGACTGTCTGCAAAGTTTCGTGGCACAATTCGAATAAATGTGGAAGTTATTAACAAAAGCGATATCAACTTTAAAACGCGCTAAATTCTGTTGATGTTTTGCGTATTCAGTTTGTATCGACATATCTCCGGCAGTACATGAGCTGCACTTCTGAAACTTGGTACTTCAGTAGAAAATCTGTCTCCGCGACTGTCTGCAAAGTTTCGTGGCACAATTCGAATGAATGTGGATATTATTAACAAAAGCGATATCAACATTAAAACGCGCTAAATTTTGTTGATGTTTTGCGTATTAAGTTTGTATCGCCATATCTCCGGCAGTACATAAGCTGCACTTCTGAAACTTGGTACTTCAGTAGAAAACCATATCCGCGACTGTCTGCAATGTTTCCTGGCACAATTCGAATAAATGTGAAAGTTATTAACAAAAGCGATATCAACTTTAAAACGCGCTAAATTTTGTTGATGTTTTGCGCATTCAGTTTGTATCGAAATATCTCCGGCAGTACAAGAGCTGTACTTCTGAAACTTGGTACTTCAGTAGATGAGGCCTATCCGCGACTGTCTGCAAAGTTTCGTGGTACAATTCGATTAAATGTGGAAGTTATTAACAAAAGCGATATCAACTTTAAAACGTGCTAAATTTTGTTGATGTTTTTCGTATTCAGTTTGTATCGACATATCTCCGGCAGTACAAGAGCTGCCCTTCTGAAACTTAGTACTTCAGTAGAAAAGCCCTATCCGCGACTGTCTGCAAAGTTTCGTGGCACAATTCGAACAAATGTGGAAGTTATTAACAAAAGCGATATCAACTTTAAAATGCGCTAAATTTTGTTGATGTTTTGCGTATTCAGTTTGTATCGACATATCTCCGGCAGTACAAGAGCTGCACTTCTGAAACTTGGTACTTCAGTAGAAAATCTGTCTCCGCGACTGTCTGCATAGTTTCGTGGCACAATTCGAATAAATGTGGAAGTTATTATCAAAAGCGATATCAACTTTAAAACGCGCTAAATTTTGTTGATGTTTTGCGTATTCAGTTTGTATCGACATATCTCTTCGGCAGTACAAGAGCTGCACTTCTGAAACTTGGTACTTCAGTGGAAAATCTGTCTCCGCGACTGTCTGCAAAGTTTCGTTGCACAATTCGAATGAATGTGGAAGTTATAAACAAAACCGATATCAACTTTAAAACGCGCTAAATTTTGTTGATGTTTTGCGTATTCAGTTTGTATCGACATATCTCCGGCAGTACAAGAGCTGCCCTTCTGAAACTTCGTACTTCAGTGGAAAAGCTTTATCCGCGACTGTCTGCAAAGTTTCGTGGCACAATTGGAATAAATGTTGAAGTTATTAACAAAAGCGATATCAACTTTAAAAGTCGCTAAATTTTGTTGATGTTTTGCGTATTCAGTTTGTATCGACATATCTCCGGCAGTACAAGAGCTGCACTTCTGAAACTTAGTACTTCAGTAGAAAATCTATCTCCGCGACTGTCTGCAAACTTTTGTGGCACAATTCAGATAAAAATTGAAGTTATTAACAAAAGCGATATCAACTTTAAAGCGCGCTAAATTTTGTTGATGTTTTGCGTATTCAGTTTGTATCGACATATCTCCGGCAGTACAAGAGCTGCACTTCTGAAACTTGGTACTTCAGTAGAAAAGGCCTATCCGCAACTGTCTGCAAAGTTTCGTGGCACAATTCGAATAAATGTGGAAGTTATTAACAAAAGCGATATCAACTAAAAACGCGCTAAATTTTGTTGATATTTTGCGTATTCAGTTTGTATCGACATATCTCCGGCAGTACAAGAGCTGCACTTCTGAAACTTGGTACTTCAGTAGAAAAGCCCTATCCGTGACTGTCTGCAAAGTTTCGTGGCACAATTCGAATAAATGTGAAAGTTATTAACAAAAGCAATATCAACTTTAAAACGCGCTAAATTTTGTTGATGTTTTGCGTATTCAGTTTGTATCGATATATCTCCGGCAGTACAAAGGCTGCACTTCTGAAACTTAGTACTTCAGTAGAAAATCTGTCTCCGCGACTGTCTGCAAAGTTTCGTTGCACAATTCGAATGAATGTGGAAGTTATAAACAAAACCGATATCAACTTTAAAACGCGCTAAATTTTGTTGATGTTTTGCGTATTCAGTTTGTATCGACATATCTCCGGCAGTACAAGAGCTGCACTTCTGAAACTTGGTACTTCAGTAGAAAATATGTCTCCGCGACTGTCTGCAAAGTTTCGTGGCACAATTCGAATAAATGTAGATATTATTAACAAAAGCGATATCAACATTAAAACGCGCTAAATTTTGTTGATGTTTTGCGTATTCAGTTTGTATCGACATATCTCCGGCAGTACAAGAGCTGCCCTTCTGAAACTTGGTACTTCAGTAGCAAAGCCCTATCCGCGACTGTCTGCAAAGTTTCGTGGCACAATTCGAATAAATTTTGAAGTTAGTAACAAAAGCGATATCAACTTTAAAACGCGCTAAATTTTGTTGATGTTTTGCGTATTCAGTTTGTATCGACATATCTCCGGCAGTACAAGAGCTGCACTTCTGAAACTTAGTACTTCAGTAGAAAATCTGTCTCCGCGACTGTCTGCAAAGTTTCGTGGCACAGTTCGAATAAATGTGGAAGTTATCAACAAAAGCGATATCAACTTTAAAACGCGCTAAATTTTGTTGATGTTTTGCGTATTCAGTTTGTATCGACCTATCTCCGGCAGTACAAGAGCTGCACTTCTGAAACTTGGTACTTCAGTAGAAAACATGTCTCCGCGACTGTCTGCAAAGTTTTGTGGCACAATTCGAATAAATGTTGAAGTTATTAACAAAAGCGATATCAACTTTAAAACGCGCTAAATTTTGTTGATGTTTTGCGTATTCAGTTTGTATCGACATATCTCCGGCAGTACAAGAGCTGCACTTATGAAACTTGGTACTTCAGTAGAAAAGGCCTATCCGCAACTGTCTGCAAAGTTTCGTGGCACAATTCGAATAAATGTGGAAGTTATTAACAAAAGCGATATCAACTTAAAAACGCGCTAAATTTTGTTTATATTTTGCGTATTCAGTTTGTATCGACATATCTCCGGCAGTACAAGAGCTGCACTTCTGAAACTTGGTACTTCAGTAGTTAACATGTCTCCGCGACTGTATGCAAAGTTTCGTGATACAATTCGAATACATGTGGAAGTTATAAACAAAAGCGATATCAACTTTAAAACGCGCTAAATTTTGTTGATGTTTTGCGTATTCAGTTTGTATCGACATATCTCCGGCAGTACAAGAGCTGCACTTCTGAAACTTGGTACTTCAGTAGAAAAGCTTTATCCGCGACTGTCTGGAAAGTTTCGTGGCACAATTCGAATGAATGTAGATATTATTAACAAAAGCGATATCAACATTAAAACGCGCTAAATTTTGTTGATGTTTTGCGTATTCAGTTTGTATCGACATATCTCCGGCAGTACAAGAGCTGCACTTCTGAAACTTGGTACTTCAGTAGAAAAGCCCTATCCGCGACTGTCTGCAAAGTTTCGTGGCACAATTCGAATAAATGTGAAAGTTATTAGCAAAAGCGATATCAACTTTAAAACGCGCTAAATTTTGTTGATGTTTTGCGTATTCAGTTTGTATCGACATATCTTCGGCAGTACAAAGTCTGCACTTCTGAAACTTGGTACTTCAGTAGTAAATCTGTCTCCGCGACTGTCTGCAAAGTTTCGTTGCACAATTCGAATGAATGTGGAAGTTATAAACAAAAGCGATATCAACTTTAAAACGCGCTAAATTTTGTTGATGTTTTGCGTATTCAGTTTGTATCGACATATCTCCGGCAGTACAAGAGCTGCACGTCTGAAACTTAGTACTTCAGTAGAAAATCTGTCTCCGCGACTGTCTGCAAAGTTTCGTGGCACAATTCGAATAAATGTTGAAGTTATCCACAAAAGCGATATCAACTTTAAAACGCGCTAAATTTTGTTGATGTTTTGCGTATTCAGTTTGTATCGACATATCTCCGGCAGTACAAGAGCTGCACGTCTGAAACTTGGTACTTCAGTAGAAAAGGCCTATCCGCAACTGTCTGCAAAGTTTCGTGGCACAATTCGAATAAATGTGGAAGTTATTAACGAAAGCGATATCAACTTTAAAGCGCGCTAAATTTTGTTGATGTTTTGCGTATTCAGTTTGTATCGACATATCTCCGGCAGTACAAGAGCTGCACTTCTGAAACTTGGTACTTCAGTAGAAAACATGTCTCCGCGACTGTCTGCAAAGTTTCGTGGCACAATTCGAATAAATGTTGAAGTTATAAACAAAAGCGATATCAACTTTAAAACGACCTAAATTTTGTTGATGTTTTGCGTATTCAGTTTGTATCGACATATCTCCGGCAGTACAAGGGCTGCACTTCTGAAACTTGGTACTTCAGTAGAAAATCTGTCTCCGCGACTGTCTGCAAAGTTTCGTTGCACAATTCGAATGAATGTGGAAGTTATAAACAAAACCGATATCAACTTTAAAACGCGCTAAATTTTGTTGATGTTTTGCGCATTCAGTTTGTATCGAAATATCTCCGGCAGTACAAGAGCTGTACTTCTGAAACTTGGTACTTCAGTAGAAGAGGCCTATCCGCGACTGTAAGCAAAGTTTCGTGGTACAATTCGATTAAATGTGGAAGTTATTAACAAAAGCGATATCAACTTTAAAACGTGCTAAATTTTGTTGATGTTTTTCGTATTCAGTTTGTATCGACATATCTCCGGCAGTACAAGAGCTGCCCTTCTGAAACTTGGTACTTCAGTAGAAAAGCCCTATCCGCGACTGTCTGCAAAGTTTCGTGGCACAATTCGAACAAATGTGGAAGTTATTAACAAAAGCGATATCAACTTTAAAACGCGCTAAATTTTGTTGATGTTTTGCGTATTCAGTTTGTATCAGCATATCACCTGCAGTACAAGAGCTGCACTTCTAGAACTTGGTACTTTAATAGAAAATATGTCTCTGCGACTGTCTGCAAAGTTTCGTGGCACAATTCGAATAAATGTGGAAGTTATTAACAAAAGCGATATCAACTTTAACACGCGCTAAATTTTGTTGATGTTTTGCGTATTCAGTTTGTATCGACATATCTCCGGCAGTACAAGAGCTGCACTTCTGAAACTTGGTACTTCAGTAGAAAATCTGTCTCCGCGACTGTCTGCATAGTTTCGTGGCACAATTCGAATAAATGTGGAAGTTATTATCAAAAGCGATATCAACTTTAAAACGCGCTAGATTTTGTTGATGTTTTGCGTATTCAGTTTGTATCGACATATCCCTTCGGCAGTACAAGAGCTGCACTTCTGAAACTTGGTACTTCAGTGGAAAATCTGTCTCCGCGACTGTCTGCAAAGTTTCGTTGCACAATTCGAATGAATGTGGAAGTTATAAACAAAACCGATATCAACTTTAAAACGCGCTAAATTTTGTTGATGTTTTGCGTATTCAGTTTGTATCGACATATCTCCAGCAGTACAAGAGCTGCCCTTCTGAAACTTCGTACTTCAGTGGAAAAGCTTTACTCGCGACTGTCTGCAAAGTTTCGTGGCACAATTGGAATAAATGTTGAAGTTATTAACAAAAGCGATATCAACTTTAAAACGCGCTAAATTTTGTTGATGTTTTGCGTATTCAGTTTGTATCGACATATCTCCGGCAGTACAAGAGCTGCACTTCTGAAACTTAGTACTTCAGTAGAAAATCTATCTCCGCGACTGTCTGCAAACTTTTGTGGCACAATTCAGATAAAAATTGAAGTTATTAACAAAAGCGATATCAACTTTAAAGCGCGCTAAATTTTGTTGATGTTTTGCGTATTCAGTTTGTATCGACATGTCTCCGGCAGTACAAGAGCTGCACTTCTGAAACTTGGTACTTCAGTAGAAAAGGCTTATCCGCAACTGTCTGCAAAGTTTCGTGGCACAATTCGAATAAATGTGGAAGTTATTAACAAAAGCGATATCAACTAAAAACGCGCTAAATTTTGTTGATATTTTGCGTATTCAGTTTGTATCGACATATCTCCGGCAGTACAAGAGCTGCACTTCTGAAACTTGGTACTTCAGTAGAAAAGCCCTATCCGTGACTGTCTGCAAAGTTTCGTGGCACAATTCGAATAAATGTGAAAGTTATTAACAAAAGCGATATCAACTTTAAAACGCGCTAAATTTTGTTGATGTTTTGCGTATTAAGTTTGTATCGATATATCTCCGGCAGTACAAAGGCTGCACTTCTGAAACTTAGTACTTCAGTAGAAAATCTGTCTCCGCGACTGTCTGCAAAGTTTCGTTGCACAATTCGAATGAATGTGGAAGTTATAAACAAAACCGATATCAACTTTAAAACGCGCTAAATATTGTTGATGTTTTGCGTATTCAGTTTGTATCGACATATCTCCGGCAGTACAAGAGCTGCACTTCTGAAACTTGGTACTTCAGTAGAAAATATGTCTCCGCGACTGTCTGCAAAGGTTCGTGGCACAATTCGAATAAATGTAGATATTATTAACAAAAGCGATATCAACATTAAAACGCGCTAAATTTTGTTGATGTTTTGCGTATTCAGTTTGTATCGACATATCTCCGGCAGTACAAGAGCTGCCCTTCTGAAACTTGGTACTTCAGTAGCAAAGCCCTATCCGCGACTGTCTGAAAAGTTTCGTGGCACAATTCGAATAAATTTTGAAGTTAGTAACAAAAGCGATATCAACTTTAAAACGCGCTAAATTTTGTTGATGTTTTGCGTATTCAGTTTGTATCGACATATCTCCGGCAGTACAAGAGCTGCACTTCTGAAACTTAGTACTTCAGTAGAAAATCTGTCTCCGCGACTGTCTGCAAAGTTTCGTGGCACAATTCGAATAAATGTGGAAGTTATCAACAAAAGCGATATCAACTTTAAAACGCGCTAAATTTTGTTGATGTTTTGCGTATTCAGTTTGTATCGACCTATCTCCGGCAGTACAAGAGCTGCACTTCTGAAACTTGGTACTTCAGTAGAAAACATGTCTCCGCGACTGTCTGCAAAGTTTTGTGGCACAATTCGAATAAATGTTGAAGTTATTAACAAAAGCGATATCAACTTTAAAACGCGCTAAATTTTGTTGATGTTTTGCGTATTCAGTTTGTATCGAAATATCTCCGGCAGTACAAGAGCTGCACTTATGAAACTTGGTACTTCAGTAGAAAAGGCCTATCCGCAACTGTCTGCAAAGTTTCGTGGCACAATTCGAATAAATGTGGAAGTTATTAACAAAAGCGATATCAACTTAAAAACGCGCTCAATTTTGTTTATATTTTGCGTATTCAGTTTGTATCGACATATCTCCGGCAGTACAAGAGCTGCACTTCTGAAACTTGGTACTTCAGTAGTAAACATGTCTCCGCGACTGTATGCAAAGTTTCGTGGCACAATTCGAATACATGTTGAAGTTATAAACAAAAGCGATATCAACTTTAAAACGCGCTAAATTTTGTTGATGTTTTGCGTATTCAGTTTGTATCGACATATCTCCGGCAGTACAAGAGCTGCACTTCTGAAACTTGGTACTTCAGTAGAAAATGCCTATCCGCAACTGTCTGCAAAGTTTCGTGGCACAATTCGAATAAATGTGGAAGTTATTAACAAAAGCGATATCAACTAAAAACGCGCTAAATTTTGTTGATATTTTGCGTATTCAGTTTGTATCGACATATCTCCGGCAGTACAAGAGCTGCACTTCTGAAACTTGGTACTTCAGTAGAAAAGCCCTATCCGTGACTGTCTGCAAAATTTCGTGGCACAATTCGAATAAATGTGAAAGTTATTAACAAAAGCAATATCAACTTTAAAACGCGCTAAATTTTGTTGATGTTTTGCGTATTCAGTTTGTATCGATATATCTCCGGCAGTACAAAGGCTGCACTTCTGAAACTTAGTACTTCAGTAGAAAATCTGTCTCCGCGACTGTCTGCAAAGTTTCGTTGCACAATTCGAATGAATGTGGAAGTTATAAACAAAACCGATATCAACTTTAAAACGCGCTAAATTTTGTTGATGTTTTGCGTATTCAGTTTGTATCGACATATCTCCGGGAGTACAAGAGCTGCACTTCTGAAACTTGGTACTTCAGTAGAAGATATGTCTCCGCGACTGTCTGCAAAGTTTCGTGGCACAATTCGAATAAATGTAGATATTATTAACAAAAGCGATATCAACATTAAAACGCGCTAAATTTTGTTGATGTTTTGCGTATTCAGTTTGTATCGACATGTCTCCGGCAGTACAAGAGCTGCCCTTCTGAAACTTGGTACTTCAGTAGCAAAGCCCTATCCGCGACTGTCTGCAAAGTTTCGTGGCACAATTCGAATAAATTTTGAAGTTAGTAACAAAAGCGATATCAACTTTAAAACGCGCTAAATTTTGTTGATGTTTTGCGTATTCAGTTTGTATCGACATATCTCCGGCAGTACAAGAGCTGCACTTCTGAAACTTAGTACTTCAGTAGAAAATCTGTCTCCGCGACTGTCTGCAAAGTTTCGTGGCACAATTCGAATAAATGTGGAAGTTATCAACAAAAGCGATATCAACTTTAAAACGCGCTAAATTTTGTTGATGTTTTGCGTATTCAGTTTGTATAAACCTATCTCCGGCAGTACAAGAGCTGCACTTCTGAAACTTGGTACTTCAGTAGAAAACATGTCTCCGCGACTGTCTGCAAAGTTTTGTGGCACAATTCGAATAAATGTTGAAGTTATTAACAAAAGCGATATCAACTTTAAAACGCGCTAAATTTTGTTGATGTTTTGCGTATTCAGTTTGTATCGACATATCTCCGGCAGTACAAGAGCTGCACTTATGAAACTTGGTACTTCAGTAGAAAAGGCCTATCCGCAACTGTCTGCAAAGTTTCGTGGCACAATTCGAATAAATGTGGAAGTTATTAACAAAAGCGATATCAACTTAAAAACGCGCTAAATTTTGTTTATATTTTGCGTATTCAGTTTGTATCGACATATCTCCGGCAGTACAAGAGCTGCACTTCTGAAACTTGGTACTTCAGTAGTTAACATGTCTCTGCGACTGTATGCAAAGTTTCGTGGCACAATTCGAATACATGTGGAAGTTATAAATTAAAGCGATATCAACTTTAAAACGCGCTAAATTTTGTTGATGTTTTGCGTATTCAGTTTGTATCGACATATCTCCGGCAGTACAAGAGCTGCACTTCTGAAACTTGGTACTTCAGTAGAAAAGCTTTATCCGCGACTGTCTGGAAAGTTTCGTGGCACAATTCGAATGAATGTAGATATTATTAACAAAAGCGATATCAACATTAAAACGCGCTAAATTTTGTTGATGTTTTGCGTATTCAGTTTGTATCGACATATCTCCGGCAGTACAAGAGCTGCACTTCTGAAACTTGGTACTTCAGTAGAAAAGCCCTATCCGCGACTGTCTGCAAAGTTTCGTGGCACAATTCGAATAAATGTGAAAGTTATTAGCAAAAGCGATATCAACTTTAAAACGCGCTAAATTTTGTTGATGTTTTGCGTATTCAGTTTGTATCGACATATCTCCGGCAGTACAAAGTCTGCACTTCTGAAACTTGGTACTTCAGTAGTAAATCTGTCTCCGCGACTGTCTGCAAAGTTTCGTTGCACAATTCGAATGAATGTGGAAGTTATAAACAAAAGCGATATCAACTTTAAAACGCGCTAAATTTTGTTGATGTTTTGCGTATTCAGTTTGTATCGACATATCTCCGGCAGTACAAGAGCTGCACTTCTGAAACTTAGTACTTCAGTAGAAAATCTGTCTCCGCGACTGTCTGCAAAGTTTCGTGGCACAATTCGAATAAATGTTGAAGTTATCCACAAAAGCGATATCAACTTTAAAACGCGCTAAATTTTGTTGATGTTTTGCGTATTCAGTTTGTATCGACATATCTCCGGCAGTACAAAGGCTGCACTTCTGAAACTTCGTACTTCAGTAGAAAATCTGTCTCCGCGACTGTCTGCAAAGTTTCGTGGCACAATTCGAATAAATGTGGAAGTTATCAACAAAAGCGATATCAACTTTAAAACGCGCTAAATTTTGTTGATGTTTTGCGTATTCAGTTTGTATCGACCTATCTCCGGCAGTACAAGAGCTGCACTTCTGAAACTTGGTACTTCAGTAGAAAACATGTCTCCGCGACTGTCTGCAAAGTTTTGTGGCACAATTCGAATAAATGTTGAAGTTATTAACAAAAGCGATATCAACTTTAAAACGCGCTAAATTTTGTTGATGTTTTGCGTATTCAGTTTGTATCGACATATCTCCGGCAGTACAAGAGCTGCACTTATGAAACTTGGTACTTCAGTAGAAAAGGCCTATCCGCAACTGTCTGCAAAGTTTCGTGGCACAATTCGAATAAATGTGGAAGTTATTAACAAAAGCGATATCAACTTAAAAACGCGCTAAATTTTGTTTATATTTTGCGTATTCAGTTTGTATCGACATATCTCCGGCAGTACAAGAGCTGCACTTCTGAAACTTGGTACTTCAGTAGTTAACATGTCTCCGCGACTGTATGCAAAGTTTCGTGGCACAATTCGAATACATGTGGAAGTTATAAATTAAAGCGATATCAACTTTAAAACGCGCTAAATTTTGTTGATGTTTTGCGTATTCAGTTTGTATCGACATATCTCCGGCAGTACAAGAGCTGCACTTCTGAAACTTGGTACTTCAGTAGAAAAGCTTTATCCGCGACTGTCTGGAAAGTTTCGTGGCACAATTCGAATGAATGTAGATATTATTAACAAAAGCGATATCAACATTAAAACGCGCTAAATTTTGTTGATGTTTTGCGTATTCAGTTTGTATCGACATATCTCCGGCAGTACAAGAGCTGCACTTCTGAAACTTGGTACTTCAGTAGAAAAGCCCTATCCGCGACTGTCTGCAAAGTTTCGTGGCACAATTCGAATAAATGTGAAAGTTATTAGCAAAAGCGATATCAACTTTAAAACGCGCTAAATTTTGTTGATGTTTTGCGTATTCAGTTTGTATCGACATATCTCCGGCAGTACAAAGTCTGCACTTCTGAAACTTGGTACTTCAGTAGTAAATCTGTCTCCGCGACTGTCTGCAAAGTTTCGTTGCACAATTCGAATGAATGTGGAAGTTATAAACAAAAGCGATATCAACTTTAAAACGCGCTAAATTTTGTTGATGTTTTGCGTATTCAGTTTGTATCGACATATCTCCGGCAGTACAAGAGCTGCACTTCTGAAACTTAGTACTTCAGTAGAAAATCTGTCTCCGCGACTGTCTGCAAAGTTTCGTGGCACAATTCGAATAAATGTTGAAGTTATCCACAAAAGCGATATCAACTTTAAAACGCGCTAAATTTTGTTGATGTTTTGCGTATTCAGTTTGTATCGACATATCTCCGGCAGTACAAGAGCTGCACTTCTGAAACTTGGTACTTCAGTAGAAAACATGTCTCCGCGACTGTCTGCAAAGTTTCGTGGCACAATTCGAATAAATGTTGAAGTTATTAACAAAAGCGATATCAACTTTAAAACGCGCTAAATTTTGTTGATGTTTTGCGTATTCAGTTTGTACTGACATATCTCCGGCAGTACAAGAGCTGCACTTCTGAAACTTGGTACTTCAGTAGAAAAGGCCTATCCGCAACTGTCTGCAAAGTTTCGTGGCACAATTCGAATAAATGTGGAAGTTATTAACGAAAGCGATATCAACTTTAAAGCGCGCTAAATTTTGTTGATGTTTTGCGTATTCAGTTTGTATCGACATATCTCCGGCAGTACAAGAGCTGCACTTCTGAAACTTGGTACTTCAGTAGAAAACATGTCTCTGCGACTGTCTGCAAAGTTTCGTGGCACAATTCGAATAAATGTTGAAGTTATAAACAAAAGCGATATCAACTTTAAAACGACCTAAATTTTGTTGATGTTTTGCGTATTCAGTTTGTATCGACATATCTCCGGCAGTACAAGGGCTGCACTTCTGAAACTTGGTACTTCAGTAGAAAATCTGTCTCTGCGACTGTCTGCAAAGTTTCGTTGCACAATTCGAATGAATGTGGAAGTTATAAACAAAACCGATATCAACTTTAAAACGCGCTAAATTTTGTTGATGTTTTGCGCATTCAGTTTGTATCGAAATATCTCCGGCAGTACAAGAGCTGTACTTCTGAAACTTGGTACTTCAGTAGAAGAGGCCTATCCGCGACTGTCTGCAAAGTTTCGTGGTACAATTCGATTAAATGTGGAAGTTATTAACAAAAGCGATATCAACTTTAAAACGTGCTAAATTTTGTTGATGTTTTTCGTATTCAGTTTGTATCGACATATCTCCGGCAGTACAAGAGCTGCCCTTCTGAAACTTGGTACTTCAGTAGAAAAGCCCTATCCGCGACTGTCTGCAAAGTTTCGTGGCACAATTCGAACAAATGTGGAAGTTATTAACAAAAGCGATATCAACTTTAAAACGCGCTAAATTTTGTTGATGTTTTGCGTATTCAGTTTGTATCAGCATATCACCTGCAGTACAAGAGCTGCACTTCTAGAACTTGGTACTTTAATAGAAAATATGTCTCTGCGACTGTCTGCAAAGTTTCGTGGCACAATTCGAATAAATGTGGAAGTTATTAACAAAAGCGATATCAACTTTTACACGCGCTAAATTTTGTTGATTTTTTCCGTATTCAGTTTGTATCGACATATCTCCGGCAGTACAAGAGCTGCACTTCTGAAACTTGGTACTTCAGTAGAAAATCTGTCTCCGCGACTGTCTGCATAGTTTCGTGGCACAATTCGAATAAATGTGGAAGTTATTATCAAAAGCGATATCAACTTTAAAACGCGCTAAATTTTGTTGATGTTTTGCGTATTCAGTTTGTATCGACATATCTCTTCGGCAGTACAAGAGCTGCACTTCTGAAACTTGGTACTTCAGTGGAAAATCTGTCTCCGCGACTGTCTGCAAAGTTTCGTTGCACAATTCGAATGAATGTGGAAGTTATAAACAAAACCGATATCAACTTTAAAACGCGCTAAATTTTGTTGATGTTTTGCGTATTCAGTTTGTATCGACATATCTCCGGCAGTACAAGAGCTGCCCTTCTGAAACTTCGTACTTCAGTGGAAAAGCTTTATCCGCGACTGTCTGCAAAGTTTCGTGGCACAATTGGAATAAATGTTGAAGTTATTAACAAAAGCGATATCAACTTTAAAACGCGCTAAATTTTGTTGATGTTTTGCGTATTCAGTTTGTATCGACATATCTCCGGCAGTACAAGAGCTGCACTTCTGAAACTTAGTACTTCAGTAGAGAATCTGTCTCCGCGACTGTCTGCAAACTTTTGTGGCACAATTCAGATAAAAATTGAAGTTATTAACAAAAGCGATATCAACTTTAAAGCGCGCTAAATTTTGTTGATGTTTTGCGTATTCAGTTTGTATCGACATATCTCCGGCAGTACAAGAGCTGCACTTCTGAAACTTGGTACTTCAGTAGAAAAGGCTTATCCGCAACTGTCTGCAAAGTTTCGTGGCACAATTCGAATAAATGTGGAAGTTATTAACAAAAGCGATATCAACTAAAAACGCACTAAATTTTGTTGATATTTTGCGTATTCAGTTTGTATCGACATATCTCCGGCAGTACAAGAGCTGCACTTCTGAAACTTGGTACTTCAGTAGAAAAGCCCTATCCGTGACTGTCTGCAAAGTTTCGTGGCACAATTCGAATAAATGTGAAAGTTATTAACAAAAGCGATATCAACTTTAAAACGCGCTAAATTTTGTTGATGTTTTGCGTATTCAGTTTGTATCGATATATCTCCGGCAGTACAAAGGCTGCACTTCTGAAACTTAGTACTTCAGTAGAAAATCTGTCTCCGCGACTGTCTGCAAAGTTTCGTTGCACAATTCGAATGAATGTGGAAGTTATAAACAAAACCGATATCAACTTTAAAACGCGCTAAATATTGTTGATGTTTTGCGTATTCAGTTTGTATCGACATATCTCCGGCAGTACAAGAGCTGCACTTCTGAAACTTGGTACTTCAGTAGAAAATATGTCTCCGCGACTGTCTGCAAAGTTTCGTGGCACAATTCGAATAAATGTAGATATTATTAACAAAAGCGATATCAACATTAAAACGCGCTAAATTTTGTTGATGTTTTGCGTATTCAGTTTGTATCGACATATCTCCGGCAGTACAAGAGCTGCCCTTCTGAAACTTGGTACTTCAGTAGCAAAGCCCTATCCGCGACTGTCTGCAAAGTTTCGTGGCACAATTCGAATAAATTTTGAAGTTAGTAACAAAAGCGATATCAACTTTAAAACGCGCTAAATTTTGTTGATGTTTTGCGTATTCAGTTTGTATCGACATATCTCCGGCAGTACAAGAGCTGCACTTCTGAAACTTAGTACTTCAGTAGAAAATCTGTCTCCGCGACTGTCTGCAAAGTTTCGTGGCACAATTCGAATAAATGTGGAAGTTATCAACAAAAGCGATATCAACTTTAAAACGCGCTAAATTTTGTTAGTGTTTTGCGTATTCAGTTTGTATCGACCTATCTCCGGCAGTACAAGAGCTGCACTTCTGAAACTTGGTACTTCAGTAGAAAACATGTCTCCGCGACTGTCTGCAAAGTTTTGTGGCACAATTCGAATAAATGTTGAAGTTATTAACAAAAGCGATATCAACTTTAAAACGCGCTGAATTTTGTTGATGTTTTGCGTATTCAGTTTGTATCGACATATCTCCGGCAGTACAAGAGCTGCACTTATGAAACTTGGTACTTCAGTAGAAAAGGCCTATCCGCAACTGTATGCAAAGTTTCGTGGCACAATTCGAATACATGTGGAAGTTATAAACAAAAGCGATATCAACTTTAAAACGCGCTAAATTTTGTTGATGTTTTGCGTATTCAGTTTGTATCGACATTTCTCCGGCAGTACAAGAGCTGCACTTCTGAAACTTGGTACTTCAGTAGAAAAGCTTTATCCGCGACTGTCTGGAAAGTTTCGTGGCACAATTCGAATGAATGTAGATATTATTAACAAAAGCGATATCAACATTAAAACGCGCTAAATTTTGTTGATGTTTTGCGTATTCAGTTTGTATCGACATATCTCCGGCAGTACAAGAGCTGCACTTCTGAAACTTGGTACTTCAGTAGAAAAGCCCTATCCGCGACTGTCTGCAAAGTTTCGTGGCACAATTCGAATACATGTGAAAGTTATTAGCAAAAGCGATATCAACTTTAAAACGCGCTAAATTTTGTTGATGTTTTGCGTATTCAGTTTGTATCGACATATCTCCGGCAGTACAAAGTCTGCACTTCTGAAACTTGGTACTTCAGTAGTAAATCTGTCTCCGCGACTGTCTGCAAAGTTTCGTTGCACAATTCGAATGAATGTGGAAGTTATAAACAAAAGCGATATCAACTTTAAAACGCGCTAAATTTTGTTGATGTTTTGCGTATTCAGTTTGTATCGACATATCTCCAGCAGTAGAAGAGCTGCACTTCTGAAACTTAGTACTTCAGTAGAAAATCTGTCTCCGCGACTGTCTGCAAAGTTTCGTGGCACAATTCGAATAAATGTTGAAGTTATCCACAAAAGCGATATCAACTTTAAAACGCGCTAAATTTTGTTGATGTTTTGCGTATTCAGTTTGTATCGACATATCTCCGGCAGTACAAGAGCTGCACTTCTGAAACTTATTACTTCAGTAGAAAACATGTCTCCGCGACTGTCTGCAAAGTTTCGTGGCACAATTCGAATAAATGTTGAAGTTATTAACAAAAGCGATATCAACTTTAAAACGCGCTAAATTTTGTTGATGTTTTGCGTATTCAGTTTGTATCGACATATCTCCGGCAGTACAAGAGCTGCACTTCTGAAACTTGGTACTTCAGTAGAAAAGGCCTATCCGCAACTGTCTGCAAAGTTTCGTGGCACAATTCGAATAAATGTGGAAGTTATTAACAAAAGCGATATCAACTTAAAAACGCGCTAAATTTTGTTGATATTTTGCGTATTCAGTTTATATCGACATATCTCCGGCAGTACAAGAGCTGCACTTCTGAAACTTGGTACTTCAGTAGTAAACATGTCTCCGCGATTGTCTGCAATGTTTCGTGGCACAATTCGAATAAATGTGGAAGTTATAAACAAAAGCGATATCAACTTTAAAACGCGCTAAATTTTGTTGATGTTTTGCGTATTCAGTTTGTATCGACATATCTCCGGCAGTACAAGAGCTTCACTTCTGAAACTTGGTACTTCAGTAGAAAATCTGTCTCCGCGACTGTCTGCATAGTTTCGTGGCACAATTCGAATAAATGTGTAAGTTATTAACAAAAGCGATATCAACTTTAAAACGCGCTAAATTTTGTTGATGTTTTGCGTATTCAGTTTGTATCGACATATCTCCGGCAGTACAAGAGCTGCACTTCTGAAACTTGGTACTTCAGTAGAAAATCTGTCTCCGCGACTGTCTGCAAAGTTTCGTGGCACAATTCGAATGAATGTAGATATTATTAACAAAAGCGATATCAACATTAAAACGCGCTAAATTTTGTTGATGTTTTGCGTATTCAGTTTGTATCGACATATCTCCGGCAGTACAAGAGCTGCACTTCTGAAACTTGGTACTTCAGTAGAAAAGCCCTGTCCGCGACTGTCTGCAAAGTTTCGTGGCACAATTCGAATAAATGTGAAAGTTATTAACAAAAGCGATATCAACTTTAAAACGCGCTAAATTTTGTTGATGTTTTGCGTATTCAGTTTGTATCGATATATCTCCGGCAGTACAAAGGCTGCACTTCTGAAACTTGGTACTTCAGTAGAAGATCTGTCTCCGCGACTGTCTGCAAAGTTTCGTTGCACAATTCGAATAAATGTGGAAGTTATAAACAAAACCGATATCAACTTTAAAACGCGCTAAATTTTGTTGATGTTTTGCGTATTCAGTTTGTATCGACATATCTCCGGCAGTACAAGAGCTGTACTTCTGAAACTTGGTACTTCAGTAGAAGAGGCCTATCCGCGACTGTCTGCAAAGTTTCGTGGTACAATTCGATTAAATGTGGAAGTTATTAACAAAAGCGATATCAACTTTAAAACGCGCTAAATTTTGTTGATGTTGTGCGTATTCAGTTTGTATCGACATATCTCCGGCAGTACAAGAGCTGCCCTTCTGAAACTTGGTACTTCAGAAGAAAAGCCCTATCCGCGACTGTCTGCAAAGTTTCGTGGCACAATTCGAATAAATTTAGAAGTTATTAACAAAAGCGATATCAACTTTAAAACGCGCTAAATTTTGTTGATGTTTTGCGTATTCAGTTCATATCGACATATCTCCGGCAGTACAAGAGCTGCAAGTCTGAAACTTAGTACTTCAGTAGAAAATCTGTCTCCGCGACTGTCTGCAAAGTTTCGTGGCACAATTCGAATAAATGTTGAAGTTATCAACAAAAGCGATATCAATTTTAAAACGCGCTCAATTTTGTTGATGTTTTGCGTATTCAGTTTGTATCGACATATCTCCGGCAGTACAAGAGCTGCACTTCTGAAACTTGGTACTTCAGTGGAAGATCTGTCTCCGCGACTGTCTGCAAAGTTTCGTGGCACAATTCGAATAAATGTTTAAGTTATTAACAAAAGCGATATCAACTTTAAAACGCGCTAAATTTTGTTGATGTTTTGCGTATTCAGTTTGTATCGACATATCTCCAACAGTACAAGAGCTGCACTTCTGAAACTTGGTACTTCAGTAGAAAAGGCCTATCCGCAACTGTCAGCAAAGTTTCGTTGCACAATTCGAATAAATGTGGAAGTTATTAACAAAAGCGATATCAACTTAAAAACGCGCTAAAATTTGTTGATATTTTGCGTATTCAGTTTGTATCGACATATCTCCAGCAGTACAAGAGCTGCACTTCTGAAACTTGGTACTTCAGTAGTAAACATGTCTCCGCGACTGTCTGCAAAGTTTCGTGGCACAATTCGAATAAATGTGGAAGTTATAAACTCAAGCGATATCAACTTTAAAACGCGCTAAATTTTGTTGATGTTTTGCGTTTTCAGTTTGTATCGACATATCTCCGGCAGTACATGAGCTGCACTTCTGAAACTTGGTACTTCAGTAGAAAATCTGTCTCCGCGACTGTCTGCATAGTTTCGTGGCACAATTCGAATAAATGTGGAAGTTATTTACAAAAGCGATATCAACTTTAAAACGCGCTTAATTTTGTTGATGTTTTACGTATTCAGTTTGTATCGACATATCTCCGGCAGTACAAGAGCTGCACTTCTGAAACTTGGTACTTCAGTAGAAAATCTGTCTCCGCGACTGTCTGCAATGTTTCGTGGCACAATTCGAATGAATGTAGATATTATTAACAAAAGCGATATCAACATTAAAACGCGCTAAATTTTTTTGATGTTTTGCGTATTCAGTTTGTATCGACATATCTCCGGCAGTACAAGAGCTGCACTTCTGAAACTTGGTACTTCAGTAGAAAAGCCCTATCCGCGACTGTCTGCAAAATTTCGTGGCACAATTCGAATAAATGTGAAAGTTGTTAACAAAAGCGATATCAACTTTAAAACGCGCTAAATTTTGTTGATGTTTTGCGTATTCAATTTGTATCGATATATCTCCGGCAGTACAAAGGCTGCACTTCTGAAACTTGGTACTTCAGTAGAAAATCTGTCTCCGCGACTGTCTGCAAAGTTTTGTGGCACAATTCGAATAAATGTTGAAGTTATCAACAAAAGCGATATCAACTTTAAAGCGCGCTAAATTTTGTTGATGTTTTGCGTATTCAGTTTGTATCGACATATCTCCGGCAGTACAAGAGCGGCACTTCTGAAACTTGGTACTTCAGTAGAAAAGGCCTATCCGCAACTGTCTGCAAAGTTTCGTGGCACAATTCGAATAAATGTGGAAGTTATTAACAAAAGCGATATCAACTTAAAAACGCGCTAAATTTTGTTGATATTTTGCGTATTCAGTTTGCATCGACATATCTCCGGCAGTACAAGAGCTGCACTTCTGAAACTTGGTACTTCAGTAGAAAATATGTCTCCGCGACTGTCTGCAAAGTTTCGTGGCACAATTCGAATGAATGTTGATATTATTAACAAAAGCGATATCAACATCAAAACGCGCTAAATTTTGTTGATGTTTTGCGTATTTAGTTTGTATCGACATATCTCCGGCAGTACAAGAGCTGCACTTCTGAAACTTGGTACTTCAGTAGAAAAGCCCTATCCGCGACTGTCTGCAAAGTTTCGTGGCACAACTCGAATAAATGTGAAAGTTATTAACAAAAGCGATATCAACTTTAAAACGCGCTAAATTTTGTTGATGTTTTGCGTATTCAGTTTGTATCGATATATCTCCGGCAGTACAAGAGCTGCACTTCTGAAACTTGGTACTTCAGTAGTAAATCTGTCTTCGCGACTGTCTACAAAGTTTCGTGGTACAATTCGATTAAATGTGGAAGTTATTAACAAAAGCGATATCAACTTTAAAACGCGCTAAATTTTGTTGATGTTTTGCGTATTCAGTTTGTATCGACATATCTCCGGCAGTACAAGAGCTGCCCTTCTGAAACTTGGTACTTCAGTAGAAAACATGTCTCCGCGACTGTCTGCAAAGTTTCGTGGCACAATTCGAATAAATGTGGAAGTTATTAACAAAAGCGATATCAACTTTAAAACGCGCTAAATTTTGTTGATGTTTTGCGTATTCAGTTTGTATCGACATATCTCCGGCAGTACAAGAGCTGCACTTCTGAAACTTAGTACTTTAGTAGAAAATCTGTCTCCGCGACTGTCTGCAAAGTTTCGTGGCACAATTCGAATAAATGTTGAAGTTATCCACAAAAGCGATATCAACTTCAAAACGCGCTAAATTTTGTTGATGTTTTGCGTATTCAGTTTGTATCGACATATCTCCGGCAGTACAAGAGCTGCACTTCTGAAACTTGGTACTTCAGTAGAAAAGGCCTATCCGCAACTGTCTGCAAAGTTTCGTGGCACAATTCGAATAAATTTTGAAGTTATCCACAAAAGCGATATCAACTTAAAAACGCGCTAAATTTTGTTGATATTTTGCGTATTTAGTTTGTATCGACATATCTCCGGCAGTACAAGAGCTGCACTTCTGAAACTTGGTACTTCAGTAGTAAACATGTCTCCGCGACTGTCTGCAATGTTTCGTGGCACAATTCGAATAAATGTGGAAGTTATAAACAAAAGCGATATCAACTTTAAAACGCGCTAAATTTTGTTGATGTTTTGCGTATTCAGTTTGTATCGACATATCTCCGGCAGTACAAAAGCTGCACTTCTGAAACTTGGTACTTCAGTAGTAAACATGTCTCCGCGACTGTCTGCAAAGTTTCGTGGCACAATTCGAATAAATGTGAAAGTTATTAACAAAAGCGATATCAACTTTAAAACGCGCTAAATTTTGTTGATGTTTTGCGTATTCAGTTTGTATCGATATATCTCCGGCAGTACAAAGGCTGCACTTCTGAAACTTAGTACTTCAGTAGAAAATCTGTCTCCGCGACTGTCTGCAAAGTTTCGTTGCACAATTCGAATGAATGTGGAAGTTATAAACAAAACCGATATCAACTTTAAAACGCGCTAAATTTTGTTGATGTTTTGCGTATTCAGTTTGTATCGACATATCTCCGGCAGTACAAGAGCTGTACTTCTGAAACTTGGTACTTCAGTAGAAGAGGCCTATCCGCGACTGTCTACAAAGTTTCGTGGTACAATTCGATTAAATGTGGAAGTTATTAACAAAAGCGATATCAACTTTAAAACGCGCTAAATTTTGTTGATGTTTTGCGTATTCAGTTTGTATCGACATATCTCCGGCAGTACAAGAGCTGCCCTTCTGAAACTTGGTACTTCAGTAGAAAATCTGTCTCCGCGACTGTCTGCAAAGTTTCGTTGCCCAATTCGAAGAAATGTAGAAGTTATCAACAAAAGCGATATCAACTTTAAAACGCGCTAAATTTTGTTGATGTTTTGCGTATTCAGTTTGTATCGACATATCTCCGGCAGTACAAGAGCTGCACTTCTGAAACTTAGTACTTCAGTAGAAAACATGTTTCCGCGACTGTCTGCAAAGTTTTGTGGCACAATTCGAATAAATGTTGAAGTTATTAACAAAAGCGATATCAACATTAAAACGCGCTAAATTTTGTTGATGTTTTGCGTATTCAGTTTGTATCGACATATCTCCGGCAGTACAAGAGCTGCATTTCTGAAACTTGGTACTTCAGTAGAAACGCCCTATCCGCGACTGTCTGCAAAGTTTCGTGGCACAATTCGAATAAATGTGAAAGTTATTAACAAAAGCGATATCAACTTTAAAACGCGCTAAATTTTGTTGATGTTTTGCGTATTCAGTTTGTATCGATATATCTCCGGCAGTACAAAGGCTGCACTTCTGAAACTTGGTACTTCAGTAGAAAATATGTCTCCGCGACTGTCTGCAAAGTTTCGTTGCACAATTCGAATGAATGTGGAAGTTATAAACAAAACAGATATCAACTTTAAAACGCGCTAAATTTTGTTGATGTTTTGCGTATTCAGTTTGTATCGACATATCTCCGGCGGTACAAGAGCTGTACTTCTGAAACTTGGTACTTCAGTAGAAGAGGCCTATCCGCGACTGTCTACAAAGTTTCGTGGTAGAATTCGATTAAATGTGGAAGTTATTAACAAAAGCGATATCAACTTTAAAACGCGCTAAATTTTGTTGATGTTTTGCGTATTCAGTTTGTATCGACATATCTCCAGCAGTACAAGAGCTGCCCTTCTGAAACTTGGTACTTCAGTAGAAAAGCCCTCTCCGCAACTGTCTGCAAAGTTTCGTGGCACAATTCGAATAAATGTGAAAGTTATTAACAAAAGCGATATCAACTTTAAAACGCGCTAAATTTTGTTGATGTTTTGCGTATTCAGTTTGTTTCGACATATCTCCGGCAGTACAAGAGCTGCACTTCTGAAACTTAGTACTTCAGTAGAAAATCTGTCTCCGCGACTGTCTGCAAAGTTTCGTGGCACAATTCGAATAAATGTTGAAGTTATCCACAAAAGCGATATCAACTTAAAAACGCGCTAAATTTTGTTGATATTTTGCGTATTTAGTTTGTATCGACATATCTCCGGCAGTACAAGAGCTGCACTTCTGAAACTTGGTACTTCAGTAGTAAACATGTCTCCGCGACTGTCTGCAATGTTTCGTGGCACAATTCGAATAAATGTGGAAGTTATAAACAAAAGCGATATCAACTTTAAAACGCGCTAAATTTTGTTGATGTTTTGCGTATTCAGTTTGTATCGACATATCTCCGGCAGTACAAAAGCTGCACTTCTGAAACTTGGTACTTCAGTAGTAAACATGTCTCCGCGACTGTCTGCAAAGTTTCGTGGCACAATTCGAATAAATGTGAAAGTTATTAACAAAAGCGATATCAACTTTAAAACGCGCTAAATTTTGTTGATGTTTTGCGTATTCAGTTTGTATCGATATATCTCCGGCAGTACAAAGGCTGCACTTCTGAAACTTAGTACTTCAGTAGAAAATCTGTCTCCGCGACTGTCTGCAAAGTTTCGTTGCACAATTCGAATGAATGTGGAAGTTATAAACAAAACCGATATCAACTTTAAAACGCGCTAAATTTTGTTGATGTTTTGCGTATTCAGTTTGTATCGACATATCTCCGGCAGTACAAGAGCTGTACTTCTGAAACTTGGTACTTCAGTAGAAGAGGCCTATCCGCGACTGTCTACAAAGTTTCGTGGTACAATTCGATTAAATGTGGAAGTTATTAACAAAAGCGATATCAACTTTAAAACGCGCTAAATTTTGTTGATGTTTTGCGTATTCAGTTTGTATCGACATATCTCCGGCAGTACAAGAGCTGCCCTTCTGAAACTTGGTACTTCAGTAGAAAATCTGTCTCCGCGACTGTCTGCAAAGTTTCGTTGCCCAATTCGAAGAAATGTAGAAGTTATCAACAAAAGCGATATCAACTTTAAAACGCGCTAAATTTTGTTGATGTTTTGCGTATTCAGTTTGTATCGACATATCTCCGGCAGTACAAGAGCTGCACTTCTGAAACTTAGTACTTCAGTAGAAAACATGTTTCCGCGACTGTCTGCAAAGTTTTGTGGCACAATTCGAATAAATGTTGAAGTTATTAACAAAAGCGATATCAACATTAAAACGCGCTAAATTTTGTTGATGTTTTGCGTATTCAGTTTGTATCGACATATCTCCGGCAGTACAAGAGCTGCATTTCTGAAACTTGGTACTTCAGTAGAAACGCCCTATCCGCGACTGTCTGCAAAGTTTCGTGGCACAATTCGAATAAATGTGAAAGTTATTAACAAAAGCGATATCAACTTTAAAACGCGCTAAATTTTGTTGATGTTTTGCGTATTCAGTTTGTATCGATATATCTCCGGCAGTACAAAGGCTGCACTTCTGAAACTTGGTACTTCAGTAGAAAATATGTCTCCGCGACTGTCTGCAAAGTTTCGTTGCACAATTCGAATGAATGTGGAAGTTATAAACAAAACAGATATCAACTTTAAAACGCGCTAAATTTTGTTGATGTTTTGCGTATTCAGTTTGTATCGACATATCTCCGGCGGTACAAGAGCTGTACTTCTGAAACTTGGTACTTCAGTAGAAGAGGCCTATCCGCGACTGTCTACAAAGTTTCGTGGTAGAATTCGATTAAATGTGGAAGTTATTAACAAAAGCGATATCAACTTTAAAACGCGCTAAATTTTGTTGATGTTTTGCGTATTCAGTTTGTATCGACATATCTCCGGCAGTACAAGAGCTGCCCTTCTGAAACTTGGTACTTCAGTAGAAAAGCCCTCTCCGCAACTGTCTGCAAAGTTTCGTGGCACAATTCGAATAAATGTGAAAGTTATTAACAAAAGCGATATCAACTTTAAAACGCGCTAAATTTTGTTGATGTTTTGCGTATTCAGTTTGTTTCGACATATCTCCGGCAGTACAAGAGCTGCACTTCTGAAACTTAGTACTTCAGTAGAAAATCTGTCTCCGCGACTGTCTGCAAAGTTTCGTGGCACAATTCGAATAAATGTTGAAGTTATCAACAAAAGCGATATCAACTTTAAAACGCGCTAAATTTTGTTGATGTTTTGCGTATTCAGTTTGTATCGACATATCTCCGGCAGTACAAGAGCTGCACTTCTGAAACTTGGTACTTCAGTAGAAAACATGTCTCCGCGACGGTCTGCAAAGTTTTGTCGCACAATTCGAATAAATGTTGAAGTTATTAACAAAAGCGATATCAACTTTAAAACGCGCTAAATTTTGTTGATGTTTTGCGTATTCAGTTTGTATCGACATATCTCCGGCAGTACAAGAGCTGCACTCCTGAAACTTGGTACTTCAGTAGAAAAGGCCTATCCGCGACTGTCTGCAAAGCTTCGTGGCACAATTCGAATAAATGTGGAAGTTATTAACAAAAGCGATATCAACTTAAAAACGCGCTAAATTTTGTTGATATTTTGCGTATTCAGTTTGTATTGACATATCTCCGGCAGTACAAGAGCTGCACTTCTGAAACTTGGTACTTCAGTAGAAAAGCCCTATCCGCGACTGTCTGCAAAGTTTCGTGGCACAATTCGAATAAATGTGTAAGTTATTAACAAAAGCGATATCAACTTTAAAACGCGCTAAATTTTGTTGATGTTTTGCGTATTCAGTTTGTATCGATATATCTCCGGCAGTACAAGAGCTGCACTTCTGAAACTTGGTACTTCAGTAGTAAATCTGTCTTCGCGACTGTCTACAAAGTTTCGTGGTACAATTCGATTAAATGTGGAAGTTATTAACAAAAGCGATATCAACTTTAAAACGCGCTAAATTTTGTTGATGTTTTGCGTATTCAGTTTGTATCGACATATCTCCGGCAGTACAAGAGCTGCACTTCTGAAACTTGGTACTTCAGTAGAAAACATGTCTCCGCGACTGTCTGCAAAGTTTCGTGGCACAATTCGAATAAATGTGGAAGTTATTAACAAAAGCGATATCAACTTTAAAACGCGCTAAATTTTGTTGATGTTTTGCGTATTCAGTTTGTATCGACATATCTCCAGCAGTACAAGAGCTGCACTTCTGAAACTTAGTACTTCAGTAGAAAATCTGTCTCCGCGACTGTCTGCAAAGTTTCGTGGCACAATTCGAATAAATGTTGAAGTTATCCACAAAAGCGATATCAACTTTAAAACGCGCTAAATTTTGTTGATGTTTTGCGTATTCAGTTTGTATCGACATATCTCCGGCAGTACAAGAGCTGCACTTCTGAAACTTGGTACTTCAGTAGAAAAGGCCTATCCGCAACTGTCTGCAAAGTTTCGTGGCACAATTCGAATAAATGTTGAAGTTATCCACAAAAGCGATATCAACTTAAAAACGCGCTAAATTTTGTTGATATTTTGCGTATTTAGTTTGTATCGACATATCTCCGGCAGTACAAGAGCTGCACTTCTGAAACTTGGTACTTCAGTAGTAAACATGTCTCCGCGACTGTCTGCAATGTTTCGTGGCACAATTCGAATAAATGTGGAAGTTATAAACAAAAGCGATATCAACTTTAAAACGCGCTAAATTTTGTTGATGTTTTGCGTATTCAGTTTGTATCGACATATCTCCGGCAGTACAAGAGCTTCACTTCTGAAAATTGGTACTACAGTAGTAAACATGTCTCCGCGACTGTCTGCAAAGTTTCGTGGCACAATTCGAATAAATGTGAAAGTTATTCACAAAAGCGATATCAACTTTAAAACGCGCTAAATTTTGTTGATGTTTTGCGTATTCAGTTTGTATCGATATATCTCCGACAGTACAAAGGCTGCACTTCTGAAACTTAGTACTCCAGTAGAAAATCTGTCTCCGCGACTGTCTGCAAAGTTTCGTTGCACAATTCGAATGAATGTGGAAGTTATAAACAAAACCGATATCAACTTTAAAACGCGCTAAATTTTGTTGATGTTTTGCGTATTCAGTTTGTATCGACATATCTCCGGCAGTACAAGAGCTGTACTTCTGAAACTTGGTACTTCAGTAGAAGAGGCCTATCCGCGACTGTCTACAAAGTTTCGTGGTACAATTCGATTAAATGTGGAAGTTATTAACAAAAGCGATATCAACTTTAAAACGCGCTAAATTTTGTTGATGTTTTGCGTATTCAGTTTGTTTCGACATATCTCCGGCAGTACAAGAGCTGCCCTTCTGAAACTTGGTACTTCAGTAGAAAAGCCCTATCCGCGACTGTCTGCAAAGTTTCGTGGCACAATTCGAATAAATGTGAAAGTTATTAACAAAAGCGATATCAACTTTAAAACGCGCTAAATTTTGTTGATGTTTTGCGTATTCAGTTTGTATCGACATATCTCCGGCAGTACAAGAGCTGCACTTCTGAAACTTAGTACTTCAGTAGAAAATCTGTCTCCGCGACTGTCTGCAAAGTTTCGTTGCCCAATTCGAAGAAATGTAGAAGTTATCAACAAAAGCGATATCAACTTTAAAACGCGCTAAATTTTGTTGATGTTTTGCGTATTCAGTTTGTATCGACATATCTCCGGCAGTACAAGAGCTGCACTTCTGAAACTTGGTACTTCAGTAGAAAACATGTTTCCGCGACTGTCTGCAAAGTTTTGTGGCACAATTCGAATAAATGTTGAAGTTATTAACAAAAGCGATATAAACATTAAAACGCGCTAAATTTTGTTGATGTTTTGCGTATTCAGTTTGTATCGACATATCTCCGGCAGTACAAGAGCTACATTTCTGAAACTTGGTACTTCAGTAGAAACGCCCTATCCGCGACTGTCTGCAAAGTTTCGTGGCACAATTCGAATAAATGTGAAAGTTATTAACAAAAGCGATATCAACTTTAAAACGCGCTAAATTTTGTTGATGTTTTGCGTATTCAGTTTGTATCGATATATCTCCGGCAGTACAAAGGCTGCACTTCTGAAACTTGGTACTTCAGTAGAAAATCTGTCTCCGCGACTGTCTGCAAAGTTTCGTTGCACAATTCGAATGAATGTGGAAGTTATAAACAAAACAGATATCAACTTTAAAACGCGCTAAATTTTGTTGATGTTTTGCGTATTCAGTTTGTATCGACATATCTCCGGCGGTACAAGAGCTGTACTTCTGAAACTTGGTACTTCAGTAGAAGAGGCCTATCCGCGACTGTCTACAAAGTTTCGTGGTAGAATTCGATTAAATGTGGAAGTTAATAACAAAAGCGATATCAACTTTAAAACGCGCTAAATTTTGTTGATGTTTTGCGCATTCAGTTTGTATCGACATATCTCCGGCAGTACAAGAGCTGCCCTTCTGAAACTTGGTACTTCAGTAGAAAAGCCCTCTCCGCAACTGTCTGCAAAGTTTCGTGGCACAATTCGAATAAATGTGAAAGTTATTAACAAAAGCGATATCAACTTTAAAACGCGCTAAATTTTGTTGATGTTTTGCGTATTCAGTTTGTTTCGACATATCTCCGGCAGTACAAGAGCTGCACTTCTGAAACTTAGTACTTCAGTAGAAAATCTGTCTCCGCGACTGTCTGCAAAGTTTCGTGGCACAATTCGAATAAATGTTGAAGTTATCAACAAAAGCGATATCAACTTTAAAACGCGCTAAATTTTGTTGATGTTTTGCGTATTCAGTTTGTATCGACATATCTCCGGCAGTACAAGAGCTGCACTTCTGAAACTTGGTACTTCAGTAGAAAACATGTCTCCGCGACGGTCTGCAAAGTTTTGTCGCACAATTCGAATAAATGTTGAAGTTATTAACAAAAGCGATATCAACTTTAAAACGCGCTAAATTTTGTTGATGTTTTGCGTATTCAGTTTGTATCGACATATCTCCGGCAGTACAAGAGCTGCACTCCTGAAACTTGGTACTTCAGTAGAAAAGGCCTATCCGCGACTGTCTGCAAAGTTTCGTGGCACAATTCGAATAAATGTGGAAGTTATTAACAAAAGCGATATCAACTTAAAAACGCGCTAAATTTTGTTGATATTTTGCGTATTCAGTTTGTATTGACATATCTCCGGCAGTACAAGAGCTGCACTTCTGAAACTTGGTACTTCAGTAGAAAAGCCCTATCCGCGACTGTCTGCAAAGTTTCGTGGCACAATTCGAATAAATGTGTAAGTTATTAACAAAAGCGATATCAACTTTAAAACGCGCTAAATTTTGTTGATGTTTTGCGTATTCAGTTTGTATCGATATATCTCCGGCAGTACAAAGGCTGCACTTCTGAAACTTGGTACTTCAGTAGAAAAGGTCTATCCGCGACTGTCTACAAAGTTTCGTGGTACAATTCGAATAAATGTTGAAGTTATAAACAAAAGCGATATCAACTTTAAAACGCGCTAAATTTTGTTGATGTTTTGCGTATTCAGTTTGTATCGACATATCTCCGGCAGTACAAGAGCTGCCCTTCTGAAACTTGGTACTGCAGTAGAAAAGCCCTATCCGCGACTGTCTGCAAAGTTTCGTGGCACAATTCGAATAAATGTGAAAGTTATTAACAAAAGCGATATCAACTTAAAAACGTGCTAAATTTTGTTGATATTTTGCGTATTCAGTTTGTATCGACATATCTCCGGCAGTACAAGAGCTGCACTTCTGAAACTTGGTACTTCAGTAGTAAACATGTCTCCGCGACTGTCTGCAAAGTTTCGTGGCACAATTCGAATAAATGTTGAAGTTATTAACAAAAGCGATATCAACATTAAAACGCGCTAAATTTTGTTGATGTTTTGCGTATTCAGTTTGTATCGAAATATCTCCGGCAGTACTAGAGCTGCACTTCTGAAACTTGGTACTTCAGTAGAAAAGCCCTATCCGCGACTGTCTGCAAAGTTTCGTGGAACAATTCGAATAAATGTAGAAGTTATTTACAAAAGCGTTATCGACTTTAAAACGCGCTAAATTTTGTTGATGTTTTGCGTATTCAGTTTGTATCGACATATCTCCGGTAGTACAAGAGCTGCACTTCTGAAACTTGGTACTTCAGTAGAAAACATGTCTCCGCGACTGTTTGCAAAGTTTCGTGGCACAATTCGAATAAATGTGGAAGTTATTAACAAAAGCGATATCAACTTTAAAACGCGCTAAATTTTGTTGATGTTTTGCGTATTCAGTTTGTATCGACATATCTCCGGCAGTACAAGAGCTGCACTTCTGAAACACGGTACTTCAGTAGAAAATCTGTCTCCGCGACTGTCTGCAAAGTTTCGTGGCACAATTCGAATGAATGTAGATATTATTAACAAAAGCGATATCAACATTAAAACGCGCTAAATTTTGTTGATGTTTTGCGTATTCAGTTTGTATCGACATATCTCCGGCAGTACAAGAGCTGCACTTCTGAAACTTAGTACTTCAGTAGAAAATCTGTCTCCGCGACTGTCTGCAAAGTTTCGTGGCACAATTCGAATAAATGTTGAAGTTATCAACAAAAGCGATATCAACTTTAAAACGCGCTAAATTTTGTTGATGTTTTGCGTATTAAGTTTGTATCGACATATCTCCGGCAGTACAAGAGCTGCACTTCTGAAACTTGGTACTTCAGTAGAAAATCTGTCTCCGCGACTGTCTGCAAAGTTTTGTGGCACAATTCGAATAAATGTTTAAGTTATTAACAAAAGCGATATCAACATTAAAACGCGCTAAATTTTGTTGATGTTTTGCGTATTCAGTTTGTATCGACATATCTCCGGCAGTACAAGAGCTGCACTTCTGAAACATAATACTTCAGTAGAAAAGCCCTATCCGCGACTGTCTGCAAAGTTTCGTGGCACAATTCGAATAAATGTGAAAGTTATTAACAAAAGCGATATCAACTTTAAAACGCGCTAAATTTTGTTGATGTTTTGCGTATTCAGTTTGTATCGATATATCTCCGGCAGTACAAAGGCTGCACTACTGAAACTTGGTACTTCAGTAGTAAACATGTCTCCGGTACTGTTTGCAAAGTTTCGTGGCACAATTCGAATAAATGTGGAAGTTATTAACAAAAGCGATATCAACTTTAAAACGCGCTAAATTTTGTTGATGTTTTGCGTATTCAGTTTGTATCGACATATCTTCGGCAGTACAAGAGCTGCACTTCTGAAACTTGGTACTTCAGTAGAAAATCTGTCTCCGCGACTGTCTGCAAAGTTTCGTAGCACAATTCGAATGAATGTAGATGTTATTAACAAAAGCGATATCAACTTTAAAACGCGCTAAATTTTGTTGATGTTTTGCGTATTCAGTTTGTATCGACATATCTCCGGCAGTACAAGAGCTGCACTTCTGAAACCTGGTACTTCAGTAGAAAATCTGTCTCCGCGACTGTCTGCAAAGTTTCGTGGCACAATTCGAATAAATGTTGAAGTTATTAACAAAAGCGATATCAACTTTAAAACGCGGTAAATTTTGTTGATGTTTTGCGTATTCAGTTTGTATCGAAATATCTCCGGCAGTACAAAGGCTGCACTACTGAAACTTGGTACTTCAGTAGTAAACATGTCTCCGCGACTGTCTGCAAAGTTTCGTGGCACAATTCGAATAAATGTTGAAGTTATTAACAAAAGCGATATCAACTTTAAAACGCGCTAAATTTTGTTGATGTTTTGCGTATTCAGTTTGTATCGACATATCTCCGGCAGTACAAGAGCTTCACTTCTGAAACTTGGTACTTCAGTAGAAAACATGTCTCCGCGACTGTTTGCAAAGTTTCGTGGCACAATTCCAATAAATGTGGAAGTTATTAACAAAAGCGATATCAACTTTAAAACGCGCTAAATTTTGTTGATGTTTTGCGTATTCAGTTTGTATCGACATATCTTCAGCAGTACAAGAGCTGCACTTCTGAAACTTGGTACTTCAGTAGAAAATCTGTCTCCGCGACTGTCTGCAAAGTTTCGTAGCACAATTCGAATGAATGTAGATGTTATTAACAAAAGCGATATCAACTTTAAAACGCGCTAAATTTTGTTGATGTTTTGCGTATTCAGTTTGTATCGACATATCTCCGGCAGTACAAGAGCTGCACTTCTGAAACTTGGTACTTCAGTAGAAAATCTGTCTCCGCGACTGTCTGCAAAGTTTCGTGGCACAATTCGAATAAATGTTGAAGTTATTAACAAAAGCGATATCAACTTTAAAACGCGGTAAATTTTGTTGATGTTTTGCGTATTCAGTTTGTATCGAAATATCTCCGGCAGTACAAGAGCTGCACTTCTGAAACTTGGTACTTCAGTAGAAAATCAGTCTCCGCGACTGTCTGCAAAGTTTCGTGGAACAATTCGAATAAATGTGGAAGTTATTAACAAAAGCGTTATCAACTTTAAAACGCGCTAAATTGTGTTGATGTTTTGCGTATTCAGTTTGTATCGACATATCTCAGCAGTACTAGAGCTGCACTTCTGAAACTTGGTACTTCAGTAGAAAACATGTCTCCGCGACCGTCTGCAAAGTTTCGTGGCACAATTCGAATAAATGTGGAAGTTATAAACAAAAGCGATATCAACTTTAAAACGCGCTAAATTTTGTTGATGTTTTGCGTATTCAGTTTGTTTCGACATATCTCCGGCAGTACAAGAGCTGCACTTCTGTAACTTGGTACTTCAGTAGAAAATCTGTCTCCGCGACTGTCTGCAAAGTTTCGTGGCACAATTCGAATAAATGTGGAAGTTATTAACAAAAGCGATATTAACTTTAAAACGCGCTAAATTTTGTTGATGTTTGGCGTATTCAGTTTGTATCGACATATTTCCGGGAGTACAAAAGCTGCACTTTTGAAACTTGGTACTTCAGTAGAAAATCTATCTCCGCGACTGTCTGCAAAGTTTCGTGGCACAATTCGAATGAATGTGAAAGTTATTAACAAAAGCGATATCAACTTTAAAACGCGCTAAATTTTGTTGATGTTTTGCGTATTCAGTTTGTATCGACATATCTCCGGCCGTACAAGAGCTGCACTTCTGAAACTTGTTTCTTCAGTAGAAAAGGCCTATCCGTGACTGTCTGCAAAGTTTCGTGGCACAATTCGAATAAATGTGGAAGTTATTAACAAAAGCGATATTAACTTAAAAACGCGCTAAATTTTGTTGATATTTTGCGTATTCAGTTTGTATCGACATATCTCCGGCAGTACAAGAGCTGCACTTCTGAAACTTGGTACTTCAGTAGTAAACATGTCTCCGCGACTGTTTGCAAAGTTTCGTCGCACAATTCGAATAAATGTTGAAGTTATTAACAAAAGCGATATCAACTTTAAAACGCGCTAAATTTTGTTGATGTTTTGCGTATTCAGTTTGTATCGACATATCTCCGGGAGTACAAGAGCTGCACTTCTGAAACTTGGTACTTCAGTGGAAAAGGCTGTTCCGCGACTGTCTGCAAAGTTTCGTGGCACAATTCGAATAAATGTGGAAGTTATAAACAAAAGCGATATCAACTTTAAAACGCGCTAAATTTTGTTGATTTTTTTCGTATTCAGTTTGTATCGACATATCTCCGGCAGTACAAGAGCTGCACTTCTTAAACTTGGTACTTCAGTAGAAAATCTGTCTCCGCGACTGTCTGCAAAGTTTCGTGGCACAATTCGAATAAATGTGGAAGTTATTAACAAAAGCGATATCAACTTTAAAACGCGCTAAATTTTGTTGATGTTTTGCGTATTTAGTTTGTATCGACATATCTTCGGCAGTACAAGAGCTGCACTTCTGAAACTTGGTACTTCAGTAGAAAATCTGTCTCCGCGACTGTCTGCAAAGTTTCGTGGCACAATTCGAATAAATGTTGAAGTTATTAACAAAAGCGATATCAACTTTAAAACGCGGTAAATTTTGTTGATGTTTTGCGTATTCAGTTTTTATCGACATATCTCCGGCAGTACAAGAGCTGCACTTCTGAAACTTGGTACTTCAGTAGAAAACAACTATCCGCGACTGTCTGCAAAGTTTCGTGGCACAATTCGAATAAATGTTGAAGTTATTAACAAAAGCGATATCAACTTTAAAACGCGCTAAATTTTGTTGATGTTTTGCGTATTCAGTTTTTATCGAAATATCTCCGGGAGTACAAGAGCTGCACTTCTGAAACTTGGTACTTCAGTAGAAAATCAGTCTCCGCGACTGTCTGCAAAGTTTCGTGGCACAATTCGAATAAATGTTGAAGTTATTAACAAAAGCGATATCAACTTTAAAACGCGCTAAATTTTGTTGATGTTTTGCGTATTCAGTTTGTATCGAAATATCTCCGGCAGTACTAGAGCTGCACTTCTGAAACTTGGTACTTCAGTAGAAAAGGCCTATCCGCGACTGTCTGCAAAGTTTCGTGGCACAATCCGAATAAATGTAGAAGTTATTAACAAAAGCGTTATCAACTTTATAACGCGCTAAATGTTGTTGATGTTTTGCGTATTCAGTTTGTATCGACATATCTCCGGCAGTACAAGAGCTTCACTTCTGAAACTTGGTACTTCAGTAGAAAACATGTCTCCGCGACTGTTTGCAAAGTTTCGTGGCACAATTCCAATAAATGTGGAAGTTATTAACAAAAGCGATATCAACTTTAAAACGCGCTAAATTTTGTTGATGTTTTGCGTATTCAGTTTGTATCGACATATCTTCGGCAGTACAAGAGCTGCACTTCTGAAACTTGGTACTTCAGTAGAAAATCTGTCTCCGCGACTGTCTGCAAAGTTTCGTAGCAGAATTCGAATGAATGTAGATGTTATTAACAAAAGCGATATCAACTTTAAAACGCGCTAAATTTTGTTGATGTTTTGCGTATTCAGTTTGTATCGACATATCTCCGGCAGTACAAGAGCTGCACTTCTGAAACTTGGTACTTCAGTAGAAAATCTGTCTCCGCGACTGTCTGCAAAGTTTCGTGGCACAATTCGAATAAATGTTGAAGTTATTAACAAAAGCGATATCAACTTTAAAACGCGGTAAATTTTGTTGATGTTTTGCGTATTCAGTTTGTATCGGAATATCTCCGGCAGTACAAGAGCTGCACTTCTGAAACTTGGTACTTCAGTAGAAAATCAGTCTCCGCGACTGTCTGCAAAGTTTCGTGGAACAATTCGAATAAATGTGGAAGTTATTAACAAAAGCGTTATCAACTTTAAAACGCGCTAAATTGTGTTGATGTTTTGCGTATTCAGTTTGTATCGACATATCTCAGCAGTACTAGAGCTGCACTTCTGAAACTTGGTACTTCAGTAGTAAACATGTCTCCGCGACTGTCTGCAAAGTTTCGTGGCACAATTCGAATAAATGTGGAAGTTATAAACAAAAGCGATATCAACTTTAAAACGCGCTAAATTTTGTTGATGTTTTGCGTATTCAGTTTGTATCGACATATCTCCGGCAGTACAAGAGCTGCACTTCTGAAACTTGGTACTTCAGTAGAAAATCTGTCTCCGCGACTGTCTGCAAAGTTTCGTGGCACAATTCGAATAAATGTGGAAGTTATTAACAAAAGCGATATTAACTTTAAAACGCGCTAAATTTTGTTGATGTTTTGCGTATTCAGTTTGTATCGACATATTTCCGGGAGTACAAAAGCTGCACTTTTGAAACTTGGTACTTCAGTAGAAAATCTATCTCCGCGACTGTCTGCAAAGTTTCGTGGCACAATTCGAATGAATGTGGAAGTTATTAACAAAAGCGATATCAACTTTAAAACGCGCTAAATTTTGTTGATGTTTTGCGTATTCAGTTTGTATCGACATATCTCCGGCAGTACAAGAGCTGCACTTCTGAAACTTGTTTCTTCAGTAGAAAAGGCCTATCCGTGACTGTCTGCAAAGTTTCGTGTCACAATTCGAATAAATGTGGAAGTTATTAACAAAAGCGATATCAACTTAAAAACGCGCTAAATTTTGTTGATATTTTGCGTATTCAGTTTGTATCGACATATCTCCGGCAGTACAAGAGCTGCACTTCTGAAACTTGGTACTTCAGTAGTAAACATGTCTCCGCGACTGTTTGCAAAGTTTCGTCGCACAATTCGAATAAATGTTGAAGTTATTAACAAAAGCGATATCAACTTTAAAACGCGCTAAATTTTGTTGATGTTTTGCGTATTCAGTTTGTATCGACATATCTCCGGGAGTACAAGAGCTGCAGTTCTGAAACTTGGTACTTCAGTGGAAAAGGCTTATCCGCGACTGTCTGCAAAGTTTCGTGGCACAATTCGAATAAATGTAGAAGTTATTAACAAAAGCGTTATCAACTTTAAAACGCGCTAAATTGTGTTGATGTTTTGCGTATTCAGTTTGTATCGACATATCTCCGGCAGTACAAGAGCTGCACTTCTGAAACTTGGTACTTCAGTAGTAAACATGTCTCCGCGACTGTCTGCAAAGTTTCGTGGCACAATTCGAATAAATGTGGAAGTTATAAACAAAAGCGATATCAACTTTAAAACGCGCTAAATTTTGTTGATTTTTTTCGTATTCAGTTTGTATCGACATATCTCCGGGAGTACAAGAGCTGCACTTCTTAAACTTGGTACTTCAGTAGAAAATCTGTCTCCGCGACTGTCTGCAAAGTTTCGTGGCACAATTCGAATAAATGTGGAAGTTATTAACAAAAGCGATATCAACTTTAAAACGCGCTAAATTTTGTTGATGTTTTGCGTATTTAGTTTGTATCGACATATCTTCGGCAGTACAAGAGCTGCACTTCTGAAACTTGGTACTTAAGTAGAAAATCTGTCTCCGCGACTGTCTGCAAAGTTTCGTGGCACAATTCGAATAAATGTGGAAGTTATTAACAAAAGCGATATCAACTTTAAAACGCGGTAAATTTTGTTGATGTTTTGCGTATTCAGTTTTTATCGACATATCTCCGGCAGTACAAGAGCTGCACTTCTGAAACTTGGTACTTCAGTAGAAAATCTGTCTCCGCGACTGTCTGCAAAGTTTCGTGGCACAATTCGAATAAATGTGGAAGTTATTAACAAAAGCGATATTAACTTTAAAACGCGCTAAATTTTGTTGATGTTTTGCGTATTCAGTTTGTATCGACATATTTCCGGGAGTACAAAAGCTGCACTTTTGAAACTTGGTACTTCAGTAGAAAATCTATCTCCGCGACTGTCTGCAAAGTTTCGTGGCACAATTCGAATGAATGTGGAAGTTATTAACAAAAGCGATATCAACTTTAAAACGCGCTAAATTTTGTTGATGTTTTGCGTATTCAGTTTGTATCGACATATCTCCGGCAGTACAAGAGCTGCACTTCTGAAACTTGTTTCTTCAGTAGAAAAGGCCTATCCGTGACTGTCTGCAAAGATTCGTGGCACAATTCGAATAAATGTGGAAGTTATTAACAAAAGCGATATCAACTTAAAAACGCGCTAAATTTTGTTGATATTTTGCGTATTCAGTTTGTATCGACATATCTCCGGCAGTACAAGAGCTGCACTTCTGAAACTTGGTACTTCAGTAGTAAACATGTCTCCGCGACTGTTTGCAAAGTTTCGTCGCACAATTCGAATAAATGTTGAAGTTATTAACAAAAGCGATATCAACTTTAAAACGCGCTAAATTTTGTTGATGTTTTGCGTATTCAGTTTGTATCGACATATCTCCGGGAGTACAAGAGCTGCAGTTCTGAAACTTGGTACTTCAGTGGAAAAGGCTTATCCGCGACTGTCTGCAAAGTTTCGTGGCACAATTCGAATAAATGTAGAAGTTATTAACAAAAGCGTTATCAACTTTAAAACGCGCTAAATTGTGTTGATGTTTTGCGTATTCAGTTTGTATCGACATATCTCCGGCAGTACAAGAGCTGCACTTCTGAAACTTGGTACTTCAGTAGTAAACATGTCTCCGCGACTGTCTGCAAAGTTTCGTGGCACAATTCGAATAAATGTGGAAGTTATAAACAAAAGCGATATCAACTTTAAAACGCGCTAAATTTTGTTGATTTTTTTCGTATTCAGTTTGTATCGACATATCTCCGGCAGTACAAGAGCTGCACTTCTTAAACTTGGTACTTCAGTAGAAAATCTGTCTCCGCGACTGTCTGCAAAGTTTCGTGGCACAATTCGAATAAATGTGGAAGTTATTAACAAAAGCGATATCAACTTTAAAACGCGCTAAATTTTGTTGATGTTTTGCGTATTTAGTTTGTATCGACATATCTTCGGCAGTACAAGAGCTGCACTTCTGAAACTTGGTACTTAAGTAGAAAATCTGTCTCCGCGACTGTCTGCAAAGTTTCGTGGCACAATTCGAATAAATGTGGAAGTTATTAACAAAAGCGATATCAACTTTAAAACGCGGTAAATTTTGTTGATGTTTTGCGTATTCAGTTTTTATCGACATATCTCCGGCAGTACAAGAGCTGCACTTCTGAAACTTGGTACTTCAGTAGAAAACACCTATCCGCGACTGTCTGCAAAGTTTCGTGGCACAATTCGAATAAATGTTGAAGTTATTAACAAAAGCGATATCAACTTTAAAACGCGGTAAATTTTGTTGATGTTTTGCGTATTCAGTTTGTATCGGAATATCTCCGGCAGTACAAGAGCTGCACTTCTGAAACTTGGTACTTCAGTAGAAAATCAGTCTCCGCGACTGTCTGCAAAGTTTCGTGGAACAATTCGAATAAATGTGGAAGTTATTAACAAAAGCGTTATCAACTTTAAAACGCGCTAAATTGTGTTGATGTTTTGCGTATTCAGTTTGTATCGACATATCTCAGCAGTACTAGAGCTGCACTTCTGAAACTTGGTACTTCAGTAGTAAACATGTCTCCGCGACTGTCTGCAAAGTTTCGTGGCACAATTCGAATAAATGTGGAAGTTATAAACAAAAGCGATATCAACTTTAAAACGCGCTAAATTTTGTTGATGTTTTGCGTATTCAGTTTGTATCGACATATCTCCGGCAGTACAAGAGCTGCACTTCTGAAACTTGGTACTTTAGTAGAAAATCTGTCTCCGCGACTGTCTGCAAAGTTTCGTGGCACAATTCGAATAAATGTGGAAGTTATTAACAAAAGCGATATTAACTTTAAAACGCGCTAAATTTTGTTGATGTTTTGCGTATTCAGTTTGTATCGACATATTTCCGGGAGTACAAAAGCTGCACTCTTGAAACTTGGTACTTCAGTAGAAAATCTATCTCCGCGACTGTCTGCAAAGTTTCGTGGCACAATTCGAATGAATGTGGAAGTTATTAACAAAAGCGATATCAACTTTAAAACGCGCTAAATTTTGTTGATGTTTTGCGTATTCAGTTTGTATCGACATATCTCCGGCAGTACAAGAGCTGCACTTCTGAAACTTGTTTCTTCAGTAGAAAAGGCCTATCCGTGACTGTCTGCAAAGTTTCGTGGCACAATTCGAATAAATGTGGAAGTTATTAACAAAAGCGATATCAACTTAAAAACGCGCTAAATTTTGTTGATATTGTGCGTATTCAGTTTGTATCGACATATCTCCGGCAGTACAAGAGCTGCACTTCTGAAACTTGGTACTTCAGTAGTAAACATGTCTCCGCGACTGTTTGCAAAGTTTCGTCGCACAATTCGAATAAATGTTGAAGTTATTAACAAAAGCGATATCAACTTTAAAACGCGCTAAATTTTGTTGATGTTTTGCGTATTCAGTTTGTATCGACATATCTCCGGGAGTACAAGAGCTGCACTTCTGAAACTTGGTACTTCAGTGGAAAAGGCTTATCCGCGACTGTCTGCAAAGTTTCGTGGCACAATTCGAATAAATGTAGAAGTTATTAACAAAAGCGTTATCAACTTTAAAACGCGCTAAATTGTGTTGATGTTTTGCGTATTCAGTTTGTATCGACATATCTCCGGCAGTACAAGAGCTGCACTTCTGAAACTTGGTACTTCAGTAGTAAACATGTCTCCGCGACTGTCTGCAAAGTTTCGTGGCACAATTCGAATAAATGTGGAAGTTATAAACAAAAGCGATATCAACTTTAAAACGCGCTAAATTTTGTTGATTTTTTTCGTATTCAGTTTGTATCGACATATCTCCGGCAGTACAAGATCTGCACTTCTTAAACTTGGTACTTCAGTAGAAAATCTGTCTCCGCGACTGTCTGCAAAGTTTCGTGGCACAATTCGAATAAATGTGGAAGTTATTAACAAAAGCGATATCAACTTTAAAACGCGCTAAATTTTGTTGATGTTTTGCGTATTTAGTTTGTATCGACATATCTTCGGCAGTACAAGAGCTGCACTTCTGAAACTTGGTACTTAAGTGGAAAATCTGTCTCCGCGACTGTCTGCAAAGTTTCGTGGCACAATTCGAATAAATGTGGAAGTTATAAACAAAAGCGATATCAACTTTAAAACGCGCTAAATTTTGTTGATTTTTTTCGTATTCAGTTTGTATCGACATATCTCCGGCAGTACAAGAGCTGCACTTCTTAAACTTGGTACTTCAGTAGAAAATCTGTCTCCGCGACTGTCTGCAAAGTTTCGTGGCACAATTCGAATAAATGTGGAAGTTATTAACAAAAGCGATATCAACTTTAAAACGCGCTAAATTTTGTTGATGTTTTGCGTATTTAGTTTGTATCGACATATCTTCGGCAGTACAAGAGCTGCACTTCTGAAACTTGGTACTTAAGTAGAAAATCTGTCTCCGCGACTGTCTGCAAAGTTTCGTGGCACAATTCGAATAAATGTGGAAGTTATTAACAAAAGCGATATCAACTTTAAAACGCGGTAAATTTTGTTGATGTTTTGCGTATTCAGTTTTTATCGACATATCTCCGGCAGTACAAGAGCTGCACTTCTGAAACTTGGTACTTCAGTAGAAAATCTGTCTCCGCGACTGTCTGCAAAGTTTCGTGGCACAATTCGAATAAATGTGGAAGTTATTAACAAAAGCGATATTAACTTTAAAACGCGCTAAATTTTGTTGATGTTTTGCGTATTCAGTTTGTATCGACATATTTCCGGGAGTACAAAAGCTGCACTTTTGAAACTTGGTACTTCAGTAGAAAATCTATCTCCGCGACTGTCTGCAAAGTTTCGTGGCACAATTCGAATGAATGTGGAAGTTATTAACAAAAGCGATATCAACTTTAAAACGCGCTAAATTTTGTTGATGTTTTGCGTATTCAGTTTGTATCGACATATCTCCGGCAGTACAAGAGCTGCACTTCTGAAACTTGTTTCTTCAGTAGAAAAGGCCTATCCGTGACTGTCTGCAAAGATTCGTGGCACAATTCGAATAAATGTGGAAGTTATTAACAAAAGCGATATCAACTTAAAAACGCGCTAAATTTTGTTGATATTTTGCGTATTCAGTTTGTATCGACATATCTCCGGCAGTACAAGAGCTGCACTTCTGAAACTTGGTACTTCAGTAGTAAACATGTCTCCGCGACTGTTTGCAAAGTTTCGTCGCACAATTCGAATAAATGTTGAAGTTATTAACAAAAGCGATATCAACTTTAAAACGCGCTAAATTTTGTTGATGTTTTGCGTATTCAGTTTGTATCGACATATCTCCGGGAGTACAAGAGCTGCAGTTCTGAAACTTGGTACTTCAGTGGAAAAGGCTTATCCGCGACTGTCTGCAAAGTTTCGTGGCACAATTCGAATAAATGTAGAAGTTATTAACAAAAGCGTTATCAACTTTAAAACGCGCTAAATTGTGTTGATGTTTTGCGTATTCAGTTTGTATCGACATATCTCCGGCAGTACAAGAGCTGCACTTCTGAAACTTGGTACTTCAGTAGTAAACATGTCTCCGCGACTGTCTGCAAAGTTTCGTGGCACAATTCGAATAAATGTGGAAGTTATAAACAAAAGCGATATCAACTTTAAAACGCGCTAAATTTTGTTGATTTTTTTCGTATTCAGTTTGTATCGACATATCTCCGGCAGTACAAGAGCTGCACTTCTTAAACTTGGTACTTCAGTAGAAAATCTGTCTCCGCGACTGTCTGCAAAGTTTCGTGGCACAATTCGAATAAATGTGGAAGTTATTAACAAAAGCGATATCAACTTTAAAACGCGCTAAATTTTGTTGATGTTTTGCGTATTTAGTTTGTATCGACATATCTTCGGCAGTACAAGAGCTGCACTTCTGAAACTTGGTACTTAAGTAGAAAATCTGTCTCCGCGACTGTCTGCAAAGTTTCGTGGCACAATTCGAATAAATGTGGAAGTTATTAACAAAAGCGATATCAACTTTAAAACGCGGTAAATTTTGTTGATGTTTTGCGTATTCAGTTTTTATCGACATATCTCCGGCAGTACAAGAGCTGCACTTCTGAAACTTGGTACTTCAGTAGAAAACACCTATCCGCGACTGTCTGCAAAGTTTCGTGGCACAATTCGAATAAATGTTGAAGTTATTAACAAAAGCGATATCAACTTTAAAACGCGGTAAATTTTGTTGATGTTTTGCGTATTCAGTTTGTATCGGAATATCTCCGGCAGTACAAGAGCTGCACTTCTGAAACTTGGTACTTCAGTAGAAAATCAGTCTCCGCGACTGTCTGCAAAGTTTCGTGGAACAATTCGAATAAATGTGGAAGTTATTAACAAAAGCGTTATCAACTTTAAAACGCGCTAAATTGTGTTGATGTTTTGCGTATTCAGTTTGTATCGACATATCTCAGCAGTACTAGAGCTGCACTTCTGAAACTTGGTACTTCAGTAGTAAACATGTCTCCGCGACTGTCTGCAAAGTTTCGTGGCACAATTCGAATAAATGTGGAAGTTATAAACAAAAGCGATATCAACTTTAAAACGCGCTAAATTTTGTTGATGTTTTGCGTATTCAGTTTGTATCGACATATCTCCGGCAGTACAAGAGCTGCACTTCTGAAACTTGGTACTTTAGTAGAAAATCTGTCTCCGCGACTGTCTGCAAAGTTTCGTGGCACAATTCGAATAAATGTGGAAGTTATTAACAAAAGCGATATTAACTTTAAAACGCGCTAAATTTTGTTGATGTTTTGCGTATTCAGTTTGTATCGACATATTTCCGGGAGTACAAAAGCTGCACTCTTGAAACTTGGTACTTCAGTAGAAAATCTATCTCCGCGACTGTCTGCAAAGTTTCGTGGCACAATTCGAATGAATGTGGAAGTTATTAACAAAAGCGATATCAACTTTAAAACGCGCTAAATTTTGTTGATGTTTTGCGTATTCAGTTTGTATCGACATATCTCCGGCAGTACAAGAGCTGCACTTCTGAAACTTGTTTCTTCAGTAGAAAAGGCCTATCCGTGACTGTCTGCAAAGTTTCGTGGCACAATTCGAATAAATGTGGAAGTTATTAACAAAAGCGATATCAACTTAAAAACGCGCTAAATTTTGTTGATATTGTGCGTATTCAGTTTGTATCGACATATCTCCGGCAGTACAAGAGCTGCACTTCTGAAACTTGGTACTTCAGTAGTAAACATGTCTCCGCGACTGTTTGCAAAGTTTCGTCGCACAATTCGAATAAATGTTGAAGTTATTAACAAAAGCGATATCAACTTTAAAACGCGCTAAATTTTGTTGATGTTTTGCGTATTCAGTTTGTATCGACATATCTCCGGGAGTACAAGAGCTGCACTTCTGAAACTTGGTACTTCAGTGGAAAAGGCTTATCCGCGACTGTCTGCAAAGTTTCGTGGCACAATTCGAATAAATGTAGAAGTTATTAACAAAAGCGTTATCAACTTTAAAACGCGCTAAATTGTGTTGATGTTTTGCGTATTCAGTTTGTATCGACATATCTCCGGCAGTACAAGAGCTGCACTTCTGAAACTTGGTACTTCAGTAGTAAACATGTCTCCGCGACTGTCTGCAAAGTTTCGTGGCACAATTCGAATAAATGTGGAAGTTATAAACAAAAGCGATATCAACTTTAAAACGCGCTAAATTTTGTTGATTTTTTTCGTATTCAGTTTGTATCGACATATCTCCGGCAGTACAAGATCTGCACTTCTTAAACTTGGTACTTCAGTAGAAAATCTGTCTCCGCGACTGTCTGCAAAGTTTCGTGGCACAATTCGAATAAATGTGGAAGTTATTAACAAAAGCGATATCAACTTTAAAACGCGCTAAATTTTGTTGATGTTTTGCGTATTTAGTTTGTATCGACATATCTTCGGCAGTACAAGAGCTGCACTTCTGAAACTTGGTACTTAAGTGGAAAATCTGTCTCCGCGACTGTCTGCAAAGTTTCGTGGCACAATTCGAATAAATGTGGAAGTTATTAACAAAATCGATATCAACTTTAAAACGCGGTAAATTTTGTTGATGTTTTGCGTATTCAGTTTTTATCGACATATCTCCGGCAGTACAAGAGCTGCACTTCTGAAACTTGGTACTTCAGTAGAAAACACCTATCCGCGACTGTCTGCAAAGTTTCGTGGCACAATTCGAATAAATGTTGAAGTTATTAACAAAAGCGATATCAACTTTAAAACGCGCTAAATTTTGTTGATGTTTTGCGTATTCAGTTTTTATCGAAATATCTCCGGGAGTACAAGAGCTGCACTTCTGAAACTTGGTACTTCAGTAGAAAATCAGTCTCCGCGACTGTCTGCAAAGTTTCGTGGCACAATTCGAATAAATGTGGAAGTTATTAACAAAAGCGATATCAACTTTAAAACGCGCTAAATTGTGTTGATGGTTTGCGTATTCAGTTTGTATCGACATATCTCGGCAGTACTAGAGCTGCACTTCTGAAACTTGGTACTTCAGTAGAAAATCTGTCTCCGCGACTGTCTGCAAAGTTTCGTGGCACAATTCGAATAAATGTTGAAGTTATTAACAAAAGCGATATCAACTTTAAAACGCGCTAAATTTTGTTGATGTTTTGCGTATTCAGTTTTTATCGAAATATCTCCGGGAGTACAAGAGCTGCACTTCTGAAACTTCGTACTTCAGTAGAAAATCAGTCTCCGCGACTGTCTGCAAAGTTTCGTGGCACAATTCGAATAAATGTGGAAGTTATTAACAAAAGCGATATCAACTTAAAAACGCGCTAAATTTTGTTGATATTTTGCGTATTCAGTTTGTATCGACATATCTCCGGCAGTACAAGAGCTGCACTTCTGAAACTTGGTACTTCAGTAGTAATTATGTCTCCGCGACTGTCTGCAAAGTTTCGTGGCACAATTCGAATAAATGTTGACATTATTAACAAAAGCGATATCAACTTTAAAACACGCTAAATTTTGTTGATGTTTTGCGTATTCAGTTTGTATCGACATATCTCCGGGAGTACAAGAGCTGCACTTCTGAAACTTGGTACTTCAGTAGAGAATCTGTCTCCGCGACTGTCTGCAAAGTTTCGTGGCACAATTCGAATAAATGTGGAAGTTATTAACAAAAGCGATATCAACTTTAAAACGCGCTAAATTTTGTTGATGTTTTGCGTATTCAGTTTGTATCGAAATATCTCCGGCAGTACTAGAGCTGCACTTCTGAAACTTGGTATTTCATTAGAAAAGGCCTATCCGCGACTGTCTGCAAAGTTTCGTGGCACAATTCGAATAAATGTAGAAGTTATTAACAAAAGCGTGATCAACTTTAAAACGCGCTAAATGTTGTTGATGTTTTGCGTATTCAGTTTGTATCGACATATCTCCGGCAGTACAAGAGCTGCACTTCTGAAACTTGGTACTTCAGTAGAAAACATGTCTCTGCGACTGTTTGCAAAGTTTCGTGGCACAATTCGAATAAATGTGGAAGTTATTAACAAAAGCGATATCAACTTTAAAACGCGCTAAATTTTGTTGATGTTTTGCGTATTCAGTTTGTATCGACATATCTTCGGCAGTACACGAGCTGCACTTCTGAAATTTGGTACTTCAGTAGCAAACCTGTCTCCGCGACTGTCTGCAAAGTTTCGTGGCACAATTCGAATAAATGTTGAAGTTATAAACAAAACCGATATCAACTTTAAAACGCGCTAAATTTTGTTGATGTTTTGCGTATTCAGTTTGTATCGACATATCTCCAGCAGTACAAGAGCTGCCCTTCTTAACCTTGGTACTTCAGTAGAAAACGTGTATCCGCGACTGTCTGCAAAGTTTCGTGGCACAATTCGAATAAATGTTGAAGTTATTAACAAAAGCGATATCAACTTTAAAACGCGGTAAATTTTGTTGATGTTTTGCGTATTCAGTTTGTATCGAAATATCTCCGGCAGTACTAGAGCTGCACTTCTGAAACTTGGTACTTCAGTAGAAAGTCAGTTTCCGCGACTGTCTGCAAATTTTCGTGGAACAATTCGAATTAATGTGGAAGTTATTAACAAAAGCGTTATCAACTTTAAAACGCGCTAAATTGTGTTGATGTTTTGCGTATTCAGTTTGTATCGACATATCTCGGCAGTACAAGAGCTGCACTTCTGAAACTTAGTACTTCAGTAGTAAACATGTCTCCGCAACTGTCTGCAAAGTTTCGTGGCACAATTCGAATAAATGTGGAAGTTATAAACAAAAGCGATATCAACTTTAAAACGCGCTAAATTTTGTTGATGTTTTGCGTATTCAGTTTGTATCGACATATTTCCGGGAGTACAAGAGCTGCACTTCTGAAACTTGGTACTTCAGTAGAAAATCTGTCTCCGCGACTGTCTGCAAAGTTTCGTGGCACAATTCGAATGAATGTGGAAGTTATTAACAAAAGCGATATCAACTTTAAAACGCGCTAAATTTTGTTGATGTTTTGCGTATTCAGTTTGTATCGACATATCTCCGGCATTACAAGAGCTGCACTTCTGAAACTTGGTACTTCAGTAGAAAAGGCCTATCCGTGACGGTCTGCAAAGTTTCGTGACACAATTCGAATAAATGTGGAAGTTATTAACAAAAGCGATATCAACTAAAAACGCGCTAAATTTTGTTGATGTTTTGCTTATTCAGTTTGTATCGACATATCTTCGGCAGTACAAGAGCTGCACTTCTGAAACTTAGTACTTCAGTAGTAAATCTGTCTCCGCGACTGTCTGCAAAGTTTCGTGGCACAATTCGAATGAATGTGGAAGTTATAAACAAAAGCGATATCAACTTTAAAACGCGGTAAATTTTGTTGATGTTTTGCGTATTCAGTTTGTATCGAAATATCTCCGGCAGTACAAGAGCTGCACTTCTGAAACTTGGTACTTCAGTAGACAATCTGTCTCCACGACGGTCTGCAAAGTTTCCTGGTACAATCCGAATAAATGTGAAAGTTATTAACAAAAGCGATATCAACTTAAAAACGCGCTAAATTTTGTTGATGTTTTGCGTATTCAGTTTGTATCGACATATCTCCGGCAGTACAAGAGCTGCACTTCTGAAACTTGGTACTTCAGTAGAAGAGGCCTATCACCGACTGTCTGCAAAGTTTCGTGGTACAATTCGAATAAATGTGGAAGTTATTAACAAAAGCGATATCAACTTTAAAACGCGCTAAATTTTGTTGATGTTTTGCGTATTCAGTTTGTATCGACATATCTCCGGCAGTACAAGAGCTGCACTTCTGAAACTTGGTACTTCAGTTGAAAACGCCTATCCGCGACTGTCTGCAAAGTTTCGTGGCACAATTCGAATAAATGTAGAAGTTACTAACAAAAGCGATATCAACTTTAAAACGCGGTAAATTTTGTTGATGTTTTGAGTATTCAGTTTTTATCGAAATATCTCCGGGAGTACCAGAGCTGCACTTCTGAAACTTGGTACTTCAGTAGAGAATCTGTCTCCGCGACTGTCTGCAAAGTTTCGTGGAACAATTCGAATAAATGTGGAAGTTATAAGCAAAAGCGATATCAACTAAAAACGCGCTAAATTTTGTTGATATTTTGCGTATTCAGTTTGTATCGACATATCTCCGGCAGTACAAGAGCTGCACTTCTGAAACATGGTACTTCAGTAGTAAACATGTCTCCGCGACTGTCTGCAAAGTTTCGTGGCACAATTCGAATAAATGTGGAAGTTATAAACAAAAGCGATATCAACTTTAAAACGCGCTAAATTTTGTTGATGTTTTGCGTATTCAGTTTGTATCGAAATATCTCCGGCAGTACAAGAGCTGCACTTCTGAAACTTGGTACTTCAGTAGAAAATCTGTCTCCGCGACTGTCTGCAAAGTTTTGTGGCACAATTCGAATAAATGTGGAAGTTATTAACAAAAGCCATATCAACTTTAAAACGCGTTAAATTTTGTTGATGTTTTGCTTATTCAGTTTGTATCGACATATCTTCGGCAGTACAAGAGTGGCACTTCTGAAACTTGGTACTTCAGTAGAAAATCTGTCTCCGCGACTGTCTGCAAAGTTTCGTTGCACAATTCGAATGAATGTGGAAGTTATTAACAAAAGCGATATCAACTTTAAAACACGGTAAATTTTGTTGATGTTTTGCGTATTCAGTTTGTATCGACATATCTCCGGCAGTACAAGAGCTGCACTTCTGAAACTTGGTACTTCAGTAGAAAACGCCTTTCCGCGACTGTCTGCAAAGTTTCGTGGCACAATTCGAATAAATGTTGAAGTTATTAACAAAAGCGATATCAACTTTAAAACGCGCTAAATTTTGTTGATGTTTTGCGTATTCAGTTTGTATCGAAATATTTCCGGCAGTACAAGAGCTGCACTTCTGAAACTTGGTACTTCAGTAGACAATCTGTCTCCACGACGGTCTGCAAAGTTTCCTGGCACAATCCGAATAAATGTGGAAGTTATTAACAAAAGCGATATCAACTTTAAAACGCGCTAAATTTTGTTGATGTTTTGCGTATTCAGTTTGTATCGACATATCTCCGGCAGTACAAGAGCTGCACTTCTGAAACTTGGTACTTCAGTTGAAAACGCCTATCCGCGACTGTCTGCAAAGTTTCGTGGCACAATTCGAATAAATGTAGAAGTTATTAACAAAAGCGATATCAACTTTAAAACGCGGTAAATTTTGTTGATGTTTTGCGTATTCAGTTTTTATCGAAATATCTCCGGGAGTACCAGAGCTGCACTTCTGAAACTTGGTACTTCAGTAGAAAATCAGTCTCCGCGACTGTCTGCAAAGTTTCGTGGCACAATTCGAATAAATGTGGAAGTTATTAACAAAAGCGATATCAACTTTAAAACGCGCTAAATTGTGTTGATGTTTTGCGTATTCAGTTTGTATCGACATATCTCGGCAGTACTAGAGCTGCACTTCTGAAACTTGGTACGTCAGTAGAAAAGGCCTATCCGCGACTGTCTGCAAAGTTTCGTGGCACAATTCGAATAAATGTAGAAGTTATTAACAAAAGCGTTATCAACTTTAAAACGCGCTAAATGTTGTTGATGTTTTGCGTATTCAGTTTGTATCGACATATTTCCGGGAGTACAAGAGCTGCACTTCTGAAACTTGGTACTTCAGTAGAAATTCTGTCTCCGCGACTGTCTGCAAAGTTTTGTGGCACAATTCGAATCAATGTGGAAGTTATTAACAAAAGCGATATCAACTTTAAAACGCGCTAAATTTTGTTAATGTTTTGCGTATTCAGTTTGTATCGACATATCTCCGGCAGTACAAGAGCTGCACTTCTGAAACTTGGTACTGCAGTAGCAAAGGCCTATCCGTGACTGTCTGCAAAGTTTCGTGGCACAATTCGAATAAATGTGGAAGTTATTAACAAAAGCGATATCAACTTAAAAACGCGCTAAATTTTGTTGATATTTTGCGTATTCAGTTTGTATCGAAATATCTCCGGCAGTACTAGAGCTGCACTTCTGAAACTTGGTACTTCAGTAGTAAACATGTCTCCGCGACTGTCTGCAAAGTTTCGTGGAACAATTCGAATAAATGTTGACATTATTAACAAAAGCGATATCAACTTTAAAACGCGCTAAATTTTGTTGATGTTTTGCGTATTCAGTTTGTATCGACATATCTCCGGGAGTACAAGAGCTGCACTTCTGAAACTTGGTACTTCAGTAGAAAATCTGTCTCCGCGACTGTCTGCAAAGTTTCGTGGCACAATTTTAATAAATGGGGAAGTTATTAACAAAAGCGATATCAACTTTAAAACGCACTAAATTTTGTTGATGTTTTGCGTATTCAGTTTGTATCGAAATATCTCTGGCAGTACTAGAGCTGCACTTCTGAAACTTGGTACTTCAGTGGAAAAGGCCTATCCGCGACTGTCTGCAAAGTTTCGTGGCAATATTCGAATAAATGTAGAAGTTATTAACAAAAGCGTTATCAACTTTAAAACGCGCTAAATTTTGTTGATGTTTTGCGTATTCAGTTTGTATCGACATATCTCCGGTCGTACAAGAGCTGCACTTCTGAAACTTGGTACTTCAGTAGAAAACATGTCTCCGCGACGGTCTGCAAAGTTTCGTGGTACAATTCGAATAAATGTGGAAGTTATAAACAAAAGCGATATCAACTTTAAAACGCGCTAAATTTTGTTGATGTTTTGCGTATTCAGTTTGTATCGAAATATCTCCGGCAGTACAAGAGCTGCACTTCTGAAACTTGGTACTTCAGTAGAAAATCTGTCTCTGCGACTGTCTGCAAAGTTTCGTGGCACAATTCGAATAAATGTGGAAGTTATTAACAAAAACGATATCAACTTTAAAACGCGCTAAATTTTGTTGATGTTTTGCGTATTCAGTTTGTATCGACATATCTCCGGCAGTACAAGAGCTGCACTTCTGAAACTTGGTACTTCAGTAGAAAATCTGTCTCCGCGACTGTCTGCAAAGTTTCGTGGCACAATTCGAATAAATGTGGAAGTTATTAACAAAAGCGATATCAACTTTAAAACGCGCTAAATTTTGTTGATGTTTTGCGTATTCAGTTTGTATCGACATATCTCCGGCAGTACAATAGCTGCACTTCTGAAACTTGGTACTTCAGTAGAAAACACCTATCCGCGACTGTCTGCAAAGTTTCGTGGCACAATTCGAATAAATGTTGAAGTTATAAACAAAACCGATATCAACTTTAAAACGCGCTAAATTTTGTTGATGTTTTGCGTATTCAGTTTGTATCGACATATCTCCGGCAGTACAAGAGCTGCCCTTCTTAAACTTGGTACTTCAGTAGAAAACGCCTATCCGCGACTGTCTGCAAAGTTTCGTGGCACAATTCGAATAAATGTTGAAGTTATTAACAAAAGCGATATCAACTTTAAAACGCGGTAAATTTTGTTGGTGTTTTGCGTATTCAGTTTGTATCGAAATATCTCCGGGAGTACCAGAGCTGCACTTCTGAAACTTGGTACTTCAGTAGAAAATCAGTTTCCGCGACTGTCTGCAAAGTTTCGTGGAACAATTCGAATTAATGTGGAAGTTATTAACAAAAGCGTTATCAACTTTAAAACGCGCTAAATTGTGTTTATGTTTTGCGTATTCAGTTTGTATCGACATATCTCGGCAGTACAAGAGCTGCACTTCTGAAACTTGGTACTTCAGTAGAAAACATGTCTCCGCGACTGTCTGCAAAGTTTCGTGGCACAATTCGAATAAATGTGGAAGTTATAAACAAAAGCGATATCAACTTTAAAACGCGCTAAATTTTGTTGATGTTTTGCGTATTCAGTTTGTATCGACATATCTCCGGCAGTACAAGATCTGCACTTCTGAAACTTGGTACTTCAGTAGAAAATCTGTCTCCGTGACTGTCTGCAAAGTTTCGTGGCACAATTCGAATAAATGTGGAAGTTATTAACAAAAGCGATATCAACTTTAAAACGCGCTAAATTTTGTTGATGTTTTGCGTATTCAGTTTGTATCGACATATCTCCGGGAGTACAAGAGCTGCACTTCTGAAACTTGGTACTTCAGTAGAAAATCTGTCTCCGCGACTGTCTGCAAAGTTTCGTAGCACAATTCGAATGAATGTGGAAGTTATTAACAAAAGCGATATCAACTTTAAAACGCGCTAAATTTTGTTGATGTTTTGCGTATTCAGTTTGTATCGACATATCTCCGGCATTACAAGAGCTGCACTTCTGAAACTTGGTACTTCAGTAGAAAAGGCCTATCCGTGACGGTCTGCAAAGTTTCGTGGCACAATTCGAATAAATGTGGAAGTTATTAACAAAAGCGATATCAACTTTAAAACGCGGTAAATTTTGTTGATGTTTTGCGTATTCAGTTTTTATCGAAATATCTCCGGGAGTACCAGAGCTGCACTTCTGAAACTTGGTACTTCAGTAGAGAATCTGTCTCCGCGACTGTCTGCAAAGTTTCGTGGAACAATTCGAATAAATGTGGAAGTTATAAGCAAAAGCGATATCAACTAAAAACGCGCTAAATTTTGTTGATATTTTGCGTATTCAGTTTGTATCGACATATCTCCGGCAGTACAAGAGCTGCACTTCTGAAACTTGGTACTTCAGTAGAAAACATGTCTCCGCGACTGTCTGCAAAGTTTCGTGGCACAATTCGAATAAATGTGGAAGTTATAAACAAAAGCGATATCAACTTTAAAACGCGCTAAATTTTGTTGATGTTTTGCGTATTCAGTTTGTATCGAAATATCTCCGGCAGTACAAGAGCTGCACTTCTGAAACTTGGTACTTCAGTAGAAAATCTGTCTCCGCGACTGTCTGCAAAGTTTTGTGGCACAATTCGAATAAATGTGGAAGTTATTAACAAAAGCCATATCAACTTTAAAACGCGTTAAATTTTGTTGATGTTTTGCTTATTCAGTTTGTATCGACATATCTTCGGCAGTACAAGAGTTGCACTTCTGAAACTTGGTACTTCAGTAGAAAATCTGTCTCCGCGACTGTCTGCAAAGTTTCGTTGCACAATTCGAATGAATGTGGAAGTTATTAACAAAAGCGATATCAACTTTAAAACGCGGTAAATTTTGTTGATGTTTTGCGTATTCAGTTTGTATCGACATATCTCCGGCAGTACAAGAGCTGCACTTCTGAAACTTGGTACTTCAGTAGAAAACGCCTTTCCGCGACTGTCTGCAAAGTTTCGTGGCACAATTCGAATAAATGTTGAAGTTATTAACAAAAGCGATATCAACTTTAAAACGCGCTAAATTTTGTTGATGTTTTGCGTATTCAGTTTGTATCGAAATATCTCCGGCAGTACAAGAGCTGCACTTCTGAAACTTGGTACTTCAGTAGACAATCTGTCTCCACGACGGTCTGCAAAGTTTCCTGGCACAATCCGAATAAATGTGGAAGTTATTAACAAAAGCGATATCAACTTTAAAACGCGCTAAATTTTGTTGATGTTTTGCGTATTCAGTTTGTATCGACATATCTCCGGCAGTACAAGAGCTGCACTTCTGAAACTTGGTACTTCAGTTGAAAACGTTTATCCGCGACTGTCTGCAAAGTTTCGTGGCACAATTCGAATAAATGTAGAAGTTATTAACAAAAGCGATATCAACTTTAAAACGCGGTAAATTTTGTTGATGTTTTGCGTATTCAGTTTTTATCGAAATATCTCCGGGAGTACCAGAGCTGCACTTCTGAAACTTGGTACTTCAGTAGAAAATCAGTCTCCGCGACTGTCTGCAAAGTTTCGTGGCACAATTCGAATAAATGTGGAAGTTATTAACAAAAGCGATATCAACTTTAAAACGCGCTAAATTGTGTTGATGTTTTGCGTATTCAGTTTGTATCGACATATCTCGGCAGTACTAGAGCTGCACTTCTGAAACTTGGTACTTCAGTAGAAAAGGCCTATCCGCGACTGTCTGCAAAGTTTCGTGGCACAATTCGAATAAATGTAGAAGTTATTAACAAAAGCGTTATCAACATTAAAACGCGCTAAATGTTGTTGATGTTTTGCGTATTCAGTTTGTATCGAGATATTTCCGGGAGTACAAGAGCTGCACTTCTGAAACTTGGTACTTCAGTAGACAATCTGTCTCCGCGACTGTCTGCAAAGTTTTGTGGCACAATTCGAATCAATGTGGAAGTTATTAACAAAAGCGATATCAACTTTAAAACGCGCTAAATTTTGTTAATGTTTTGCGTATTCAGTTTGTATCGACATATCTCCGGCAGTACAAGAGCTGCACTTCTGAAACTTGGTACTGCAGTAGAAAAGGCCTATCCGTGACTTGCTGCAAAGTTTCGTGGCACAATTCGAATAAATGTGGAAGTTATTAACAAAAGCGATATCAACTTAAAAACGCGCTAAATTTTGTTGATATTTTGCGTATTCAGTTTGTATCGAAATATCTCCGGCAGTACTAGAGCTGCACTTCTGAAACTTGGTACTTCAGTAGTAAACATGTCTCCGCGACTGTCTGCAAAGTTTCGTGGAACAATTCGAATAAATGTTGACATTATTAACAAAAGCGATATCAACTTTAAAACGCGGTAAATTTTGTTGATGTTTTGCGTATTCAGTTTGTATCGACATATCTCCGGGAGTACAAGAGCTGCACTTCTGAAACTTGGTACTACAGTAGAGAATCTGTCTCCGCGACTGTCTGCAAAGTTTCGTGGCACAATTTTAATAAATGTGGAAGTTATTAACAAAAGCGATATCAACTTTAAAACGCGCTAAATTTTGTTGATGTTTTGCGTATTCAGTTTGTATCGAAATATCTCTGGCAGTACTAGAGCTGCACTTCTGAAACTTGGTACTTCATTAGAAAAGGCCTATCCGCGACTGTCTGCAAAGTTTCGTTGCACAATTCGAATAAATGTAGAAGTTATTAACAAAAGCGTTATCAACTTTAAAACGCGCTAAATGTTGTTGATGTTTTGCGTATTCTATTTGTATCGACATATCTCCGGCAGTACAAGAGCTGCACTTCTGAAACTTGGTACTTCAGTAGAAAACATGTCTCTGCGACTGTTTGCAAAGTTTTGTGGCACAATTCGAATAAATGTGGAAGTTATTAACAAAAGCGATATCAACTTTAAAACGCGCTAAATTTAGTTGATGTTTTGCGTATTCAGTTGGTATCGACATATCTTCGGCAGTACAAGAGCTGCACTTCTGAAACTTGGTACTTCAGTAGAAAACCTGTCTCCGCGACTGTCTGCAAAGTTTCGTGGCACAATTCGAATAAATGTAGAAGTTATTAACAAAAGCGTTATCAACTTTAAAACGCGCTAAATTTTGTTGATGTTTTGCGTATTCAGTTTGTATCGACATATCTCCGGTCGTACAAGAGCTGCACTTCTGAAACTTGGTACTTCAGTAGAAAACATGTCTCCGCGACGGTCTGCAAAGTTTCGTGGTACAATTCGAATAAATGTGGAAGTTATAAACAAAAGCGATATCAACTTTAAAACGCGCTAAATTTTGTTGATGTTTTGCGTATTCAGTTTGTATCGACATATCTCCGGCAGTACAAGAGCTGCACTTCTGAAACTTGGTACTTCAGTAGAAAATCTGTCTCCGCGACTGTCTGCAAAGTTTCGTGGCACAATTCGAATGAATGTGGAAGTTATTAACAAAAGCGATATCAACTTTAAAACGCGGTAAATTTTGTTGATGTTTTGCGTATTCAGTTTGTATCGACATATCTCCGGCAGTACAAGAGCTGCACTTCTGAAACTTGGTACTTCAGTAGGAAACACCTATCCGCGACTGTCTGCAAAGTTTCGTGGCACAATTCGAATAAATGTTGAAGTTATAAACAAAACCGATATCAACTTTAAAACGCGCTAAATTTTGTTGATGTTTTGCGTATTCAGTTTGTATCGACATATCTCCGGCAGTACAAGAGCTGCCCTTCTTAAACTTGGTACTTCAGTAGAAAACGCCTATCCGCGACTGTCTGCAAAGTTTCGTGGCACAATTCGAATAAATGTTGAAGTTATTAACAAAAGCGATATCAACTTTAAAACGCGGTAAATTTTGTTGATGTTTTGCGTATTCAGTTTGTATCGAAATATCTCCGGCAGTACCATAGCTGCACTTCTGAAACTTGGTACTTCAGTAGAAAATCAGTTTCCGCGACTGTCTGCAAAGTTTCGTGGAACAATTCGAATTAATGTGGAAGTTATTAACAAAAGCGTTATCAACTTTAAAACGCGCTAAATTGTGTTTATGTTTTGCGTATTCAGTTTGTATCGACATATCTCGGCAGTACAAGAGCTGCACTTCTGAAACTTGGTACTTCAGTAGAAAACATGTCTCCGCGACTGTCTGCAAAGTTTCGTGGCACAATTCGAATAAATGTGGAAGTTATAAACAAAAGCGATATCAACTTTAAAACGCGCTAAATTTTGTTGATGTTTTGCGTATTCAGTTTGTATCGACATATCTCCGGCAGTACAAGAGCTGCACTTCTGAAACTTGGTACTTCAGTAGAAAATCTGTCTCCGCGACTGTCTGCAAAGTTTCGTGGCACAATTCGAATGAATGTGGAAGTTATTAACAAAAGCGATATCAACTTTAAAACGCGCTAAATTTTGTTGATGTTTTGCGTATTCAGTTTGTATCGACATATCTCCGGCATTACAAGAGCTGCACTTCTGAAACTTGGTACTTCAGTAGAAAAGGCCTATCCGTGACGGTCTGCAAAGTTTCGTGGCACAATTCGAATAAATGTGGAAGTTATTAACAAAAGCGATATCAACTAAAAACGCGCTAAATTTTGTTGATATTTTGCGTATTCAGTTTGTATCGACATATCTCCGGCAGTACAAGAGCTGCACTTCTGAAACTTGGTACTTCAGTAGTAAACATGTCTCCGCGACTGTCTGCAAAGTTTCGTGGCACAATTCGAATTAATGTTGAAGTTATTAACAAAAGCGATATCAACTTTAAAACGCGCTAAATTTTGTTGATGTTTTGCGTATTCAGTTTGTATCGACATATCTCCGGGAGTACAAGAGCTGCACTTCTGAAACTTGGTACTTCAGTAGAGAATCTGTCTCCGCGACTGTCTGCAAAGTTTCGTAGCACAATTCGAATAAATGTGGAAGTTATTAACAAAAGCGATATCAACTTTAAAACGCGCTAAATTTTGTTGATGTTTTGCGTATTCAGTTTGTATCGACATATCTTCGGCAGTACAAGAGCTGCACTTCTGAAACTTGGTACTTCAGTAGAAAACCTGTCTCCGCGACTGTCTGCAAAGTTTCGTGGCACAATTCGAATAAATGTAGAAGTTATTAACAAAAGCGTTATCAACTTTAAAACGCGCTAAATTTTGTTGATGTTTTGCGTATTCAGTTTGTATCGACATATCTCCGGTCGTACAAGAGCTGCACTTCTGAAACTTGGTACTTCAGTAGAAAACATGTCTCCGCGACGGTCTGCAAAGTTTCGTGGTACAATTCGAATAAATGTGGAAGTTATAAACAAAAGCGATATCAACTTTAAAACGCGCTAAATTTTGTTGATGTTTTGCGTATTCAGTTTGTATCGACATATCTCCGGCAGTACAAGAGCTGCACTTCTGAAACTTGGTACTTCAGTAGAAAATCTGTCTCCGCGACTGTCTGCAAAGTTTCGTGGCACAATTCGAATGAATGTGGAAGTTATTAACAAAAGCGATATCAACTTTAAAACGCGGTAAATTTTGTTGATGTTTTGCGTATTCAGTTTGTATCGACATATCTCCGGCAGTACAAGAGCTGCACTTCTGAAACTTGGTACTTCAGTAGGAAACACCTATCCGCGACTGTCTGCAAAGTTTCGTGGCACAATTCGAATAAATGTTGAAGTTATAAACAAAACCGATATCAACTTTAAAACGCGCTAAATTTTGTTGATGTTTTGCGTATTCAGTTTGTATCGACATATCTCCGGCAGTACAAGAGCTGCCCTTCTTAAACTTGGTACTTCAGTAGAAAACGCCTATCCGCGACTGTCTGCAAAGTTTCGTGGCACAATTCGAATAAATGTTGAAGTTATTAACAAAAGCGATATCAACTTTAAAACGCGGTAAATTTTGTTGATGTTTTGCGTATTCAGTTTGTATCGAAATATCTCCGGCAGTACCATAGCTGCACTTCTGAAACTTGGTACTTCAGTAGAAAATCAGTTTCCGCGACTGTCTGCAAAGTTTCGTGGAACAATTCGAATTAATGTGGAAGTTATTAACAAAAGCGTTATCAACTTTAAAACGCGCTAAATTGTGTTTATGTTTTGCGTATTCAGTTTGTATCGACATATCTCGGCAGTACAAGAGCTGCACTTCTGAAACTTGGTACTTCAGTAGAAAACATGTCTCCGCGACTGTCTGCAAAGTTTCGTGGCACAATTCGAATAAATGTGGAAGTTATAAACAAAAGCGATATCAACTTTAAAACGCGCTAAATTTTGTTGATGTTTTGCGTATTCAGTTTGTATCGACATATCTCCGGCAGTACAAGAGCTGCACTTCTGAAACTTGGTACTTCAGTAGAAAATCTGTCTCCGCGACTGTCTGCAAAGTTTCGTGGCACAATTCGAATGAATGTGGAAGTTATTAACAAAAGCGATATCAACTTTAAAACGCGCTAAATTTTGTTGATGTTTTGCGTATTCAGTTTGTATCGACATATCTCCGGCATTACAAGAGCTGCACTTCTGAAACTTGGTACTTCAGTAGAAAAGGCCTATCCGTGACGGTCTGCAAAGTTTCGTGGCACAATTCGAATAAATGTGGAAGTTATTAACAAAAGCGATATCAACTAAAAACGCGCTAAATTTTGTTGATATTTTGCGTATTCAGTTTGTATCGACATATCTCCGGCAGTACAAGAGCTGCACTTCTGAAACTTGGTACTTCAGTAGTAAACATGTCTCCGCGACTGTCTGCAAAGTTTCGTGGCACAATTCGAATTAATGTTGAAGTTATTAACAAAAGCGATATCAACTTTAAAACGCGCTAAATTTTGTTGATGTTTTGCGTATTCAGTTTGTATCGACATATCTCCGGGAGTACAAGAGCTGCACTTCTGAAACTTGGTACTTCAGTAGAGAATCTGTCTCCGCGACTGTCTGCAAAGTTTCGTAGCACAATTCGAATAAATGTGGAAGTTATTAACAAAAGCGATATCAACTTTAAAACGCGCTAAATTTTGTTGATGTTTTGCGTATTCAGTTTGTATCGACATATCTTCGGCAGTACAAGAGCTGCACTTCTGAAACTTGGTACTTCAGTAGAAATCATGTCTCCGCGACTGTCTGCAAAGTTTCGTGGCACAATTCGAATAAATGTAGAAGTTATTAACAAAAGCGTTATCAACTTTAAAACGCGCTAAATTTTTTGATGTTTTGCGTATTCAGTTTGTATCGTCATATCTCCGGCAGTACAAGAGCTGCACTTCTGAAACTTGGTACTTCAGTAGAAAATCTGTCTCCGCGACTGTCTGCAAAGTTTTGTGGCACAATTCGAATAAATGTAGAAGTTATTAACAAAAGCGATATCAACTTTAAAACGCGTTAAATTTTGAAGATGATTTGCGTATTCAGTTTGTATCGACATATCTTCGGCAGTACAAGAGTTGCACTTCTGAAACTTGGTACTTCAGTAGAAAATCTGTCTCCGCGACTGTCTGCAAAGTTTCGTTGCACAATTCGAATGAATGTGGAAGTTATTAACAAAAGCGATATCAACTTTAATACGCGGTAAATTTTGTTGATGTTTTGCGTATTCAGTTTGTATCGACATATCTCCGGCAGTACAAGAGCTGCACTTCTGAAACTTGGTACTTCAGTAGAAAACGCCTATCCGCGACTGTCTGCAAAGTTTCGTGGCACAATTCGAATAAATGTGGAAGTTATAAACTAAACCGATATCAACTTTAAAACGCGCTAAATTTTGTTGATGTTTTGCGTATTCAGTTTGTATCGACATATCTCTGGCAGTACAAGAGCTGCACTTCTGAAACTTGGTACTTCAGTAGAAAAGGCCTATCCGCGACTGTCTGCAAAGTTTCGTGGCACAATTCGAATAAATGTAGAAGTTATTAACAAAAGCGTTATTAACTTTAAAACGCGCTAAATTTTGTTGATGTTTTGCGTATTCAGTTTGTATCGACATATCTCCGGCAGTACAAGAGCTGCACTTCTGAAACTTGGTACTTCAGTAGTAAATCTGTCTCCGCGACTGTCTGCAAAGTTTCGTGGCACAATTCGAATGAATGTGGAAGTTATAAACAAAAGCGATATCAACTTTAAAACGCGGTAAATCTTGTTGATGTTTTGCGTATTCAGTTTGTATCGACATATCTCCGGCAGTACAAGAGCTGCACTTCTGAAACTTGGTACTTCAGTAGAAAACACCTATCCGCGACTGTCTGCAAAGTTTCGTGGCACAATTCGAATAAATGTTGAAGTTATTAACAAAAGCGATATCAACTTTAAAACGCGCTAAATTTTGTTGATGTTTTGCGTATTCAGTTTGTATCGAAATATCTCCGGCAGTACAAGAGCTGCACTTCTGAAACTTGGTACTTCAGTAGACAATCTGTCTCCACGACGGTCTGCAAAGTTTCGTGGCACAATCCGAATAAATGTGATAGTTATTAACAAAAGCGATATCAACTTAAAAACGCGCTAAATTTTGTTGATGTTTTGCGTATTCAGTTTGTATCGACATATCTCCGGCAGTACAAGAGCTGCACTTCTGAAACTTGGTACTTCAGTAGAGAATCTGTCTCCGCGACTGTCTGCAAAGTTTCGTGGAACAATTCGAATAAATGTGGAAGTTATAAGCAAAAGCGATATCAACTTTAAAACGCGCTAAATTTTGTTGATGTTTTGCGTATTCAGTTTGTATCGACATATCTCCGGCAGTACAAGAGCTGCACTTCTGAAACTTGGTACTTCAGTAGAAGAGGCCTATCACCGACTGTCTGCAAAGTTTCGTGGTACAATTCGAATAAATGTGGAAGTTATTAACAAAAGCGATATCAACTTTAAAACGCGCTAAATTTTGTTGATGTTTTGCGTATTCAGTTTGTATCGACATATCTTCGGCAGTACAAGAGCTGCACTTCTGAAACTTGGTACTTCAGTAGAAAACATGTCTCCGCGACTGTCTGCAAAGTTTCGTGGCACAATTCGAATAAATGTAGAAGTTATTAACAAAAGCGTTATCAACTTTAAAACGCGCTAAATTTTTTGATGTTTTGCGTATTCAGTTTGTATCGTCATATCTCCGGCAGTACAAGAGCTGCACTTCTGAAACTTGGTACTTCAGTAGAAAATCTGTCTCCGCGACTGTCTGCAAAGTTTTGTGGCACAATTCGAATAAATGTAGAAGTTATTAACAAAAGCGATATCAACTTTAAAACGCGTTAAATTTTGAAGATGATTTGCGTATTCAGTTTGTATCGACATATCTTCGGCAGTACAAGAGTTGCACTTCTGAAACTTGGTACTTCAGTAGAAAATCTGTCTCCGCGACTGTCTGCAAAGTTTCGTTGCACAATTCGAATGAATGTGGAAGTTATTAACAAAAGCGATATCAACTTTAATACGCGGTAAATTTTGTTGATGTTTTGCGTATTCAGTTTGTATCGACATATCTCCGGCAGTACAAGAGCTGCACTTCTGAAACTTGGTACTTCAGTAGAAAACGCCTATCCGCGACTGTCTGCAAAGTTTCGTGGCACAATTCGAATAAATGTGGAAGTTATAAACTAAACCGATATCAACTTTAAAACGCGCTAAATTTTGTTGATGTTTTGCGTATTCAGTTTGTATCGACATATCTCTGGCAGTACAAGAGCTGCACTTCTGAAACTTGGTACTTCAGTAGAAAAGGCCTATCCGCGACTGTCTGCAAAGTTTCGTGGCACAATTCGAATAAATGTAGAAGTTATTAACAAAAGCGTTATTAACTTTAAAACGCGCTAAATTTTGTTGATCTTTTGCGTATTCAGTTTGTATCGACATATCTCCGGCAGTACAAGAGCTGCACTTCTGAAACTTGGTACTTCAGTAGTAAATCTGTCTCCGCGACTGTCTGCAAAGTTTCGTGGCACAATTCGAATGAATGTGGAAGTTATAAACAAAAGCGATATCAACTTTAAAACGCGGTAAATCTTGTTGATGTTTTGCGTATTCAGTTTGTATCGACATATCTCCGGCAGTACAAGAGCTGCACTTCTGAAACTTGGTACTTCAGTAGAAAACACCTATCCGCGACTGTCTGCAAAGTTTCGTGGCACAATTCGAATAAATGTTGAAGTTATTAACAAAAGCGATATCAACTTTAAAACGCGCTAAATTTTGTTGATGTTTTGCGTATTCAGTTTGTATCGAAATATCTCCGGCAGTACAAGAGCTGCACTTCTGAAACTTGGTACTTCAGTAGACAATCTGTCTCCACGACGGTCTGCAAAGTTTCGTGGCACAATCCGAATAAATGTGATAGTTATTAACAAAAGCGATATCAACTTAAAAACGCGCTAAATTTTGTTGATGTTTTGCGTATTCAGTTTGTATCGACATATCTCCGGCAGTACAAGAGCTGCACTTCTGAAACTTGGTACTTCAGTAGAGAATCTGTCTCCGCGACTGTCTGCAAAGTTTCGTGGAACAATTCGAATAAATGTGGAAGTTATAAGCAAAAGCGATATCAACTTTAAAACGCGCTAAATTTTGTTGATGTTTTGCGTATTCAGTTTGTATCGACATATCTCCGGCAGTACAAGAGCTGCACTTCTGAAACTTGGTACTTCAGTAGAAGAGGCCTATCACCGACTGTCTGCAAAGTTTCGTGGTACAATTCGAATAAATGTGGAAGTTATTAACAAAAGCGATATCAACTTTAAAACGCGCTAAATTTTGTTGATGTTTTGCGTATTCAGTTTGTATCGACATATCTCCGGCAGTACAAGACCTGCACTTTTGAAACTTATAACTTCAGTAGAAAATCAGTCTCCGCGACTGTCTGCAAAGTTTCGTGGCACAATTCGAATAAATGTTGAAGTTATTAACAAAAGCGATATCAACTTTAAAACGCGCTAAATTTTGTTGATGTTTTGCGTATTCAGTTTGTATCGACATATCTCCGGCAGTACAAGAGCTGCACTTCTGAAACTTGGTACTTCAGTAGAAAAGGCCTATCCGCGACTGTCTGCAAAGTTTCGTGGCACAATTCGAATAAATGTAGAAGTTATTAACAAAAGCGTTATCAACTTTAAAACGCGCTAAATTTTGTTGATGTTTTGCGTATTCAGTTTGTATCGGCATATCTCCGGCAGTACAAGAGCTGCACTTCTGAAACTGAGTACTTCAGTAGAGAATCTGTCTCCGCGACTCTCTGCAAAGTTTCGTGACACAATTCGAATAAATGTGGAAGTTATTAACAAAAGCGATATCAACTTTCAACCGCGCTAATTTTTGTTGATGTTTTGCGTATTCAGTTTGTATCGACATATCTTCGGCAGTACAGGAGCTGCACTTCTGAAACTTGGTACTTCAGTAGAAAATCTGTCTCCGCGACTGTCTGCAACGTTTCGTGGCACAATTCGAATGAATGTGGAAGTTATTAACAAAAGCGATATCAACTTTAAAACGCGCTAAATTTTGTTGATGTTTTGCGTATTCAGTTTGTATCGACATATCTCCGGCAGTACAAGAGCTGCACTTCTGAAACTTGGTACTTCAGTAGAAAAGGCCTATCCGCGACTGTCTGCAAAGTTTCGTTGCACAATTCGAATAAATGTTGAAGTTATAAACAAAACCGATATCAACTTTAAAACGCGCTAAATTTTGTTGATGTTTTGCGTATTCAGTTTGTATCGACATATCTCCGGCAGTACAAGAGCTGCACTTCTGAAACTTGGTACTTCAGCAGAAAATCTGTCTCCGCGACTGTCTGCAAAGTTTCGTTGCACAATTCGAATAAATGTTGAAGTTATTTACAAAAGCGATATCAACTTTAAAACGCGCTAAATTTTGTTGATGTTTTGCGTATTAAGTTTGTATCGACATATCTCCGGCAGTACAAGGGCTGCACTTCTGAAACTTGGTACTTCAGTAGAAAAAGCCTATCCCTGACTGTCTGCAAAGTTTCGTGGCACAATTCGAATAAATGTGGAAGTTATTAACAAAAGCGATATCAACTTAAAAACGCGCTAAATTTTGTTGATATTTTGCGTATTCAGTTTGTATCGACATATCTCCGGTAGTACAAGAGCTGCACTTCTGAAACTGAGTACTTCAGTAGAGAATCTGTCTCCGCGACTCTCTGCAAAGTTTCGTGACACAATTCGAATAAATGTGGAAGTTATTAACAAAAGCGATATCAACTTTCAACCGCGCTAATTTTTGTTGATGTTTTGCGTATTCAGTTTGTATCGACATATCTTCGGCAGTACAGGAGCTGCACTTCTGAAACTTGGTACTTCAGTAGAAAATCTGTCTCCGCGACTGTCTGCAACGTTTCGTGGCACAATTCGAATGAATGTGGAAGTTATTAACAAAAGCGATATCAACTTTAAAACGCGCTAAATTTTGTTGATGTTTTGCGTATTCAGTTTGTATCGACATATCTCCGGCAGTACAAGAGCTGCACTTCTGAAACTTGGTACTTCAGTAGAAAAGGCCTATCCGCGACTGTCTGCAAAGTTTCGTTGCACAATTCGAATAAATGTTGAAGTTATAAACAAAACCGATATCAACTTTAAAACGCGCTAAATTTTGTTGATGTTTTGCGTATTCAGTTTGTATCGACATATCTCCGGCAGTACAAGAGCTGCACTTCTGAAACTTGGTACTTCAGCAGAAAATCTGTCTCCGCGACTGTCTGCAAAGTTTCGTTGCACAATTCGAATAAATGTTAGAAGTTATTTACAAAAGCGATATCAACTTTAAAACGCGCTAAATTTTGTTGATGTTTTGCGTATTAAGTTTGTATCGACATATCTCCGGCAGTACAAGGGCTGCACTTCTGAAACTTGGTACTTCAGTAGAAAAAGCCTATCCCTGACTGTCTGCAAAGTTTCGTGGCACAATTCGAATAAATGTGGAAGTTATTAACAAAAGCGATATCAACTTAAAAACGCGCTAAATTTTGTTGATATTTTGCGTATTCAGTTTGTATCGACATATCTCCGGTAGTACAAGAGCTGCACTTCTGAAACTTGGTACTTTAGTAGTAAACATGTCTCCGCGACTGTCTGCAAAGTTTCGTGGCACAATTCGAATAAATGTGGAAGTTATAAACAAAAGCGATATCAACTTTAAAACGCGCTAAATTTTGTTGATGTTTTGCGTATTCAGTTTGTATCGAAATATCTCCGTCAGTACAAGAGCTGCACTTCTGAAACTTGGTACTTCAGTAGACAATCTGTCTCCACGACGGTCTGCAAAGTTTCGTGGCACAATCCGAATAAATGTGGAAGTTATAAGCAAAAGCGATATCAACTTTAAAACGCGCTAAATTTTGTTGATGTTTTGCGTATTCAGTTTGTATCGACATATCTCCGGCAGTACAACAGCTGCACTTCTGAAACTTGGTACTTCAGTAGAAGAGGCCTATCACCGACTGTCTGCAAAGTTTCGTGGTACAATTCGAATAAATGTGGAAGTTATTAACAAAAGCGATATCAACTTTAAAACGCGCTAAATTTTGTTGATGTTTTGCGTATTCAGTTTGTATCGACATATCTCCGGCAGTACCAGAGCTGCACTTTTGAAACTTATAACTTCAGTAGAAAATCAGTCTCCGCGACTGTCTGCAAAGTTTCGTGGCACAATTCGAATAAATGTTGAAGTTATTAACAAAGCGATATCAACTTTTAAACGCGCTAAATTTTGTTGATGTTTTTCGTATTCAGTTTGTATCGACATATCTTCGGCAGTACAAGAGCTGCACTTCTGAAACTTGGTACTTCAGTAGAAAAGGCCTATCCGCGACTGTCTGCAAAGTTTCGTGGCACAATTCGAATAAATGTAGAAGTTATTAACAAAAGCGTTATCAACTTTAAAACGCGCTAAGTTTTGTTGATGTTTTGCGTATTCAGTTTGTATCGAATTATCTCCGGCAGTACAAGAGCTGCACTTCTGAAACTTAGTACTTCAGTAGAGAATCTGTCTCCGCGACTCTCTGCAAAGTTTCGTGGCACAATTCGAATAACTCTGGAAGTTATTAACAAAAGCGATATCAACTTTTAAACGCGCTAAATTTTGTTGATGTTTTGCGTATTCAGTTTGTATCGACATATCTTCGGCAGTACAGGAGCTGCACTTCTGAAACATGGTACTTCAGTAGAAAATCTGTCTCCGCGACTGTCTGCAACGTTTCGTGGCACAATTCGAATGAATGTGGAAGTTATTCACAAAAGCGATATCAACTTTAAAACGCGCTAAATTTTGTTGATGTTTTGCGTATTCAGTTTGTATCGACATATCTCCGGCAGTACAAGAGCTGCACTTCTGAAACTTGGTACTTCAGCAGAAAATCTGTCTCCGCGACTGTCTGCAAAGTTTCGTTGCACAATTCGAATAAATGTGGAAGTTATTTACAAAAGCGATATCAACTTTAAAACGCGCTAAATTTTGTTGATGTTTTGCGTATTAAGTTTGTATCGACATATCTCCGGCAGTACAAGAGCTGCACTTCTGAAACTTGGTACTTCAGTGGAAAAAGCCTATCCCTGACTGTCTGCAAAGTTTCGTGGCACAATTCGAATAAATGTGGAAGTTATTAACAAAAGCGATATCAACTTAAAAACGCGCTAAATTTTGTTGATATTTTGCGTATTCAGTTTGTATCGACATATCTCCGGTAGTACAAGAGCTGCACTTCTGAAACTTGGTACTTTAGTAGTAAACATGTCTCCGCGACTGTCTGCAAAGTTTCGTGGCACAATTCGAATAAATGTGGAAGTTATAAACAAAAGCGATATCAACTTTAAAACGCGCTAAATTTTGTTGATGTTTTGCGTATTCAGTTTGTATCGAAATATCTCCGTCAGTACAAGAGCTGCACTTCTGAAACTTGGTACTTCAGTAGACAATCTGTCTCCACGACGGTCTGCAAAGTTTCGTGGCACAATCCGAATAAATGTGAAAGTTATTAACAAAAGCGATATCAACTTTAAAACGCGCTAAATTTTGTTGATGTTTTGCGTATTCAGTTTGTATCGACATATCTCCGGCAGTACAAGAGCTGCACTTCTGAAACTTGGTACTTCAGTAGAGAATCTGTGTCCGCGACTGTCTGCAAAGTTTCGTGGCACAATTCGAATAAATGTAGAAGTTATTAACAAAAGCGTTATCAACTTTAAAACGCGCTAAATTTTGTTGATGTTTTGCGTATTCAGTTTGTATCGACATATCTCCGGCAGTACAAGAGCTGCACTTCTGAAACTTGGTACTTCAGTAGTAAATCTGTCTCCGCGACTGTCTGCAAAGTTTCGTGGCACAATTCGAATGAATGTGGAAGTTATAAACAAAAGCGATATCAACTTTAAAACGCGGTAAATTTTGTTGATGTTTTGCGTATTCAGTTTGTATCGACATATCTCCGGCAGTACAAGAGCTGCACTTCTGAAACTTGGTACTTCAGTAGAAAACACCTATCCGCGACTGTCTGCAAAGTTTCGTGGCACAATTCGAATAAATGTTGAAGTTATTAACAAAAGCGATATCAACTTTAAAACGCGCTAAATTTTGTTGATGTTTTGCGTATTCAGTTTGTATCGAAATATCTCCGGCAGTACAAGAGCTGCACTTCTGAAACTTGGTACTTCAGTAGACAATCTGTCTCCACGACGGTCTGCAAAGTTTCGTGGCACAATCCGAATAAATGTGATAGTTATTAACAAAAGCGATATCAACTTAAAAACGCGCTAAATTTTGTTGATGTTTTGCGTATTCAGTTTGTATCGACATATCTCCGGCAGTACAAGAGCTGCACTTCTGAAACTTGGTACTTCAGTAGAGAATCTGTCTCCGCGACTGTCTGCAAAGTTTCGTGGAACAATTCGAATAAATGTGGAAGTTATAAGCAAAAGCGATATCAACTTTAAAACGCGCTAAATTTTGTTGATGTTTTGCGTATTCAGTTTGTATCGACATATCTCCGGCAGTACAAGAGCTGCACTTCTGAAACTTGGTACTTCAGTAGAAGAGGCCTATCACCGACTGTCTGCAAAGTTTCGTGGTACAATTCGAATAAATGTGGAAGTTATTAACAAAAGCGATATCAACTTTAAAACGCGCTAAATTTTGTTGATGTTTTGCGTATTCAGTTTGTATCGACATATCTCCGGCAGTACAAGAGCTGCACTTTTGAAACTTATAACTTCAGTAGAAAATCAGTCTCCGCGACTGTCTGCAAAGTTTCGTGGCACAATTCGAATAAATGTTGAAGTTATTAACAAAAGCGATATCAACTTTAAAACGCGCTAAATTTTGTTGATGTTTTGCGTATTCAGTTTGTATCGACATATCTCCGGCAGTACAAGAGCTGCACTTCTGAAACTTGGTACTTCAGTAGAAAAGGCCTATCCGCGACTGTCTGCAAAGTTTCGTGGCACAATTCGAATAAATGTAGAAGTTATTAACAAAAGCGTTATCAACTTTAAAACGCGCTAAATTTTGTTGATGTTTTGCGTATTCAGTTTGTATCGACATATCTCCGGCAGTACAAGAGCTGCACTTCTGAAACTGAGTACTTCAGTAGAGAATCTGTCTCCGCGACTCTCTGCAAAGTTTCGTGGCACAATTCGAATAAATGTGGAAGTTATTAACAAAAGCGATATCAACTTTTAAACGCGCTAAATTTTGTTGATGTTTTGCGTATTCAGTTTGTATCGACATATCTTCGGCAGTACAGGAGCTGCACTTCTGAAACTTGGTACTTCAGTAGAAAATCTGTCTCCGCGACTGTCTGCAACGTTTCCTGGCACAATTCGAATGAATGTGGAAGTTATTAACAAAAGCGATATCAACTTTAAAACGCGCTAAATTTTGTTGATGTTTTGCGTATTCAGTTTGTATCGACATATCTCCGGCAGTACAAGAGCTGCACTTCTGAAACTTGGTACTTCAGTAGAAAAAGCCTATCCGCGACTGTCTGCAAAGTTTCGTTGCACAATTCGAATAAATGTTGAAGTTATAAACAAAACCGATATCAACTTTAAAACGCGCTAAATTTTGTTGATGTTTTGCGTATTCAGTTTGTATCGACATATCTCCGGCAGTACAAGAGCTGCACTTCTGAAACTTGGTACTTCAGCAGAAAATCTGTCTCCGCGACTGTCTGCAAAGTTTCGTTGCACAATTCGAATAAATGTTGAAGTTATTAACAAAAGCGATATCAACTTTAAAACGCGCTAAATTTTGTTGATGTTTTGCGTATTAAGTTTGTATCGACATATCTCCGGCAGTACAAGAGCTGCACTTCTGAAACTTGGTACTTCAGTAGAAAAAGCCTATCCCTGACTGTCTGCAAAGTTTCGTGGCACAATTCGAATAAATGTGGAAGTTATTAACAAAAGCGATATCAACTTAAAAACGCGCTAAATTTTGTTGATATTTTGCGTATTCAGTTTGTATCGACATATCTCCGGTAGTACAAGAGCTGCACTTCTGAAACTTGGTACTTTAGTAGTAAACATGTCTCCGCGACTGTCTGCAAAGTTTCGTGGCACAATTCGAATAAATGTGGAAGTTATAAACAAAAGCGATATCAACTTTAAAACGCGCTAAATTTTGTTGATGTTTTGCGTATTCAGTTTGTATCGAAATATCTCCGTCAGTACAAGAGCTGCACTTCTGAAACTTGGTACTTCAGTAGACAATCTGTCTCCACGACGGTCTGCAAAGTTTCGTGGCACAATCCGAATAAATGTGAAAGTTATTAACAAAAGCGATATCAACTTTAAAACGCGCTAAATTTTGTTGATGTTTTGCGTATTCAGTTTGTATCGACATATCTCCGGCAGTACAAGAGCTGCACTTCTGAAACTTGGTACTTCAGTAGAGAATCTGTCTCCGCGACTGTCTGCAAAGTTTCGTGGAACAATTCGAATAAATGTGGAAGTTATAAGCAAAAGCGATATCAACTTTAAAACGCGCTAAATTTTGTTGATGTTTTGCGTATTCAGTTTGTATCGACATATCTCCGGCAGTACAACAGCTGCACTTCTGAAACTTGGTACTTCAGTAGAAGAGGCCTATCACCGACTGTCTGCAAAGTTTCGTGGTACAATTCGAATAAATGTGGAAGTTATTAACAAAAGCGATATCAACTTTAAAACGCGCTAAATTTTGTTGATGTTTTGCGTATTCAGTTTGTATCGACATATCTCCGGCAGTACCAGAGCTGCACTTTTGAAACTTATAACTTCAGTAGAAAATCAGTCTCCGCGACTGTCTGCAAAGTTTCGTGGCACAATTCGAATAAATGTTGAAGTTATTAACAAAAGCGATATCAACTTTTAAACGCGCTAAATTTTGTTGATGTTTTTCGTATTCAGTTTGTATCTACATATCTTCGGCAGTACAAGAGCTGCACTTCGGAAACTTGGTACTTCAGTAGAAAAGGCCTATCCGCGACTGTCTGCAAAGTTTCGTGGCACAATTCGAATAAATGTAGAAGTTATTAACAAAAGCGTTATCAACTTTAAAACGCGCTAAATTTTGTTGATGTTTTGCGTATTCAGTTTGTATCGAATTATCTCCGGCAGTACAAGAGCTGCACTTCTGAAACTTAGTACTTCAGTAGAAAATCTGTCTCCGCGACTCTCTGCAAAGTTTCGTGGCACAATTCGAATAACTCTGGAAGTTATTAACAAAAGCGATATCAACTTTTAAACGCGCTAAATTTTGTTGATGTTTTGCGTATTCAGTTTGTATCGACATATCTTCGGCAGTACAGGAGCTGCACTTCTGAAACATAGTACTTCAGTAGAAAATCTGTCTCCGCGACTGTCTGCAACGTTTCGTGGCACAATTCGAATGAATGTGGAAGTTATTAACAAAAGCGATATCAACTTTAAAACGCGCTAAATTTTGTTGATGTTTTGCGTATTCAGTTTGTATCGACATATCTCCGGCAGTACAAGAGCTGCACTTCTGAAACTTGGTACTTCAGCAGAAAATCTGTCTCCGCGACTGTCTGCAAAGTTTCGTTGCACAATTCGAATAAATGTTGAAGTTATTTACAAAAGCGATATCAACTTTAAAACGCGCTAAATTTTGTTGATGTTTTGCGTATTAAGTTTGTATCGACATATCTCCGGCAGTACAAGAGCTGCACTTCTGAAACTTGGTACTTCAGTAGAAAAAGCCTATCCCTGACTGTCTGCAAAGTTTCGTGGCACAATTCGAATAAATGTGGAAGTTATTAACAAAAGCGATATCAACTTAAAAACGCGCTAAATTTTGTTGATATTTTGCGTATTCAGTTTGTATCGACATATCTCCGGTAGTACAAGAGCTGCACTTCTGAAACTTGGTACTTTAGTAGTAAACATGTCTCCGCAACTGTCTGCAAAGTTTCGATGCACAATTCGAATAAATGTGGAAGTTATAAACAAAAGCGATATCAACTTTAAAACGCGCTAAATTTTGTTGATGTTTTGCGTATTCAGTTTGTATCGAAATATCTCCGTCAGTACAAGAGCTGCACTTCTGAAACTTGGTACTTCAGTAGACAATCTGTCTCCACGACGGTCTGCAAAGTTTCGTGGCACAATCCGAATAAATGTGAAAGTTATTAACAAAAGCGATATCAACTTTAAAACGCGCTAAATTTTGTTGATGTTTTGCGTATTCAGTTTGTATCGACATATCTCCGGCAGTACAAGAGCTGCACTTCTGAAACTTGGTACTTCAGTAGAGAATCTGTCTCCGCGACTGTCTGCAAAGTTTCGTGGAACAATTCGAATAAATGTGGAAGTTATAAGCAAAAGCGATATCAACTTTAAAACGCGCTAAATTTTGTTGATGTTTTGCGTATTCAGTTTGTATCGACATATCTCCGGCAGTACAAGAGCTGCACTTCTGAAACTTGGTACTTCAGTAGAAAAGGCCTATCCGCGACTGTCTGCAAAGTTTCGTTGCACAATTCGAATAAATGTTGAAGTTATAAACAAAACCGATATCAACTTTAAAACGCGCTAAATTTTGTTGATGTTTTGCGTATTCAGTTTGTATCGACATATCTCCGGCAGTACAAGAGCTGCACTTCTGAAACTTGGTACTTCAGCAGAAAATATGTCTCCGCGACTGTCTGCAAAGTTTCGTTGCACAATTCGAATAAATGTTGAAGTTATTTACAAAAGCGATATCAACTTTAAAACGCGCTAAATTTTGTTGATGTTTTGCGTATTAAGTTTGTATCGACATATCTCCGGCAGTACAAGAGCTGCACTTCTGAAACTTGGTACTTCAGTAGAAAAAGCCTATCCCTGACTGTCTGCAAAGTTTCGTGGCACAATTCGAATAAATGTGGAAGTTATTAACAAAAGCGATATCAACTTAAAAACGCGCTAAATTTTGTTGATATTTTGCGTATTCAGTTTGTATCGACATATCTCCGGTAGTACAAGAGCTGCACTTCTGAAACTTGGTACTTTAGTAGTAAACATGTCTCCGCGACTGTCTGCAAAGTTTCGTGGCACAATTCGAATAAATGTGGAAGTTATAAACAAAAGCGATATCAACTTTAAAACGCGCTAAATTTTGTTGATGTTTTGCGTATTCAGTTTGTATCGAAATATCTCCGTCAGTACAAGAGCTGCACTTCTGAAACTTGGTACTTCAGTAGACAATCTGTCTCCACGACGGTCTGCAAAGTTTCGTGGCACAATCCGAATAAATGTGAAAGTTATTAACAAAAGCGATATCAACTTTAAAACGCGCTAAATTTTGTTGATGTTTTGCGTATTCAGTTTGTATCGACATATCTCCGGCAGTACAAGAGCTGCACTTCTGAAACTTGGTACTTCAGTAGAGAATCTGTCTCCGCGACTGTCTGCAAAGTTTCGTGGAACAATTCGAATAAATGTGGAAGTTATAAGCAAAAGCGATATCAACTTTAAAACGCGCTAAATTTTGTTGATGTTTTGCGTATTCAGTTTGTATCGACATATCTCCGGCAGTACAACAGCTGCACTTCTGAAACTTGGTACTTCAGTAGAAGAGGCCTATCACCGACTGTCTGCAAAGTTTCGTGGTACAATTCGAATAAATGTGGAAGTTATTAACAAAAGCGATATCAACTTTAAAACGCGCTAAATTTTGTTGATGTTTTGCGTATTCAGTTTGTATCGACATATCTCCGGCAGTACCAGAGCTGCACTTTTGAAACTTATAACTTCAGTAGAAAATCAGTCTCCGCGACTGTCTGCAAAGTTTCGTGGCACAATTCGAATAAATGTTGAAGTTATTAACAAAAGCGATATCAACTTTTAAACGCGCTAAATTTTGTTGATGTTTTTCGTATTCAGTTTGTATCGACATATCTTCGGCAGTACAAGAGCTGCACTTCTGAAACTTGGTACTTCAGTAGAAAAGGCCTATCCGCGACTGTCTGCAAAGTTTCGTGGCACAATTCGAATAAATGTAGAAGTTATTAACAAAAGCGTTATCAACTTTAAAACGCGCTAAATTTTGTTGATGTTTTGCGTATTCAGTTTGTATCGAATTATCTCCGGCAGTACAAGAGCTGCACTTCTGAAACTTAGTACTTCAGTAGAGAATCTGTCTCCGCGACTCTCTGCAAAGTTTCGTGGCACAATTCGAATAACTCTGGAAGTTATTAACAAAAGCGATATCAACTTTTAAACGCGCTAAATTTTGTTGATGTTTTGCGTATTCAGTTTGTATCGACATATCTTCGGCAGTACAGGAGCTGCACTTCTGAAACATGGTACTTCAGTAGAAAATCTGTCTCCGCGACTGTCTGCAACGTTTCGTGGCACAATTCGAATGAATGTGGAAGTTATTAACAAAAGCGATATCAACTTTAAAACGCGCTAAATTTTGTTGATGTTTTGCGTATTCAGTTTGTATCGACATATCTCCGGCAGTACAAGAGCTGCACTTCTGAAACTTGGTACTTCAGCAGAAAATCTGTCTCCGCGACTGTCTGCAAAGTTTCGTTGCACAATTCGAATAAATGTTGAAGTTATTTACAAAAGCGATATCAACTTTAAAACGCGCTAAATTTTGTTGATGTTTTGCGTATTAAGTTTGTATCGACATATCTCCGGCAGTACAAGAGCTGCACTTCTGAAACTTGGTACTTCAGTAGAAAAAGCCTATCCCTGACTGTCTGCAAAGTTTCGTGGCACAATTCGAATAAATGTGGAAGTTATTAACAAAAACGATATCAACTTAAAAACGCGCTAAATTTTGTTGATATTTTGCGTATTCAGTTTGTATCGACATATCTCCGGTAGTACAAGAGCTGCACTTCTGAAACTTGGTACTTTAGTAGTAAACATGTCTCCGCAACTGTCTGCAAAGTTTCGATGCACAATTCGAATAAATGTGGAAGTTATAAACAAAAGCGATATCAACTTTAAAACGCGCTAAATTTTGTTGATGTTTTGCGTATTCAGTTTGTATCGAAATATCTCCGTCAGTACAAGAGCTGCACTTCTGAAACTTGGTACTTCAGTAGACAATCTGTCTCCACGACGGTCTGCAAAGTTTCGTGGCACAATCCGAATAAATGTGAAAGTTATTAACAAAAGCGATATCAACTTTAAAACGCGCTAAATTTTGTTGATGTTTTGCGTATTCAGTTTGTATCGACATATCTCCGGCAGTACAAGAGCTGCACTTCTGAAACTTGGTACTTCAGTAGAGAATCTGTCTCCGCGACTGTCTGCAAAGTTTCGTGGAACAATTCGAATAAATGTGGAAGTTATAAGCAAAAGCGATATCAACTTTAAAACGCGCTAAATTTTGTTGATGTTTTGCGTATTCAGTTTGTATCGACATATCTCCGGCAGTACAAGAGCTGCACTTCTGAAACTTGGTACTTCAGTAGAAGAGGCCTATCACCGACTGTCTGCAAAGTTTCGTGGTACAATTCGAATAAATGTGGAAGTTATTAACAAAAGCGATATCAACTTTAAAACGCGCTAAATTTTGTTGATGTTTTGCGTATTCAGTTTGTATCGACATATCTCCG